>OZ014470.1:36161881-36761881 GCA_963965965.1 Trididemnum nubilum
TAATATTTTTATCATTGAGGGCATGTTAATTTGAAGGCGGGGCTGTTGCCCCCTTAGGCACGCCTATCCGTGTCATCCCTTAAAGTAGTATAGACAGGCTTGGCGGAACCATTTTCAAAGTTTTCAAAGTCGTAACATTGGAATTAACGCCCAAAAAACGCCCCAAAAGTTTGACATGAAAGAGGTCGCATTTAAAAAATACCGCAAAATATATTTCACTTGGTTATATATCTCAAGAAACCCTTTCATTTCTACCAACCCACTTTTGGCCGCGATGAGTTTTTTTCCTTTTTCTTCCAAAATATCGTACGCTTATTTCCTAAACGGCTAAAAACCAAAAAAAAAACTGCATCAAAATAATGTGCTATTGCGAAGTACGAACATTGCAAACAAAGTCTACGATGTACAAACAATGCAAACAAAATTCGCGAGATTTCGTCAAAAAAGTTCAGGTTATTAAGCTGAACTCCCAAAGATTTCGACAAATCGACGCGCCTGATTTTAACGTACTACAAAAGCTTCCAACTTTTAAGATAACTCTGCACTATTCTGTTCAACACCCGGTCTTTATCAAGTATTAGTGACGATCGGTGAGGGTCATCGGGGTATTCTTCGAACACCCAACAAAATCGTCTGATGTACCTTAATTTAAGGCAACATGCCTTTTTCGAAATTATTTATATTTTGATTAAATTCCTACTAAGTTGCTACAGGGGAAACGCTTTACGTGCATATTTTGTCATATGGCGCATGCTAACGGCAGTGAAATATTGGAGTTTCCGGCATTTTGGCGCTAGAAAGTTCGCTTGTAACTTCTTTGCTCTGAAATTCGCGTGTAAGCTGTTACGTATTTTCAGACACCAAGTGAAACGCCGTAGCTTTGCGAAATAAGAAAACATATAGCGCTCCGCTCACGCACTAACCAATCACGTTTAGACGAACGCAGAACGTCACGACCGATGGGTATCAGTTCAGGCACTAAGCGAGAATCCCGCAAAAGCATCTGGTTTGGTAAAAGTGTATTCTGCGTAGTAATTTTTGTTCACACAAGGGGAAATTTTTTCACTAAATGGCGGTCTGTCTCTTTTTAGTGTCAAGCTCTGTTTTGCTCAGAAGTTTACGATCGGATATGATATAAGCAAATCCATCGCTCAATATCAACGGATACAAGCTGTACATAAACACGTTTCTGTCAGCAATACTGTTGGTTGAACAAATAGAAAAATCTTAATAGCGCAGTGAAAATCCTATCATATCAAATTACGTGCTAAAACCAACATCTTAAGCGATTAACAGCAATTTGTCTGTCAACGCTTCTACCATCAGTACTATTGATACTTATATCGTAGCTCAAGCGTAAATTCAAAATGCGTACAAAGCTGTCGTGTAATGTCTAGTACAGTACGTGTTATTTATTTCCATGAAACACTCTGCATTGTATTGGTCCCAAATGTATGTTTTTGCCTTTATCACAACAATTTCAAACTTCTTTCTCGAACAGACGACGATTTGTATTTTTAATTCTTTGTCCTACAAATATCTACAAAAAAACTGTTTTAGTTTAAATGAAAAGTAAAGATTTGGGGAATCTATGTATTTGGGGGGCTACCGGGCGGGGGTGTCACCTCTTAACCATTCTTAAATATTTATTTTTTACAGACTTAATATTAAAAACAATCAGCTCTCGAACAAGTGATTTAAAGAAATTGATTTAGGAGTGGTCCAGTTTTCGGTTTCCCAAGGGAGTGGTATCCTTAAACTATGTCAAATAATTTGTTTAATATTATTAAAAACAGTTATAGCGTCCCAGCTTTAGCCATTCGAAAAATTGAATTCCGAGGGGTTTATTTGGGGGAGGGAAATTCTTGGAGAGGTACCCCCAAACTATGTCAAAATATTTGTCAATTAAATTTCTGCGGATATCATAAAACACTGGCACCCTAAATCAAGCTGTTCAAAAAATTCATTTTTGGGGAGATCCCGGGGGGTGGCTCCTCCAAACTACGCCAAAAGATTTGTCCGTTAAATATAGTTGCTGATATCAAAACAAACTGGTACCCCAGCTTGAGCCGTTCAAAAATTGATTTTTTGCGGGTCCATTTGGGAGGGTCCCTAGGGGTGGCACTCCCTAACTATGTCAAAATGTTTGTCTGTTATATATCTGCTGATATCATAAAACACTGGCACCCTAAGTCAAGTTGTTCAAAAGACTGATTTTTGGGAGGTTCATTTGGGGGGGTCGCCGGGGGGTGGCACCCCCAAACTATGTCAAAATATTTGTCTGTTAAATACCTCCTCATATTAAAACAAACTGGCAACCTAAGTTAAGCCATTCAAAAAATTTGATTTTTGAAGGGTCCATTTGGAGGGGTCCCCCAGGGGATGGCACCCCCAAACTATGTGAAAATTATTGTCTGTTAAATATCTACTGATATCAAAAAAAAGTAGAACTCTAGCTTAAGCCAAAGAAAAGCCTGATTTTTGGGGGGTCCATTTGGGAAGTCCCCTGGGGGGTGGCACCCCCAAACCAGGGATATATAGAACACCGGGATTGCTCGCTTCAGCGATTTCAGTTTTTTTGGTGGACAACAGAAGGGCTATTTTAGTCAGCTAAAGTGTCTTCGTAGAGGTACTTGGTGTGCAGTGGAGCAGGTTAGCGTAAGTTAAGACGGCAGGCGAAATTGTAGTTTTTTTCGTGAGTTTAATTTTTCAAGGAAAACATAAAGTTTTGAAGAGTTGCTCTGGTAATAAAAGCAATCCGCTAAGGCATTGGACTATATATACTTGGTCTGTTTAACAAGGCTACTGATTTCAATGGTAGCCCCAATTTTTATTTCTTTCACATCAGAACAGAAAGGATCTAGACTTCGAAAAGTGATAGAGGCTCAGAGTTTGCTCTGATAATTGTTATAATGTTGACCTTCTGGAAAGATCCTTTTAATGGAATTAAGCTCTGGGATTAGCCTATTTTGAATTTGCAGTTTTTGCTGACAACTTTAGGCCATATTACTTGTAGCCTAATATCGATATGCATAAACATAAAAAGTGTTGGCATAAGCCTATCTATATGAAATTATTGGTTACCTGGGCTATGCTGCATATCATAAGCTTAGGCTATTAGTATTACAAGCATTAGTGAGCGCAAGAATAACCTAGTTAGTCAGTTTTCTTGAGAGGTGAGCTGTAAGCTGTTAGTAGCAGGTCAGGGATAGGCATATAGAAACAGAAATGTCTTAGTCTACATTTAGAAACACCTGCTAGCATTGTATAGTCACTGTAAGGCACAATACGGTAACACCTGCACACTAAAGTTTCATCTTTACATCCTTTGGCTACTAATCTAATGTTCGATTTAAAATATTTGAAAGAAAAGTAAAAATTACTAGAGTCTTAACTAGGAAACAAACAGCGCAAAAACTACAATTTTAAGCAAATTGAAAAACACTCTTAACTAAATGACATTTATTTGCCAAAGAGGTCACAACTGAATACCAAACAACAGTTACCTTTTGGCAAACTATCATGCTGTAGGCCTACTGTTTTGAATTTATAAATATCAGTTAACCATGATAGGCTACTTAAGTTTAAAGCACTTAAAAACACAAAAGCTTCCGGCAGCGTAAAAAAAAAAAAAAAAAAATGTTGACTATATCTGTTTCTTTAGGATTAATTCACATTACAGTATAGCCCACATACCGCAGTACACATGCCACAGTAGATGGAGACTATTGCTGATTGTGCAGATGTTTGTGAATTTAACTTTCTAATGGTGTGTGCCATTTTCTCAGGAGGTGCAAGAGTGCATTGGTTGATTCTTTTCAACTCATTCTTAGCAAAGCAGTTGAATATTGTTTGCAGCATCAACACAAAGTTATTCACTTATTGTGCTCTTGCGCACAGGTTTGTTCAGCCAAAACTAGCCTATATACGTGTCAGATTCCGCAAATTTTGTCGCAGCAAAAATAAAGCTGCCCTCTGATTTTTTGCTGACAACAGCTTACTTCGTGCAGATTTGTTAGCAAGGATACAGTTGTGCAATTGCACTGCAAAGCAGCACAGAAACAGCATCACGCTTCCGTATTCCTACACATAAACATTTAGCGATAAAAAATTTTTAGTCTTTAACACAATGTAAAGTTTATTAAATAGCATGTCAAGAATATTAGAATTTACAGTGGTGTTCTAAGCCAATGGAAGAGTTTATAAGTTGGATTCGACGTCCTAACGTAATTTGAAAATGGCCTGCTATAGTTAAGTACTGCTTTTACTCAATCACCTCTGGCTTTTTTATGTCTGGTAAAATGAACAATATTGATCAGCCTGTGGCAACGACGTATCTTTGAATCATTGCTATAGTCGTAGATTAGTAAAAAATTGCAGAGTACCAAGATACATCTCGTACCTTTTGAAGGAGATTTTAACGACATGATTTTCCAGATATTTAAAACAATTTTTGATATATCTAGCAGTGTCTTTAAAAGAAAAATGACTATCACTGTAAAATTCCAAACCTCTAACAGTCAATTCACTGAAAACATCTGTAATGAAAATTAAAACATAAACTTTTGTAATATACACTAAAATCTTTCTCGTAATAACCAGAAAATATTGCAATATTTATCGATAAGGATTGAAAAGTCTCTGCACAATTAGCTAAAAAAACTTATCATTCATAATTTTTTGGTAATATGAACAAGCGATTTGATTAATTGGTTATAATGCGCTCTTTGCATGTGGAATACTGGGGTGCAACTTTTGGTCAAGTCATAAATAAGAATACAAATAGCATTCTCATCTTTTTGTTTTACAACACAGAACAAACATAAAGCAAAGCAATCGGTGATATCTCCTACCCAGTAGCAATACTAATAAAGTAATAATTTAAAATTTTGCACGATTCTGAGTAAAATTGCAACTGTTTCTTTTGCAATCTGCATGAAGTAAGCTGTTGTCCGCAAAAAATCAGAGGGCGGCAATTATTTTTGCTGCAACAAAATTTGCGGAATCCGACACGTATGTAGTTTTGGCTGAACAAACCGGTACGCAAGGGCACAATAATTTTGTGTTGATACTGCAAACAATATTCAACTGCTTTGCTAAGAATGAGTTGAAAAGAATCAACCAATGCACTCTTGCACCTCCTGAGAAAATGGCACGCGCCATTAGAAAGTTAAATTCACAAACATCTGCGCAATAGTCTCCATCTACTGTGGCGCGTGTACTATGTGGGCTATACTGTAATGTGAATCAAATAAGGAAACAGATATAGTCAACTTTTTTTTTATTTTATGCAGCTGGAAGCTTTTGTGTTTTTAAGTGCTTTAAACTTAAGTAGCCTACCATGGTTAACTGATATTTGTAAATTCAAAACAGTAGGCCTACAGCATGATAGTTTGCCAAAAGGTAACTGCTGTTTGGTATTCAGTTGTGACCTCTTTGGCAAATAATTATTATTTAGTTAAGAGTGTTTTTCAATTTGCTTAAAATTGTAGTTTTTGCGCTGTTTGTTTCCTAGTTAAGACTCTAGTAATTTTTACTTTTCTTTCAAATATTTTAAATCGAACATTAGATTAGTAGCCAAAGGATGTAAAGATGAAACTTTAGTGTGCAGGTGTTACCGTATTGTGCCTTACAGTGACTATACAATGCTAGCAGGTGTTTCAGAATGTAGAGTAAGACTTATCAGTTTAAAATGTAACAAAATATATATACTTTTTGGATATTATTTCATTGAATGGTGAAACTTCAACGAGCAGCTATTATTGTGTCTCTCTTTTGATTCTTTTGTTAACCGAAAAACTGAGACTTTTAAGCTTTTTTTATCCAAATAATTTGCTGAATTCCTTTTTATTTGATAAATTTCCTGATGTTTACAGTTTATACACCTTTATGCGGTTGTGGTGAAAGTGACCAAACCATGTGCCAGATTTTATTCGGATGCAAAGGCTCTTTGAGCATACCTAGTGATGCTGCCCATCAGCTTAGAGAAAGGATATGTGAAGCAGAAACTAACTGTTTCCCTAATATGCATGTTCAGAATTTCTGCACTATACTTCTGAATCACAGTCGTGATTAAGGTTTTATGACTTCGCTGTTGAAACGCATTCAGGAATGTGATTGTTATTTAAAATCCTCTGTAAAATTAATGCCATAGCTCTGTTTTTTTTTGTTTTTTTTTTACATATGATTGCACCTTTTATGTTGAGCTTCAATGTGTTTTTTTTTTTTCTAATATTGACCTGCGACTAACCACTGTGAACTGTAGTGTTGTAGCAGTTTAGTAATATTATTTTTCTTCATTGTCAAGCTATTACAAGTAACATAATCTGATTGGCATATAATTTATATTTCAGTGTTTTTTGTTTTTTTTTACCCTCACAAGTGTCATAAGTTTTTGTTTTTTTTGTTTTTCATCAATAGAAACGGTGACATAGGCCTACTGTATTTCCATGTAGCAGTTTTCGTTATTTATTACACCAACTTTTTCTACTTTTTCTCTTCATTGCAACTGATCGTCAGAATTTAATAATTTTGTTCAGTTTTTGCCTAAACGTTTGAAAACAAATCTTTTCAACTTCTAGAAAAAAGTGTTTTTATTTGGCTAAATGTGTATATTATATCGCATTGGTGAATAACCGCAGTGGATATTATTTGTGTACCTTCTTAGACACATTTTTTCTTGATGTATATACATATATGCATAATTCAGTTAAGGGGGTTCAGGACAAGAGCACTTGGGACATTGTTATAGGAATCTCTTGACTATGACCCTTGTCTTAGCCTTTCTCAAAATTTTTATATATATATATATATATTGTGTCTCTTATCAAACCCTTCGTCCATTTTACATCGCCAGTTTGGCGCAGTGCATTAGAGCGTTGTTACTTTCGACAACCATGATTGGAAGGTTTTTGCTTAACTTTTAGCTGAGCTTCGTCAAGCCAAGTCATCTGACCGCGAACCAACGGTTACTAGTGATTTTGTCTCTAAGTGAGGGTTTGGGCAAGATGGCTCTGAGGTGGTAGAGTATTTTTATGATCGGCCTTCTCAGCTAGTCGGCGTCAGTTGGTTCGCGGTCAGTTGTCTTGGACCCTGACAGGTACAGTAGTGTTCGAATTAATTTGGACAAAACTATATTTTTGCATTTTTTGAATTTTGTTTAGGTTAGTTTAGGGAATGTATGATAGATAGTATTGTAATGATAATTAATAAGCTAAGTAAAGAATATGAACCACTATTAACTGCTTTTATGCTCTATTTTTTCAGATTAAAAGATTTTTTTATTTTAAATTATGAAGTAAACTTATTCGTGGTCAAAAATTTTATTTTGATTTTTGCATACTACTATTTGCCTGCTTGCAATAAAATGAATATCGCTCCAAGAAAGAGGGCACAAATTGTTACTCTACGACAACACTCTAATATGACAATAAGAAAAATAGGAGAGAAGCTGAATGTGTCAAAATCAAATGTGGGGCGAATTTTTTAAATGATGGATACCAATGGTGACGTCACCACAACTAAAAGGCGGGATCAGCATGAATGAAAGCTTAAAACGACCACTGGTGATGACAAAATGATATTGCAAAATACTTTTAGAGACCTTAGGAAAACTAGTGAGGACCTTCAAAGAGATTTAGCAACTGCAGGAGTCAACGTGGATTCGTCAACCGTAAGAAAGCGACTTCTTGAAGTTGGAAGAAAAGCCAAAAGTCCCTGCAAGAAGCAATTGCCAACAGTTGCTATGAAAAAGAAACGCCTAAAATGGGGTAACAAATACAATAAAAGGGAAAACAGGAATGATTAAAAGTTGTTTTTCAGATGACAGCCATTTTGAAGTGCATGGACTCAAATCTCAATATGTAAGACGAAGTGTTGGAGAACCCCTCAATATCTTTTATATTCTACAGGCCCCGAAACACCCCCTAAAGAAAATGTTTTGGGGTTGCTTCACTCTTAATGATACTTGAAGATTATGTACAAGCGAAGGAATGATGAAATCAACTATATTTTGGAAAAAGACTTGGTTTCAACAATGCAAAAATCATTCTCAGATGGCAGTGGTGTTTTCCAGCAGGACAATGCACCATGCCATACTTCAAAAAAATGCAAACATTTTTTTTAAAATCGAAATTAACTTTGCTAGACTGGCCTGGCAACTGCCCATACCTAAGCCCCATCGAAAACTTGTGGGCTATCATAAAAAGGTGTCTTTAAGTATGTGACTGCACAACTAAAACCAAACTCATAGAAGCCAAAATACGAATTTGGTACCATGATGAACAAATTAAAGATATTTGCTCAACCTAGTTGATTTCATGCCAATACGAATTTCAATGCTCATAAAGGCAAAAGGAGGATATATTAACTATTGAACGTGCTAGAGTTGATATAATTTGGATTAAAGACGCGTTTTTGAGAATTTTCCTAATTTTTTGACACTTTTCGTTTTGTCCCAATTAATTTGCACACTACTGTATATAAATGCAAAAAAAATCAATCAATAGCTTACAATTAGTAATGGCACACGACTTTCATTTGGAAAATATTGCACATTTTTTATGTATTTTCCTGTCTATGGGTATCATAATGACGTCAGTGATGACGTCAGTAATGACGTCAGTATTACGTAATTTTTGTCATTATGTTAACTTTGGTTGAAAGCATTATATTTTGCACAATAGTTGGTATAGCAATGCAATAAACAAAATTTTCCAAGTAACCCTTCTGTTGTCCGCCCTAAAATTCAGCAAGCAATCCCGGTCTTGATGTTTCTATATATCCCTGCCCCAAACTATGTCAAAATATTTGTCTGTTAAATATCTGCTGATATCATGAAACACTGGCACTCTAAGTTAAGCAGTTCAAAAAACTGATTTTTGGGGGGTCCATTTGGGGCGTCCCCCGGGGGGGTTGGCACCCCCAAACTAAGTCAAAATATTTGTCTGTTAAACATCTACTGATAGCAAAAACAACTAGCACTCTAGCTTCAGCCGTTCAAAAAATTGATTTTTGGGGCCCCATTTTGGGGGGGTTCCCGGTGGAATTGCCCCAAAAAACTTCGGAACAAATAATTGCGTTTGCAGCTCAACAACTTCACATAAAAATTAGATTTCGATGTTTTGTGGTTTAGGAGAAGAAGAGCGTACAAAAATTAGGAAGAAAAAAAAGGAAAAAAAAAGAAATAAACCTCATTGCGGCCAAACGTGGGGTGGTTGGGATGAATGAGTATTTTGAGACATACAACCATATGAAATATTTTTTGCCGTACTTAAGCCGTTTTTGACTGAGATCGCTTTTTATGCCAAACTTGCGGGGCGGTTTTCGGGTTTTAAAATTCAAGTCACGTGACCTATTGCCTCGAAATTTGGTACAAACATATAACTCATTAATCTCAAACTACTGTCAAAATTTCATGTAGCTAGAACAAACCGTTCTCGAGTTATAAGCAAAAGTCTGAAATTTCGCACTCATTAGTTGGAAAATGGCCGAGTAAAAACAAAGGAACACGCGACGCGAACGTCAGTCGTTCCAATTAGTGGGTTTTATTGGCTGCAGTTTACTATCAAAAATTCATTTTGTTTATTACTTTTAGCGAAGGCCAAATGTACTCGTGTACTCAGCTCTTTTTTTGACCGAGTACCGAGTACATTGACCTTCGAGTATGAGTACCAGCCAAGTACCTGGGGTTCCGAGTACGAGTACTCAAAAAATGGTACTCGAGTACTGTACTCGAGTACTCCATCACTGCTAACAGACCTCGGCTGGCTACATTGAGGCTGAATTTAATGACTGAGGTAGAGAGTGGCTGACTCCTAGCCTAATCTAAGAAGTGGTTTCATTCACTGCACTGCACTGTCTGGCACTGCGCGATGACCATTTTTTTGTTAACGACCCGCAAAACGCAGAAACAAAGCAGCAGGTTCGCATTGCAATAACGTTTTCTTTGTTGTTTTTTTTGAGATCATCTGTGTTTTTTTTTTTGAGATCGGCATTGTGAAAAGGCGGCATCACAAAGCCTGAGCAATGGCATTTTCCAAAACTTTAGGGCACTTTCGCACATTTTCCGGCCCTTGCACTGAAGGCGAAAAGTTAGAGGGAACACTGGTTGGAATGCTCAGCCCAGCTCAATTTTTTTTGGCAATTAACCCTAAGTACTTGATTGATGTTTCTGACAACAATTTTTTAATCATCAATGTCAACAACAAAATCATGCTGTTGGGGTTTGCTTTTGTTTGAGTTGGCTACAACACAGAGGTGGAGTTCTCGAGGACGTCCTTGGCCTCGAGGACTAGAGATGGTAGCCGCGCAGCGTACGCGGTTAGACTGCCGCACCGCGCCGCGCAGCGTGATAAATTCCAGTAGTTTTGCAGCTCAGTGCGATCGCAGCGTGGAGAATGAGACCACTTCTTTGGGTTAGGTTACGAATCAGCCACTACTCGCAGTTGTTGAATGCAGTCTTAATGTAGCCAGCCTGAGTCTGTTATAGGTAGCATGGTTTACTGGTAGCCTAGGTTTATCCTTCAAATCGTAGGCCTACCGTGCATATCTAACGGTACCGGTTGGTATCATCATGCAGCCTGTACCACCGGTTAAGCTTGGCTGGATGGGTAGCCTACTGGTACCGGTAGTTAATACCGTAATTCAGTAGCCTACTGGTACCAGTGGTAATACCTTAGGCTATTGCATTCTGCATAACAACGACACTAATTGATAAGATGATATTATTAATAGTTCAGAGTTAAACTGTACGCAGGTACCAGTACTTACGGCTACGCGTTACGGTACTACCATAGTCGTTATCTGATATGGTACTACTTGTAAGTTGAGTTAAGCCAAATTCTGTTGCGTGATACTGGTACCGGTATCATATGTGATACCAGTAGGTCTAATGAAATACTGGTAGCCTACTGCTGACTCAGGGAGTAGTAGTCTGGTACAGAAGGCCTACCGTTCTTTAGCTTTTTGGCGTGTAGTAAAGTCGAGGCTTTGGTTGAGTTTGTTGCATATAGGCTACTGTATCACAAATTCTAGGCTAGTAGCTGTGTCTAAAAATTAAAGGATCGATTACATTTACAATAAAAATTACCGGTAAAGTTTATAATTGAAGCATTACTGGTAGAGAACATGACAAAATTTTGTTGACTGCTTGAGTGTTTGAGACTAAAGCTGAAAGTACCAGAATACTGTAGTCTGAGCAGTGACGTAGGAATTTTGGATTCATGCAGGGAGGGATTCATAGTTTGAAAATATCTACCATATTATGTGATTTTAGTTAGTATCTGTCACCCAACCCAACATGCCAACCTACCTCCTGTACTGTACACTGTACAGTATAAAGTATGGTAGCCTCAGAGTTCCACTGTTTTAAGAGGAGCCATACTTTTAGATGTCAGTGTACTGTATTTTTGTCTCTTCATTCCAAATCAACAATAGACATAGATACCATAGTAATAATTGCTTGTAGTATTGGTTCAAATTCAACATGTCAATGCTCATTGACTGATGGTGCAAAAACACATAGTGGTTAACATTAAACCACCTTTTTCATGTACAAATATCAGTAGGCCTATTCCCAACCAGTACTGTAACAAAAAATAAGATGTAATCAAGTAATGATTAAAATTGTTTTTGCATAACAATTCTTTACCTTTAGCTTAAGAAACTTGGAGCTAAAGTTGTTTATGCAAGACAAGGTATAGAATTTTAGAGCTAAATTGATATGAAGCTAACATATGTGCAGTATATATGTATACTTGTCAGTTGTGTGGTATAAAATTACAATTAAAGGACAGATTTATTTACTTAGATTTATATTATATGTATAGACTATACACAGATTTATATATACAAGCATGACCATGACTTAGTCTGGCAAGCCTAGTAATGATGTCAGATGTGATTGTGCTTTTAATGCTACTGTTAGCTTGAATGCAGCCAACAAACTTTGGCAGTTGGAGCTTCTAACGTGGAAGTGCAGATATATTCAGTATTCCAAACGTAAAACACTGAACATAGTCTGTAATATTATCCATGATTTGATTCATGATTGGGATAATTTTTTAGTAGTTAAAATTGAATTGAGACATATCATTAATGGTTGGGTTAGCGGGCTTGTTTAGTTAAGCAACAATTTTGACCAAGTCATTATCTAAAGCTATTGTTTGACTAGCATCAAGTGGACCATTGGGTACCAACCTGTTTGGTTTGTAATTTTGCATGCAGTAAGATACACTATTAGTGGCTGTGTAAGCAATATCGTTAATCAAATTGTATTTTGACTTGTACGGTAGTATTTGCGGTGCGGTGTAACAAGTTCACAAACTTTTTGCGGTGCAGTGTGGTATGCGGATAGAATTGAGCGATGCGGTGCAGTTTGCGAACAAAAATTTTGTGGACTGCACCATCTCTATCGAGGACGTCTTGGAGAGCACATTTTGATGTCCTTGGCCTTGAAAGTCAAGTCCTTGGCCTTTAAGCCTCAAGTCCTTGAAAATTGCACTGTCCTCGGCTCGAGGACAGCACTATTTTTTGAGTTGTTTAAAGTTTGTGGAGCATCTGAAAAATTTTTTGGAAAACGGTTTTTTCTGGAGATCGCCTAAAAATTTTTTCTGAAGACCTTTTTTTTTGAGATCGCCTAAACAATTTTTTTGAAGACCTTTTTTTTTTGGACAGCACTTGCACTTATGTTCTTGGCCTTGGCCTCGAGCATTCCTGTCTTTGGCCTCAAGAGGATCTTTCCTTGGTAGGGCTGTCCTTGGCCTTGGATTTTTATTGTGTTTTTGGCCTCGAGCCTTGTGTCCTCGACTCCATACCGTATCTGCTACAACATGCAATGTGTTTTGTCAAAGTTCAAAGAAAGTTTATTACTAACTACCCAAGGTTTCACATTTTTTAATTCTTTTTCAGTTTTTGCTTTAACAGCATGCTTCGATTTGTCTTTGCATATTAGTACTGCATCATCTATGTACAGAGCCATTTTTGTGTTAGTGCAAGTTGGTAAAGCATTTATATACACAAGGAATAAAAATGGGCATGGAATTTTTCCTTGAGGGACACTGCGGGTTACTGCAATCATAGATGAGCAATAATTGTAGTTTAGAGAGATATACTGCATTTGATTGTAAACTTGAGTACGATCAAATTGAAGAGGTTGGCCTATCACTTCATAATACAGTCAACTCTCGTTACTATGCCTCCCGTAGAGACCAAGGTAAAGTGGCATAGTAACAAGATTTACTACATTATTAACAAAACAAAACGATAAGTGGCCAACCATCACTGGCAATGAAGTCTGGAATGTATATCTACTCAGTCAGTTTCAAAGGCTTTTCTTTGATCAGATTGTCGCCGACAGGCAGATTCTGTTCTCTTGTTTGCTTTACTGTTCAGGCATATGAGCACCTCATTGTCGAGCTTCGAGTGTTAACCAGGCTTCAGCTTCTTCCGTTTTGATGGAATTCCAGGTTTGATAACCGCATCAATTGCATTTTTGCTGAGAATTTCCTTCGCTGTGATTCTCTGAACTTTAATGCCTCATTTCTTGCTCATCTCCCTTGCTGGTTGGGACTAATGCAGCTCCTTCTTTGCAGCATTGATGATCGTTTTCAACGTAAAGTCAGTTTGCTTGTGCTTTTGAGATGACATTGCTGACAAATTCGAAACAAAATTTAGACTTCGAAAATACTTTAGGCTACTTTGCAACAGCATACAAAAACAAAACGTCACAAGGCTGTTTTTATTTACAGTGCTGTACATCCATAAATTTCATGTGGCATTGTAGGGAGATTAAGGGGTGACATAGTAAACTTATTCGGTTACCAGTGATCTTGTCACACTGTGATTTTGTCACAGTGATTTTGCCACAAAGAGAGGGTTAGGGCAAGACAGCTCTGATAGTAGAATAGTTCAATGACTGCTGTTCTTAGTCAATGCTTTAATTTTAATACAATGGTAGTACGATACAGTTAGCAGATAGGCCTATTCTGTCTTTTCTGTGTTCAAAATGGCATCTGTCAAGTAATCATTTGTGACGAAATCACTGGCAATCATTTATTTCATAGACCTATTCATTTCTGCTGGGAACTTTCCTATTTAGTTTTGCTGGGAGCGATCAAAAGTGGTAGGCCTATACAGTGGTGGGCAGTAACTAGTTACAATTGTAACTAGTTACTTTTTCAGTAACTGTAACTTTGTTATTTTTTTCAGATGTAACGATATTTGTAACTAGTTACCAGTTTAGAGCCCTAAAAAAAGTTACAGTTACTTTTTGTACTTCATGCTTTGAAGCAAATTACAGATTTTTTTATGAATTCCAGTCAAAATAATTGTATTACACTGGCAACACAGGATGCACAGTCGCATGTCTGATCAACCATAACCTTTCATCCATATTTTCTTCACTGTGTTCACTGGACTATACATGAGGTTGCTGATTAAAGTGAAGGCAGTGATAGTTTTCCAACTTCGCTTTCTGGTGATTGAAACCGTTTGGGGATTCAGTACTTAGTAGTCCTACTGCACAACTGTACGTGTACTAGCAATCAGTGTTAGTTTGCAATTTCAGTGAAATGCATTTCTAGTCAGTGCAACCTAGTTCAAGAGGCTGGAGCAAGAAGAATCGGAGGGGTTAGAGATTATCTCATCTGTTATGCTAAAATTGTGGTTGGGGTTCTGGATCAAGTTTCTGGGTCAACTTTAAGATCAACGTTCAAGTTTCCACTTTTGTATTTCGAGTTTGCAGTTAAAGTTCGGTTTTGGTTTTATGGATTGTGGGTTACAGTTATGCAGTTTAAAATAAAAGGTTGGGATTTTGGGTTAGGGTTTAGTCTTTGAGTTTTAGGAAGGGTGTCAGGCAACCTTTCAGTTGTTCTGTATTGATTTACACCGTCCTCTTGCCTCCACTTGAACTGGTAGGTTCTGGTATCAATAACACGTTTTCAAACCAGGTTTCAGGCTTTAGAGTTTGGGTTTAAGAGTTTGATATCACATTAACTAAACCCCATAAGTTACCCAACTGTTGTATATTGGAAGCACATTGATTACCAGTATCGCATGAAATACTTTTTGTGTTCAGGAGTCTATGTTACCTAGCTGCCTTGTACTGGTACTGATATGATGCTACATTACAGTATACTGGTGGACGGTGGTACTGTTGGCCTTGTTTACCACAAATTACCGGCAGCCGGTAGCTTACTGGTTTATACTATAGCCTACTAGTGAAGCATGTACAAGGTAAGTTAGGCATACCTTAAGTTAATATATTAAAAGCTGAAGGAAGTGTCTAGTGCTACTCCACGCTACTTACGCACGCCAACAACAATAACGCATACGTTGTTCACAGTTGATTGAGCAGGCAATATTTCAAGAACCCAGTTCTTCAGATCACTAAAAAGCAGCCACAACATTGGTGTTTGCCTGCCGTTAATAGATACTCTTTGTGAAGCCCTTGCTAAGCGATTTGGTCATTATTTTGAAGATTGAATCTTGACAACTAGAATCAAGTTTTCATCCACAATTTAGATTATCGTTGCTGCCTTGGTTTTTTGATGGACCTTTGGAAGTTGAAAATCGCTTGAAAAGAAAAATGTTTGATATTCTTGTGGCTACAGACAGTGCTGCTGAAACGTCAAGCAGTGATACTAACCATGACCGTGATGAAAGCACGAGTGACGCTTTCTTTGGTTGTTTATTCGTGCAACAAAAGCGCCGAAAATCCAATAATGCTGACAGAGTGAAAACTTCTATCTGCAGTTCCTCCAAAATCCATTGATGCGAATTCTTTTGATGATGAGGGATTGAAGAAACTTTTCGTTCAATATAATACTACCCTACCATCAAGTGCAGCAGTGGAGAGACTATTTAGTTTGGGTAAAGATATCTTAAAACCAAAACGCTGTGGGCTCAGTGATGAACACTTTGAAATGTTAGCCTTTTTGAAAGGCAATTAACTGATTTCTGTTTTCAAAATTTTTGTAACTATCAGCATAGTCCTTTTTTCTTTGCATTCTTACACAAATGCGACTGTGAAAATTGATGCATGAAATTTAATGCTCTGACAAAACTAAATTTTTTGACAAAGAAACATCCTTGGTTTGGTCTTGAAGGCGGTGAATCATCCAGCCAATTCCGGTGGTTTATAATAGCTAAAATTACACTATAATTTTTGATGTTTTTTGTTTTAATTTTGAGGCTGCGGCTGCAAAGATATTCAACAAATGCAAAAAGATATCCCCCGAAAAAAGTTTTTGGAAACTCTTAGTTTTGTTCTTCCTGCCAAAACCACAGTTCTCTAAACTATTAGGCCTGCTGTGGTTTTGGCGGGAAGAACAAAGATCAGAGTTTCCAAAAACTTTTTCTGGGGATATCTTTTTGCATTTGTTGAATATCTTTGCAACTGCAGCCCCAAAATTAAAATAAAAAATATCAAAAATTTTATTTCAATTTTAACTATTGTAAACCACCGGAATTGGCTGGATGATTCACTGCCTTTAATATACTTTTGAGACAAACAGATGTAATCTGGCAAGTGCCGACAGGCCTGTTAATCCAAATTTTTAATCACTAGAAGCAGTGGTGTAAAGTAACGAAATACTTTTACATGAGTAGTTTTTTTCGGTATCGAGTACTTTTTAGAGTAGTTTTTTTTTTAACTACTTTTACTTTTACTTAAGTACTTTTAGTCTGAAGTAACGCTACTTAAGTACTTATTATTTGATAAAAGTACAAAGTAGTTTTAAAATTTGAGCTGCAGTGTTGACTGCACTTTAACTGTGGGCATTTGCAGTCAATCATTTGTAAATGTGCAGTCAGGCTATTCTCTCTTGGTTTTTTCTTTCTTTGAATTCCACGCTTGATTGCGCTCATGAGCTTTTGAAAACGATTGCATTTTTTCTAATCAGGCACCGGTAAACATCGACTTCTTAATCAGGACTAGGAACCAAAGTTCTACCAAATAGTTAGCCTGCAACATCATAGGTTAACCTAACCATTTTAACACCAATAAAATGCAAACGAATTGTCAGTTTTCCTGAAGTCATGAGTAGAGTTTGTAGGTTAGGGTGCATTTACAATCAAGCTGTTCGTAATCAGGGTGAAAGGTCCATTCGCGTTTTGCTGTTTTGTCGGACTGGAGGATTAGGCAATCACAGAAATTTATTGATAAGTGGAGATCTGAGATCCTGGCAGGCGCATAGCAGGAATTTGCGATCGGGGGCTAATTCAGAGGCTGGAAACAATATCAAACGATCTTATCCCAGATTTTGATCGGTTTTCACGCAGATTGAGTCGGTTTTACAGTCCAAATTTCGGCGATCTCCAAAAAAAACGTCTTCAATTTTTTTTTCTGGCAAACTACAAAATTTTAACAATTCAAAAAATATTGCTGTCCTCGAGCTGAGAACAGGCATTTTTTGAGGACTTGAGGCTTCGAGGCCAAGGACTTCAAAATGTGTCCTCAAGGTCTCCACCTCTGCTGAGTAGCACTGTAGCAGTAAAACTTCATCATTGAGTAATAAACTGATGAAATATTTAGTTTCTCTGTTCTTGAGAACAATGTCTTGCAGTTTGAGAGCCAGGGGTTGAACTGATAAATATACCGACAAGATGGTATAGCCTAGTGGTTAGAGCATCTGTATATCGAGCTGAATATTTGGGTTCAAACCTGGTCCAGTCAAGCCAAAGACTTAAAAATAAGTAGCCTACTGCAAACTGTATTCACATCTTCCTGCTTGACAGTCCGCATTGAAGGTGATAATGTGCTGCTCAGTGCTTACACCTTTGTATGGTAGAGAGGTGGCAGCTTGCCTCAACGACCCTAATATCACTCTGCGGTTTCCTGGTCAAGGCAACACGGTGAATAAATCAGTAAAACTGAAAACAAACATGGTGGAATTCAGGAACTGCATGATAAACTTTGTCTAGGCATGCAGCAGGTTTCCTAAAGTGCAGCAAGTAAATAAATTGGAATTAAATTAAGTTGCAGTCTAACCTACTAATGCTGTGACAGGACACTGGTATCAATCAATGAATGACTGTGCTTCACTCACAGTTTCAATTATGTTTCTACCAGTTTCTATCTGCCTTCACATGTCGTGAAATAAAATCATTTAAAAAAAATTCTCGGTAATTTTTTCTTCTTTAATCCAAAAAAAGTTTATCGCAGACTATTGAATTGGCTTGTCGGCAGCATGGCCAAATGGGTAAAGGCGTCATTTTTACGACAAACCGGTTCAACCTGCACCCTGGCCATGTTGTTGTGTCCTTGGATAAGACGCTTTACGATTATTATCTCTGCCTGGTGGCTTCGAACAAGCAGCAAATTCAGTGGACAAGAATTCAAAAAAATCCACAGGAACATTGGATCATCGGAAACTCCTAAGCAGGTGCGGATTCCTCCAATCACGAAGTAGTCGTTGTAATGAAAAGTGTGCGGATCGTCCAATAATTTAGCATCTGATGCTGTCCCGTGACATTAGGATAAATATGCGCTATAGCAACAGCTTTGGTGCATGACTCTTGGCGTACCCTGTGGACATAGTAGGCTTGATTGATTGATGCATCTTTATCCTCCTTTCACGAGAAAGCAACGGTGCCGCTATCCTTTGGATGAATTCGCACTCGCTTAGGAGTAGACCATTTTCCAAGTTTTCTGGTTGACCTATGACTTCTTCCCACATAAATTTGCTGCTTGTTCAAAGCCACCAAGCAGAGATAATCATCGTAAAGCGTCTTATTCAGGGACGCAAAAACGTGACCACGATGGGGATTGAACCCATGATCACGCGATCAGAGTCATCGTAAAAGCGACGCTTTTGCCTTCTTGGCCACGCTGTCTACACTCAAATAAGCCACTTCCACGGTGTTTTTACTCTTTAGCATATAAATTTAGCAATGGCAGTGAATGAGTATTTGAGCAAATATTTTATGAATTGATTCCTTGAATATAGTAACAAAAAACCTGCACAATTAGTATTTCATGACTTTTTAAGATAGAGAGGGGTTAGAAAATCAAGCGTTTGTGGCAGTGATGTAAAGTAGTCAACCAGTTGTCATATGTCAATTGAATAGTTTGCTTATTTTGCGTGAATACTTTCAGAAATACTTCTACTTAGTAGCTTTAAAATGACTACTTTTTTACTTTTACTCAAGTACTTTTTTTGGTCAGTACTTTGTACTTTACTTCAAGTAGTTTTTTTGTCAGTAACGAAACTTTTACTTGAGTACAATTTTCGAGTACTTTTTACATCACTGACAAAAGTAACTGTAACTAGTTACTTTTTCAAATTTGTAACTGTAACTTAGATGCTTTTTTTCCAAGTAACTGTAACTTGTAACTAGTTACTTTTAGGAAGTAACTTGCCCACCACTGGGCCTATAGTAGCGAGAGTGGCATAGTAACGAGGTGGTATAGGAACGAGATTTGACTGTACTCTAATTTATCTAACAAAATTTTGCGATGAAAAGCTTTCCTATTTCCTATATTTTTTTTGTCTCTTAGATCTAGTATAGTTTAAATCTAATCAAGGATAGGCCTAGCAAGGTTAGTGGAAAGGTTTTTTTATGAACCCAAATTGATGAATAGAAAATGGCAGTGTCTGCTGTATCGGCCCGGTTTCCAACATCTACTCGCTGCTGCAATGGTGGCACCGGTCATTTCTTTTTGCAGTTCAATTTATTATCTCTCAAGCTGGCATCGCTTCCCAAAACCTAACTCTAATCGTAAGGATCTAGAGGAAAAAAATTGTAGTAATAATGCCCTCTAGAGCTACATATGCCAAACGTGTCCAGCGTGAATCTAACCCCCAACCCTCGGTGGCGCAGGCAAGCGCGCTAACCACTACACTACCAGGGAGAAGAGGTAGAAAAATTTTGAGCACAAAAAGTGCGCTTGTGCACATGCACTTATAATGTGCACTTTCCAAGTGCACATGTGCTCGTGCTCTTATGATGTGCACTTTTTTTGAGCATGTACCTGTTCGAGTATCAGAATGGTACCAGAAGTACTTGTTATCAACTATAGAGCGTCTTTTGTGCAAAAGTTGATGAGCACACTTGACATATACACTTTAGGAGTGCACGTTCATATAAAATATCAAGTATTCCAGATCAGCTCTCAGCTGGAACTTTTTGTGTTGCACAAGTGCAATTTTCAAAGTGCTCAGATTTCTCAATCTCTCATCCTCCAGCCTACCCTAGCCTACCAATACCATCCTGCATCACTGCAAGTCGCCTCTCTTTTATAAAGTGTGTAAACTGTGCACGCGCACATGCGAACGCTGGACGCTTTATCTACGCAGCCAGTCTAGTCTCTTCTAAACTGTGCACGTGCACGCGAGACGCTTCAGCAGGTCCAGACACTTAAGGTATGCACACGGTAAGACGTGCAGTCCTCTGGTGCACATGCGCACTTTTCTGGTGCACATGTGCACATCATAAGTGCACACGGAGATGAGCGCTTTAAAGGTGCAGAAGCGCACTTTTTGTGCTCAAAATCTAGTTCTACTTCTATAGCTACCAGGGCTTCGCATTTGATGAGTCAAAGTACCGTATTTAAGTGGAATCAATGTGAAAAAAGCAATATAACAGGCTGCCGGTGCAGCAGCGATTTGCTGTCGGAAACCGTGCCGGTGATCTACACACTTTCATAGAAAATACAGAATATATAAATCAAATTTTTCCCGGTATGCAATTAGTCTTTTAATTTTGTGGAGTAGAGCCTCAGACACTTTGTTAATTGGTGATAGAATTGATATAGGTCAGTAATTACCAACCAGTTTTATTGCCACTTTTGTATAAAGGAACTACTTTTGTTATTTTTAATTGGTCAGGGTAATGTGCTTTTTCAATACAGAAATATAATGATGTTCTAAGATAACAAGCTATGATTAATTTTGCTTGCTTGATTAGTTTATCCGGTATGTCAATATATCCCAGGCTTTTGTGGCAATTTAAACCATTTATTGCTGCAATTATTCATCTAATGGATTTAGTATGATTGGTTTGCACTACATTTCTTCAAATGACTGTCATAGGCCTAGTTTTCTTTTTTGACCAAAGCAGGAGGGGCAATTTTATTACCAATATTTGCAAAATAGTGATTAATAGCGTTGCATGTTTTGTTTGGGTCATGAAGCACTTTGCCTTGGTCATTCAGCAATGGTAGTAGTGTGCTAGAGCTTTTTAGTAGTTCTAATGTAGGTGATTAACTAGCCTAAGCCTAGTATTAGCCAAGTGTTACCTTGCGTATTGTGTTGTAAAGCCTACCAGAACTAGGCTACGCACCATAATAATAATATATTAAATGAGTGCTTTATACTGCTTAACATATACTGCATGCATTACCGTATATACTCGCCTATAGGTCGCACCACTGTATAGGTCGCACTATTAGTTTTGTGTTAAAAAAGTTGAATTTAGCGTTGACTCGCACATAAGTCGCACTATCTTTTTTGCACAGATAACTTCGAAAATTAAGATAAATTTTGGAAGTTAGCTGTGCGAAAATTAAAATAAACTTCAAAAATTAAAATAAATTAAAAACAAATAACTTCGAAATCGAACATTAAAATCGCAAAACCATTTTTTCTTAACAAAGCGGGAAAATCCAACGCACGCTGAGCAGTCGCATGTGCGTTAGGGTGAGGCTGTTGCCCCACTATTTTTTATATTTTGTCGGATCATGCCTACCTTTTTTTGGTATTGCGTTTTGGGCTAAAAATGACATGTGTAATTTTTTTTGGAAATCGGACCCCGTTTACCCCCAGCACAATGGGGGATTCCCCAAAATTATTAAAATTTTTCATATCTTCCTAACCATTAAGGCTAGAAACGTAATTTTTGAACCTACTGATTCAGAAGATCCACATTTCTATCTGCTCTAATGAGACTTTTTGCTCCAGAACTTACAGAAAAGTTGCTATGATCAAAAAAATGTTTTAATCCCATTTTCTTGGCCGGTGTTGCAGAAGTGGACACAAAATGTAAAGTATGGTTGACAATGCGTTTAAGTTCAGTCAATACATTAGCACTGACTGACATTAAAATATTTTTTAATTGCTTATGAACCTATAATTGCTTATAAACCTATATTCTAAAATTAATTTATTTTAATATTGTGATGCAACATTTCTTTTTGTTTCAAAAAAGTGTTTTTCTTTTCCCCAGGATACATCGTTTGAGCCAATTGAGTCCATCAGATAGTGCTGTCTGTTTGATAGGAACAGGTTACATGTCACCATTTTGAGATTTACAGTAGATGCACAACAGTCATAATGCTACTGATGCTAGTACACAAAGATGTAAGATGTATCATTAATTAATTATCTTTTGAACTAGGTACCTAAATTCTCATAGGATGATGTACTAGAACTTGGTGTACCTTTTTTCTTAATTGAAATTGATCGATCTACGAAATGACCACCAGAAGTTTGAATACTCGCTCCTCCATTTTACCCACATTGCCTGATGAATCAAACCAAAAAATTGCAGGAATTAGACTCCCCACATGCCAACAAGTTTTACTATGCTTTCTTGCAAATATGGACGAGCAACGTGAAGTAAATAAATCAAAGTATAACCAAAAGTTGGTTTGACTTTGTGCAAATAGTGTGGTAGATGAAGTTTTGAGCCACTACAATAACGCCAAAATTACTCATCTACAAAAACACAAGATGGCAGAGAAAGTTGAAGCATTACACAACGAATATAAGAACTTGATTAAGTTAAACCCAGAGAGAAGAAAGGGCAGTAAAGCTGTCGCAACATTTCAAGACAAGCTTCTTATGACTATGCCATTTTGGCCTAGAAATGTATTGACTATTATAGAAGAATCAAAAAGGGGGAAGAATGAAAATGAGAAGAATGCTATTGCAGAAGATATAAGTTTTTTGAAAAGTATGATGACTGATAGAGTGGCAAGTTATCAAGGACAAGATTTGTTAACAAGAGCTGAAAAACTACGTCTAGAAAGACAGCAAAAAGAAAGGCACAGAATAGAAGCTACGTTACTGGGAAAATATGCTGATAATAAACTTCCGCTAACTTTTTCTGGTAGAGAATCAAGTAGCTCCGAAATTGAATGTGAACCATCTACTTCACCATCACACAAAAGAATGAAAAAAAACTGGAACCACAATCTTTATTCCTCACAATGTTATGAAGTCCCCTCTGATTGTATCAACAGTTGTGAGAAACAAAGTATCATCCACAGCCCTATCTGCAACATTGCACTCTGTAATAGAAGCTTGTCAGGGTGATGCAACCAGAGTCAATTTGCATCACTCACAATCACAAAGGTATGGTAGTGAATAGTGATACTGTAATTTAAAAGCAAGTGTGACTTGTTCAAAGTTTCCCAGTTTTGGAACACATTACAATGAATTATTTTATTTGCACATTGCAGCATTTGTTTTGGGTGAAGCCCAATTCCATGTTTATGAGCCAGAAACTATCGATTATACTAGCTGTAGCACTCACTACTTAAGAATAAGAAAACTAAATTGTGACAAATTCATGTGAAAATCTCATGCACTGATGTATTTTTGTGGGAGTATTGTGTTGTTACTAAACATGTTGATTATTATCATATTCTATTTAGGTATCGCATGGAAACCACTGCACTGTTAGCCGAACATATAAAGGATAGTTGGACACTTGCATTGGGATGGCAACCTTATGACATCGTTATCGTCACATCTATCTGAAGAGCGGCTGCTTATCCTGGTTTCCAGTGATCAAGGAACCAAACTTCTTGGCGTTTCAGCACTTCCTAATCACAGCCAACAACAAGCTGGTCAAGTGATTTCATCACGTACTCTTCAGCTGCTGGATGAATGAAATTGCACAAGCTGCATCCGTACAATGGTGTTTGACACTACAAGTGTTAACACTGGCCATGTAACTGCAGCCTGTATTTGCATGCAAGAGAAGTTACAACGGCCTTTGTTGTGGTGTGCTTGTCGACACCACATCAGTGAAATAATGCTAAGCCGTGTCTGGGATAGTTTGAAAATTGAAACATCTAAAAGTCACCAAATATCTATCTTCTCCAGGTTGCGCCAGAACTTTTGAGTTTTTGAGTATAAACGATGTATCTGATTATTGCTTTGCCGATTCTGTTGTTAATGAAGATGACTGCACAACAATAAAGAAGATATGGAAGTCTATGTCCAAAACAAATTGCAGAGGAGACTACAACGAGGTCTTACAGCTTTCTTTAATGTTTGTAGATGGTGATCAAACTCTTTTTTCTCTAAACAAACCTGGTGCATTCCACAAGGCTCAGTGGATATCAAAAATAATATATTGTATCAAATTGGCATTACTGGAAAAAAAATTTTGCTGGAAATACCAGGAAAAGTTTTCGCCAAAGGCCAAGCAGAAAAAATACGAAAGTTTGTGCACTTTCTGATTTAAGTGTATATTCCTTGGTGGTATGATGCTCCTTTTCCTGAAGAAGCAGCTCACAGTGATTTTAACCATCACCAGTTGCTATTTAAATACCTTGATCAATCCATTGCAAAACCAGCCCTTACTGCAATGTCAAGGCACACATGATACTTATCCGAAGAGCTAATTCCATTGGCCCTTTTTTCTGACAAAATTTGTTTAAAGCAGAAAGAGACCTTGGTTCAATAGCTACAGCTGACATACAGTGAAAAACCCACTTTCAAGAGATTTGGTTCTGTTTATGGAAAGTCTTGTTTACCATCCGTAAGTCCTACATCAGAGTTATCTCATTTCATTGGAACATCGTCTTGGAACTTTTTTAACATTCTTCAAATTCAGCCTCAGTTTTTGAATATCCCCGTTTCAGAATGGCAAAGTTCTCCCAACTTTGTTGAAGCACTAACTGTAGTGAAAAACTTAAAGGTGGTGAATGACAGTGTAGAAAGAGGTGTTAAGCTGGCCTATGACTTCCTTGCTTTTTCAAGGAAGGAGCAGCATTACCAGAATGTCCTTCACGTGGTTGAGAATGATAAAGCCAAAATTCCTTACCAACGAAAGCATACTAGTGATGGAGGCAGAGTGTGGTTTATGCATACAGACCGATTGATTACTTATAATTTCTTGATTTGCCTTTTGAAGCATGCATTTTGTGTTTAGTAAAATTTCAATAAAAGCAAAGTTTACTTTATGTTTGATTTTATGCTGAAAGAATAATGCAGGCATCAGCTGTATTTTAGAAAAATGTATGCGTAATCATACTATAATAACTACGCCCACCAATATATTGTCACAGTAAAAGCGCAATTTTTATTGCTTCTAAACTAGCGCTCACTGCTCCTGCTTCTACTTACATGTATGACAGTAAGTTATTGCCACTGGTTGTTAATTCTTGCAAAAATGGCTAGATTTAGGTATACGACTCTGAATGAAATATATAGTCAATAACAGCCTAGCAGTAACTCATTTTGTGCTCAATTCTGCTAAAATTACGCAAAATTTGTATAAAAAACACAATTTTGAACATAACTCTTGGTAATAGAGCAAAGAATCTCATTACAACAGATAGAAACATGCACCTCCTGAATCATTTGGTGCAAAAATTACATTTCTAGCTACAGTGGTTATGGAGATATGAAAAATTTTGATAATTTTGGGGAATTCCCTATTGTGCTGGGGGTAAACGGGGTCCGATTTCCAAAAAAATTTACACATGTCATTTTTAGCCCAAAATGCAATACCAAAATAAAGGTGGGCATGATTGGACAATGTCGGGGCAACAGCCTCACCCTAATGTGCGTGTGCACGCATGAAACTGTCTCGCATTGGTATGTGCGAGCGCAAGCACAATTCATGTCTATAACGGCTCATTAGCCGGAAAATACAGTACTTGCAATAGCCGAAAACTTTCAAGGTATGTCGTGCGGATAGGTCGCACCCGTGTTTTTTGTTAAAAAATATGAGAAAAAAGTTGCGACCTATCCGCGAGTATATACGGTAGTTAAAAACTTTTACAGACACTTGCTCAAAGCAGTTGAAAAAACAATTCAAAAAAATAATGCATCTACAAAAATCAAATCAAATTTCAGCAATGCAAAATTCAAAAAATTGATATCGACAATTCTCACACAGTAGGTATGGTAATGCAATGTCACAGGTGCAGGTAAAATCAATTTTTTAAATCAAAAAAGTATAAAACTTAGTATTTTCTGGTAGCACTGAAGTAAGACATACACTCATTTTACATATGGAGACTAGGGTGTTGCAGCCGCCCATAAATTTTATTGTTTGTAATTTTATTGTGGTAACTTCTACCTTAGCTCAAGTTGGAGGCTTCGCACTAAAACCCTTGTGGTTAAGTTTCGTAAAAATTTGTCAATGTTAAGGGGTCGCACAGTGACATCAAAAATTTGGCAATTTCAAAAAAAAATGTTTTTTTCAGTTTGAATGTTTTTGAACAATTATTCAAACCTATGATCCCTTTTGATCATTTCTACTGTTTTTGGGAGTCGTTGTTTAGTACATAGCCAACAAGGGAACTTCTTACTTCAAAGTTATCAAAAGTTGCATTATAGACCTACAGCCACAAGCATAATTAATTCTAAATTATTGCATATTTTTCTTATTTAATAATTAGTTTCACATCTGGCCCTGATTTTAATCTGAAAAGTGCTCATTATTGTTATCTACCCAATGTCAGTTGTTTTTTTTTCTGAACAGCTGTGTTAGCAAAAAGCATCTTATTAATGAGCTGTTATAATTTCGGTTTTTTTTCTTGAACAGCCAAAGTTTTTCCCTTATTCTCGATACTGGTTTTTTAATCACACATCATGCTATGCAAAAATGTTTTTTCTTCATTTTTCAATCCTCTTAAGGCGATGGTTTGATGACAAGATTTCATTGCTGTGTTCAATTTTTTTTCAATGTTTGAGAAATCTAGGAAAAATGGCAAAGATCTTTTTACATGCTTTGTCGATTTCGAAAAACTATAATACTGTATGATTGCCTTTCTATCTTTGGAGGGTTCTGAAGAAGAATGGCATTGATGGTCAGTTGTTACATGCCATTAAAGCATTCTGTGGTGCCGACTGGAGTTTTGTGGTTGAGTAAATGGCAAGCAATCAAAGCTTCCATATAGGCGTTGAACTCCGGCAGGAATGCGATTTGTTTCTTCTCTTCATTGTTTACATGAATTGGATCGACAAAAGCAACCAAGGTGATGAGTTTGCCACGTTAGGAAATTGAAAAATCAGTTGCCTGCTATGTGCTGATAATTTATTCTGCTTCTGCATAACTGGCTTTCAGTGCAAAATACATAGGTTTGCAGCTCCTTAAGACACTGCAGGAATAAAAATAAGCACGGTCAAAACTGATATGCTTCATGGTTCAAGAAACACTAATCAGCGCTGTTTGCTACTGAATGGAGCGACACAGATACAAGTTAAGTATCTTTGGGTTGCATTCACTAGTGATGGAAGGCAAAACAAAGAACTGGGTATCCCAATTGGCATAGCAATTGCAATAATGAAAGCTTTACACTATTCAGTAGTTATGAGACGATTCAGTAGATGTGAGGCTAAAATTGTCAAAAATGAAGCAAAGCTCTCAATTTTCGAAACAGTCTTTGTCCTTTCTTACCTACTCTTTCTCTGTATGGTAATGAAAATTTGGTAATGATTGAAAGGGTGCGATTGCGAGTGCAGGCGTCCAAAATGAGGATTCTCCAAAAAATAGAGTTACATCATTGACAAGGTGCACATCTCTTTAAGATTCAAAAATTTCTAGAACTGCTACTTCTTCAAATTAAAAGATCTCAGCTTAGATGGTTTGGCCATGTAAGCAGATTTAATTAGAAAAAACTTTCAAACAAGCTTTACTTGCCAAAGCAAATGGGAAAAAAACAGTTGGACGACCCAGAACTACTGTAGATGAATCAATATTACATTGAGGATCTTGGGTGGAATTGTTTGGGACTTCACCCAAGCAAAATGATGGGAGTGGTGGAAATCCGAAAAGTGTGGTAGCTTGATCTTGAGCTGCTGCCCCCGCAACCCTTGCAGGAAATAGGGCAATTAGGAGAGAGAGAATTTTCCTTGAAATTTTCAATGGTTTTGTTTACTTTTTTACTGTTTGTTCTGTTAAAGTTGCATTTGTTCAAATTTTCGTTTCATCTATCAGCTTCTTTACTTCCTTAATTATTTTTAATTGACGAATTGTAGGAATTCCAGCTTTGTGGCTGGAAAACTTGTGCTTTTAATAGTATTGCCATCAGGTCCAGAAATAGTTCCTGGCAGCCAACTGCGAGAATTTACAGATCTAATAATAGTATATTGCTAGTAGATTTACTAATGTTTATGTTTTATAGAGCTTATACTAAGTAGGTTACACTAAACTCCGTATCTTACACAGCAACACATAACAAATATGGTTTTAGTAAGCTGCTATAATTTAAGTTGGAACAGTAGTTTAATACATTTCAATGACTAGGCCTAAAGCATAGTCTGCATCGACATTCTTTAACAAAGTAACATCAAAGGCTATTATATTTCACTCTGTTTTACACAGCCAGCCAAAATAGATACTGTAGGTCTAACTCAAATAGAGTTTCTTTTGTAGTTTCCCAGTTCATAAACGTGATCAATTTTGACCACTATTAATTCTGAAAAAAAAAAATTGTAAACAGTTTTAGAAGTTGTATTGAAGTTTATTTGAATGTATAAGACCAAAAGTAAACGTTCAATTTTGCAATGACTCATTAGTAACAAAGATTTCACATAGCACCATCTAGCGGCACAAAATAAAACAAATACCAAATCCTGGGTGGGTAAAAAAGGTCTCTGTGCGACCCCTAAACCTCAATTTTTTTTTCTCAAACTTTGTATCTTTGATTTTCTTTGGCAACTCCAATTTTGAAGAAGGTAGAAAAAAATCCGAAGAGGTCGGGGCAACTGCAACACCCTAATGGAGACACATCAATCATAAAACACAACCACAAATTGCTCCAGGAGAAGCCGACACCTGCAACACCACCTGCGTTGTGTAACTGCTGGAAGAATACCACCTGTCCTTTAAGTGGAGAATGCTGCAGTAGATCCCTAGTATATAAAGCCGAGCTAACTTGTGACAATATCACCAAATATTTAGATGGTCTATGCGAAGCCACATTCAAACACGGTATAACAATCACAAACATGCCTTCAGACACCAAGGTAAGCATCACTCGACAGAACTTTCCAAAGCATACTGGAATGCAATAGAAACCGGCAAACATCCAAACATAAAATGGAACATAGAAAAAAGAGCACAGCCCTATCAAAATGGCTCTAACAGATTGCAACCTTTGTCTAAAAGAAAAAATCACAATATTACAGGCAAATCCGGCCAACACCCTCAACCAAAGAACCGAACTTGTATCAAAATGTCGACACAAGGCCAAGTATAAACTGAGGAATCACCAACCTAACTAAATCTTTTTTAATGCAAACCTTTTAATCACTGTGACGTAATATGTCGCTTTGTATCTCTGACAGTGTTTGGAATTTTTTACAGTGTTTTTACTATGCTTGACACACGTGCAACAGAACACATGCAATGTTTGATTGAGATGCTTAGCCTCCACAGTTAGTGCTAAAGTGTTTTGCACCAGCCGTGGCTCCTCAGCACTGACCCAGTTTACGGCTACTGGTCCTGGCTGGTGCATGCCACGGTTAGCCCTAGTGGGCTGGCCTTGGTTTGTGCCCGCTACGGAGCTTCTGGTGAGGGAGTGGGGAAACGCAGTTGATGTGCTGAAGTATATTACCGTTTTACTTCTGTTTTTGTTTAGTTCTACCCCGCCTGATGAACCCTTAAGGGGGAAACAGACTGTAGTGGGTTTTTTAAATTTTTATTGTTTTTAATTTCTAACTGAACTTTCTGCATCGTTAAGTAGTTAAATTTGTGTATTTTTTATACAGCAAAGCTAAAAATTCATTTCATACTTGTTTTTGTAAAACTTTTGATCATTCTAGTCAAGTTATGAGGCAGTGGGCTGACTTACAGCAATTTACACATTCTTTGTTCCTGCACGAAATTAAATACAGAGGTGTATGCAGTGTTCCCATTCAGCCGATTTTTTTCAGCGAATCAGCGATTAGTTGGAACAAGGGCAAATAATTTTTGGCGATATGGTAACCATAGCTTTAGAAAAGTCGACAAATTTGTGGAAATATGACATTTGGTATACTTTAATAACGAATTGGTACAAAATTTAGGGCACATAAACATCTTTTAAGAGCATTGGGCACAATTGTTTCAAGAAAATTTGGGCACTTGCCGATTAGCCTAAAAGTTAGAGGGAACACTGGGTGTATGTAGTATCAGGAAGTCAAGATTTAGAATTGCATTCCCGCAGATATTGAAGTATTCTTGTGCAAAAAGTTACAAAACTTTCTCATGCGGTTTACATGTTTCGTTTCATGTTATTGACAATTCTCTATGTACATGTAAAGATGCAGTACATGCTTATGACGAAATTTAGACTTTGGAATCTTCAAAATGTTGCAATTCTAAGACAGAGTAATTAAAAGCTTTCATGATACTGGCACGAATTTCCTCTCTGATAAATAAAGTGGTTACTTGACTCAATGACCATAAGGTTTGTAGCATCTTTCTTGTTGCCTTCTTAGCAAATGGTGATTAATTTCTACTTGGTGCTGTTACCAAGGGATGAAATAAATATATCTAGTCTTGCCTGGTCTTGAATGCCAAACATACGTGGTATTTAACTGGAGAGCTTTTTCACTTAGGCCCGTGGGATGAGGAACTTTGTTGGCATAAAGTGACTCCAAATCCCGACGGAAAGTTATTAAAACGATTTGGTGCAGGATTTTTTTTGCAAGCTGATGATGCCAAAAATAACTTCAAAAAAAATTCTTGTGGGGTTGTGCCATGACAAAGGATACTATCTACAGCCTGTGAGTGTGCAATGACTCTACAGTCAGAGGGATCAAGCTGGTCACTGATTTTCTTCACCTGCCGCACATGGAAAAAAATCTACAAAGTCGTGTATTTGTTATGGAAGACAATCTTAAAAAACTCCGTAACTTAGGAAAACGTCCTTTCCAATATTTTTAATGTGGTGCTTCTGCATTGTTACTGAATAATTTTTGCCCTTCAAAATATAGAAAGAATGTATTGCTTTGCCAGTCAAATTAGTTCAATTGAAAATCCAAAAAGTTAGCTCAAATTGATGGATGTTTGAAATCGAGTAACTTAAAGTGACCAACCGTTAAACATTATAGCAATATTGTTAATTTCAATCAATTTTAGATTACAACAGTGCAATACCTAATATACTCAAATAGTGATTAAATGCCTAAAATCAGTCATTAAAATACAATTTTGCAACTTTCCAGTGGATGGTATGCACAAATTCAACATCAAAAGGCTTAATATTTGTTATATTCAACTCTAATTTTCACCACTTGGTGGCTGCAATGCTTGTTGAAAGTGTAATGAAATAGCAATATCTCTGGATAGGATGACTCAATTTCATTCAATTTTTTTTTTGACGATGGAGACTAACATGGGCCATCTTTCAAAAACATGTCCACTAACACAACTTATCCTTATCGCCATCTAGAGGCAAAAATGCAAATTTTTTTTGAAAAGTGGGTCTCAAAATCGGCCTGGTGGGAGAGATAAACATTGATGAAAATTTTTGAAACTTGGTATTTATGATCTATTGATTAAACTCCAATACCAAAAAATAGTTCTGGTTGAACAAACAAGTTTTTAATTTTTATGGGGCGCCTGCAACACCCTACTGTACATAGCTATTTCGTTCTATTTCAAAAGGTAATTTAAATATGATTTTTCAGTTAATCAAAATATTGTTTCTCGGCATGGATGCACCAGGTTTTTGTAATGTTAAGCTAAAAGAAAGTGATATTCATCATCAACATGCAAACGTTCATCACTTCCAGTAGCATATTGGCATGTCGACCAAAATGCAGAATAAAAAATACTACGTTTTTAGCACTTTTGACACTGTTTTATGCACTGAAATGGACTAAATAGTGATTTAAAGCATCTTTTGATACATATATTTAGGGGGGGGGGGTATGTACATATATTTAGGGTCAAAAATAAAACTCACCAATAAACGAAAACTTTGAAAAATGATCAAAAATAAGCAATCAAATTTGATTGCCAATGTAAAAATGCTAAACATTGGTATCATCAACAAATATACTGTAAATTTAGGAATAGGAGGGGGTATTCAGTATTAACTGTAGGCGAATTAGATTACTCAATGTAAGTTTTTATTAAACTATACGATTTTATAATTTACGCATCTAAATAAGAGAACTAAACTTTTGCCATTAGCCACCTCCCAAATCGCCCATTAATGCAACGAGTTTAATTATGCACAGAGCTGGACAGCGCTGTTTCAAGCTTTTAGCTCTCATCAGCAGCCCTCAGCTATGATTTCCTGGAAGTCGTTATGATTTCCCAGGAGTCGACCACGAAGGACGTTAAACTTATCGGAGTTTAATCATGTTTGCACTGCCAATTTCTATGCTGCGTTTTAAAAGCATTATTTTTTATCAAAATAGTCCTAGAATTAAGTTACTTTTGCAAAAAAATGCAAAATTTTTCAGCGCTGGGGGCTCCGCCCCAAGACACTCGTGCCTCTGGCAGCTGGGGACTTTGCGCCCAGACCCCCAAAACACCCCCCCCCATTGCAAATTTCTGGCTACACGCCTGATCACTTCCAACCCCAAGCAATTGCAGATAAAAAAATCGCAACCCTACTATGCACTGTAACATAGCGTATAACTTGTCGCTTGACTAACTCATTTTTTTCACTTTGCTACTAGAATGTATTAGACTAAATCAAGCACTAAGTAAATGACAAAATAAGCATGGCATTTTTTAATGATATAATATCTGGTTTACAACAATCAAGTTTATTAAATTTTGGATTGGCAGTTGTCGCTATAACTGTGACTGGATTTTATTTTCAAGTATGGACTAAGAAAAAAGTTCCAAAAACTCTTATTGATCCTGATGTAAAGTATCCACTCAAACTTTTGCGTAAAGAAATAATTTCACATGATACAAGGTAGGACTGTGTAATCTGAATAGTGTCTGGTCACTCGATGTATACAGTCTGCAGAGCTCTGGTTACAATAGATTCTAAACTAACAGCAGGGTTCTGCATTAAACTAAAATTCTTGGCCAAGCTTGGTTTCTTAGTAGAACAATCTGCATTCTACATAAAATAGGTATGAGATTGTAATATTTAGTTACTGGTATGACTTATCATTGGTCAGAAATTTATGATACTGGTATAGTAAATTATAACTAATATGGTAAATTGTTTTAGTGTTTTTATGTTAGGCCTTAACTATAGGTCAGAGATTTATGCTATTTCCATTGTCTGAGAAAAAAGTGGCTAGCTGCCTTAATTGTGTGTTGGTGATCAGCTTGCATCAACAGACATTAAATTAAAAAACTTAATCAATAACACTGGTGGACATGATTTTTGTTGTTTTAATTTTGAAGACGATTTCGGGATAACTTTGGGGCGCTGATTCCAAATCTGAAAACCGTTTTGCTCTATCACGTCAGGATTTTTCGCAATTTACGATTTAATTGGATAAATTTCTCTAATCATACATGCATTTCAATACTGTGCTGCATTGTCTTCTATTTGTTGGCTATTGTGATGTCACACTGCATCAAAGGCTTGAGCAGTTGTACCCAGGTAGCATCAGCAAACAGAGTTAGAAAAGAGAATAGATAGCCATTACTATGCATGAGTACTTGAACAAAGTCGATTTATTGACCGTTTCAGTATGGGAGTAGGAAATGATCAAAAGTATTAATTGAGTCTGCTAGCAATACTCCCAAATCAGTTACTAATTGGCTACTATGCTTTAAACTCTATATGCACCACGTCATTTGTAATGTACATAGACTAACTGCTGGTAGTTGTAGACATGCACAGTAAAAAACTGAGTAAGCTACTTGTCAGATCATACAGTTTTGTGGACATTATACTGCAGTCATTAGCAAAGCTTTGCATCTGATAGAATACTTCAGTTCGTGAGGATACTAAAAGTAGACTTCATACTCTTAAAGCAAACCTTTCTGTTTAGGAAAAAGAACAAAATTGCTAGTGGTATAAAGTTAGTTGGAAATTTTAGGCTGCTGTGTGAACAGTACAGTAAATACTATGTCATCACGATCAAGAGGCTGTACGAATGATCCTAATATTTTTTGTTATATTTGTGGAGAATATGTTGTAAAATCTCAACGCCAAAACATCACAAATTTTGTTTAAAATGTTTACTGTGCCTACTTTGGAATTAAGCTTGGGGACCAAGATAAAACATGGGCTCCACACAAGGTTTGTCAAAGTTGTGTTGAATCACTGAGACGTTGGAGCAAAGGAAAGCAGAAATCTATGTCATTCGGTGTCCCAATGGTGTGGAGAGAGCCTAAAGGCCATGGCAATGATTGCTACTTTTGTACCTGTAATGTTTCTGGGTTTAACATGAAGAATAAGCATAACATTCAGTACCCTAATTTACCGTCCGCTATTCGTCCTATTCTTCACCAGCCAGATGTTCCTGTAGCAACTCCTCCTCCAGTTTTGATGGACGTTGAAGATTCAACTACCAGTCCTGATTTGTTGTCTTCTGAGTGCCAATCAGAATATGAATGCTTTGAAGGTGAAAGACCAAGACTTTTCAGTCAAGAGGAACTAAATGATTTGGTACGAGACCTGGATTTGCCCAAAGTTTCTGCTGTTCTTCTTGGTTCTAGGCTAAAATCTCGGAATATGCTGGATTCTGAGGTCACATTCTCTTGGTACAAGCATCGTGAAAAAGAATATCTTCCATTTTTCAACAAAGAAGATAATCTGGTTTATTGTGTTGATATCAAAGGTCTCATTGAAAAATTAGGCACTACTTATGAACCAAGCAACTGGCGCTTGTTTATTGATTCATCTAAACGAAGCCTAAAAGCAGTGTTGCTCCAAAACGGAAACACTTTTGCATCCATACCTCTAGCTCATTCCATTCATATGTAAGAATCTTACGAAAATATGGAAATTTTGTTGACCAAATTGAAGTATCACGATCATGCATGGAAAGTATGCGTTAATATAAAAGTATTAAATATGCTGCAAGGCCAGCAGTCTGGATATACCAAGTTTCCTTGTTTGTTATGCGAATGGGATAGCAGAGATAAAAAGAATCACTGGGTCAAACGTGAATGGCCAACAAGGGTATCAAGAACACTTGGTCAAAAGAATATAACCAATCCTGCCCTTGTAGAATCTTCCAAAGTAATACTCCCACCTCTGCATATCAAATTGGGCCTAATGAAACAGTTTGTTAAAGCCCTGGATAAACAAGGCCTATGCTTCAAATACATATCTGAAAAGTTTCCCCATTTGAGTGCAGAAAAAGTCAAAGGAGGTGTCTTTATTGGTCCACAAATTAGGATGTTGATTAATGATGAACTCTTCATAACAAAGATGAACGATACGGAGAAAAACGCATGGCAGTCGTTTAAAGATGTCGTGTTTAATTTTCTTGGTAACAAAAAGAGTCTAAATTACTAAACGATTGTGGAACAAATGCTAACCAATTTCCAAACACTAGGTTGCCGAATGAGTGTTAAAGTCCATTATTTGCATTCCCATCTTGATTTTTTTCCTGCAAAATTAGGGCACATGAGCGAGGAACAAGGTGAGCGATTTCACCAGGATATTAAAACAATGGAAACACGGTACCAGGGACGATGGGATTGCTCGATGATGGCTGACTATTGTTGGTCACTGAAATGAGATTGCCTAGTACACAATGAACTTGGACGCAAAGCAAGAAAAAGAAAATTTATGGCTTGTGACAAAGATGTGTAACTTTCTTGATGATTATGCCAATGCTAAACGAGCTAGCTGCATGTCCGTGTACTCGTATTTATGTTAAATATCGCTATTTTACTTAAAAAGTGTTTTTGTACTTCGTGAAAAATCCTTACGTGATAGAAAAATTCTAACTACAGATTCGGAATCAGCACCATCAAATTATCCAGAAACACCTATTGCTATCCAAACAACATAAAATTTTTTTAAAAATGTCCACCAGTGTAATGAATAAAAAATATTAGAGACAATTTCACTGGAAATTATTATCCACTTTTATTAATTTTCACCCAAATCTAACCCAAACTTCTATTGTTAGTCGTAGACTAACGTTAAAAAAGTTAATTAAAATTGTGCAAATGTATATTCCTCATTTTTAACTAAAAACTTTTAGTCGAAATTGTCATTACCAACAAAAAACTTTAGGCAAGGTTAGAAATGATGTTGTACTCGTTAATTTACTCAGGTCAAAGACAATAAATGAGAATGTTGTTTTGGTTGATAACTGTAGTAACATGTTGGTATGATTGAGTGCGTAATTCATATTATCTTATATCTTGAAAAAAATTTAAATTTTTTTAAAATATAAAGGGATCTTGCAAATTCTTTAATCCAAAGCTTTGTGTTAGTGTCTGTCTATCTGACCTTTCCCTATTTTTTTTTTTTTTTTGATTCTGTTTGTATGTCTTTGATTCGATAATACTACAATAGATTGCTTAACTGAGGTAACTCGAATACGAAGAATATATAGTGATGTCAAGCCCATAATTGTCCTTTGCAAGGAACAAATGTAAATGTCTTGCCTTTGATGGACAAAACAATGCATTGTCATTTAACCAGTTTAGGAATCAAACCAGGAACAACAACGCTCATCATTCAACGTAAAGACTATCATAAATTTATAGATAAAATACTCATGACACAATAATCATTGCATTACTAGCGTATTTTAAAAACTTTGTTTTGCAGAAAATTCGTTTTTGAACTTCCATCTGAGAATCATATTTTAGGTTTACCTGTGGGAAAGCACATATTTCTCTCTGCAAAAATCGATGGCAAACTCGTTGTTCGCCCATATACTCCAGTGACATCTGATGATGACAAAGGCCACATGGATTTGGTCATAAAGGTGTTTAAACGTATCTAAATTCTTATACCTATATTAAATATATTTATAATCTGTAGCAATCTTTTTCATTTTCCAGGTTATCACAATTTTAAGTTGCTGTTTTCTCTGTGTACAAAACTAGATGAGAGCATTATACATACATGTTTTCAAGAAAAATTGATTTAAAAGTAGATATATTATAATCCTTAATTTTAACTTCAGAATAATGACATTTGCGTGCTGTTAGATTATAAATGAATATTTTCGAGTTTGGTACATTAAAAGCGGCAAAGTTCATATTTTTAACATTCAAAACAAATAAGTAAGGCGGTTTTGTTTGTGACATCTTTGAGGGTCTTGTAGGAAATGGGTAATGCAACTCATACATGGTTTCTGAGAGTAACAGAGTGTTGATTTGATTTTTAGTTTTGTTAATTGCTTAATGTATGTGAGTGGTGCTTTAATGCTTGTGCTTAGTCCAGATCATGCATAATAAGTGTGGTGACAAAAAAGCATCTACCACAACAAGTTTAAAAAATTGTTCAACATTTCATTTATACACATATTGGTTTAGGTATACTTCAGAAACAAACATCCTAAGTTCCCTGATGGAGGCAAAATGTCTCAATATCTTGAGAATTTGCCCATTGGTCAAACTGTTGATGTAAGAGGTCCAAATGGACTGATTGAATATGTTGGAGTGGGGTTGTTTACATCACAAATGGACAAAAAAAGTGCACCATTTTCTAAGCAAGCTAAAGAGGCAAGTTACAACCTCATTAAGCAATTTAATGCTTTGCAGATAAAACATTTGCTTCTATTTTTGCATTTTTTTTTTGTTTTAGGGCACTTTTTCTGGTTTTTACATTGCTCTGGTACTGTTTAAATGCTCAGTATATTGCATGCTTCTTTAATGAATTGAAAAAGAGTAGATTGCTGTAGTCAGTAAAAGTGACTATAATAAGAGCTACTGTAGAATTTTATTTCAAAAGCTTGACAAGTTCAGTTACAATAATCAACACTTGGCATTATCCTGATTCTGTAAAAATTCACAGTAAGATGATCAAAATTTATGAAGTCACCTCAACACCAAAGCCAAAGTAAATTCTGATTTAATACATCCAGCTGAAAAGATTTTTTAGAATAATTGTCATATTGTTCTTTTACTTAGATTGCCATGATTGCTGGAGGGACTGGCATAACTCCGATGTTACAGATTATAGAACAATGCTTGAAAGATCCTGAAGACAACACTAAGCTCTCGTTGCTGTTTGCAAATCAGGTATGAAGGCAAATAAGCCGACCCTGGCATCAGACTCCTATCTTTTTTGCTACTTGGGAGGTAGTTCTTGCCTGTAGATTAGGTTTAATGTAACTTACTAAAGTTATTTAACCTTATTTTGTGTACAGTTTCGATTCTGAGATCTTACGTTTATCTAATGTAGGATTTTGATGCTTTAATCATTATTATGATAACAGATAACACTTGTGCTGTGGTGGTGGTGGTACTACCCAACCCCTTCCGAGGGATGGGGGCACGGAGGGACTCCGCAAAGACCCAACAGTCGGGCCACACCCCAAGGTCTGGACCATAGATCAAAAATAGAGAGAGAGGAGCCAAAGATAGATTAATGAAGGGGTTCAGAGGCAGGACAGTCGAGGAGGAGATGATTGAGGTCCTGTAAAGGGTGTCCACAGGCACTACAAGCAGAATTCTTCTTCCGACTGATCCTGTGAAGATATGAGGATAAAAGAAGACTGGCCATGGCAGCAAAGACGGGAAAGCTCACAGCAAATGGGGCGAGAAGGAAGAAGTTCCTCTGAAGAGACTTCGGGGACTTAGAAGTTCAGATGGGAGTGGGAGATGTGACGTCTCCAATAGGGTGTTGCAAGTGCCCTATAAAAATTGAAAACTTGTCTGTTTAAGCTGAACCATTTTTTGGTATTGCTGTTTGATCAGTAGATCATGAATACCAAGTTTCAAAAGATTTCATCAATGCTTACCTCCCCCGCCAAGCCGATTTTGAGGCCCACTTTTCCAAAAATTTGCCGTTTTTTGCCTCTAGAAAGCGATATGGATAAGTTGTGTTATTGGACGTGTTGTTAAAAGATGCCCCATGTTAGTCTCCACCTTTTAAAAATAATTGAATGAAATTGAGTCATCCTATTCAGAGATATTGCTATTTTATTACATTTTTAATAAGCGTTGCTGCCACCAAGTGGAGAAAATTACAGTTTGAATATATCAAATATTAAGCCTTTTGATGCTGAATTTCGGTAAATTATTCATTTCAAAACTGTAGAAGTACATTTTAAGGCAATGTTTGGTGAGTACCAAATACTGATTTATAGGTATTTTAGCAAAATTATATAGGCATTGCTTAGTTTTAAAAGATTCAAATTGTTTTTACAAAACATTTCGGTTGGGTGGGGTTATTACAGCCTCTTGAAGAAAATTACTGCCAACTATTTCAAACGTTCTTTCAATAGGCAATTTATTTAGTTTTTCAAATGCGGTAAAGAATCAATGGTAGATAGGTAGTTGCTAGACTAAACTAAGATTAATAAATGTTGCAATTGCACAGTATGGGTTTATTAGTTCACATGCAATATGAGTGCCCAAAATACTGATTACAAACTGCAGCTAGCTCAGGATGAATTCCAAATACACTAAAACAAACGTTTCCTTAAAGCTCAGCTATGCTTTAGTACATGCGCTACTATTGTATTGTACAATAATGTAGGGAGCCACGTATCCAGTTTGTATTCAAAAATTAAAATTCTTTACAAAATCAAGGGATAAGAGGCATGGTTGGTGCTCATTTCAGCCATTCAGTGAACTCATATTACTCACAATTTTAGATTCTGCAAACTGATGGCTTCTTCAATTTTGATGTGATTGTTGATAAGAGAGATCCAAAGAATTAAACCCATACCAAAGAAGTACAAAATGACGATTTTGTGAAGACTGTTCATTATTAAATCAAACATGGAGTACATTATGGCACTGCGCTTTTGTTTTCAATCTTTTACGCAGTGACTTCATTTTGTATAGCAAAGTTTAAAGCATGGTTGTTGCACTTTTTTGTCCCTTTTTAATTCTCTAACCTACTTTTCTTTTCAAAAACTGTTGACGGTCTTTTGAGACCGAAATTGATTTTATCTTTAAATAAATTTTAGTACTTTTTAAGAATTATTGACTGATGTTGGGAATGTACTCCATTGTTCAAATTTGAAGTTGCTAAATTTGGGTATTGTTTTTAATGCAAAGAAACTAAAAATTCATTTCACAATTGTTTTTGTAAAACTATTGATCGTTCTAGTCAAGCTATGAGGCAGTTGGCTGACTGCATCAGTTAACACATTTTTTATTTCTGCACAAAACTAATAACCGAGGTGTATTTAGTATCAGGGAGTCGACATTTGGAATTGCTTTTCTGCAGATCTTAAAGTATTCTTGTACAAAAAGTTCAAATTTTGTTACGAAAACTTTCTCATGCGGTTTACATGTTTCTTTTCATGTTATCAACAGTTCTCTGTGTACATGTAAAGATCCAGTACATGCTCACGAGATGGGCCGTAGACTTTCAAGTCTTCAAAAGGTTGCAATTCTAAGACAAAGTAATTAAAAACTTTCATGATACTGGCTTGAATTTTTTTTCTGATAAAGAGAGTGGTTGCTTGACTTAATGACCATAAGGTTCTTAGCAACTTTCCTGTTGCCTTCTTAAACAAATGCCGATTAATTTCTACTTTGTGCTGTTACCAAGATATGAAATAAATTTATCTAGTCTTGCCTGCTGTTGAGGGCCAGACATTCCTGGAATTTAACTGGATAGCTTGTTCCCTTAAAGATACTATTTACAGCCTGCGAATGTGCAATGACTCCACAGTCTGAGGAATCAAGATAGTTACTGATTTTCTTCACCTGCTACTCAAGGAAGAAAATCTACGAAATCGTATATTCGTTGTGGAAGACAATCTCAGAAAAATCCCTAACCTAAGAAAACGTCGCTTCCAATTTGTTTAATGTGGTGCTTCTGCATTATTGCTGAATAATTTTTGCCCTTTAAAATATAGGAAGAATACATTGCTTCGCTAGTCAAATCAGTTGAGTTGAAAATCCAAAAACTTAGCTCAAATTGATGGATGTTCAAAATCGAGTAACTCATAGTGACCAACTTTTAAACATTATAGCAGTATTGTTGATTTCAATCAATTTTAGATTGCAACAAGCGCAATACCTAATATACTCGAATAGTGACTAAATGCCTCAAAACAAACATCAAAATGCAACTTTGCAGGGGACAGTATCCACAAATTCAACATTGAAATGCTCAATATCGTTACTTTCAACTTTAATTTTTACCACTTGGTTGCAGCAACACTTGTTGAAAGTGTAATAAAATAGCAATATCTCTGGATGGGATGACTTAACTTTATTCAATTTTATTTAAAGATGGAGCCTAACATGTGGCATCTAACATAACAGTTTGCTATTAGTACTTCGAGCACTCATGTTGCATGTGAACTAATAAACCCATACTGTGCAATTGCAACATTTATTAATCTTAGTTTAGTCTAGCAACTACCTATCTACCATTGATTCTTTACCGCATTTGAAAAACTAAATAAATTGCCTATTGAAAGAACGTTTGAAATAGTTGGCAGTAATTTTCTTCAAGAGGCTGTAATAACCCCACCCAACCGAAATGTTTTGTAAAAACAATTTGAATCTTTTAAAACTAAGCAATGCCTACATAATTTTGCTAAAATACCTATAAATCAGTATTTGGTACTCACCAAACGTTGCCTTAAAATGTACTTCTACAGTTTTGAAATGAATAATTTACCGAAATTCAGCATCAAAAGGCTTAATATTTGATATATTCAACTGTAATTTTCTCCACTTGGTGGCAGCAACGTTTATTAAAAGTGTAATAAAATAGCAATATCTCTGAATAGGATGACTCAATTTCATTCAATTATTTTTAAAAGGTGGAGACTAACATGGGGCATCTTTTAACAACACGTCCAATAACACAACTTATCCATATCGCTTTCTAGAGGCAAAAAACGGCAAATTTTTGGAAAAGTGGGCCTCAAAATCAAAATCGGCCTCAAAAGGTGAAGACTAACATGGGGCATTTATTAACAACACGTCCAATAACACAACTTATCCATATCACTTTCTAGTGGCAAAAAACGGCAAATTTTTGGAAAAGTGGGCCTCAAAATCGGCTTGGCGGGGGAGGTAAACATTGATGAAATCTTTTGAAACTTGGTATTCATGATCTACTGATCAAACTGCAATACCAAAAAATAGTTCAGCAAAATCGGTAAAGGTTGGGGCGCCTGCAACACCCTAGTCTCCAATTGCGGTAGTGGGAATAACGGATTTTGGAAGAAGGCATGGGATTGTGTCAGTGGGCAGAGAGGAACCAGCTTTGGCAAGTAATCCGCTTTTTCATTGCCGGGGAGACCTGTGTGACCGGGGACCCATTGGAAGCTCAAGGTGGTATTGTTGGAGAGAGAGGAGGCGATGGACCAAACATTCCAGAGGGACTCAGGCAGGAGATAAGAAGGGGCTGATGAAAGGATAGAGAGGGCTGATTGGGAGTGTGTTGGGAAAAGGATTGACTGGAATTTGCAGGTCATCAAATGGGTAGTACACCAAACGAAACCTTGCTTGAGGGCAAAGGTTTCAGCTGTGAAGCTGGAGGCAATTGGACCAGTGGAAAAGGACAGGGAATTGGATGTGTTGCATTTGGAGCATGTGACATACACTCCAGCACCACTCGGACCAAAAAGGGAGGGGACGGATCCGTCAGTCCATACTTGGATATCATAAGGGAGGAGGGAGGATAGTCTGCTTGAAGCAGACTGGAGTCGGGCTGTACTGTTGCCTGTGCAGTCGGGAATGAAGGGGGAAACAGTGAAGTGGGTTGTAGTCCATGGGGGAAAGGGGGGCACATGATCAGAATCTCTCGTGGGGATGGGAGTGGTTGTGTGGCAGAAGAACAGAATGATCTCCAGGAGGGTTTCTTCTTTAGTCGACAGGGAACGTTTCTTGTTGCCAGGGTATGAAGGCTGGAGGGAGACGCAGAGCATGTTCGAAGGAGTAGAGGGCCTAATGTTCTAGAGTTAGCTTTAGAGGAGGGAGTTGGGCCTCAAGAAGGAGTAGTGAGGAGGGGGTGGAAGAGAGGCACCCAGTAATGACCCTGCATGCAGCTCTGTGTAGGACTTCCAAGTGATTGGTTGTGGTGTTGCAAAGGAATGGGAACCATCCAGGAGAGGCATATGTGAGCACCGGACGCACAAACGCTTTGTAGAGTAGGGAGAGAGATTCTTTTGTGGTACCCCAGAAGGCAGTGGCTATGGAGCGAAGGGCTTTATGGCGTGGATAGAATTTGGAACACAGGGATTGGACGTGGGCCCCAAAGGATAGAGTCCGATCAAAGGTTACACCAAGGAATTTAGGGGTGGGATTGAACAAGAGAGGGAAGCCCAGGAGGTTCAGCCGGGGCTGGAAAGTGGCTTGATGGGGATGTGTAGAGAAAAAGGAGGACTCACACTTCTTTGGATTGAGAGGAAGTCTCCATAAGTTGGACCATGTTTCTAGGACAGTGAGGAAGGATTGGAAAACAGAAGAGGCTTTGAGTGGGTCTGGGGAGGAGGACCAAATGGCCAGATCGTCAGCATACAGGAAGGCATGGGCACCCCGAGGTAAATCCTTGGTGATGTCTTCAACAAACAGAATGAAGAGGACTGGACCAAGCACCGAGCCCTGGGGGACCCCTCGTCTGATGCGGAAGGAACAGCTGCGGGAACCACCAACCTGGACTTAAGCTCTGCAATCAGAAAGGAAAGAGCGTACTCAAAGAACAAAGCAAGGGGGAAGTTTGAGCGAGAGGAGTTTGTGAAGCAGAGCAGAGTGCCAGACCGAGTCGAAAGCCTTGGAGAAGTCAACAGATGCCAAAATGGTTCGGTCTGGAGGCTTTTTTTTTTTGGAAGCCATCCCAGATTGATTTAGACAGAGTAAGGATTTGGTCGAGGGACGACCTACCAGGACGAAAGCCGGCCTGGCAAGTGGAGAGGAGATGATTCGATTCGAGGTGAAAAGTTAGGCGAGAAAGAATCAAGCGCTCCAAAAGCTTGGAGATGCAAGAGGTGAGAGAAATGGGGCGGAAAGAGGACGGAGAGGAAGTGGGTTTTCCAGGTTTATGAATGGGGATGATAGTGGTAGGTTTCCAACAAGAGGGGAAGGTGTGAGAGTACCAGGACGTGTCAAAAAGAGAAAGAAGGAGGAGTTGTGCTGGCTCAGGCAAATGCTTTAGTAAAGGATAGGCAATCTGGTCAGGGCCAGACGCAGTGGAAGAGTAGAGATTGCAGATGGCAGTGGAGAGTTCAGTCAAGGAGAAGGGGGAGCGGAAAGAATTGTGGAGGGAAGAAGCATCCTCACAGCTAGCTTTCCAGAGTTCATTCATGAACTGTCGTTCAGCTCTGCGCGAGGTACGGGGTATTGCTTGAGATAGGTGTGAGCGAAGATAAGAGGCATAGTGGTTGGCAGTGTCAAGAGGGGAAGTGCAACCGGGAAAAGAAGGGTCTTGGGAGGTGTTCTTTTTGCCCGAGATGGCATTGAGAAGCCTGAAGACAGCACAAGGATCAGAACGGGGGGACAGATTAGAACAGGTGGCTTGCCAGGTTGCAGATTTGGCTTTAGAAATGACGGAGAACGCCCTACGAGAAGCATCTAAGTATCTGAGGCGGTGAGCCTCAGATCGGTGTGCCTCGGAACGGGCCCTCCGTCGTTCTCGCACTGCAGATTCCGCTTCTTGGGACCACCAGGCTTTGGGGGAATGACCAAGGCAGCCAAAGGGGATAGAGGCCTTGGCAGATTCGACTAAGAAGAGGGAAAAGGATTGGGCAGCCTGGTGGATGTTGAAGAGAGGGGAGGTGCTCAGCAATATATGATTGGTAAACATCCCAACGGGCTTTTTGTAGTTGAATTTGGGTGGACGAGTGTTGGGGTGACGAACTGGAGAGAGGGGGAGGACAATCTCAATGGGGAGATGGTCAGAGCCAAGGCCAGGGAGAGTGCGCCACTCACAGTGGGGAGCGAGAGACGCAGGAGATAACGAAATATCGGGGGATGAACGGCTCCCAGTGGAATGATGGAGTAGCGTGGGAGAGGCGGGGTCGTTCAGGATTTCCAGACTGGAGGAAGTGATCCAGCGAAATATGTCATTTCTGGGCGGGTTAGGGGGAATGAGTCTGTCCCAGTTTGGGTGGTTAGCATTGAAGTTTCCAAGGATAAAAGTGTCAGGGGAGTTCGGAAGGATGTCAGGATAGAAGGTCCTGGTGCGAGAATCAGAAGCAGTGTTTCTGATAGGAGGGGAGTAGAGGTTAAGGAATTGTAAGGGAGAGTGGTTGGAAAGAACTTTAACTCAGGTGTAGTCTGAGTAGGGGTCCTGGGAAGAAAGAGAGGAGACAGAAACAGGAGAGAAGGCCAGGTCAGAGTGGATAAGAGTGAGGACACCAACACCGGTGTTATGAGTTCCGGAGGAAACTGGGCCTTGTCTACCGAATGTCCGATCCGTGCGGAGGGTATAATAACCAGGAATTTGAAACTTTTTGGTTGCCGAAAGATGGGTTTCTTGGAGGAAAATGAGGTCATATTGGTTGCCAGAAAGAAAGGCGATTAGTTTAGCACGATGGGAGGGGGAAAGACCGCCGGCAATCCTTTGCAGAGTTCTGAGATTGTGAGGGAAGTGTGGAGTTCGTTGAGGGTGTGGCGACGAGTTGTGGATTGGTTGTGTGCTTGTGGGTGGTGGTGGTGTGAAAGGTAGGGTGAAGGCGGAAGGAGGGGAGGGTGTGAGGGGAGAGGTAGAGATGAATCCATGAGATCTGAGCATGTTAGTGGGGGGGTGTGGGTGGGGGCGGAGCTGGAGAGACTGGGTGGGGGGACGCTTGCTGATGGGTGGGAGAGGCAAGGTCCCGATTGAGACAAGCAGGGCAATTCCATCCCATGGGGAAGCCAGCCGCGCAGTTTTTGCGAAAGTCAACACTTGTGCTGTTGTTTATCAGAGCGTTGGGTTAGTGATTGAAAGTTTCCCAGTTTGATTTCCCAATCCCGAACGGGCTATTCTTCATTGTGTTCTTAGGAAAGACACTGTACGCACGTTCCGAATTGGGACATAGTTGTCTACTTGTCGTGTTGTTTAGCCTGACCAAAGTCTCTATGTTGGTGTGGGTAGACAGATGCAGAGTGCCTTGTTCATTCCCATAGTGAATAAATAAATCATTTGTCAAGTTGCATATTTATTGGAGAACAAGAAAATTTTTCTCATTGTTTATGGGCAAAATCTTTTATATCAAATTAATGGGCAAAATGTTTTATATTAATGCAAAAAATAATGTAAGTTATGATATTTGAAGGATAAAAGCAAAATGTTTTAACAGCAAATCTGCAAGAAGTTTTTTCTCAAGCACTAAATTCGTAATTCCGCTATTTTGAAATACAGTATAATGAGATTTCAAACTTATTTTCTACATTTCTTAGACGGAGGAAGATATTTTAGTTCGAAAAGAATTGGAAGAATGTGCTTTTCGTTATCCAGATCAGTTCAAGCTGTGGTACACACTAGATCGACCCCCAGAAGGTAATTATTCGTATTTTGAATCCGAGTGTTGATAATTGCATTTTAATTGATAATTTAAATAATTGATTATTTAGATATTTGATAATTTAAATCCAACTTTCCCTCATCAAGAGCTAGCGTCCCCCCATCGAGATTTCCGCGAAGGACGCTCACTCTTGTCGAGAGTAGCGTCTACCCACTAGAAGAAAGTGTCCTGGACGTTTTTTAGACGAAAAAGTGGCAGGTAAATTGCTAATTTCCTGTCGAATATTCCACCAAATTGCGATGATCTTTTTTTCACTCGAATTCGGGACAAAATTCTTTCCAAAAAACGCATTCCTTTTTTTAGTTTATTTTGGTCTTCACCTGCGTTTGGGACAGATTTTAATCAAATTGCTACCGCATTCCGAATGCGTCTGATCTCGGTTGCGAAAGTGTTCCGCCAAGCAGTATTTTACAGTTTAAGCGCTGGTTGGATCCATTTTTTTATTCAAATTTATTTACTTCAAAAAACACACATTCAAATTTATAACTTTTGAAAATCCACATTCAAATTCCTCACTAACTTGTGAGCGGATTTAATTTTAAAAATCAATATCTTGAATTTTTATAGCTTTGAAATAAACTACTACTACTACTACTACTACTACTAATATCAAGACCGCTGCGTATAAATTAATTTGCATGTTATACTCTATGGGAGAGGAGAAAGCTACATTGTCACGCCATTACATCTGGTCATTACATTCGCACCGGTAACCGAAATCGTTCTTATATTTAATTTTACGAAAACCACTTCAAAGCTTAACCTTAGTACCAGTGGTGCAGTTCAAATGTTACAGGAATCGATTCTTTCAGAGCGGTTGAAACTAAGGTCTTCTTTTTTGTAAATCGAGCGGTTGAGAGGCTGACAATTCAAAAAGCGGTTCTCGTGAAAAAAGAATTGGGTATCTTGCCAGTGTTGGGTACAATTTTGTAATTCTCAATTTTAAGGGTACTGCTGAAAGCAAAAACTGCTTCAGAATAGAAACTAATAGGGTGCAATCTACAGTACATCTAGTGTAGACGCGTAACTAGGATTGTGCGAAGGAAAGGGGTCTTGACCCCAAAGCTGAAAGTTGTGTACAGCGTCTCACAAACGGGTGTCTGTGGGTGAAGACCCCAGCTGCTGAATGATTTTGTGATTTTTCAGAAAAAAAAACTTTATTCACATCATTTGGGTGACATCTCGCACATTTGATGAATTTGAAAGAATTAATTGCTAAAATTTTGGGGCCATTTGACATATTAGCCCCTTTACCCCCTACCCTTACTTTGTGGGTAAGATCTGAACGCGTTTAAAGGCACACGTATTTGGGTCAAATTTTCCAAGCCCCTTAGCCTTCCTCTTCGTGGTTTCGCCACTGAACACATGGTCAAAAAAGCTGAAACGCATTCTGTGTTAACTCCTACAATAATCACAAAGAAGTCAGAAAATAAATGAACCACCCCATGCGTTACACCACATGTCTGTCTCAGTTGAGGGCCTGTCATCTTGAAAAGACCTTAGTAAGTCATTTTCATTTAAAAGTTTTCGCACAGCCATTTGGTTTTCACTCTACCGGTAGCTTTTTAAGTTTATTTATAGCTTACTTTTTTGAATGCAAGTTTAATAGCGAAAATATTGAGCGAGCTTTTATTGGTCGGTTTGCTAAATTTAGGAACCGGTTTGTGCGAACTGGTGCAAACCGGCTGAACAGCACCATTGCTTAGTACCCATGCTATTGCTGGCCTGTTACTGAAATAAATGAATTTTAATGAACTCATTTTGAAAATTGCTGATGTAAAAGACGAGTTTTTATACTTTTTTACAGTTTCACCTCAATTTAAACTGCCGTAAAAGCAGCTTGAAAGAAATAGGGTCCGGGCATATTGGCCGGAGGCTTTGGGGTCGGGGGGAAAGCCCCCAGCCGCTGGGCGATTTTTTGTAATTTTTTGGTAAAAAAAGCTATGTTAATTCCATTGAATCACATTTCGCTTGTGCTATGAGCCATTTGAAAGCACTAGATTTTTGACATGTAAAAGCCAATTAAAAAAATTAAATTGTTTAATCCTCCTTTTCCTTGCAACTTAAGTCCAAAACACGTTTTAAATCTTGCATTTTGGAGTTAAATTTTAATTGTAAGTGATTTGCTCCAGGTAGGGGGAAGTAAGGTGCATTGTCCCATGCAGCATTTTAGCAGTAAATAATGATCCACTTGAAGATTTTCCTTGGAGACTTTTGTTTTGTCATGAAAATAACCAGTTATAAGAGTACATGTTCGGCCAGAAGGCCCTGGCGCCCTCAACTGATGTTCAATGATTTGTTCAATCAGCATTTTCCATGGCTAATTTTTTTTTTTAAGCATTTTGTGAGTAAAAACCGGCGAGGTAGGAGGTGAATTACTGAACTGGTATTGAAAAATGGTACAATAGATGGTTACGCCTACTAACCATGTTATTGTCGGGCCGGATGTACAAATTGTACATCGCGATGGGTCCCTGAAACTTTGGAGATTTTTGCAACATCTTTTTGCCAAATATAGGTGAAGACCAAAAAAAGTCACAATTTCAGCGCGGTACCCCTAGCTGGTACTGCGCCATATTATGATAAATCCGGCCCTGATTAATGCATTACGTTCATAAAAAGGCTAGATGTGGGCCTGCGATAGCAACTTATAGGACGAAAACTCTCCATTTCTTTCGAGTTATACGTTTAAATTGGCTCGCAACAATTGAATTGAGGGGGGCCCGTGGTTTTTAATATTGTTGTTAGTTACTGTTGTAAGAGAAAAATGCTAAAAAAAAACTGAAGAAACAATAGGTGGATTTTAATTGGTGGAGTGGGGGCGGGCTCCCTGCCCCCCTAGACTACGCCTCTGCTCCAAGTGAGGAAAACAAAAAAGGTGTTCGCAAATTTTCTGCGTGGTTTCTGGCGCTTTCTAACAAAATTTCAACTGTTTAAAAAATAGTGCTGTCCTCGAGCCGAGGACAGAGCAATTTTCGAGGACATGAGGCTTCTAGGCCAAGGCCTAGGACTTGACCTTTGAGGCTAAGGACTTCAAAATGTGTCTTCGAGGACTCCACCTCTGGTTATTTGTTCTGTGGCAGACATTCTTTCAGCGTTAAAAGCTTGTAATGGGTTTTATGTTTTCAACTTAAACTTTGTTGCACGTTTTTTTGTGTTGGTTCGCTTTAAACTACCGAGAATTTAATAACATTTTCATTTTTAGATTGGAATTACTCGAGTGGTTTCATAAGCGAAGAAATGATTCGAGACCATCTCCCAGTCCCCAGTTTAGACTGTTTAGTTTTAATGTGCGGCCCTCCGCCTATGATCAAATTTGCGTGTCTACCTAATTTAGAAAAGGTTGGACATAAACAAAATCGTCTCCTAGTGTTTTAATCCAGCTGTTTTACAACGTCAAAATTGAAAATATAGCTTTTAGCGTTGGCTAATTACTCTTATCCTACTGGTCCAACATTTTTGGCCAGGTTGTTGTTGAGATTTATGCGGAGTATTCGGTGTGAGTCCATCCTTGTAGCTTTTTTCGTATTTCGTGATTTGCGTAATTGCTATGTGCCACAGCAATGTTCCAATAAAATGAATAAATAAAGTCGTATATTCGTAAAACGTTTGCGGTAGAAATGATCTGTTTTTAGGTATTATGTTAGCAACTTAGCAAGTAAGGTACCATGTAAAATTAACTAAAATCGGATTTGTGTAAAAAGTTAAATAGCCAAAAGAGAGAAATGCGCAGCTCGCCGAGGAATAAGAAAAAACGAAAATTCTATAACTGCTCAAATCATTGATAGGTGTTACTGTGGTGCCCTAGTAGAAAGCGGTAAACATGTTCACGTAAGTTTACTCGTTAGTAGAATACGGCACCCTTTCCTATCCGTAAAAAGATGCTGAAACATCCGGTTTATTCCGGTAGTTAACAATAGCTGAAATCGAAATATAATTTTTGAAAAACTTGGTTTTTAGTTTGGGCCTGTGGTTGTAAAGATATTTAACAAATACAAAGAAATATCCCCTTAATTTGCTTTCCCAGCTTTAATTTCAAAAAAGGGAGTGTTTTACGAAAATTGGATTCGTCTCGTGATGTGACTGGAAGGATTAATATTATTAGTCTCTTCACTGAGAGTTCAGGCTGACAGAACATATTCAGAGTTCCAAAAACTTTTTAAGGAGATATATTTTTGTATTTGTTGAATATTTTCGCAACTGCAGCCCACCAAAAATAAAATTAATAAAGCTTCGAAAATTATGTTTCGATTTCAGCCATAGTAAGCTGCAGGATTTGGGTATATTCTTCACCCCCTTTATCTCTGGCTACGCTACTGACTGAGTCTACTGAAACTGATTGGCTCGAAAATATGTCGGACCAAGCCAACTAACCGCCAAACAAACTTACCAATCAGCGCTGCTAGGAGTTTGAAAGCGATTTCGTCGTTGGTATGGCTGGAGGTGAGTTTGTTCGGGGTAAGATTGCTCAGTTGTCGTGGACTCCCGTATAGTCAAGACAATACACAATCAAGAATATGCTTTATCTGGTTTTGTATTCAAAAAGGATACGAAAAGTTTTCGATGCAGGTTTAAAATGCAATAGTTGGCGAAAATGAGATCAATTAAAATACAAATATTGATTAAGTACGTGGGCTGCGAGCAAAAAAATATTTTGGGGGCAAAAATCGATAGCTAAGCTTACGCTGATTTTGTCGAAGGAAAATACATAACAGCAAATGATGCTAAGAGATAAAAAAAATCTAAAACAGGTGCAACGCATTTAGTAGGCTTTTATGGGACAACGAATGTCAAGGCTACTAACTCGCATCATTCTGGGTAGTGGTCGGCAGCCACCGGTGCCGGTCTGTGGAGAGTTTGTTACCCGTCCGTATATTTTTCAGGGTTAAATACTTTGAATATATTTGTAACATTTTGTGATAATTAATTCCAGCTCACAGGAAGTATTCCGATGATGCAGCTTAGTGCAAAACCTCAAAAACTCACTTATGTCTTTTTGTAATGTTGGAGATCAACCCAAGATACGGAAATTTGGCGTGACCCGAACCGACGACCTTTTTTTTTTTGAGGTCACCTAGAAATCTAGGGAAGTTTGCTACTTCACGAACTGAGGACCTTTTTTTTGAGTTCATGTGTGTTTCCAAAATGATGAATGATTGTTTTTGAAAGCCGGTCCACGAAAATTTTTCCGCTTTTAACCGGTCCGCAACCTAAAAAAGGTTGCCGACCCCTGATCATAGGCGTAGCCAGGGGGGGCCAGGGGGCCCGCCCCCCCCCCAATCAAAATACCACTAACGACAAAAATTATGACAACATAGCCTAGCGATGTTTAGTTGCAGTTTTTTTTTTTTTTTTTTCAGTAATTACGCACATACCAGTAATTAACAATAATATTAAAGACAACAAGGGAGTCCCGGGGCCCCTAACTAACAACTAAGGAGCCCTTACTAACAACTAAAGGGCCCTGGGGCCTTTAACCGACGGGGCCCCAAGACCCCTAACTGAAAACCAGGCAGTCCATAACTGAAAACCAGGGGGCCCCTAACTAACAACTAGAGGGCCCCTAACCTACAACCAGAGGGCCAGGGGCCCCTAACCAACAACCAGAGGCCCTCTAATTGACAAACAGAGGGCCTTGGGGCCATTAACTGATTACCAGGGGCCCCAGGGCCCCTGACTCACACTAGGGGGCTCTGGGGCCCCTAACCGACAAGGGGGCCCCAGGGCCCCTAACCCACAACCAGGGGGGTCAGGGTACCCTAACCAACAACAAGGGGGTCCGGGGCCCCTAATCGACAACCAGGGTGGTTCTGGGGCCCCTAATCAACAACCAAGGGGCCCCGGAGTCTCTAACTGACTACCAGAGGGCCAGGGGCTCCTAACCCACGACCAGGGAGCCCCAGGGCCCCTAACTAACAACCAGGGGGCTCCGGGGCCCCTAACCGACAACCAGGGGGCCCCGGGGCCCCTAATTAACGACCAGGGGGCTCTGGGGCCCCTAACCAACAACCAGGGGGCCCCGGAGTTCCTAACTGACAACCAGGGGGCCCCAGGGCTCCTAACCCACGACCAGGAAGCCCCAGAGCCCCTAACTAACAACCAGGGGGCCCGGGGCCCTTAACCAACAACTAGGGGGCCCTGGGGCCCCTAACCAACAACCAGGGGGCCCTGGAGTTCCTAACTGACGACCAGGGGGCCCCAGGGCCCCTAACTTACGACCAGGGAGCCCCAGGGTTCCTACATAACAACCAGGGGGCCTGGGGCTCCTAACCGACAACCAAGGGGCCCCGGGGTCTTTAACTGGCAACCAGGGAGCCCCAGGTCTCCTAACTGACGACCATGTTCCCGGGCTAGGGGCCCCTTAATTCAAATTTTTAACAATTTATATGCAAAATCTAGCTGTGAGAAATCTAAGAGTTTTGACCTAAAAGTTGCCACCCCAGGCCCTCATTTAACGTTATTATAAACTTAATGCTATAACACAGGCGGTAATGCAAACCCCCCAATTGAAATACTACCAATGACAAATATATAGAGAGCATAGCCGGTATGTTGTCCCTGTCCGGAATTGCAGTTTTTTTAATTTAGAATTTAAGCGTACAAAAGTAAGCAATAATAATAAGGACCACCTGTCCACGGCATAATAATGTCAAGCAATTCTTGGACGTTTCAAAAAACTGTCAAGTGACTTGACTCCAGTCCTCCTCGTTTTGGAAAAAAAAGTTATTTTAATTTTGATTTAAATTTTTTTTTTATGAGAGAACTTTTTAGGGGAGTGATCTTGTCTCAAAATTATTGGGGTAGCCAGGGGGTGGCCGAAAGGACCCGGGCCCCTTTCAACTGAAATGCCACCAATGACAAAAATTTAACAAAAAAACTGTGTTTCTTCATTTTCAGTTTCTTTTAGCATCTTTGCGTACATCAGTACACGCTTACAACAGTAATTAACGATAAATAATATTGACAACCAGGGGGCCCGGGGCACCCCCTTAATTCAATTTTTCCCTACCAATTTAAACGTATAACCAGGGTAAAATCAAGAGTTTTTGTCCCAAAAGTTGCTACCTCAGACCCTCATCTAAACTTTTTATGAACTTCATACAATAACCAGCGCCGTATTTGCCATATGGCTCAGTGCCAAGGCCCAGCCCTCAGATAGTAGGACTTTTTTTGGTCTTCATTTATATTTGGCAGGAAGACGTTGCAAAAATCCCCAAAGTGCCAGGGGTCCTGCGCAATGTAAATCCGGCCCGGGAATAATATGTTAAGTGAGCGTAACCACCTATTGTACCATTTTTCAATAACGATTCACCTCCACCTCGCCAGTTTTTACGCACCAAATACTTTAAAAAAATAGCTAGGGAAAATGCTTATTGAACAAACCACTGAATTTCAATTAAAGGGGCCTGGACCCTTTCGCCGTACATGTACTCCTATAACTAGTAAACTTCATGACTAAACAAAAATCTCTAAGGAAAATCTTCGAGAGGATTATTATTTACTGCTAAAGTAATGCAGGAAGCAATGTGCCTTACTTCCCCCTACAGACCAAATCACTTACAATTAAAATTTTACACCATAATGCAAGATTCTAAACGTGTTTCGGGATTTAAATGCAAAAGGAGGATTGAACAACTAAATTTTTTCGATTCGCTTTGAAATGTTAAAAATCTAGTTCTTTCAAATGGCTCTAAACTCGTGCGAAATGTGATCCAATAGGATTTAAATAGCTTTTTCCAAAAACTTACAAAAATCGCCCAGCGGCTGGGGGTTTGCCCTCAGACCCCAATAGCCACCGGCGGCTGGGGGCTCCGATCCCAGACCCCCGTCTCTGATACGTTTGAGTACACTAGCTTATTCCATTCAACACGTCTCCTAAGTTAGACATTTACACTTTTTAACTATTAGTTTTCGCCCTCTCCCTTTATCAAAACCTGGTTAAGTTCCATTAGGCTACGGCTTCAGATCTTCCATTCTACGATATCTTTGCCCCACAAAAAGTTCCTTTTTCGAAAATTTCTGATGACGTCATTGCGTGTGATTTGTGGTTTAAGTCCCCCCAATCAAAAATCCTGGCTACGCCTATGCCCCTGATTCTGGGCTCAGAATAAATAACTTTAGGCAGCTATAGATGTATCACTAAATCGGGAAATTACGCCATAGGATGAATCTGACTACTACAGATGGGATTTGAACTTTCAACTAGAGGTCTAATTCAAAGCGATTCATTGATGCATTATTTTTATTCCTTGTGTTCCTGTCGCGAGAAAGCGTCGGCTGCGTATTCCCTTGAACGATTGTTTCCGCAGGCGCTTAGGAGAAGTCGACCGTTTTTCGGTTGACGTTCGACTTCTTTCTACTGTAATTAAATTTGATGCTTGTTCGAAGCCAACAGCACGCAAGCAGAAATAATAATCGTAAAGCGCCTTATCCAAAGATGTAACAACGTGACAAAAGTGCGATTTGAACCCGATCATGGTCGTCGTATTACGGTAATCACGCTTTAAAGACAGAGCAATCGTTCAATGCTCGGCAGTTTTTAAAACCCCTCATCCACTGTTCAGTTTTGATACGAGAACGTTGCCAAAAGCATATTTAAAAGTTAATTTTGCTCTAACCACAATCACGCTTTGACATAACCGGCTGGATTTGTGTAAGAAGTTAAATAGCCAAAGTAACGGGCACTTCAAAACTATGAATTTAAACGGGAACTCTGGTTCACCGAGGCCAAGCTGTCGTTGCAGAAGCAATTTTTTGAGCCGGGTCGTGAAAACTCGATTTCGTCAGAAGGAGCAACTTTTCCAGCTGATGATTTGGTGCAGAAATACCCAATTAAAGCAATAGTTATTATCAGCAATCCCCCAGCACCTACTACGCAGCCAACTATAATAGCAACAGGCGGGTCGGCATTTGCACTACTCATAGTTGTTGTAGTTGTGGAAGTACTGAGAGTACAAGCGTTTGTTCCGCCTGCGGTAGTGTAAATACGGCATATATGGATTGCCAAGCTAGCAGAGTTTAAAGTATAGGTCGAATTCATGCTGTCATAGTTTGTTGCTTGAATAAAATCTTCGAGAAAACTACTGTTTTTAAGGTTTTGCTGCAAATCCAGTAGCAAAGCATAGAAATATACTTGCTCAGCTTCGGTTTCTATTTCTCTTGAATATTGTCCTAGAATTGTGCTGGCGTTGGCGCGAAGCATTTCAAGTAAAATTTCTCCCTCCATCGAATTGAATAAAGTCTAAAAAAAAATTGTGATAGGTGTTTCATCATGATTATCTTAAAACTCAATTCTGGGTCAGAGCTGACTAACAGGTGAAGCTACCGAAAAACAGAAAAAAACTTGTAAAAAAAACGGTTTCCATCTCCTCATCTGAGTCCGTCGGAACGCCATAGAGTCAGCCTGGAGCATAGCCACTAGCCGCTGTAGGTTGAAAGTCTGTAGGCAAATATCTAAAACTTGTCCTTGGTCTCCGGCGGCTGCCCCAGGCCTCCGTCTGTGATACGCTTTAGCTTCACCGGTTTAGTCAGCGCACAGCCCAATTGAAACATTTTTCGAATTCTTAACTTTTGGTTAAGCTTATTCTTCACTCTTATTAAACTTTTATTATTCTTAACTCTTAAAGGTTAAAAAATTCTTAACTTTTGGTTAAGCTCCCTCCTCCTTCAGAAATCCTGGTTGCATGCCCAGTAGCGTACGCAGGATTTTGAAAAGGGGGGGCAGGAACTTCAGAAAATCTGAGAAGAACAAAGACCAGAATAAGAAATTGTTCCACCTAAATTCAGTCCGATTTTTTGCCCCCAAAATCAGGTGAAGAGCAAAAAGAAAAAAAAAGGTCTTCACTCAAACTTAGTCCAATTTTTTGCCCAGAGTTGGGTGTAAGCCTACAACAAACGAATAAAACATACCCTTTGTGTGATCCAGGCGCGTAGACAAAAATTCGCAATGGGGGGCTGTTTTGGGGGTCTGGGGGCGAAGCCCCCAGCCGCCGGGGGCACGGGGGCGGAGCCCCCAGCGCTCGAAAATTTTGCATTTTTTTGTAAAAATAACTTCATTTTAGGGCTATTTTGATTAAAAATACTGCTTTTAAAACGTGGCTTAGAAATTGGCAGTGCAAACATGATTAAACTGGTGGCATAAATGGGATACTTGGGAGGTGGCTAGTGGTAAAATGTTAGTTCTATTGTTTGAAGCTGGTAAATTATAAAATCGAATAGTTCAACAAAACTCATACGGCGTAATTTATTTCGTATACAGTTTATAGAGAAAAATAATTGGGGAGAGGGCTAAGGAAAAAAGATTTAACTAACACAGAATAGCCCCCCTCTATTCCTTAGTTTATAGTATATTTGTTGATGACACCTATGTTTAGCATTTTTACACTTGCGATCAAATTTGATTGCGTATTTCTTCCCATTTTTCAAAGTTTTCGTTTAGTTGTTAGTTTTATTTTTGATAAATTAGCCCCCCCTGAACATATGCTTCAAAAGATGTTTTAATTCACTATGTAGTCCACTCCAGTACGTAAAACAGTCTCAAAAGTGCTAAAAACGTCGCGTTTTTCACATTCTGCATTTTGGTCGACATGCCAATGGGGGGGGGGGGGGCTATAGGCCAACCGACCCTCCTGGCTACGCTACTGGTGTGATCAAAGCTTCTGCCCAACTTACAAAGGGAGCCATGCCGCAATTTTGCGTACTATTCTATGCTAATTATACTATCCTGGCGACCCAAAGGGGGGGCCATGGCCCAATGGCCCCCCCCTAAATACGCCCCTGTGCATGCCTCATTGCAGTTGCAAAGCATAAAAATCTTTAATTTGGAAAACATACGATTTACTTAAGATTAGCTTAGCGGTATATTTTAGAAGAAAGATATTTATGGGGGAGTGGACAAAATTATCGATACTTAGGCTATCTTATAATATATTGCTTTGATGGAGCATCTGCCAGTCAGTAAAACCAATTTTTTTTTGAAAATAATTTATTCAAATAAATACACGTAGACCACAAAAAAAAACCACCAAAAGTATATAAATAAAATTTTCAATTGTTAATATTATTTCTCTGTTTTTTTTCTCCAGGTTATTGAATTAGATTTAGTGCATGTAATATTGCAACAATATTTTTTCCATCATATCTCGGTCAACCAAAGAGAGGGCATTTCGCGTGGAAGGCTGTTTTGAGGTTTTGTTTTTTAGGGTTTTATTTTTTATTTTTTGGTTCACTGTAACTCAACCCAGTTTACACGGGGTATTTGATCAACGTATTTTACCCCGCGGGGGAGGCAAAAATACCCCCTATTTAACTCCTAAGCCAAAAGTTATGGGAACACCAAATTTGGCATTCGGGTTGATGTTCACCAAAATTTTTCAGAAAATTTGGTTTTGCGTTGATGACGTCTCTTTTGTGATGTCACGGTCATACTTTTGAAAAATGACGTTATTTTTCAAAGACGTCACAGGCGGTTCAAATCTTGTACGTAAGTTTGTTTTTTAATATTGAATTATAAAATGCCAAAGTCAAGTTAATTACGCCACTTCGGAAAACTTCAAAAATTGGGAAATTTCTCGTTACCTAGCAACTTCAAATTTTCAGAAATTTTACGTTATGAATTTTGACTCAAAATCAAGTTGATTTGAAATAAAAAGTTTATTTTTGAAGAGGCTTTATCACAAAAAAAAAACGAGTGAAGGCGAAAAAATCCCCCGTGGAAAATAGGGCTGAACAAACTCACTGATTGGCAGATCTCTATCAAGGCAAACGGCATATTACAATCTCAACTATATACGGTTGAAAAATCATTGACAAATGCCAATACATTATTTTGATTTTACAATTCTACCACATTGCCGCTGTGGGTAAGATTCAACTCTCAAAATTACATCAAAATTATCTTGTAATAGTCACCCCTTTTGCGCTGTTAATGAACAAAATTATTTCAGTTTTTATTCAGTTTTGCAACACACGACAAAATTTGAAATTTTGTCGAACTTTTTCAAACTTTTAACTGGTTAAAACAATCAGTATTAGTTAGTTTAACAAAAATTTATTTGCTTCCCCTCATAAACGTTCCAAAAAGAGGTTTAAACACTTTTTCAGTCTATCATCGAAAAATCCTGATGCCGAAGTCGTAAAACATTTATTCGGTAGCAAGCCTAAGGGTGGGGGCGTGGAGCTCTACCAGAACAATTAATTCTATTACTGTTTTAGTGCTGTTTAAAACAATTATACCTCTGTTACTGAATTGGATTGATTTTCAGTGAAATTCATCAAATTTTCAAAAAATAAATTAATTGTTAAGTTAAAATTCGTTAAAACATCTTGAACTTCATGAGAATTCATCAATACCTGCAAAAACAAGAATTAAAATTATTTCACATAATCAGCGAAAGATTAAAGTCAATGCTGACTAATGTAAAATATATACTTAAAGCCATAGATGGGCAAGTTAATGCAAAACGTTAGCTTTGTTAACCGCTAGTCCGTTAACAAACTTCACACCTCCGTTAACGTAAATCCGTTATTTTCAGCTTTAATTATTGGAGGTTAATAAAGTTCGTTAATTTGTTAATATTTTGCATGTAATTTACATTTGTTTTTTATTCACTCGCTTCTAGAACACGTATTGACGTCGTTGAGCTGATTGTAAGGAAAAAATTTGTTGCTATAGTGGTCTTTTTGTGTTTTGGAAGTTACATTTTACAGTCTAATCCAACTTCAAAATAAAAATAAGTTTAAATGCACCAACGAAGCTGCGACCAGAAAATCTTGGAAATTGCAAACAGCGATAATTAATAGATCTATGAGGCTGCAGCTTATTATTTGCCTCAAAAAAGACCTCCTTTCTACGCTTTCTTTCACAAAACTCGTGCTAATACGCAACAAGTGCTACCAGTGCAAACTAGTTTGTACTGGTACAATGAATGAATGGTGCAAGATATTAACGATAAAACCGTTTACGGAAGTTAACAGAACTTAGCAGAAGTTAATTTAGTTCATTAACATGAAAAAGCTTTTTAACGGATTAACGAGTTAATGAAAAAGTTAGCTTCGTTATTAACGGATTAACGATTAACGGACTTGTGCCCACCTATGTATGCTTAAAGCTAAACTTATGATCTGAGGATACTTTATCTTAAATTTCAAAAGGGCGTTCAAGTAGGAAGTTTTTTTGCTAAATTTTCTCTTAAAAAAAATTGAAAGATCTGAAGAGCAACTTCACCAAACTTAAGCTTTCTACGGCCTTCCTTTCTCGAGATATAACAGATCAGATTTTCCCTAAGAAAGGATTTTTCCCCTTTGAAATTTTACCCTATTGCCAATAATTGGAAACAAAATTTCAAAAAGTTACTGCATGTTCCTGATTCTCAATAAATGCTTTACGGCAGAGTTTTTGTGAAACAAAATAAAGGTTTAGAACTGAAAAATTAGCTGTTTTTCAATAAATGAGAGCCAGCTTTTCAACAGTTAATCTTCTGTCAAAGAACTGGCAAAATGGTAACACTGAAGGAAGAGGAAAATTGCTAATTTTGAACTGCAATATCTTGAAAACAACAATGCGTAGAAACTAAATTTGGTGAGAAAGCATTTTAGGCTTATCCCAACGTTTTGGTCAACAGTAAAAAACTTGACTTGAATGCCCTTTTAATGAAACGACTTACGATATTTTTTAGTTTTGAAGCTGAGCAAAAAAAGGCACTGCACGGTTGTTTCACTACAAGTTGTTCTTGTAATTACATTTTATTCATCAAGTTGCCTTGGCCAGGAGACAGCGAAATGACCTTTCGGTCTTCGAGTCAAGCTGCCACCTGCTACTCCACACGGCGGCGGCTTCACACATTGATGAACGTCAAGTATAGGGAAGCTGTCAATAGCAATTTTTATAGTCGGGTTTGATCCGACGGGGAATCGAACCTGAGTCTCCGCTTCAGTAGCAGACGCTCTATCCTTTTGACCACTGATCGGTTTTTATTTTCTAGTTAAGGCGCTTGCTTTTTGTGCCGTAAATAAGAGCAAGAGGTTCTACTCTCGGTATGTTCAAAATGAGCGCAAGCCCTTTTTTACATGCGATTTTCCCGGAATCACTTTTTGGTTCTGGTAATGGGCTAGCTTTGTCATCCCACATACTCTTTTCAAACTTCGACGTAATTCATTCAGTCGGTGCAAATATGCCAAAATTATTGCTGAAGATGCAGTAGGTAATAAATGAAGTACAGGTATCTTTTGCGAAAGTATATCTCAGAGAAAAAAGGAGTGTATAGGACTGAGTATAATAAGACCATGAATATTGCGTTGTGGTAAAAACATTACAAAAAAACAACAACAAATAAATAAAAAGAAATTAGGTCACTTACATCGATGACGGAGGAGAGATTTAGTGATATCGAAGGTGATGTGGTTACGGCCGATGCCAAAGTCGATGCTGTGGTAATTGTTGGAGTCGCGTCATTATCACTGGATGATAAAGTTGTCTCTGTGTTTGCATTCTTGCTGGTGCTGGTGGTGGTCCCTGTCGAATAATTTGCGACGTTCGTAGTTTCAGTTTGTACTTGTGTTAGAGATACGGCATCCGAAGTTGCTGTTGTTTCGTTTGCAAAAGCTTCCAAGGAGGTTGTATCTAACGTCGTTGCATCATACGCAGCTGTAGTCGTTTCTGATGCGGATACTCCTTGGACAAATAAATAGGAAAAAAGTTTACCTAAATTTCTACTTTTCAAAACTTGTTGCAGGATTAATTGTAATGCCATCATTGTGGAATGGATTCTGTGTTAAAGAACATAGTGCATTATTGGTCCATAATTTTTTTCAGTTTATGTTATGTTGTTCGCCAAACTGGATCATCAGATCACGAGGCGGGGGGCGGCGCCACCCAAACAAAAATTTCGCCCCTCCCAAACTGCTCAGCATGCCCCCCCCAAACTCCCCTTACCCTTGCGGCATTTTCAAGATGGTGGCTTTTTTTTATTGGAGATCAACAGAGAACCAGAAGAAAATTAGACCAATTCGGCACGATGACCTTTTTTTTTTTTGGAGATCAACCAACTCAAAAATTTTGGCCCCCCAGAAAGAAATTTTGCCCCCCTTAGAATAGCGTTCTAGTTGAGGCGCTGTCAGATCATAGCTTACAGACTAAGGGAAAACTGTTTGAACAATAAATGAATTAAGCATGATTGTCTTTTTGATAATCTTTCATAATAAAACCAAATAAAATTATTAACAAAATATTTATCATTGGAATATTTTTGCATTTCTTCCATCAAAATTTGAACGATACAAGTGTTGAACTTTCAAATACCGGTTAAATTAAAAAGATCATAAGTTACGTAACACAGATCTATAGATCATCTATGGAGCCTACGTACTACTGTTACACTGTACTAACCACAAGCTACACAGTATTTTACCTGCATTCAAACTAATCAAAAAAACCGTTGTTGCAGCTGTGAACCACCTGATCTTATTTTGATCCATCAACATATTTTATTCTAATGCAGGAATTGTTTGGTAACTACTTCCTCATTACGTTACAAAATTAAGAAAAAATGAGGACCTTGATGATGATGGCATTTTGTATATACAAGCATCATAATTACAGTATAGAAAAAAGCTGAAAATATTAAAAGATAAATTTTGACCAAAGGCAGGACCTGTATTGGAGCATTGTCCACGTACTTCAGCAAGAAAAAAGATTCAATAATTACGGTAATTCACAAACCTACTACATTTTTACACGTTTGTGATAGACAATTTATGAAGAAAAGGAAAGAGTTTCAAGAAGGTTGATTAACTGTGTTAGACGCGCTGGCTGCAACGCTGGATAATCGCCAATCGGGATTTTTGTGTGACTAAAGGTGAATTTACACAGTATCCGTTTTTCGTACGTTTTCGTCCGTTTTTTTACATTTTTGCTTCTCCTTGACAAAGTATGCGCTTTTTCATCCGCATTTTTATGTGTCCATATCCGCACTAACCAGACAGTCACATACTGGACAAAAGTTTTCCGAAAAAATTTTTTTGTAAAGGGGTACATCTCTATTTCGAAATATCGCTCTTATCGTTCATACACAAAATTTTTGAACAAAATTTTTATCTATATATAACAGTCTACTTAGAGCATATATGGACTTATAAAAATGCGGATGAAAAAGCGCATACTTTTTCAAGGAGAAGCAAAAACGTAAAAAAACGGACGAAAACGTACGAAAAACGGATACTGTGTAAATTCACCTTAATGTGGCATCAAAACATAAATTTTCTCGGATAGCACCATATCACTCGATCAGGCTGATCACCCTCAATCACTCAACTCAGCAGCCCTTTACAGCACAGCAGCAAGATCTGAGTTACACTATATTATTGTACTTTACAAATTTAGCATTACCTGCTTTACTGAACAAGTGTATAATAATGTACATAGCAACTGCTACCTAAAATCTTTAAACGTGAACAGAGGTGCCGAAGCAAGGGGGGATGGAGGATATATCCCCCCAATAATTTGGCTGCATCCCCCCAATAGTTTGAGAATGGTCCACATCTGCATCCCCCCAATAGTTTGAGAATGGTCCACATCTGCATCCCCCAATAATTTGAATGGGTGCACATCTGAGCGTAAATTTGTTTTTTTTTTTTTGGTCTTCACCTGAATTTGGGGAAAAAAGAGTTCAATTTGCTATTTTTTTTTGGTATTCACTCAATTTCCACACTTGAACAAAATCGTGGTCGAGGTTCATCCCCCCAATGTCGAAAATAGGGCAAAATTGGTATAAAATTGCAAATTATCCCCCTCAATGCGCAACAAAGATCGGCACCACTGAACGTGAAGTATCTCTGTAAAATCAAGACGTATCACCTACCCTCAGTTTAAATTACTTTTCGATGGTACTGCAGATGACGCTGGGCAAAATGGTACTGTCTTGAAAAAAGCTCTGCAGAAAGTTTATAGAGATTGAAGTTGCCATTATCTTTTTCTTATCAATTCATTCATGGTCTTACATGTTTTAGGTTTTTGTAATCAAGCAAACGATATTTGTTGATAATGATTAGATTTGCCATGGCAGGTATGTTTGCCATGATTAACAACCGCAAATACATTTAAACTTCTGCCGACCGCCGATAATAACCAGGGCCTCAGAGAGAATTTTTCCAGGGGTTACGAAGATTGATAATTACAATTGTGTTCCGCCGGAAATTAACTGATGACCAAAAAAAAAATTTTCGCCAAAAAAAGGTCTTTGCCGGAATTTGACTTGGTTTTAGCCTGAATGCAGGTGAAGGCCCAAATTAAGGACAATGAAAGTATCACTTATCACTATCTTATTGAGAAGTTTTGCAGAAAACATAACGCGTGTTCTTGTAGGATCTTCTGATCCCCCTGGCCCTGCACGATGTACCCCTGAACCCCCTTCTTGTAGGCCCTGATAATAACTTAAAGGGGGTGGAACGTCCAGATTGAGTGACATAGGCGTGGCCAGAAGGCCCGCCCCCCCCAATTGAAATGCCACCAATGATAAAAATGATAACAACAAAGCCGATTGTTTCTTCACTTTCAGTTTCTTTAGCATTTTCGCGTACAACAGCTCACGCGCACAGCAATGAATAAAAATAATATTAATAATGACAACCAGGCGGCTCGGGCCCTCTCGATTCAAATTTTTGCCAAGCAATTTAAATGTAAAACCAGGGTTTTGTCCTAAAAGTTCCAACCTCAGGCCCTCATCTAACCTTTTTATGAACGTAAAGCAATAACATGATTACTAAGACAGTAACCATTTATAGCACCAACTTTAAGAGCAATCCACCTCCACCTCGCCAGTTTTAACGCGACCAAATACTTTTGAAAGATAAGTAGCTAAGCGAAATGCTTATTGAACAATCATTAAATTTGAATTTAAGGGGCCTGGGCTTCCTTGTAGTACATGCATTCCTAAAACTTTATTTTTGTTACAAAATAAAAATCTCCAACACAAATCTTCCAGTGAATTATCGTTTACTGCTAAAAATATTGCCGGACGCTATGTACCTTGTTTTCCCCCCACCTGGCCCGAGTCACTTAAAAAATTTAACCAAATAATGCAAGATTTTAATCGTATTTTTGAATTACCTGTAAGTGGAGGGAAGACTGAACTATTCTTTCAAATGGCTCTAAAAACGTCCGAAATGTGATCCAAATGGTTTAGTACAATAGCTATTTTTCCGGACCCCAGTCTGTTATATGTTTGGGTTACACTAGTTTACTCGCCACGTCTCCGAATTTAGACATTTTCGGAAAAATTCTAAACCGTTGGTTCAAGTCCTCCCCTTTATCAAAACCCTGGTTACGTGCCAAACCAGGCCCTGGCTTATGATCTTTCATTCTTCGTGATAGGCTTCCGCGGGATCTTTGCTTATCAAAAGTTCTTCTTTTCGAAAAATCTTGATGACGTCATTGCATGTGATTTGCGGTGTAGCCTCCCTCCCAATCAAAAATCCTGCCTACGCCTATGTTACGTGCAAAAAATAAAAAACTATCTAAACCATAATCTTCCCCAAATTTCAGCTTTCTATGACCAATCGTTTCAGAGACATATCATTTTAAACTTTAAGAGATCTCCCCAACGATGCTGCCGGTTAAAAAACTAATTTCCTAGAAAATGAAAATAGAAGGCATTGGATCACGAGGCGGATTAGCTTCTGGTTGTCAGAAAAAATGACTACGGATGGGATTTGAATCCATGCTCGCAACAACCAGTGACATAGATTTCGAAGACGCGGAAGTCCTTCAGTGCAGGACAAGCGTTAGACCAGTGCCCTTGCCGGAGCAGATGGTGTGGAGGGCACGAGCCGAAAGTGAGGGGGCACTGAAAAAGAATGGATTTTTGCACATTAAGGCTGATCTATTTGCGTTACAAATTATGTGCAATTTTTTAAATTACTTATTCATGTCTAAAAAAAAGAAGACCTATTATGCCGGCAGGGTTTCTTGGCTTTTTTTGACTGCGTTCCAAATTTGCTTGAAAAATCCATATGCAGCAGTGACTGCGACATAAACAATCTTGAGTGGGCTCTAAAAAACAAAAACAGCTGGTCTTTTAACAAGAAAAAGTTGGATTTTACCAAGGGGGGAGGGGAGGGCTTGAACCAAAAGTTAAAATTTTTTTATTCAAAAATGTCTCCGTTAGGTGGCGTGCTGAGCAAACTGGTGCAAGTTAATTGTATCTTAGACCGGGGTTTGGCGTCAGGGGCCTATGCCCCCCTCCGCTTGGCAATTTTTATAATTTTTTTGCAAGAAATAACTTTTTCAGCATCATTTTGATTACATTTCGAACGTTTTCAGAGCTATTTGAAAGAACTAAGTAGCTGGAATTCAAAAATCATTCGAAATAATGAAACTTCCCATCCCCTTCAACCCCCTTACTCGCGTTTAACAATGTTTTGGACAGATCAAGTCCAAAGCAATCTTAAGCGATAGTATTTTGGGGTTAATTAGCCCCACCCCACGGGCCTCCTGGTTGTACTACTGTTTACGTATTATTTCTTTTATTTCGTGTCATTATCACTAAGAAGCGATTCTCTAGGCCTACATCTCTATACCATGACATCCGTAAACGCTTAGAACCCAGAGGTGGATCGCCACCGATATCATAGTTTGAGAGACACTCAATGAATATCAAATTAGTAAAAATGAAAACCTGCGCAGTAGTGTGCATAGTGTTAATAAAGATAAAACGGTTTATTGTATCAATATTATGTTACAGCAGTTGGTTGCTAGCAATGTCGCAAAAAATCAAGAAAATGTAAGACAAGAATTATGCTTGAACGTTGTTATTCCTTTTTACATCATTGCCTATTGTCTTGAGGCTACGTGATGTTCCAAAAAAGTCTTTTGAGTATTCGTATACTCAAAATGGGGGGCACAAGCAGCCCTTAGGGGGGGCACGCCCCCTAGCCCCTCCATAGCGACGGCACTGCGTTAGAACACTCTGCCACCGTAGCTATGTATTGATACGAGCATGCTATCATAATTATCATAACTGTTCACCATTTTGGCTGACATCTTTAAAGGGGGATTTAAGTCAAGTTTTTCACTGTTGACCAAAATGTGGGGAAAAGCCCAAAATGCATTCTCACCATCTTTGAACTTTGTACGTCTTGCCGTTTTCAAGATATTGCAGTTCAAAGTTAACAATTTTCCTCTCACTTCAGTTTTGCCATTTTGTCAGTATAGTAACAGAAGATTAACTTTTGAAATGGTTGGCTTGAATTTACTTGAAAAGCAGCTAATTTACAATTCTGACCTTTTACCTTGTTTTGGCAACAACATTGCCGAAAACACTTATTGAGAGTTTCGAACATGCAGTGACTTTTTGAAATTTTGTTTGTAGTTGGCAACCCTGACAAAATTTCTATGAGAAAACCTTTCTCCGGGGAAATCTAAATCATCATATCTTGGGAACGGAAGGTCCTAGAAAGCTCAAATGTGGTGAAGTAGATGCATAGCGATATGAGTCGAGATGAATGTAGGTCATTAAGCTCACGCGATCGCCACTCGCAAAGCGCGAGCATCTGCACTGTAGTGTGACTGTTTAAATCTCAGCTAGTCTAGCGCAGCTAGTCTAGCGCAGCAACCATACAATGAGGCAATCTCATACTTATATTCAGGGATGTGGAAGCAGTCAAATTTTTAATGCTTCCGCTTCCAGCTCCTCTTGAAGTTTTATGCTTCCGAGTTCCCTTCCGCTTCCAGTCTCTTTCATCAAAGTGCTTCAGCTTGCACAAAAATGTGACCGCTTTCTCCGCTTCCGCTTTCACATCCCTGCTTATATTATTCAAAAAGTCAAAATGACACAGTGGCGGCGAACAGTTTAACATTCTTGTGTGCTAGCATACTCGTTTCAACTCATAGCTACGATAACAGTGTGGTTTAACGCCTGTCCTGAGCAAAAAATCTTCAAAAGCAGTGTATGTGTTTGGTTGTTGCGGTCATGGGTTCGAATTCCATCCGTAGTCATTTTTTCTGACAAACAGAGGCTGATCCAACTTGTGACTTTACGTCTTTTATATTCTTGAATGATATATACATGCAGTAATGTCTGAGATCGCCTTGTAGCTTACATGCTTGCTTGACTGGATACACGGAAATTAGAACAGTCACACTTCGGTTCCGATGCTCACGCGGAGCTAGTAACGAGCGCATGAGCTTGATGACCTACATTCTTCTCGACGAGTAATTGAAAAATCCTGACGAGTTGAAAGAAGGTGTTCAAAAATTGAGATATTCCACCTGCCGGTAACTTGTAAAAGCATTTTGTTCCAATACTAATTCAAGCTCAAGCTTTGCATTCAGGTGCTCTCAAACCAATGTCAAAGATACCTTGAATCTTATTTTAGAAAGGATCAAATATTAACTGGCAACACTGTTAGGAAGATCTTCTAAACTTTGATGTAAAACATCTCGGACACAATAAGTCGAAGAAAGTTGAAATTTGGTGAAGATATGTTTTAAATTATTCTGTATTTTTTGCACATAATTCTAGCTGGTTGTTTTACCACCTTTAATGCTTGGCAGTTGGCACATCCTTAAGTGCATTCAGTCGGTGCAGTAAACGCCTTGGCCACTGTTAAAAAGTTGCTTCCAATCACGAGGTTTCGTGATTAAAACCTGGATCAGCACGAAAAGAATTAAGATGGTGTTTTACAGTCTATATTCTCGTTCTACTGCAGGTGATGCAGTTAGCTCATGAAGTGTACCGTAAAACGGACCGCAAGAAAAACGTGTTTAATGAGCAGAAACTTCACTCGGGCGGACAATGTAAACAAATTGTTTTAAAATAACTCTGAAAAACTGTTGTGTGGATTAAAATCAGCAACCCAGAATTATTTTGTTTACTTCCAAATTGCTTTAAAATAGCATATCATGGATCCAAAACGAATGTTATTTTTGTCGACAAAAATAAATGGGAAACATTTTGCAATATGTGAGAAAAAAAAATCCAAAAAAAACAACGTTGCTGAGAAGTAAGCATTTCGTATTTTTTCGGCCGAGAATTGCTCGATTTCGCATTCACTGCAAATGAATTTTCTGCTTTTCGGTGTTTTATCTTTCTAGAAATTAGTACTGTACTGGGACCGGTGTCGCAGTCACGCAACTGCTCCAATCTATACTTAAACTCCAAAATTTTGCATGGGGGGGAACGCTTTTGCAGCCTTGACCAAACGCATTCGGAATGCGAATGAAAGTTAGTGGAAACTATGATTCAAGTTGTACTTCTTTCCCCTAATTCGAGTGAAGACCCTCCCCCCCCCAAAAAAGATCTTCACCAAAAATTGAAGGATATTTATCCCTTAAATCGGGTGAAGATAAAAAAAAAAGATCTTTACCGCAATTTGGCACTATATTCGGCCAGAACTGGTGGGATTTATTCACGCTCACAGGCACTTTTTCGTCTGATCATCCAGCCAGTGGCGTACGCAGGATTTTCGAAAGGGGGGCAGGCGCGTAGCCGGGAATTAGGAAAGGGAGATGAAAACTAGATGAGAAAGATGAAGATCAAAAACAAAACAAAAAAGGTCTTCACTCAGATTCGATCCGTTTTTCTGCCCATATTTAGGTGAAAACCAAAAAAATAAAAAATAAAAAGGTCTTCACTCAGATTCAGTCCGTTTTTCTGCCCAAATTCCAAAGGGGGTTATGGCTCAATTTTGCGTACTATTTTGAGATATTCATACATTACTGGCGAACCAAAGGAGGGGCCATGGCACAATGGCCCCCCTAAATACGCCCCTGCATCCAGCGCTAAAATGTCAATGGGGGGACGCTAAATCTCGATGAGGGGACGCTAAATCTCGATGGGGGGACGCGTCCCCCCTGCAATTTAAGTACTGGCTCCAACCAACATAGTAGAATCATAAAGCAATCCAGCCAATCGCTCAAAAGGAATACAAGCAGGCCGATTGACCGGTATCGGAATGTATTCCTTTTGACTCTAGTGCACTGCATTTGGTAATCTAGCTAGAGCCGCTACAAACTGGTGACCGCCCCACGTGATTGAACCGTTCACGGACAGGCTCTTCCTGCTTCAACATCCAATTAGTTAACTTATTGTAAATGCAGAGAGTTGTAAAGCTGCTACGATATTGAGTTCTGTGTCTGTTATTTTGATATCGTGTACTCTGAACCAAACACTCTCACTCGTCTAAATTGAGGCGCTGCGCTCTCGCGCTTCCTATTCCGCCATGGCGCAAGTGTTCTCGCACTGTTCTCAAAAAATTAGCGTAAAATAAATCGAGATTCTTCTTTATCTAGCTTTGCTACAGTGAAATTTTAACTTAAAAAAGAGTCACCTGCTTGAAGCATCAACGAAATAACATTTCAAGTTTGTTTTTGATTTTGAGCTCCTTTTATAACTTCTGAAACGGTCACGCTGTGATCGTGGATAACTAACGAAAAGAAATCGTAAGTGCACTAAAGCATGAAGAAAACTGTCGTCAAAGCCTTCTTTCGCACCGATGCATTTCAAACCATAACTTCGACGAAATAAATTAAAACAACACAATAAATGTTCTCTTTATATGAAAAAACTTAAATGAAATTACTTAGCCGCACCACCAATTTTTCTCATAACTATCACAGCCTTCGAGGTTCACTTCTCTTCTTTTTTCGTCCGCTTTTAGTGAGGTTGGGCATGACAACAAATGTCCTACTTTTATCCTCTGGGATTATCATGCCGATGCTTAATCAACATAATACCGTAAAGTAACATCCTTAACGTAATAAGGTGTAAGTTTTAGTTTGACCTTTTAATAACCAACTTAATCAAGGATTTGCTAAACTAACCTCAGTGGCGTTGTTAAGGATGGTGGAATCCGGGGCGGGATTCGTGGTGGTACCCTTTTTCGGTCCAAGAATAGAAGACCTAAAAAAAAGGTCTTCTTCGCAAAATGAGTGGATTTTCTGTCCAAAAGTAGGTGAAGACCAATAAATAAAAAAAGGTCTTCGCCGCAAAATCAGTGGGTTTTCGGTACAAATGAGGATAGGAACCAAACAACGTAAAAAAAGAAAGGTATTCACCGCAAATCCGTGGAGTTGTGGTTTCACATCATAATACGAGGTATGGTGTCACCCCAAAATGGTGATACCCGGACGGGTCATTTTGGAGTGACACCATATTATGGTGTTCGCCCTCAAACCTTCTTACCTTTGGCGAGAAGGTCGACAAAGAGTTTACCAATCCCCAAACATCAGAACGCTGTTGCCATCAGAGTTCAGAGTTGATACTATCAGAGTTGCTGCTAAAGGGTTGTTAAACTATTTTTTCTTTTTTGATTACATTTCCAAAAGTGCTCATTGGTAACGACGCAGTGATGCAATCAGGTTTGCCAAAAAAATTGCTGAAAATTCTTGATTTAATTTGACATTTGTGCCGCTGCCTAGAAGTGCGCATGCGCTACGGACGGAGTTCAGTAACATTTTGTAAAAAACTCTGGTTGCTCTGGTGGCACTAACAGCAGCTTAGTTCTCTCTAAGAAAATCATTAGTAAATTCTGTCGTTTACTGTAGGCAAGATCATAAACGTCAAATATTAGACTCTTTGTTTGGTCGACTAGAAACAGAAAAAAAAACAGAGCATTGAAGAAAAAAAGTTTGCTCTAGTTGCTTAAATTTTTTGCGGCCACGCGTAATCGACCGATTTGATTGCACAAATTCGCAGCGCGAATGAACCGTTAAGAAAAAAAGTCACGCTGATTGAACGAATCGACATATTAGAAAAATGTTGGCGTAACCAGAGGTTAATTAGTGCTTGGGTTGGGGTCAAGCTTCTAGAAGTGGACCTACAATTAGACGAATTTTAGTGAAGACCCCCCCAAAAAAAGAACTTCACCAAAAATAATTATTCGGTGTTTTTTCTGTCAAATTTAGGTAAGGACCAAGAAAGGCGTACCTGTTCACGTTTGTTACATCAGTTACAGTGTTTCTGTTACATCAGCTGGTCGGGAACGCGGCAAAAAACCTGCAGTGGGAGGCCATTTCAGGGTTTTAAGGAGAGTCCTCAGCATCTGCAGGCCATTGGGGGTATTGGAGTTCAGCCCCTAGCCTCCGGAGGCACGGGGGTCTGGGGGCTGAACCTCCTGCGCTAGAAAACATGCATTTTTTTTTTGCAAAAGTAACTTAATTTGGTAATCAAAATTAATGTTTTTAAAACGTGACATAGAAATTAGCAGAGCAAGAACATGATTAAACTGGTTACATAAATGGTTGATTGATTGATTGATTGATTGGTGCATCTTTATCCTCCTATCACGAGAAAGCGACGGTGCGCTACATTTTGGACGAATCCGCACCCGCTTAGGAGTTGACCATTTTCCAAGGTTTCCTGTTGACATTTTGACTTCTTCTCACGTAAATTTGCTGCTTGTTCGAAGCCACCAAGCAGAGATAATTATCGTAAAGCGTCTTATCCAAGGACACAACAACGTGACCAGGGTGCGGGTTGAACTTATGATCCTGCGATCAGAGTCGTCGTAAAAACGACGCCTTTACCCAGTCGGCCATGCTGCCGACTATGTGGGAGGTGGCTAAGGGTAATGAGCTATGTGGGAGGTGGCTAAGGGTACAATAAAAATTTCAGTTCTCTAATTTACATGCTGGTAAATCATAAAATCCTACAAGTTGGTTCAATAAAACTCACAAGGAGTTAATTGCTTTGTCTACCGGTTATAGATAAAAAAAAATTGAGGGGCAGAGGCTAATGGATAATGGAACGAGATTTGAGAGAAGTGATTGGTAAATAAACTAATGCTGAATAGCCCCCTCCCCCCTATTTCTGAGCTAACATATATTGTTGATAAAACCAATGTTCAAATATTTTTCAAGAAGCGATCAAATTTGATTGCTAATTTTTGGCCATTTTTAAAAGTTTTTTCTGGTTTGTGAGTACAATTTTTGACAAATTATCTCCCCTTAAATGCATGTTTCAAAATATGTTTTAAATCAGTTTTGAGTCTATATTCCAGTGCAAAAGACAATCTCAGAAGTGCTAAAAACTTGGTATTTTTCTTATTCTGCATTTTAGTTGACAGGCCAATTGGGGGGCATAGCCCCCTGGCTACGCTGTTGTCAGTGGGTAAACCACAAACGTGATCACATGACTGCTCCGTCCCGCACGAGCACTATAAAAACAAAATAACCTAATTAAGAAGCAAAAAAAGAAACTAACAAAGAAACAAACAAGCAAAAAAAAGAGCATGGTAAATGGACAGTTCAAAATACTTTTAGTTCAAAATAGTTCAAAATAAACAAAAACACAAAAGTTACAGAGCAGATTTCCACCATAAACTTTCCACAACTATGAGGTAGCACTTCGCTCACATATCTGCTTTACCATCAGGCTAGATAGTGTTTCATCAGCATCTGAATTCACACACAGCCTATTCTGGCTGTTCAGTGCCCACTCGAACCACAGTATAGAAATAAACTGTGCCCGAACTATTGTTGTAAATTGCTAGTGTGATGTCATACGGTGTTCATGCGTAGTGATGTTAACGCAATGCGGTTGAACTAAGTGCAGTTCCAACGTGATCATAGGCGTAGCCAAAGGGGGCCCATGGAGTCCGCCCCCCCAAGTAGAAATGCCACCAATTATAAAAATGTGACAAAAAAGCCTATTGTTTTTTCATTTTCAGTTTCTATTCAATATTATAATACAACTGATTTTTACTGTGATGTTTCTACAATTGGCATTTCAATAAATAAACTACCCAGTAATAGTGCTGCAGGTTTTGATGGTGTTAGTGCTGAACATCTATTTTATTGCAGTAGCAGGATTAAGCCTTATCTTAGCATTTTTTTCAATATGTGTCTCACTCATTGGCATTTACCTGTAAGTTGTCTTAAAACTGTTATTTCGCCAGTTATTAAGAATACTAATGCTGACGTCAGTGATTTTAATAACTATCGCCCAATTGCTGTATCTACAATCTTTTCTAAATTGTTTGAACATGTTATATTGCAGTTTATATCATCTCACTTACAAACCAGTGATAATCAATTTGGATTTAAAGCCAAGCATGGTACATATCTATGTGCTTTTCTGTTGAAACAGTCTATTGCTTCGTATGTTAATTAGAACACACCTGAATATGCAGCATTTTTTGATGCTTCTAAAGCTTACGATCGGGTCAATCATGCTGTGTTGTTCAAAAAGCTAATTGCGCGTGATGTGCCAATGTGTTTTGTGCGGTTGCTTCAATTTTGGTATTCTCATCAATCCCTGCAGGTGAGGTGGGGAGGATCCTTATCTCGTTCATTTAAGGTCACTAATGGTGTCCGACAATGTGGGGTTTTAAGCCTGTACTTATTTGCTATTTACATGAATGATCTTTCTCAAAAATTAAACAAGCTTAAAGTTGGGTGTATGATTAATCATTCTTGCCTGAACCATATTTTATTTGCAGATGATTTGTGTTGTTTTTCTCCTTCTCTCACTGGACTACAGGACTTAGTCGATGAATGTAATGCTTACGCTTCTTCTCATGACATTGTATTTAATTATCGTAAATCTGCCGGGGTTTTATTCTCTCCGAAGAATTTTAAGCTGTCAAAACCTCCTTTTTTACAGCTTGGCCTTGATAAGATTGAATTTATCGATAGGGTAAAATACCTAGGTATTATTATGGACTCGAGCTCTAATGAGAATTGTGATATCAAGACAAACCAGAGCTCTCTACTGTATTGGTAACAAGTTGAGGTCAAAATTTTCGCTATGCTCTACTTATGTAAAAAATATTTTGTTTAAGTCTTATTGCATGTCTTTGTATGGTAGTTCGTTGTGGCATAACTACAACAGCTACTCAATTAGGCGTCTTCGAGTAGCCTACAATGATGCATTTAGAATGATTCATGGTCTTCCCCGTCATACCAGTGCCAGTGTCCAGCAAATTTTTTTTAATGTATATACCTTTGATGCTCTTATACGTAAGTCACTTTTCAGCTTCATTAAACGCTGTCGTGCATCGCCTTATGTTTGGATTAATGCGCTAATGAATTCAGATGTCTTCTATGAATCGAAGTACTTTCATATGTACTGTAACACAGTGTATGAGGGTGGTACATCCTACGATTTAGCAAAGAACCACCTGTTGTCTAATGTGGTATGATCTTTTATTTAGCGTATGCTGCTTGTGTGTTTGTTTCTTTGTTTTTTTTGTGTGTGTATTTTTGTGCTATGATATGCGCGTTTCGCCTGCAATAAACACCAACAATAATAATGATAATAATAAAGGTTTTTTTCGTAAAATTTGCTACCTCAGGCCCTCATCTAACCTTTTCGTGAACGTAATTATGCAATCACCAGGGCCGGATTTACTATATGTCACAATGCCAGGGTCCCCGCTATCTGAACGTAGGAATTTTTTTGGTCTTTACTTTACCTATATTTGGTAGGAAGATGTTGCGAAAATCCTGAAAATGCCGGGGGCCCCGAGCAATAACATGGTTAGTAAGCGTAACCACCTCGCACCATTTTTCAATAGGAACAATTCACCATCACATCGCCAGTTTTTACGCGACAAATAAAATAAAAATAAATTAGATGCTCATTGAACAAATTATTGAATTTGAATTGAGGGGGCCTGGCCCCCTTGCCGTACATGTACTCCTACAACTGGTTATTTTCAAGACAAAACAAAAATCTCTGAGGAAAATCTTCGAGTGGGTTATTATTTACTGCTAAATTAGTGTAGAAGGCAATGTGACTTACTTCTCCCTACCTGGGCCAAACAGTGGCGCCGCCAAAAAAAACATTGGAGGACGAAATAAGGTCATCTTTTATGACGTCATTAGAAATAGCGACAAGCAAGTGAATTATGCTCTCTAGCAACTATTTTTTGTGTTGCAGCGTATTTATTCACATCATTTTACGAAAAAATTCGGTTTTGGATAGAATCATTTTTGTTAGCAAGAAGCATTTGAATTGTACACTTACGATTAACGTTCCAGTAAATCACATTACGTTGCTATCTATTGACTGATTACACTGCGCTACGGAGAAATGTGATCAGTTGGTTATGACTATATCTAACAGCAAAAAAGAATAAGGAAAAATAGGGTATCCGGACACGAGCCCTAAAAACACGAGCCCTAAAAACACGAGCCCTAAAAGACAGCAGTCCTAAAAACACAATTCCTAATGGACATGAGTCCTAAAGTACACAAGCCCTAACAGACACGAGTTCTAAAGGACACGAGTCTTAATGAACACAAGCCCTAACGGACACGAGTCCCAAAAAACATGAGTCCTAAAGACACGAGTCCTAACGGACACCAGTCCTAATGAACAGGAGTCCTAATGGACACCAGTACTAAAGAACACGAGTTCTAATGTACACAAGCCCTAATGGAAACGAGCCCTAAAAAGCACGAGTTCTAAAGACACAAGTCCTCATGGACATGAGTCCTAAAGGACACGAGTCCTAAAAGACACAAGTCCTAAAAGACACGAGCCCTAAAGGACATGAGTCCTAAAAGACACAAGTCCTAAAGGACACGAGCCCTAAAAGACACGAGTCCTAAAAGACACGAGTCCTAAAGGACACGAGCCCTAAAGGACATGAGTCCTAACGGACACGAGTCCTAAAGGACACGAGCCCTAAAGGACATGAGTCCTAATGGACACGAGTCCTAAAGGACACGAGTCCTAAAGGACACGAGTCCTAAAGGACATGTGTCCTAAAAGACACAAGTCCTAAAGGACACGAGCCCTAAAAGACATGTGTCCTAAAAGACACGAGTCCTAAAGGACACGAGTCCTAAAGAACACGAGCCCTAAAGGACATGAGTCCTAATGGACACGAGTCCTAAAGGACACTAGTCCTAAAAGGACATGAGTCCTAAAAAACATTAAAGTTAAATGCTACATAAAAGTCGGTAAATGCTGAAAAAAATTTGATTGGTAAGAATTCGGGGTTTTTGTTTGCTTTTTTCAGTGACATAAATTCGACTTGCTGTCAAGTAATCCACGAAAATCTTGCAATGTACATGGTGGTAGCTACCTTCGGTTATCAAATACAAGGTTTACTATTGACGGCCCTGAAATAGAACAGTTGCATCTCCTTCATTCGTGACAAATAACGCATTTTTAAACTTTTGTAATTTCATAGATTTATTTTGCATTTGATGTTGTCAGTAGCGGTTTACCGTTACGGTTGCTAGGAGTTAAAACGCAGAAGCAGTTGTTTTCATTGAATTATTTCGTAAAGATGTCATTTAAATTTTAAACCAATGATTTAACCGCCCTGAATGTTATGTTGATCGAGCCTTAATTTACATGTATTTCGACTTGAACTAGTGGTGTAAATCAGTATTCATAAGTAGTGCTTAAATTAAACGTTAATCTGCAATGTGGTATTGCTGTGGCATAGAATTTTATGTATTTTAGGATATGGCCGAAATTACGGTGTGAAACAAAGTTAAAAACCGGGCAAAGTGGACAATATCAGGCAGAGTGGACAATGAGATTTCACAAAAGGCATAATTACTTTCTAGACCCGCTGAGTTATATAAGCTATAAATTGATCCTGGTAACTTTTCAACTAAGCTATAGGCTATCTACAAAAGTTTTGACTTTACATTCAAATTCTTTAAATACGCCTACTGAAAGAATCAAACATTGATTTACGGTAAGTTTCGATGCTTTGTAATGGCATTTTGACGTCCAATCGTTTTGGCGAGGAAAAACTATGACGTAGCTGCAATCCAACAATAATAATTAGAAGGTATTGGAGATTCGAAGTACAGTACCAACTGCAAACAAGTCGTCGTTGATCTGAACGCAGATTAATGAACTTGTTGAAAAACGGTAGTTCATGCTCCTTAAAACGATGACATAATGCGCTCTTTGCGGTTTTAGAACGCGAAAATTTCTCTCCTTTTCGATGATTCATCGTAATATTATCGATCATCTGTTGCTGTAGTTTGGCAGTTCGTAATGGATGTCGTTTGTAAATTCTTTTTGATATTGGGCTGATAAAAATTTTCTTTCTACGTACAAAATGCTAGGAAAATTTTCTAAATAATGTTTTAATTTATTGTGTCATTTTAGTTTTTGTCGCACTCGCAAAAGGACATTATTTATTATTAGTTACAGCGTCATGTGCGAATTTAATTTTCTTAGGGCATTTTTATTGTTATTGATGTTGATAGCCTGCAAAATAGGTAACAACTAGTTAACAATACTAAATTCTATAGCAAAGCTATTTCTCTTTTCTCAAAAAAAAAAGAATTTCAATTAATTTGAGATTGTTTTAGTTGTTTCGTATTCTCAAAATTTTATCTGATAAATAATGCGATAAACGTTAGATTCAGAAAAGTTCGCTAACTGCGCAACACCACTTCACTGCATTACTGACGTTGATAAACACTTACGATATGTGTTATTCAAAGCCGTTTGCAACACTGATGAACAGTTCATCTTGATTTCTCGATAATCTCCCTCAAAAAAGTTATTAATAGTGAGCATACTCGCAATCATCGCATATAGAATTTCTTTGATTATTTGTTTAGTCAGTACATGAACTTGACTGGAAAGTAAAATTGTCAGTGCATGCGCGGCCGGTATTCTATTTAAGTTGAATTCAATACAGTATTCGTTTTTTATCCGCTTTTGTCGTTTTTTTTACGCTTTTCTTCTTCATGAAAAAGTAATGTTCTTTTTGGTAAGCATTTTTATACGTATGTCCGTGTCCACACCAACCAGACAGTCACGTACTGGACAAAACTTTTTTTCAAAAAACGTTTTTTACGAAGGGTTAAACAGCCCTACAGTATTTTGAAATATCACTCTCATCGTTTATCATAGGCGTAGCCAGGATTTTTGATTGGGGGCGGCCCAAACCACAAATCACATACGTGAACACCACGAAAAAAGTCTTCACAGTCCGACTTAAAGAGTCTTGATTGGGGGGGGGGGGGTGAAATTTTGTTGGAGACCAATTTAGGATTGGGGTAGGAGACCACACCACAACTTACATAGTGAAGACCAAAAACAAAAAAACAACAAGAACAAGTTTTACGGCCTGAAGAACTGAATTTTTTTCGAAAAAAAGGTGAAGAGCAAAAAAACGATAACGTCTTCACGGTCTCGAGCAAGGTGAACACAAACCAAGAAAAAGATGAAAGGATAGCCGTTTTGGCCACAAATTTATCATAGCTGGCTTTGCGATTGGGGGGGGGGAGGGCGGGCTCCCTGCCTTTCTTTCTCATGCTACGCCTAGTTGCTTATACACAAAATTTTGATCAATATGTACAGTAATAACACTCTACATAATGCACATAAGACTAATAAAAATGCGCACGAAAAAGAGCATACTTTTTCACGAAGAAGCAAAAACCAAAAACAAAATGGACTGAAACGGATTTGGGTGAATTCGCCTTTAGTAAGTAAACATTTTAATTTTGCGACCAAAAATTACGCCATTAAAAAGTCTTCTGCTTTAAAAACGATAAATCTATTGTTTAATTGATATTTTACGGTTTTGAACATCGAAAGAAATGGCTTTTCGTATAAGGTAGTTTTTTAATTTCTCACTTTAAGTTTTATTTGTATTGTCGCAGAAAAGATGAAGCTCAACGACATGTGAAACTTATTAAAATAAATCACGGCGAGCCAGCAGGCAAGCGGAGACGATCGTATGAAATCAAAGATCAACGGCTCCGAAATGCAGCAAGCTGCTGGTCCTCACGCCCTTAGATTACTTGCTGACGATTGCCGGTATTATTTAGTTAAATACAGATCCTGTTTAAAATCCCAAATTGGACAACATCTTAAATTTGAAACAATTCCAAAATATGCCAAAGTTCTTAAAAATATTGCAGCCCGATTGACCTGCACACCAAAGCACTAAATATAGAGTATAATGTTTCCCTGATTTTAGAAATTGTAACAATTTGTATTAACTTTTCATAAATCTTTTTTAATTTCATCATTGAATTAACTACAAACCAGCCGAGTTCTTTTTGACAAAATTGAACGCGTGCAAACTGTCTGAAAATTAAAGTTTGTTTGCAGTCTATGTTTCCTCCAAGTTGCGACGCCGCGCAGATAGCCTTGAACCCCAGCGCAGTACTTCAGTTCTGCCGCGGTAATACGTGCTTTCAATCGGAAGCGAGACCATAATTTAGATATCATAAAATTATTTTACAAATGCAAGATTTAAACAACAAACCCGAAATTTTGGACTAAAATGGAACCAGAATGCGGCGAAGACCTTTTTTTTTCAACCTTTACTTAAATTTGAGGGGCAAAATTCCGAAATTCCAGACTGAAAGAGAACCAGGTTGCGGCGAAGACCTTTTTTTGGAGCTCACTCGGCATTTTATTCCGCGCACACCAAGCAAGCTCTGAGAGGAAACGTTGTTTGCAACAAATCCAATAATGAAAGAAAACTACAGTTTCTTGATCTGCAAAAAATCCAATAAAGAATATTGTAACTAATAAAATTTGTTTGGAAGAATTGAAACCATCAAAAGCCCAGTAAATTTGAGAAAACTGCATTTTAAAATTTTCAATGGAGCATTGTGATCAAATTTTTTAAATTATATAATTGTAAGAAATAGAAAGAAAAATTTTTTTACTGTAAGAAATAAAAAAAATCAAATAAAGAGAGTTCAACATCAACGCAGAACAATTTTTCTTGAGAAATTTGTAAAAATGTGAACCTAACGTAACTTACACTTTATGCTGAACATTCTGCTCTTTCTTTCATTTTAACAAAGATTAATAGATTTTTTTGAAATCACCAACTTACATGAAAACGATCTACGGCGCAAGAGCGCAAACAAAAGGACAAAGAGAGACGTTATCCTACGATCTTTGCTAACATTTTTGTGCTTCGAAAAATCATGCCGCCACTTAATTACATTATCAGAAATTATACTTTATCTAGCCACAAGCATAAAATACGACATAGTCATAAAAAAAAATTTTTTAATTATAATTTGTATGTTTTGCAGTATCTTATACGCAAACAAGGTAGTGCAGAAAATTAAGATCAACAAAAAAAGTAATTTTGCAATCAAAACATAATGTGTATTGAAAACATTGCAGAAACAGGAGTCTAATCCATGAATGAGGGATATGAACTCTACTGCGTTTTCATAAAAATTGTTTGACTTTTTCACTTCAAGTTGACGAAATTATTGGTATTTTTTAAATTTCTGTTATTCAAGGTTTGTTAAAAAGCAAGTTCTTCAGCAAAAATTAAACGTAAAAATTAATCCTAAAACGAATGAATTTTTACTTTTTTATGTAAAATGAATATGAATGATGTAAAATCTTTTGCCATATACAATGAAAAAAAAAAAACAAAATGCAAATATGTTTTATTCTTGCGGTTTTAAAACTCATTCATTAGCGAAAACGTTTGAAGCTATTGTGATAAATTGTCTCTGATAAAACATCAGATCGGTTAAAGTTTTCAAATTGGAACAAGTAGAAACTTTGAAATACTCTATTTCAAAACAATGATGGGTGGTATAAAACTTTGAAAAATGATTGTAATTTTAATTTATGTGATGAATAAACCCTTTTGCATCAACAGCACGACAAGAAGCTAAAAGTTAGTGTTTGATTAACAGATCAAGAGCAAATCGCCTAATGATGATTGCGAGTGAAAATAATGTAGCCGACGTGATGGGTGGTTTTTCCGCAAAATGCATCCTCAATGTCGTCGCAACTACAGCGTTATAATAACACTGTGACAGTGCGAGTCATTGTTCAGCATACGCACGGCGATTTCGAAACTAAGTTGGTCCAAGAATCTATTTTTTACATTAATAACAGCAATTTTAAACTTTTATCTCGAACAGACGTCAAATTATATTTCTAATTTTTTGACTTTTATTGTAATTGTAATTACATTTTATTTACCAAGTTACCTTGGCCAGAAGACAGCGAAGTGACTTTTCGGTCTTCGAGTCAAGCTGCCACCTGCCCACCTGTCTACCGCACACGATGGAGGCTTCACACTATCCCTTTATTTGCTGAACGTCAATCAGGGAAGCTGTGAATATCAATTTTTATAGTTTTTGGTTTGATCCGACCGGGAATCAATCCCGAATCTACCGCTTCAGTAGCAGACGCTCTATCCACTCGACCACCGATCGGTAAGTACCTACTGATATTTAAAAAATGTTATTCTAGCTCAAAATTAAAAATAAAAGGTTTGGGGGATCTATTTAATGGGATACCGAGGGGGTAGCACCCCCAAACCACGTCAAAGTATTTTGAAAGATCTGCTGATCTTAAAAACAATTAGGTTATTCAAAAAATTGACTATTGGGAGATTTAATTTGGTGGGATGGCATTCCTAAATTATGTCAAAATATTTTTCCACGCATTTCTAATATTGGAATGGCAAACGACGTTAAAGTGTATTTAACAACTTCATAGTGACGAACTTGTAAAAACATCTATCTTGGTTAAGGCATTTAAAAGTCAATTATCGGGGGCACACTTGCCCTAAGTAATTAACATGCCCTAAATAATTAACGAGCTCTAAACAATTATTTCACTTTCACATTGATGATTATTGCACTAAACAGTTAGTAACAAACTGTGACCATACTTCAGAAGCAGAAAACAGCGATCACCATTTTTAAGTGTTGGGGTTTATCCAACTGTTGGGAATCGAATCCGAGTCTACCGTTGTAGTGGCGGACACTCTCCAATCACAATAAAACTTTTAATCTCTCTTCCTTATAGCGTGCTTTGCTAGAGGAAATACTGAACTCTGAACCCCAAAACCATCCGATTATTTTGATACGTAGTTGAATTGGTTGGTCAAAAGAAATTGATACTCAGCCGCATCTCCAAACGGGTCGCTTTTTTTAGAACTCGTGTAAGTAATGACGCGTATGTTTTATGAGTCATACTTTAGGACTAGTGTCTTTTAGGACTCGTGTCCTTTAGAACTCGTGTCCTTAAGGACTCGTGTCTTTTAGGACTCGGGTCTTTTAGGTCTCGTGTCCTTAAGGACTCTTGTTCTTTAGAACTCGTGTCTTTTAGGGCTCGTGTCTTTTAGGACTCGTGTCCTTTAGGACTCGTGTCTTTTAGGACTCGTGTCCTTTAGGACTCGTGTCTTTTAGGACTCGTGTCCTTTAGGGCTCGTGTCTTTTAGGACTCGTGTTCTTTAGGACTCGTGTCCTTTAGGACTCGTGTCCTTTAGGACTCGTGTCCTTTAGGGTTCGTGTCCTTTAGGGCTCGTGTCTTTTAGGACTCGTGTTCTTTAGGGCTCGTGTCTTTTAGGACTCGTGTCTTTTAGGGCTCGTGTTCTTTAGGGCTCGTGTCTTTTAGGACTCGTGTCCTTTAGGACTTGTGTACATTAGGACTCCTGACCGTTAGGACTCGTGTCTTTAGGACTCGTGTTTTTTAGGGCTCGTGTCCGTTAGGGCTTGTGTACTTTAGGGCTTGTGTTCTTTAGGACTGGTGTTCTTTAGGACTCGTGTACGTTAGGACTCATGTCCATTAGGACTCGTGTATTTAGGACTAGTGTCTTTTAGGACTCGTGTCCTTTAGGACTCGTGTCTTTTAGGACTCGTGTTCGTTAGGACTCGTGTACGTTAGGACTCGTGTCCTTTAGGACTCGTGTCTTTTAGGGCTCGTGTCTTTAGGACTCGTGTTTTTAGGGCTCGTGTTTTTAGGGCTCGTGTACGGGATCCGAAAAATAGCCTACGCACTACACACCACATTCGCTAGTACGCTTTCTGTACCGCTAGTGCTAAAGCTCAACGAGCTGCAGCGGAGTAGCAGACATAGGCGTAGCCAGGATTTTTGATTGGGAAGGGGGAAAGGGGGGAACCACAAATCACATGCAATGACATCATCAGAAATTTTCGAAAGAGGAACTTTTTGTGGGACTTAGATATCATAGCATGGAAGATTAAAAGCCGTGGCCTGGTTGGCACTTATCCAGGATTTTGCTAAAGAGAGAGGGCTTAAACCAAAAGTTAAAAAGTGAAAGCGTCTAAATCGGAAGACGTGTGTGAGTGAAGTAGTGTGATTTAAACAGATCACAAACGAGGGTTCGGGGGCGGAACCCCAAACCGCCAGAGGCTTTGGGAGTATGGGGGCCAAAGACCCCAGCTGCTGCGCGATTTTTAGCAATTGTTTAAAAAAAAACTATTTTAATGTCATGGGCTCGATCACATTTTGCACGTGTTCAGATTCATTTAAAAAAACTGAATTTTTTACATTGGAAAGCCAATTGAAAAAATTAAATTGTTTATTCATCCTTTTACTTGCAATTTAGCCCCAAGCACGTTTAAAGTCTTATATTTTATGGTTAAATTTTGTAAGTGATTTGGCGCAGTAGGGAGAAGTAAGGTACATTGCCTGCCTTGTACAATATTTTAGCAGTAAATAATAACCCACTCGAAGATTTTTCTTAAAGACTTTTGTTTTTCATAAAAATAACCAAATATGGGACTACTTGTACGGATAGGAGGCCCAGGCCCCCTTCAATTCAAATTCAATAATTTGTTCAATGAGCATTTCCCCTATCTAATTTATTTTTCAAAAGTATTGTCGTGTAAAAATTGTTGAGGTGGAGATATTGTTCCAATTGAAAAATAGTACAATACATGGTTACGCTTACTAACCATGTTATTGCCTGGCGCCCTGGTACTTTGGGAATTTTCGCAACATCTTCCTACCAAGTATAGGTGAAGACCAAAAAAAGTCTTACCATTTGAGAGCGGGGCCATTGGCACTGTGCCATATGGTGAATCCGGCCCTGGTTATTGCATTACGTTCATTAAAGGTTAGATGAGGGCCTTAGGTAGCAACTTTTAGAACAAAAACTATTAAGTTCACCCGGGTTATACATTTGAATTGGTTGGCAAAGTTTGAATTGAAGGGGCCCGGCCCCCCTAGTCGTCAATATGGCAATTTCATTGGTATTACTGTTGTACGCGAAAAATGCTAAAAGGAATTGAAAAAACAATAAAATTTTTTGCCACAATTTTATCATTGGTGGCATTTTAATTGGGGGGAAGGGTTGGGCGCCTCCCTTGGCCACGCCTATGGTAGCAGAGGTGTTGTTTACCCCTCTTCAACTGATATACCGACCGCTAGAGGCGCATGAAATAAATTGCACTAGTTTACATATAATTTACAATGGAAAGTGGTCAACGTGGATTAATGAGCTAAAGGAGTCAACGAAAATAATAGTACGTCTGTAGCCACTAGGGCGCAAGTATTGTAGTAGGCGGGGTCCTGTAATGGGATAATTCAGTTTAAAACTGAAATAACGATGATATAATATCATTTCAGCTATCGGCCACATAAATTGACTAAAGTTCATACTTCTGCCCGCGATAGCTGCGTATCATCTAGTCCGGCGGAAATATAATTCATCGAGGTCGCATATATACTGGTCGCATTATTATTCGCATGTAATAATAATAATAATAATAATATTTGTAATTGTTGCGAGCTCGTAGCATTATTAACAACATAATACAGCAATATACCAGATTAATAAGAACTATTGAGTGCAATCAAAGCCTCTGGATTAGCACCCCCAAATTGCTACATTGGCATCCCTGCCGGATTAGCACCCCCAAAACCAAATTGTGCGTTTCATATAACCGCTATATCTATATACATTGTTATTTTCATATTTGTTGCTATTGTCATATTTAGCTATTTTTGCATATGTATATTGCTATTTGAATGACATTTGACCTTGAATTTCCGCCAGAGCTTTAACGATATTCAAATTTAACATCCTCTCCCCACCCTCGTCCATTATATTTAAAAATCTGGGAAGGAGATATGTAGCCACTAGGGCACAAGTATTGTAGTAGGCGGGGTCCTGTAATGGGATAATTCAGTTTAAAACTGAAATAACGATGATATAATATCATTTCAGCTATCGGCCACATAAATTGACTAAAGTTCATACTTCTGCCCGCGATAGCTGCGTATCATCAAGTCCGGCGGAAATATAATTCACCGAGGTCGCATATATACTGGTCGCATTATTATTCGCATGTAATAATAATAATAATAATATTTGTAATTGTTGCGAGCTCGCAGCATTATTAACAATATAATACAGCAATATACCATATTGATAAGAACTATTGAGTGCAATCAAAGCCTCTGGATTAGCACCCCCAAATCGCTACGCATCTATGATACAATCGAAAAAGTTGTAACCAGTGATGTAGTACTCGAGTACAGTACTCGTACTCGAGTACAACTCGAGTACCATTTTATGAGTACTCGCACTCGTACTGGGAACCCCAGGTACTCGGCTGGTTTTGATTGAAAGATCTGAAGAGCAACTTCAAAAATTAAAAGATCTGAAGAGCAACTTCACCAAACTTAAGCTCTTAGGGAAAATCTGATCTGTTATATCTCGAGAAAGGAAGGCCATAGAAAGCTTAAGTTTGGTGAAGTTGCTCTTCAGATCTTTCAATTTTTTTTAAGAGAAAATTTAGCAAAAAAACTTCCTACTTGAACGCCCTTTTGAAATTTAAGATAAAGTATCCTCAGATCATAAGTTTAGCTTTAAGCATACATAGGTGGGCACAAGTCCGTTAATCGTTAATCCGTTAATAACGAAGCTAACTTTTTCATTAACTCGTTAATCCGTTAAAAAGCTTTTTCATGTTAATGAACTAAATTAACTTCCGTTAAGTTCTGTTAACTTCCGTAAACGGTTTTATCGTTAATATCTTGCACCATTCATTCATTGTACCAGTACAAACTAGTTTGCACTGGTAGCACTTGTTGCGTATTAGCACGAGTTTTGTGAAAGAAAGCGTAGAAAGGAGGTCTTTTTTGAGGCAAATAATAAGCTGCAGCCTCATAGATCTATTAATTATCGCTGTTTGCAATTTCCAAGATTTTCTGGTCGCAGCTTCGTTGGTGCATTTAAACTTATTTTTATTTTGAAGTTGGATTAGACTGTAAAATGTAACTTCCAAAACACAAAAAGACCACCATAGCAAAATTTTTTTCCTTACAATCAGCTCAACAACGTCAATACGTGCTCTAAAAGCGAGTTAACATAAAAAAATGTATATTACACGCAAAATATTAACGAATTTACGAACTTTATTTAGTTCCGTTAATTAAAGCTGAAAATAATGGATTAACGTTAACGGAGGTTGTGAAGTTTGTTATCGGACTAGCGGTTAACGAAGCTAACGTTTTGCATTAACTTGCCCACCTATGATTAAATGTTAAATGAATATAACATTTAATCGCAAAAGCTCTCAAAAACTTGTTGTGGGTAATCATGTTTGGAGTAGAGGACTTTGAAAGCTTATTTGTGATTGAAAGAAGCATACGGTATACGAGGTGTCGCTAATAAATAACAAGACTGGTGACATAAAACAATTTTATTGAAGAGAAAAAGGTCGTTTTATTTTGTTTCCCCTTTGATGTATTCTCCCTTAGCATCAACACAGCGTTTCATTCGGATTTTCATAGAAAAAAAACGAACATGACAACACCCTTAACATAAAAAAAAAACAATAGACATTGCCTTGAATTTTGATTTTGCTCTATTTTGCTTTTTTAATTTGAGGTGAGTTTGCAGTTTTCCAATGCATGGACTGCCTCTTTGTCTCTGGGTCGTACTGGAAAATTCATCTCTCATCGCATGTACAGTAATCACACTGTCTAAAAATTTAGGGTTTTCTTCAATTTGTTTTGAAATGTCAGCGCAAATCTCTTGGCGTTTTTTCTTTTTGATCGCTCGTTAAAAGCTTTGAAACAACTTGTGCACAGACCTTTGTCATATGCAGATTTTCATTCAGTACTTGCCACACTGTTTCTTTGTCAATGGACATCCTCTCTGCTATCAGTCGAATACTAAGCCGACAATCTTTTCGGACAATTTTTTACTTTCTCGGTTATTGTTAGGGTTTTTGATATGGTTGGGCGTCGTGAACGTTTATCATCTCCAACATCAGTCCGGCCCATAGGCGTAGCCAGGGGGGGCCCAGGGAGCCCGGGCCCCCCCAATCAAAATACCACTAACGACAAAAATTATGACAACATAGCCTGGCGATGTTTAGTTGCAGTTTTTTTTCAGTAATTACGCACATAACAGTAATTAACAATAATATTAATGACAACAAGTGAGTCCCGGGGCCCCCAACTAACATGAACCAGGGAGCCCTTACTAACAACTAGGGGGCCCTGGAATCCTTAACCGACAACCAGGGGGTCCGGGACCCCTAACTGAAAACCAGGGGGCCCATAACTGACGACCAGGGGCCCCAGGGCCCCTAACTAACAACCAACGGACCCTAACCAACAACCAGGGGGCCCCTTAACTGACAACCAGGGGACCCCTAACCAACAACCAGGGGCCCCCAGGGCTCCTAACCAACAACCAGGGGGCCCCGGAGTGCCTAACTGACGACCAGAGGGTCCCGGGGCCCCTAACTCACAACCAGGGAGCCCCAAGGCCCTAACTAAGAACCAGGGGGCCCCTAACCAACAACCAGGGGGCCAGGAGCCCCCTAACCAACAACGAGGGGCCCCGGGGCCCTCCTAATTGACAACCAGGGGGCCCCAGGGCTCCTGACCAACAACCAAGGGGTCCTGGAGTCCCTAACTGACGACCAGGGGGCCCCGGGGACCCTAACTCACGACCAGGGAGCCCCAGGGCCCCTAATTAACAACCAGGGGACCTGGGCTCCTAACCGACAAGCAAGGGGCTACGGGGCTTCTAACTGGCAACCAGGGAGCCCAAGGGCCCTTGACTGACCACCAAGGTTTCCGGGCCAGGGGCCCCTTAATGCAAATTTTTAACAATTTATATGCAAAACCTGTGAGAAATCTAAGAGTTTTGACCTAAAAGTTGCCACCCCAGGCCCTCGTTTAACGTTATTATAAACTTAATTATTTACTGCTAAAGTATTGCTAGAGGCAATGTTCGTTACTTCCCCCTATAGACCAAATCACTTACAATTAAAATTTTACACCATAATGCAAGATTCTAAGCGTGTTTTGGGATTTAATTGCAAAAAGAGGATTGAACAACTAAATTTTTTCGATTGGCTTTGAAATGTTAAAAATCTAGTTCTTTGAAATGGCTCTAAACTCGTGCGAAATGTGATCCAATAGGATTTAAATAGCTTTTTTTTCCAAAAAATCACAAAAATCGCCCAGCGGCTGGGGGCTTTGCCCCCAGACCCCCATAGCCATCGGCGGCTGGGTGCTCTGCCCCCAGACCCCAGTCTCTGATACGTTTGAGTACACTAGCTTATTCCATTCAACACGTCTCCTAAGTTAGGCATTTACACTTTTTAACTATTAGTTTTCGCCCTCTCCCTTTATCAAAACCTGGTTAAGAGCCATTAGGCTACGGCTTCAGATCTTCCATTCTACGATATCTTTGCCCCACAAAAAGTTCCTTTTTCGAAAATTTCTGATGACGTCATTGCGTGTGATTTGTGGTTTAAGTCCCCCCAATCAAAAATCCTGGCTACGCCTATGGTCCGGCCTTCATGAAATCTTTTGTGCCATTCAAAAACGCGGGTTCTTGACATGCATTCTTTGCCGTAAACTTCCATCAAAGCTTGAATTTTACCAAAAATTTCAAGTTAATTCTTCGCTCAGTTTTGGAGTTAAACATTTTCCTGCGGCTGCAACAGAACTTCTTGCGACAATGAGCAATTTGCTGCTTCTGCAAGACAAGGTTTTTTCCGACGCGCAAAAAAACGTGCACTTGCTTTCAACGTCAAGGTACCTAATTTGTTTAAAATATAGCAGTAATTTTGCCTGTAACTTAGCAGAAAATTGTCGCCTGCAGTTGTGCGCCTTCTTAACATCCCACTCACAGAAAAAAAACGTATTCGTTTATGTTTTTGCGACAAATTTTGAGCTGTTACAACTTAAAAAATTTTTTTTCTAAACTTGTAAAAGTACTCGTACTCGTACTCAAACTTTTTTACGGTACTCGTACTCGAGTACATTTTTCAATATCAGTACTCGTACTCGGAAGTTGAGTACTCGACTCCATCACTGGTTGTAACACACAAACATTTGTGATCGATCCAAAACACCAAAACCACGTTCACACATTTTAAGTGATGACGTCACCCCCTACACCCTTGAAAAAACTCTGCGGCTCTAGGCGAATAGGAAAATTGGCCAAAATTGAATTGGGGGGAGGCGACTCACCCCTTTCGTCCCCCCGTGGTGGCGCCCCTGGGGCCAAATCACTTACAAAATTTAACTACAAACTGCAAGATTTTGAAGTGGTTTGGACTTAAATTGTAAGAAAAAAAGGATTGAACAATTCAATATTTTCAATTGGCTTTCAAATGTTAAAAATCTAGTTCTTTCAAATGGCTCTGAACACGTGCGAAATGTGACCCAATGGCATTAAAATAGCTTTTTTTTCAAAAAATTACTAAAAATCGCGCATGGACTGGGGGCTTTGGCCCACAGACCCCCGTTCGTAATCCGTTTGAGTTACACTGTTTTACTCAACACGTCTCCCAACTTGGGCATTTTCACCTTGCAACTTTTGGTTTAAGCCCTCTCTCCATTTAGTAAAATCCTGGATAAGTGCCAAACCAGGCAACAGCTCCTGATCTTTCATTCTACGATATCTTTGCCCCACGAAAAGTTCCTCTTTTGAAAATTTCTTACGACGTCATTGTATGTGATTTGTGGTTTGGGCCCGTCCGCAATCAAAAATCCTGTCTACGCCTATGAGTGTGGTACCAGGGCCTATGAGAGGGGGCAGGGGAACAATGATCCCGGGGCCCATGGACTTTCGGGGGGCCCATGAGCTTCAGGGCGGCCCATCATGGGGCCCGTTGGCTTCAGGGGGGCCCAGCAAAGGGCCCATGAGCTTCAGAAGGCCTATTTAAATGACACTGAGAAATCAATACGTGGAAGACCGAAAATCTTTTTTTTTTTGGAGATCACATCAAAATCCGGACAAAACTGTGGCATTTTCCCGGTCTGTTTTGGAGTTTACAAAACCGGAGATGCGTAAGATTTGAGCTGACCCCAGGCCCACGTTTGGCTCTCGGCGCCCCAGTGTGGTACTGATCCAAACTCCTTTTTCTAATAACTTTGGTTATCAAAGTTTCGAACCTTGGTTTTCATGTTTCTGTTTTTACACGTCTGATCCTCATTGGAATGACCGACCCTTGCGTCGCGTATTAGGAACGACCTACGCTTGCATCGCTTGTTCCTTTGTTTTTGCTCGGCGGCCATTTTCAAACTAATGAGTGTGAAATTTCAGACTTTTGCTTATAACTTGAGAACGATTATGTTTATCCACATGAAATTTTGACAGCAGTTTGAGATTAATGAATTGCATGTTTGCAGGGCCTGCAAGAGGGGGTTCAGGGGGTGCATCGTACCCGGGCCCCGGCCTATGGGGGCCTGGAAGAGTTCAGGTTTCCGCGTTAAGTTTTGGTATCGCCCCATAACACCGAAATCAAAATTGCCTACAGCAAAAATATCAGTCAGCCTATTTAGTAGTGGTAATTGGTCGCTATTTTTGCAACACAGCCTTTAGGGCATCCAGTAGGCTAGTGGCCGATTTGATTAAAAAAAGAGGAAAATGTATCAAAAGCCACATACTTGCACCGAAATTAACGTTTTGTTACATTTCTCTGGCTTGAGAGCCCTAATTCTACGGTATAACAAGGTACGAGGGCCCACATTTCCAATGATCCAAAAGCATTTCAACCTCAGAGAGCGGAGTCAAAGTTGACATACTATACTGTCATTAATAATAATAATAATAATAATAATAAGCCGATCCAGTGCCCAAGCACCACAGCAAAACACATTCCAAGCACAAAACGTCCATAAGGTTAGTGAAATGAAATGAAGACACAAAAGCACAGTTGCAAAGTGTAGGATGGAGCAGAGCAAATCAGTTTTGTTTGTCATCATTATCAAATTTGTAGTCCAGAGGGATAATCACATGAAGTAATATGATTTCCATGCATCAATCAAGTCCTTGGCCTCAAAGCCTCAAGTCCTTGGCCTAGAAGCCTTAGGTCCTCAAAAATTGCCTTGTCCTCAGCTCGAGGACAACATTATTTTTTGAACCGTTGAAATTTTGTTGGAAAACGCTAGAAACCTCGCGGAAAATTTGCAAATACTTTTTTCTTTTCCGCAATTGGAGCATAGGCATAGCCTAGCGGGCCTCCTCCCCAATTGAAATTTCACCAACGACAAAAAAGCCTATTGTTTCTTCAGTTTCAGTTTCTTTTTAGGATTTTTCGCCAACACTATTAGCGAACAACAATATTGAAGACCAGGGGCCCCTGGGACCCCCTCAAATTAATTGTTGTCAGCCAATTTAAACGTAAACCTGGAAGAAATGGATAGTTTTCGTCCTAAAAGTTGGTATCTCAGAATCACATCTAGTCTTTTTATAAACGCAATGCATTAACCAAGACCGGATTTACCACGATATGGCGCAGTATCAGCTAAGGGCCCTGCGCTCAAGTCTTAAGACTTTTTATGGTCTTCACCTACCGGTATATTTGGCAGAAAGACGGAGCGAAAATCTCCAAAGTGCCGGGGCCCAGCTCGATGAAAATTCCGGCCCGGCAATAACATGGTTAGAAAGCGTAACCATCTATTGTACTATTTTTCAATAACAATTTATTAATTCACCTCCACCTTGCCAGTTTTTACGCACAAAATACTTTTTAAAAAAATAGCCATAGAAAATGCTGATTGAACAAATCGTTGAACTTCAATTGAGGGGGCCTGAGCGCCTTGGCCTAACATGCACTTCTACATAACTGGTAATTTTCATGACAAAACAAAAATCTTTAAAGAAAATCTTCGAGTGGGTTTTCATTTACTGCTAAAATGTTGCATGAGACAATGCACCTTACTTCTCCCTACCTGGACCAAATCACATACAATGAAACTTTAACACCAAAATGCAAGATGTTAAACGTGTTTTGGACTTAAATTGCAACTAGTAGAAGGATTAAACAATTTAATTTTTTTAATTGGCTGTTAAATGTCAAAAATCTAGTGCTTTCAAATGGCTCTAAACATGTGCGAAATATGATTCAATGGCATTGAAATAGCTTTTTTTCCAAAAAAGTTACAAAAATCGCCCAACAACTTACGCTTCGCCCCCAGACCCCCCGTTTGTGATACGTTTTAGTTACACTGGTTTTCTCAAAACGTCTCCAAAGTTACGTATTTGCACTTTTCAACTATATTAGTTTAAGCCCTCTCTCTTTGCAAAATCCCGGTAAAGCGCCAACCGGCAAACTTTTGATGACGTCATTGCATGTGATTTGTGGTTAAGGCCTCCCCAATCAAAAATTCTGGCTACGCCTATAAATTGGAGATTGCCTGAAAAACTTTTTAGAAGACCTTTTTTTTTTAGAGAGCACTTGCGGCTGTGTCCTTGGCCCTTGACCTTGGCCTCGAGCATTCCTGTCCTTGGCCACGAGAGGGTTTGTCCTCGGAAAGGCTGTCCTTGGCCTCGAGCCTTGTGTCCTCGACTCCAGCTCTGCTTACAACTCTCTTCGGCGACACATCCGTGAAGGCCTGTTAATAAGACGGAGTATTGCGTCAGATTTAAATACAGCAATTTTCCATCACTGTCTGTTGTCTTGTCGTTGTGTAATTTTCTAAAAACAGTATTTTTAACTAGATGGGAGTTTGCCAGCAAACCCAGTGAACGACCGAGGCGTAGCTAATGCTGTGACGCTCAAAAGTACTTTTTGTCTACCGTAAAATCAGCAATTATTCAAAAATATCTGATTATGGAACCTCCAGAAAACTAGAGTCAAACTATTTGTCTGTTAAATATCTGCTGATATCATAAAACACTGGCACCCTAAGTTGAGCCATAAAAAAATTGATTTTTGGGGGGTCCATTTGGGGGGTCCTCGGGGGGGTGGCACCCCCAAACAATGTCAAAATCTTTGTCTGGTAAATATCTACTGATATCAAAACAAAATAGCACTCTGCTTGAGCCGTTCAAAAAATTGATTTTTGGGGCCCCATTTGGGGGAGTTCCCGGTGAAGTTGCCCCAACAAATTTCGGCAGAAAAAATTGCGTTTGCAGCTCAATAACTTCACACAAACATTAGATTTCCATGTTTTGTGGTTTAGGAGAAGAAGGGCGTACAAAATTTAGGAAGAAAAAAAAAGAAAAAAAAAAAGAAAAAACCTCATCGCCGCCAAAAGTGGGTTGGTTGGGATGAAAGGGTATCTTAAGACGTACAACCATATGAAATATTTTTTGCCGTACTTAAGCCGTTTTTGACTGAGATCGCTTTTTACGCCAAACTTGCGGGGCAGTTTTCGGGTTCTAAAATTCAAGTCACGTGACCTATTGCTTCGAAATTTGGTACAAACATATAACTCATTAATTTCAAACTACTGTCAAAATTTCATGTAGCTAGAACAAACCGTTCTCGAGTTATAAGCAAAAGTCTGAAATTTCGCACTCGTTAGTTGGAAAATGGCCGAGTAAAAACGAAGGAACAAGCGACGCGAGCGTCGGTCGTTCAAATGAACCAAAATGGGGGGCACAAGCAGCCGTAAGGATCCATGGCACCCCTGGTCCCCTCGTAGCGACGGCAGTGATCGTTACCCTTAAAAAAGAAAATAAAAAAATAAAAAAAAGAACGCGGATGAATAGTTCTCATTTTCGTTTTATTCCTTTCAACTTGAAAATTTACGTAAAATAGTCACTAACTTACCACAAATTGCGTGTGTTAAATGAGTTCTATGTAACGTAACATAAATTAACAAACTTGAGGAATGCATTTGATTAGCTTGTAATATCCGATTTAGTTCCGTCAGTTCAAATTGACGCTAGGAAAATAGGATGCTACAAAAAGTTTCAAATTTAGAATTCAAGGATCCTATGTTTGTAAGCCTAAGAATTACTCCCAAGACATTGAAGTTTCTAACTTTGTTTGTAGCCCAGGGGCGTAATTAGGGGGGGGCCATTGGGCCATGGCCCCCCCTTTGGGTCGCTAGGATTGCAAAATTACATAGTAAAGTGAGCAAAATTGAGGCATGGCCCCCCCTTTGTAAGTTGGGCATCAGGCTTTCAGGCTTTTGGCTGGAAATTTGAGTGAGTTCGGGTGAAAAACGGGACGGACCTTGAGTAAAGACCTTTTTTTTTTTTGCTTTTCACCTAAATTTGGCCGAAAAATGGGACAAAATTTGAGTGAAGACCTTTTTTTTTGTGCTCTTCACCTAAATTTGGCCGAAAAATGAGACTAAATTTGAGTGGAACAACTTCTGATTCAGATCTTTGTTCTTCCCAAATTTTCTGAAATTTTTGGCCCCCCCCTTTTCAAAATCCTGCGTACGCTACTGTTGTAGCCCTAATTGAAACGATCGACGCGGGCGTTACCAGTGACAAATTTATGGGGTCTGGACCCCTGTTCAAACTGGAGAAATATTAGAAAAACTTTTTACACTTAAATTTATATCAATAACTGAAGCAAGATCCATTTCTTGTTCAGACTCAGCAGTAAATTACTCGGTGGGGGCGGCATAGACCCGGCTCCAGGATAGCATGACTGGGGGGCATAAATAAATTTTGGGAGGGCACAAAAACTTTACTCGAATTCTAGAGGGTAAATTCCACGAATTCTGGGGTAAATACCAATAAAAGAATTTAAAAAATGATTTTCATCTCACAAAATGCGCGAAAGTCCACGAATCTCAAAGAAAGGGCGAATTTCCACAAATTTAGGGTGAAAACCAAGAAGAAAAAGGTCTTCAAATCAAAAAAAGCCTCAATTTCCACGATTTCCGAGGTGAGAACCAAAAAAAAAGATCTTCATCTAAAAAGATGCGCGATTTTCCATGAACTTTGGGGTAAAACCACAAAACATAAGGATCTTCATTGCAAAATCTGCGAAAAAACAGTTCTTGCTCACGAATTCTGGGTGATGGCCAGTATTTTTGGAGTCTCAGGCCTCTAACTGTACTGCAGTGACACCGAGCCTGTTAGTTTGTTTGGGGCACAAACAGTGATTTGGGGGGCATGGCCCTGAGGTATACCCCCCATGGCGCTGAGCTTGGGGCGGCAATGAACATCTATCTCCAAAATTATCTTTTTTTGTAAATGCAGACGAATCAGTTTAAAACTTGTAATTTTTTTTACTTCATGATCTACTAGCTTGTAATAAAAAGGCTGATATTTTACCATTAACCACCACTCTCATAGCTCATTAGTGCAGCCAATTTATTATTATTATTATTATTTTTTTTTTGCACTGCTAATTCCTATGCCACGTTTCAAAAGCATTAATTTTTGCTTAAATAGGCCTAAAATTAAGTTATTTTTGCAAAAAAAAATTGCGCGATATCCAAGTGCTGCTTCCTTGCTTCCAGCTATGGGGGCGTTGCCCCCAAATCCCCAATGGCTGAACCTACTCTTACTTAACTGATAATTCGTTTATTATTTTTTAGGTCTAGTGTTTATGTGAAGTATTCAGTACTCTGGTCTCTGACTTTGTTGAAGTGCTTAATTGTTTGACTGCATTATAGAGTAATGTTGGTGGTAATGACCGTACGTACAGTATTGAAAGTGCCCTTTGAAAAATCTGCCTGCCCCCTCGCCCTTCCGACGTTTCGGCTCCCCTGCTTACTAGTAATGGTAACTGGTGTATACTGTATAGGTGAGCTACTAGGCCACCCGTATCCTATTCTCAAAAATTCCCCTGAGGTCGTGACTTGACACAAGACAGTGTACACTGTAAAAACAGTAAAGAGTACTGTATTGCTGCCACCTCTGCTGACATGCTACTTAATACTTATCAGAAATCTCTGTAGCGCAACTTCAAAAACTTTACCTGGTGTGCACTTATTGTGCACATAGCCACATAACCTGCAATGAACCAAAAAAAATTGTTTTTTGGGGGGTCCATTTGGGGGGTCCCTAGGGGATGGTACCCCCAAACTATGTCAAAATATTTGTCTGTTAAATATCTACTGTTATCAAAAAAACTAGCTTCCTAGCTTGGGCCGTTCAAAAAATTGATTCTTTGGGGCCACATTTGGGGGGTATCCGGGGGATTCGCCCCAAAAAAATTCGGGAGACAAAATTGTGTTTGCAGCTCAACAACTTTACGCAAAAATTTGACTTTACAGTTTTGTGGTTTAGGAGAGAAGAACGCACAAGGTTTAGAAAAAAAGAAAAAAGGAAAAAAGGAAAAAAAAAAAAAAGGAAAAAAAAGGAAAAAAAAGGAAAAAAAGGAAAAAAAGGAAAAAAAAGAAAAAACCTCATCGCGGCTAAAAGTGGATTGGAAGAGATGAAAGGGTATTTTAAGATATTTAACCGTGTGAAATATTGTTTGCCGTACTTTGAGCCTTTCCCGTTTGCCGTACTTTGCCGTTTTTGAATGAGACTGATTTTTACAACAAACCTTCGGGGCGGTTTTCGAGTCCTAAAACCAAAGTCACGTGACTAATTGGCTCGAAATTTGGTACAAACATGTAGGGCCTCAGAGAGAAAATTTTCCAGGTGGTATGAAGGTCGATACCGGGCCCTCAAATCTTATTGGGCCCCCTAAGCCTTATTGGGGCCCATGCCGTTTAATCATTTTTTGTCGGATGGCAGGATGGGTGTAGATTTTTATTTAAAAGTGAGGGGATAACAATATTCGCATACAGTTGGGACCTATGAAAAACACAGCTAGACATAAAATTGGTTCCCAGCGGGGTCCGGGGTGGAGCCCCGGAAGCTTTAGCACTTTTTATGTCTCTCAAGGGTAAAATACAGCATTTGATCAACATCCCAGCACCAAACTTGCGTAAATTGACAAGCAGAAAACGTGATATACCTAAAAGAAAATATGTGAAGTGGGGAATGATGACATTGACAATGACTTTAATACTGTAAATCCAAATATTTTACTGATAAAAGTTTTGAGAAGTCACCTGCAATCATAGACTTCACAAACCTAAATACCTATTAAACTCACACAGATAGTGAGTTACTTAACTTGAGCCTTCGAGGCCAAAGCCAAGGACTTCAAAATGTATCCTCGAGGACGTCTTCAAGGCCAAGGACGTCCTCGAGGACTCCACCTCTGGTTGTAAGCCTGCGGAATCGTTACCGGTACTTCGTTAGCGACTATGACATGAAACAATCCGTGAAAACATTTTTTTTTCAAAGACCAGATGTTTTGATTTTTAGAGCACACTCAAGATTTTGAGGTCACAGTCAGTGACGCAACTAGGGTGAAGGGGCTTACGTAAAAAATTTAGCCTCAAAATACGACGTTTAAACGCATTTTAGACTTGACCTTAAAGCAATTTAATTTTTTGAAATGACTTCTGAATTTTAGAAATTTACCGTAGTTATTCGTATGGCTTCAAAAAGTGCAAAGTATGATTAAAATGACGTTAGAGTCTCTACTTTTTTGCTGAAAAATCGCCCAGCGGCTGGGGGCTCCGCATCCAGGCCCCCGTATAATGTCACTAAATATTTATAGTGACTATGGCAGTCAGTGACACGCTTGAATTGCATCAGTTTGTTCAGCACGGGAATTAAATCATGCAGTTTTTGTGCAAAAAAAAAAAATAACAACAACAAACTTTTGGTTCACCCCTCTAGCAAAATCCTGGTTGCACGTCTGGTAGTAATCACTGCTGTCGATAGATTTTCCAAGCGATTATGGGCCGCAGGCAGGCGAAACGAGCCAAGAAACGTTGTCGGCCTGATTTTCAAATTGCGCATAATTGTAGCCGTACAAGATCTGGAGATCAGCTTTTATAAGCAAATCTTAGTGCCCCTACTTTTGGCTAGTGCCCCCTTACTTCATTTGCTCTGGCGACGGTACTGGTTAGTGGTTACGATTAAGGTTTGAGTTAGATTTGGGGTTACTTAATAGAGTAAGAATTTGAGATGGGTTAGATTTGGGTTAGAATTAATAAAAAATTTGATAAAAATTTTCAGAAAATACCGGTAGGTAACCTCTTCCATTCTGTTATACTGGTAATTGATTTAATGAACTTTTTAGTGCCACTTTAGTGAGAGTATTTGCTTATACTAAAACAAGATACCGGTATTTTTTTCATAAATTGAAACTTGCGATGTATTTTTGGATAGACAAAAAATGTTTGTACGTTGTAGCCTATTTCTAGAAAGGCTATTTTGGTTCACAAAACACTAAGGTTTAATTAGGCTTACAAGAATGTTTCTTGTAACTCCAATACTCTTCTGCGTGTCGTCAGTTTAGCTCCAATAACACTCCTGCGAGTTGGGTAGTACTGCCCTCCTTGCCCCTCCTGGTAAAACAGCAGGGAGGCAGCTGCCCCCCCCATGTTCCGGCACCACTGCCAGTAAGCTACCTTCCTACAATGCAGGTATCAGTAGCTGGTAAGGTAGGGTTTTTAGATCGAACTCAAAACTTTGTTTTGCAAATTACAGTCTGACACTGACAGTCACAACTCACATTCTTACTCTGATAGGCCTCCTGTACTCTCCTGAAGTCTGGTAAATCTATTGAGTAGCCTTGACTCAGGACTTGGGTAGTGATTTGTGGTTAAAAGAAATTGCTGTTGTTCTAGGCCTACTCAGAATTATTAATATTATGGAAACAAATTCTGCTGAAGATATTTTGAAAACTTTTGCTTCAGATGGTGAGTGATCTGTGAATGGCTAGGCATAGGCAACACCGTAATTATACTTGTGCTAGTACCGGTACCTGCACTTTTGCTAGTACACTAGTGTAAGCCTGAAACTGATTTCTATTTACCAGTAACTGGTTCTGCTTCTAGTATACCAGTACCCTGTACAGTATCGGTAGCTTTAATTGGCGTCCAACTGGTACCAGTTTGACCTGCAACAGGTTGCCTGTTCTAATTAATGATAATATGCCAGAACTCCAAACTTAGGCAGTTAGACCCGAGACTGTATGATTGATAGCTAGAAAATAAGTGTAATGATACCCTTATGTTATTTTCAGAGGTACTATCTGATTTTTTGAATGATGAATTTCAAGTTCAAGATTACGCTACCAAGGTGATACAAAACGCTGCTATTTCTAAGCAACTTGCACAACTTTTTGATGGTATTAGCATGCTGGACAAAGAGCTACAATCTCAGGTAGTGAAACTAAAAATAGTCTGGTGTACCTTGATTGGGTCACATTTATCTGTTTATTATGATTTAAAAGTAATTTATTTCATTTGTTACTTTTCACAAACAAAAAATTATAACGCACCATAACTTTTTAGGTGACTACTTGCTGAAAAGTTTCTCAATGATTATTTTGTTTTGAAGAGATATTGCTTAAGATAAGGTTTATGAATGAAATTAGAACTATTTGAAGTAACGAAAAGGTGCCGTAAACCTTGTTTCACTATTACCCGTAACTGCAAAAACAGATGTAATCAGTTCGACTTTGTACCATTGGCAACCTTGAATTTTGAAATTTTGTGACATCAAGAAAGGGTGACTTTGCAATATTTCTTACAGAGTAAGCAGCACGATGATTGAACATAGCATTGCTTATTCTGCAAGAAATAATCAAACATTGTGTTGCTTATTGTGCAAGAAATATTTGACTGTTAAACATCATATTGTTTATTCTGCAAAAAATATTGCAGTCATCGTTTTCTGATGTCATAAAATTTTAAAACGTTGAGTTGCCAGTAGTATGGATAGTCAAGCAAATTAATCTATTTTGTGGTTAAGGGAAAAAGTGCATCAGGGTTTTGGGGCATCTCTTTGTTGCCTCGAGTAGTTCTTATTTTTCAACAAAAGCTGTCTCAAGCAGTATCTCTCCCAAACTTTTTTTATTGCAAATAACATTTATTTGTAGTTAAAAATTTATATCTATGCTGCTGAGTGTAGATTTTGATAGACATATCTATTAAATTTAACCTGAACCGAAGCAATTTAGAAATCACACTCGACTTATTTTTCTCTTATTATTTGAACTTGTAGTTTTTGTTGCAAATTTTGATTTGTATGCTTTAGGTCTTGTTTTAGTTCGATCTATTTGCGTAGGCGATGAAAATATGTGTTAAAAGTTACTGGTAGGTTCAAATGTTTAGTTTAAATTTAAAAAAGATTTTAATTTTTAGCTAAGTTGATTCTGTTACTTTTCTACCAATTTGCCTCTCTACAAAAATAATTCTGAACAAAGTTTAATAAAATAATATAGAGGAGTTAAAATCTTTAATTTTTTGCCAAAAATTGTAGGATTCTAAATTTCATAAATGCTTATTAAGATGTTGCCTACATTTTTTAAAAGAAAATCCATTGAGTAACTTTGGATGACAAATTTAGCACCACTTGTATAATTATTTTGCATATAATACTGCCTTCATCAATCACATTTTTTTAATTAGCTTTTTGAGCCATGCCAACAGGAAGTTGATTAGTCAAAAAGTGAAAAGTCTTAATGATTTGTGGTCGAAAACTGTGGTGTATGTTGAAGATTTTACAGGGTGTTCAATTGTTCACTGATGAGCAATTTTCAGTGCTTAGTAACAATTATCACAAAATAATTCAAATGCATTATTAGTTACCATAGCTGTACTATATTTTTAATAATCAAAGACTACAACTGGAAAGTGATAAAAAAAAAGTTTTATAAAAACAAATTGGAAAGCACTTATTTCGCCAAAAAATACTCAATTATAATCTAGTTTTTTTAAAGAAAACCAAAACTCTATTCATATCAATTTTAACTTTACTCAAATATGAACTTTACTACGTGTGAATGGTTTTGTGCTTTTGTTGAGCAAGGGTGCGAGTTCAAAGTGTCTGAAGTATATCACATGCTGAATTTTGACATTTTTGCCATTAAATTCAATTTCATGCCAAAACGAAAAAAATTTCAAGCTCAACCAAAACTCGCCCAAGCTTAGCAACCATGCCTGACGGAACTTTGTGAAGCCGAAACGTGCATCAAACAAAGAAAAAGTAACTTGTAAGCCAGCACGAACTCAAAATTGAAGCATAAAAATATTTCTTTGAAAACTTGACCAAACAATTACATGTAATATCAGTTACGTAACTTTAAAAGATTTTGGCCATGGTCGGCAAATATTCGGGTTTGTTTTTCGTTGATTGGCAGCTTGTGTATTTGCATCAATAGAATATTTGTTTCAATCCAAAAACTCAACTAACAAATTTCTGTTTAATATGCACGAATTTATTACAATGTAACAACCAGGATGTGGAAGCAGAAGTGGCAATTTGTGTGGAAATGGAAGCGGAAGCAGTAAACGGATTCTGCTTCCACTTTGGCCATTCATATTGAACGTCAAAACATGAATGTGGTGCAATTTTTTAAAAAATATAGGAAGAAAAGTAAATGTTTGATTGACCGTTATTTGCAAAGAAACAGTTTTAAAAGCTTGTGGTTCACATAGATTTGGGATAGACCCCACCCATATCAAATCAAAGATGAACCATACAGCTAACAAACTCATTTTTAAAATTATAAGTGTTCAAAATTTCTCTAATTTAGTCCTAAAATTGAAAGATTTTCTCAGAAAAACTTTTAAATGGGGCTTTACCCATTTTTCGGGGCGATGCTCAATATAGAACAGCATTCACCAACATAAACAAAGTTTCCAGTTCCAGCATGTTAATTACTTTCTCTGCAATACTATGTTGTAGAAAAGCAAACAGGAGAGCATCATAACGTCTCTCAAATTAGGTTTAATATTATATGACTTTTAAACATGATCTTGCATTGCTTGTCTTAATTGGAACGACTGACGCTCGCGTCTCGTGTTGCTTTGTTTTTATTTGGCCATTTTTCAACTAATGAGTGTGAAGTTTCTGACTTTTGCATATAACTTGAGAATGGTTTAATCTAGCGGCATGAAATTTTGAGTGCAGTTTCAGATTATTGATTTGCCTGTTTGTACCAAATTTCGAGGTTTGTACAAATACCAAATTCAATTCGAGACGTGGCTTTGGTTTTAGGACCCAAAAACTGCCCCGCAAGTTTGGCGTAAAAAGCCGTCTCATTAAAAAACGACTTAAGTATGGCAAAAAATATTTCACATGGTTATATGTCTTAAGATACCCTTTCATCCCAACCAATCCACTTTTGGCCACGATGAGGTTTTCTTCTTTTTTTCCTTTTTCTTCCTAAATTTTGTGCCCTCTTCTCCTAAACCACAAAACATGGAAATCTAATTTTTGTGTGAAGTTATTGAGCTGCAAGCACAATTTTTTCTCCCAAAATGTTTTAGGGCAACTCCCCCAGGAACCCTCCCCAAAATCGAACCCCAAAAAATTACTTTTTTGAACGACTCAAGTTAGGGTGCTAGGTTTTTTTGATATCAGCAGATATTTAACAGACAAATGTTTTGACTTAGCTTGGAGGTACTACCCCCATGGGAATCCCCCCAAATGGACCCTCTAAAGATCAATTTTGTTAATGACTTAAGGTAGGGCATTACTTTTTTTTGATATCAGCAGATATTAAAGAGACAAATATTTTGACATAGTTTGGGCACAGTATAAATATCATACAGTAAGATCACTCCATGCAAAAACTGTTGTGATGTGTGTCTGCATTTTTTGAAAGGTAAAAGCTGAGCTGGTTTTTTTTTGACGTCGTGATAGAGACATGGTGAGCGGATGAGGATAACGCCAAAAAATAGGAATAGTTTTGAAATTTTTTGTGTGTTTTCTGGGCTTGATGACGTTACCGTCTTCATCCTTTTTTGTGCCCCTAAACGTTAGAGAGCAGCATTTCCCCCCCTACATTACTCCAGATATTCGGCGTTCTAGCTCCTGTTGTAGTGTTCGCATGGGATCAGAATTAGTCTCGATGGAACCATCAAAGCTCGGGCTTTGACCGCTATAATTTTGACGTCACTTTCTTATGATGTCACAAAGTAATACGTTTGAAAAGAGAAAAAAATGGAAATTTTCTTACATAAGCAACCTTTAGTAACATGGGGTTTTGCTCGCAGCTGGCGCCCAACATTAAAAGTTTATCCACACGTGGTTCGTATCGTTAGCTAACTATCCTGCAAATTTCGTTTCAATAGCTTTACATTTAACGAAAATATCCTTGATTGTTTGCTTTGTCATTGCAAAATTTGTCTTGAATTACAGTTATATGCAGTGATGGGGTTACTGCTTAGGCCTATCACCAAAATAAACTGTGACATCATCATGATAGAGAGAGAGACCTCTTTATTTACCAAGTGATGCTTAAAGCAAAGAAAAAACTGACACTCTGCAAAACCATACTTCAGTCTTTCATAAGAAACATCACATTTTTCCAAATTTCTTAAGTGCAAGCCGCAGGGATATGGATAGTTTACCATATAGTTCATACATGCAGAAAAGTGGGCTTAGCAGCGCCCCATGCAAACGCATGGTTTTGATAACATTATCCTGGATACAGATTAGTTACATACTGTTTCTTTAGGTAGAAAATGCCAGCGCATCCCTTAGCCTGTACTCAAAACTACAGTGCATATTATGCAATACAATACACAGTCTCTTGGCAAGGAGGCAGCGAAAAAACCTGAAGGTCATCAAGGTCAGCTGCCACCTTACCAATTAGACTTTTTGATTAACTAGTGCACAAGGTGAGATATTCACTGCACGCAACAAAATGAAACAAATGTAACGAAACACACACAAAAAAAAAACAGCATAAAACGGTCTTCTATTATAACTTAGTCTTAGCAGTCATGGTTACATAGCATATTAAAATGGGATGCATGTAAGGTAAAACATTATAATTTATACTACTGGTGCTTATCATGTCATCAACAAACTTAATTGACAAGACAATTGATTTAAAACGCAACTGTAATGTAGAGTTTTGACAAGATTAGTACGATGCAATCAAATGACATGTTAGCAATTTTACAAAAGCTTTGAAGTGATTGGCAGAATTTACAGAGTTAGGCAATTCATTCCAAAATTTAGTTCCACGATATGAAATTGTAATTGTGAACCATTACAACTTCTGATAGAAAAAAGGCTTTCAAAAAGTGTATGGGTTATCGTTTATCGGTACAGACATACAGTATACGTCATGATAAAATTTTTAATTTAGCTGCAATATTTTTGCCCAATGCTACTTATTTTCTAGAAAGTGAAGAGGTATTGAACAAATATCATTTTTTTCATATTTAAATGGGTTTGCTATAAGTCACTTTTTTAAAGTCTTGTCCCGCTTGGATAGTTATTGGTCTTCATCTCAAATCCTCGAAAAATTGCGGTTTACGCAAAATTCGCAGAATAGTACGCAAAATTGTGGCATGGCCCCCCTTTGGAATTTGGGCAGAAAAACGAACTGAATCCGAGAAAGACCTTTTTTTTTTTTTGTCTTCATCTAAATTTGGATGGATAAACGGACTGAATCTGCTGAGTGAAGACCTTTGCTTTTTTTTGGTCTTCATCTTTGCCGGTTTGGAATTAAGATCGTTTTGGTCAGGTTTTTATCTCCCTTTCCAAATCCTGGTTATGCGCCTGGGCCCTCCCCTTTCGAAATTCCTGCGTACGCTACTGTTAACTACCAAGTAATAATTAACTCTTTACCTCAATGGAACTTTTTTTTTAGATCGCTAGTTGTAATGAATATTTTTTAAGCGGGTTAGTCCTACGGTTAACTAGAAAACTTTTATAATGATGTCACAGTTTATTTTGGTGATAACAGTAACCCAATCACTGCATATAACTGCAATTCAAGACAAATTTTGCAATGACAAAGCAAACAATCAAGGATATTTTCGTTAAACGTTAGATATTGAAACGAAATTTGCAGGATAGTTAGCTAACGATACGAACCACGTGCGGATAAACTTTTATTGTTGGGCGCCAGCTGCGAGCAAAACCCCATGTTACTAAAGGTTGCTTATGTAAGAAAATTTCCAATTTTTTCTCTTCAAACGTATTACTTTGTGACATCATAAGAAAGTGACGTCAAAATTACAGCGGTCAAAGCCCGAGCTTTGATGGTTCCATCGAGACTAATTCTGATCCCATGCGAACACTACAACAGGAGCTAGAACGCGGTATATCTGGAGTAATGCGGGGGGAAAAATGCTGCTCTCTAACGTTTAGGGGCGCAAAAAAGGATGAAGACGGTAACGTCATCAAGCCCAGAAAACACACAAAAAATTTCAAAGCTATTCCAATTTTTTGGCGTTATCCTCATCCGCTCACCATGTCACTATTATGACGTCAAAAAAAAACAGCTCAGCTTTTACCTTTCAAAAAATGTGGACACACGTCACAATTGAGTGAACTTACTGTATGATATTTATACTGAGGTTTGGGGGTGCCAACTCCCCGCGGACCACCCAAAAATCAATTTTTTGAACAGCTTAACCTAGGGTACCATTGTTTTTTGATATTAGTAGATGTTTAAGAGACAAATATTTTGACATAGTTTGGGGGTACCACCCCCCTTAATGGACCCCGCAAAATCAATTTTGTTAATGACTTAAGGTAGGACATTAATTTTTTTTTGATATCAGCAGATATTTAAGAGACAAATATTTCGATGTAGTTTGAGGGTACCCCCTCCTTGGAGACCCCCCAAAATCAATTCTTTGTACGGCTTAACCTTGGGTGCCAGCTGTTCTAACTCTTTCTAACTCCCCTTTCTAACTCTGTCAAATATTTGGGGGTAACACTTGACTCCAAGTTAACTTTCGAGAGTCACATTAAAATCTTAGAAACCAACTTGTCCAAAGCTGCTGGCATTATTTATAAACTAAAATTCGTCCTTCCTAAAGATGCATTAATAAAACTATATTACGCCCTTTTCCACCCACATTTGTTATATGGCCTAATTAGTTGGGGATCAACGTATCCGTCCTATTTGATGAAAATAAGCACTCTTCAGAATAAAGTAGTAAAACTGATAGGGGGTGGTGCCTTTCAAGACCGAGCTACCCCATTTTACTTTAAACTTAACATTCCAAAATTGACCGATTTGTACAAAATTGAAATATCAAAATTAATGTACAATATTGTACACAAACCTCAATATCTTCCGAATAACTTTTCCAAATATTTTGAAAAGGCATGCAAAATCTCACAGAGATCGACGAGATCTACAACTCAAGAAAATGATCTCTTATATATCCCACGATTTCGATCTAACAGATTGCAAAATAGTTTTAGGTACCAGGGCGTCAAAATTTGGAATTCCATTCCTCATTCAATACGCTTACTATCTCCAATTTCCTTTAGAGAAAAGTTGAAAAAATTTTTTGTGGATTCATATGAGTCTTAAAATTTAGGATTTCAACCGAATTTGCGGAATTATTTCAATAATATAACTCACACTCTTTCTCATGTATTACTTATTACCTCTATTTATTATCAAAAATTGTAATATGTTGGCATCTGGGTGGCTGCTTGACTCGATGACCGATAAGGTCTTTTCGCAGCTTCCTTGTCGTGACAACTGACTCTAAGAGGTATATGAGCCTGTTTAGTATTATCGTTTATCGTTGATTATGTGAATTCTGTTACCGTATTATTTCGGATACAGACAAAAATAAAAAATGACTTGACTTGACTTGACTTGTTCTGATATCAGTAAATATTTAACATACAAATACTTTGACACATTTAGGGGGTGCCATCCCTCCGGGGACCCCCCACAATGTACCCCCCAAAAATTAAGTTTTTGAACGGCTTAATTTAGGGTGCCAGTGTTTTTTCATATCAGTAGATATATTTTAGCATAGTTTGGGGGTGCCACTCCCCCCAAAAAAATCGACCCCCCAAAATTCAATTTCTTGAAAGGCTCAAGCTAAGGCGTTAGTTTTTTGACATCAGCAGTTGTTTAGGGGAGAAATATTTTTACATAGTTCCAACGGCTTAGGCTTGGATAGGATGTTTTTTTAGTATGGTCAGTCACTATGTTGTCAATTAAACACATATAATGACAATGTTTGAAATTCCAAACCCTCTTTTCCCAGAAGATATTTCTCTTAACGGAAAGCGAAAGTTTTTTTTTTTGAATGTCATTGTTCAACATGCGTCGGTTGTTCACTGAGATTGCTTCTTAGCAAGCTCCCATCTAGTTGTTGCTAAGTATCGTTTGCTACAAGAATTATTTTAATGTGGTAATGTGTATAACCGCATAATTCTTGCAATGTTTTTTTTTTTTTTATTTTGCTATCGTAAAAATACACTCGTTCCTTGCAAAGTTGTGGAGCCAACTATACGCCCAAACAATTAATTTAAAAAAACAACAAAATTCTGCGAGTGTGAAAGCTTCGCCCCAGAGCTACCTGATTATAACCAAGTACAGATTTGCACTTAACAGCGGGATCAGTTCATCATGATCACATGTTGGATCCAGTTGAAATAAGTCATTATCCCGAGCGCTTGAAACTCCGTCCCCTGACCCCAAAAAATCGCTTATTATTTTAAACTTCTGGGTGAACGTTTTGAGAAATTCGCATCAGCTGAAATATAACGATCTCGTGATTAATTGAACTTTTCGCTTTAAGGGCATTCCAAATCCGAATTCCTGACTACGACCATGCTCAGATCCTTGCGATGACAAACCACTGAATACAATTATATAATTTGGTTCCATATGATGTTTTTAAAATGATGATAACAAAGCTGTTTTATTTTGACTTATCTAAAAAAACTTTTTACCCAAAAATTTTAAGATCAAAAAATTTTTGAGCAAAAGTACGTCACCAAGTGGTGGAAGCGGAAGCGCTATGGGTAGAAGCGGAAGCGCTATGGGTAGAAGCGGAAGCAATTCAAAAATTGCCGCTTCCACATCCCTGCTAGCAACTTTGTACAATAAAAAATAAAGCGAATTTGCGATAAAAAAAAGCTAAACAAAAATGACCGTTCAGTTGATCGAGTGGTAGTGCATTCGTCTCTGGAGCAGGAGGTTTGTGGTTCAAATCTCGTGCCGGTCAAATTGAACGCAGTGTTGCCAATGGCTCCCCACCGCTGCAACATTTCTTTGAAAGGAGCTGCGTTGCCCTAGGTGCAATGACGTGGAGATGGGCCCCTCAAACTCGTTTGATGCTTTGGCGTAATATGCCATTATAATAAAAGGTTTGATTTGAATTTGATCAAATACAGTGCAGTATTGACGATAAGCTAGTAAGGACTGCTTGGTGATTTTCGATTCAGGTAAAATTATATTTCTGTAAGTTAACTGATTTAGTTAAAAGTTTGTCAGATTAATCAAAACATATTCCTTTGATTTTTGGCCAATTTTATTTAGATTTCGTGTTAATAAAATTTGCCCTTACGATAACCTTGCTACGTGTGACAGATAAATTTGTTCTCTAACGTTATATTGAGCTCTAATGGTTCAATTTGCTTGTGCGAACCACTTGCTCGCATGTTTTACATACGATTTTCTGCGCAATTTTTACTTCTTCATTTTAGTCTCTTTATTTTAACATGGACATCACATGCCTTCGTTGAACCCTTTTGCGATATCAAAAAGGCAGTACAGGACATGTTACTCGACCGAAACTGAGTTACGAATTAATTTATTTATTTTAAAAATGCGCGGAAAGTAAGTCTCAGACCAGATGTCGGCTACCTACGGCCTGCCAAAGAATTTCATCCTGACCGCAACCTTTTGTATCCCCTTAAATCCGATTTAACTTAAATCCACTTAAAACCTGCTTCTGGAAATCGGAAATCTAAAACCGCCTCAAATTATGGCGTAGACCTTTTTTTTTTATTGATCTTCATCAATAACTGCGCCGAAATGTACCCCATTTTCTGGCGGAGACCTTTTTTTGTCCTCGCCATTAATTCGGCCGAAAAATGCCTAATTTTGTGGTTGATCTCATTTCAGAAATGGTGGCGGTCCGCTGGAACCTTGCTGGGTCTGAATGCGGCCCACGAGGATGAAAAGGTTGCCAACCCATGTCTTACGACAATGTCCCATATAAAATATTAAGATACTTTGAACTAAAAGCAGATTGATTAATAATTACACCGGTGCTTCGTAGCGATTGCAGGACGTCCACTAAACACTTTGGACACTTAGAGAGTACGCCCGGCCGAAAGTGTATTTATGTAGCATTATCACTTGCTGCTAAATGTAAAAATTGCTTTTTGAGTTGTGTACTTTTGTGACAAAATAAAAACGTCTTGAGTCTGACTATAACGTAACTTAGTTTAATATTTGTAGATAATATTTGTACATGTTAAAACTTAAAAATTTTTAGATATCTTCTCGGCATGAAGATTTGCTCGCTCAAGCTACTGGCATTGAGTCATTAGAAGGAATATTATCGATGATGCAAACAAGGATTAATTCCTTGCAATCTGCTGTTGACAGGTAGTTTATTTTTATAACTGTGAAATATGACAATTACCAGGTAATAAAAATAAAAATACTGTTAAAATTATATCAAGAGCTTGGAGAAGAGCATCTTATATATTTGATGCTCTGCTTTTAACAGAGCACAGTCTAAGTCTATTTAAATTGAGCTGTTCCTGCCCACCTGGCTATCTTGTAGTGGTACAGTAATACAAAATTACTGTTCTACATTATTATAATAGGTTACCACTTCTTGGTGATTTTTTGGAACTTTTGCACTAAACTACAGCAACTTGCCAGCTCAATTCTGTATGTGGTAATTTGATGGACTTAAAAAGAACCCAATTGGGATTGAAAACCGAAGCCGTGGCAGCTGCTATTAAAAGCCATTTTGTGTAGCCTGATTTCTGAATAGGGCGCGTTGGTATTGGTTATGCACATATAATGCAAAATTGACAAATCTCTCCTCACTTCGAAACTAATACGAAGTGAAGAACTGAAGACTGAATGAATATGTAGACATGCCGCAAGCACAATATTCTCACGATGTAATTGATCCCAGTTTAACTTTAAACCACTCTAGAAGACATATTATTGGTATTTTTACCTTTAAACAAAGCTAGTATTTCAAACCAGTTTTGCTTTACAGAATTCGTAGTAAAGTGGGTGAACCGTTTAGCAAGATACAAGCAAGAACCATACAACTTGGTCGGATGCAGGTAGAAATGAATTAATGATGAAAAGTATGCATTTTGCTTTAGCTAGCTTGCAGGACTCAAGCTCGAATATTAAAATTGTCGGTGTTGTATTGTAGCCAGTGCGACTTTTGATGAACTTAATTGATGCTATTTTGTCGCTTACGTCATCCACTTCTACACTGTATTGCTGCTCCCACTAGGCGCCCCCGTCCAGAGTAAGAGGAAAAACTCAATATTTGTATGTTTTAAACAACCTGGATAATAAACTTCTTAATTTCCTCGTAATTTATTGTTGGCGTAATAAATAACAATTCACCTTCAGGAAGAGATCATCAAAGTGTCAAGATTGCTTTCAGGTTAAGAACCTGAAGACTTTTAGTAAGGTTTGCTATATGGCTTTTCAAAAAAATAATTAATTTGTTTACTGCTAACGTTTGCATTAGCTACTTTTTCTGATCAAATTTGAACTGTTTGGCATAAATCGAGGGTTCTTAACCGGGGTAAATTTACCCCCTGGGGCGTAAGTTTGGCCTACCCAGAGGGTAAATTTACTGAATTATAATGTAAAGTAAACTTCAATTTTCAGTGTTAAAAAGTGATAGTGTTGCACTGGATTGCCGTTGCGCCATATTTTTGTTGCCCCAAAAGAGGACAGCCCCGAAAATGTAATTGCAAGCTGACCAAACCCACAGAGAAAGTTCAACACCCGCAGAAAATAGCGGGTCTTCGGCCTGAAGACCTGTTTTTTTGTTTTGGACATAACCCCAAGAACCACATAAAATGATGGTGGACCGGACTGGAGACCTTTTTGTTTTTGAAATCACCGCGAGACTTCCAGAAATTTTTGGAAATTACTCTGTTTTCATTTGGCAAGGGGTAAACGAAACAAAAAAGGTAAAAGATTGGGGTAAATTATACTTTTTTCATTTGGCAAGGAGTAAACGAAACAAAAAAGGTTAAGAATCCCTGCCTTAAATGTTGGTCTTCCTGCTTTTCATCCATGCTTATAAACCAAGCAGTTTGCGTCTATCGAACCACATCAACGCAGAGCACCGTTTTTGGCTTCTGTGGTTTCGTTTGCAAGTCTTTCGTCAGGCAGCGCCACCACAACGGGTAGATTGCTTTGCCCCAGTGAGAATGAGCGTAAAGTGTCTTTCTCAAGGACACAACATCGAATTGCCAGTTCGGGAATCGAACCGAGAGCCAGCAACCTTTTGATTACGAACCTGGGGCGACATGACAGAACATGCTAACGAGCTCGTAAAGGCCATTCTCGCTCGCTAAAAAGCGCTAACGAGCAAAAATCTTCGTCGACTAATTGCCATTTCTGAGCCGTCTCGCCCAACACGCGTTAAAACGGCTCGCTCGAATTTCTTAGCGTGATGTTTGTAATTTGTGTTAGTACGTAATAAAAACCCCATTGTGACGTCAGATGCATGTACTACATTGTATTGTATGTACTACATTGTTATGGAAAAAGATACTTTAAGCAATGCGTGATTATTCTACGCAAGCAAATTCTTCTACTGATAACAATTTGTAAATGAACGACAGAATTTAATTATATTTTTGAATCAATGTAAAATAAGAACAGCTTTTTCCATACTATAATTTTTTAAATGAAGTAAAGCGCCCTTGAGGTTGTTGGTGGGTAAACTCATATGGTAACAGTAACTTTAGGTCTTAAGGTTTCAAAATTTTTCAAAAGTGAGCAAGTCGAAGTACACTTCCTTTTCAGAACCGGTAAATCTTGAGTTGAGACTGGCTGTTTTTAATTTTTTGCCAATATTCAGTCTCATTTGTTCTTGATTTTGTAAAAATTTTGAGAGCATCGATGTCAATTTCAGCGGGCGTGTTTGAAGCACTGTTTAATTCCTATAGCTCTATCTGCTTAAGACAGTGAAGGCTTTTTTCTTGCTTTTGCAGCATCGCAAAATTGCAAAAGCAAAAAAGCAAGCTTTTTTCAAGTTGAACAACTGCCGAAAAAATTTCTCAATTGCTTGCGCAGAGCAACAGAGCTTCATAACCTTGAATAGTTGCAATTTTGCTTGCAAACACAAGAAAATCACTGAAATTTTAACGTTTTGAATCAGCACGAATTTTAGTCTCTTTGATTAGTTTGATTTTTTTTTTTGTTTTTGGTTTGTTTTGTTGCCGAGGCTGGCAGTGTTTTTAATTTGTTCTTAAATTTTGAGCAGAAATGAGCCTCGTGTTTTAGAAAATTGTTCTTATAAAAGGAGTGTGTTACTATTTTTGTCAACTTGCACTACTTAACATTTCTTTATCAATCGAAACAGCAAATGGTTCTCAATGCAATTCGCTTTTTTTTAGCAGTCTAATAGCAAACATGGCGACGATTTGAATTAATTTTCAGCAAAAATTTGCATGAGTTAGAAGTTTTCAACATTTCGCCATTAAATTTCTGAACCAAAAAGATTTCTCGCACGCTTAAAGAGTGCTTCAAGATCCTCTTTAAGTTGGCGAGGAAAATGTGACGTTTTTTTACTCAAACTGCTTTCCGCAATCGCTCGAAGAAATTTAGCGAGAAGGAATGACGTAACCGATTTCGCAAGGCTTTACATACACGTGCAAAAATGACCTCTTACGTTTAGCGAGTATTTCGTTCGTTAGCGCCTCTTCAAAAAAAACTCGTTATTAAAGCGAACGAGGAAATTTCTGTCATGTGCCCCATGACGTTCTACCACTGAGCTATCGCTATTGCTGGTTAAGTTTTGCTGCTAGGCAAGCTATTATTGCTTGTTTGTATTGAATACGAGGGTTCGGAAGAAAGATTTCTGTTGTAACTTACAAGTGTCGTAGGCTACCTGCGATCTTCTTCGACGAATTATTCGAATTCAGCGACTTAGCAAGCGATTACATGTTCAACTGCAAGGTGGCGTAAGAGAGCTGACGAAAGCTGCACAAAGTTTGAGTGAATTAGGTAAGAAGCGTACAATATAATGCAGTATGAATTTGGGTGCTAAATTAGGACTATGACGCCGGGATAGACGGGATTTGTGTTAGAAAACCCATTATGATCCATATTCAAAATTGGAAGAGACTATTTAACCGAAAATTTCTATCTACTTCGTTATTAATTCTCACTCAAACTCAAATCGTTACTGTAAAACAAACCCTAACTTATACCTTAATCTTAACCCTTGACAAAAAATTCGCGGATGTATTTCTCTCATTTTCGTTTTACTCTCTTTAAGTTACAAATTTTTCGGTGAAATAGTCACTCCCTTCTACCAAACTTTTAACCCCTGAAGAATGTTTGTAAAAATGAGAAAGTCCTTTTTGCAACGAACAGGTTCGGAACTTAGCAATGACAAAGGACAACCAGTTCTCCCTCCAGCTGTATTTTTGCTATCTTTTTTTTCACATACTGTGGTAAAGAAACCCTTGAATTAACGTGTCTTAATAATCGGGAATGAAGTCTTTGTTTTTTGCTGAGTTTTTCAGCATATTGCAAATTTCGATTGTTCCATTGCTTGCGTTTTCTTAGAAAAAACGCAGATTATTGCGTTTTTCTCATTAGACTTTTTCCCAACTTGCAAATTCTAGTTAGTTAATTGAACACGGTTCTTGATTGTTTGTAGTAGTTAGTAATGCAGTAAAGTATACGCTTGGAAAGAAATAAGTTGGGCAATTTCCTAAATCAATTTTTCGTAAAGCTTACTTGAATTTGCGTAGTTTTTGAACTAAAAAGATGTTATAAATTTGTTTACTTTTTCTTATTTTGCAGTCTCACCAAAATTTCTTTACATTTTTCCGTAATTTGAATTTGGTGATGTTTTGTTAACCAAAGTACTTATAATGCCGCGAGTCGAACATAACATACAAATCACTTGGTGAAAAGGGTTTTAGAATGTTTTCGAAATCCTTCATTCCTAAAATTTACGTTAATGTTTGACCAAGATTTTTAATTAAATTTGTGCTGATAAATTTAATTCCACAGACTATCATTTAAATTGAAAAAAAACAAAAACAATACTGTTTTACAGTAAATTCCCATTGATTTGAGATGTGCCATCGGTATATCATGGCAAAGAATAGATCGCATCTATTTGGGAATTCATTTGACACGTAGTATTTTTACCTTTGTCAATGTTTATTATATGACGTCCGTGCCACTATGGAAAACATATGCCAGAATCGATGGTTCAATTAATTTTTATTTCTTTTTATGAATGCTCATAGCTTATCCATCTTGAAGCGACATAGGGTGCATTTTTGGACGGCGATTGAAATTAAGTGAATACAATTACCACGGTTAATGCCATTATTAAACAGTGAGAGACTGCGTACCTTTAATTACTATTTGTAATGATTTGGTAGTTTGCGGTTAATTGATCCAAAAGAAATTTGATCACAAAATAACAGGGGAGGAAGAGGAATCAGTAGTCGAATGAATAGAGTGTCTGCTATTGAAACGGTAGACACCGGTTTGATTCCTGGTCGTGTCAAACCAAAAACTGCAGAAATTGATATCCACAGCTTCCCTGCATGACGTTCAGCCGTATGAGGGACAGTGTGAAGCCTCCACCGTTTATGGTAGACATTGGCAGCTTGACTCGAAGACCGAAAAGGTCCCTTCGTTTTGCCCTGGCCATCCATGGTAACTTGGTGAATAGAATGCAGTTACAATATTTGCAATAACGATTATACAGAAGTTGATATGCATGTCTCAATTATTGTATAAGCTTTATTTTGAAGAAAAATACGTACGTTTATCTGACGGAAGATTTGTTAACACGGATCCGTAAATTTTTGGTTTTCGTAAACTACAATCTCAAGTGGCATGCAAAAATTTCAAGGTCATTAATTTTCTCATTGTTTATGAAATGTCCCTCGTTAAGACGCTAAATAACATATGCAGGTAAAGTCCAGTTAGGATTTAAAATTTACGACGTAGGAGAAAATCTAAACGAGCGTGTCGTATTAAGAAGCCGCGTTGTTGACAATTTTTCTTGCTGTCGTTGTTCATTTGCGAACAAAACGAGTCATCCGAGCATATTTGAACGATTAGCAGGCCGTCAACAAATAAATGACAGTCGTAAAAATATGTTTCCGTGCGTGAAAGTCGTTGAATTACAAAAATTTTGGAGATCCGTTTGCGGTTACGGTGTGTGTGTCGGTACATTATATCATGAAGGGAATTACGAGCGTATGCAATAAAATTAGGGTTTTGTTTATTTTTTTTCTTAACCATTAGTTGAATTTTTTTACATTAGTATCATTTAATTTACAGCGTTTAGTGAAGATAAAAAAGTCGATTTTGCTTAGATTTTTCTTCCCCTCATGCTATTGCAAATTAGCGTAAACTTTTATTCAAAATGTTAAATTGACGTGAATTAAACATGGGATTTTGCTACTTATCGTTAATGCGTTGAATCTAACTTGCACACAAAATTAAAAAAGTTACGAAAATCCCCCCATGAGCAACACTAGATGTCTGCCTTGATAGCTTACCCACAAAAACAGCTTTATACGTCTGTTTAATGCAGAAATTATCTTGAAAAGAGTTAGCTTTCTATGCTGTGTCTTTCAATTCGCATTTAGAAGCCATTGCCAGCACTTTTCGCTATGCAGTGCAACGTCGAGTTTGACGACAAAAGTCAATATTTTTTTGCATCCGAAGTTGCATGAAACGTGATTACTACAACGATGTTTATGTTTTTGAGCACACGAATTAGTTCTCTCATTTGTTGAAAGCTTTTTATTGATTTTGTTTTAAATTGATGATGACTGTAGAACAATGTGCCACTATAGATTCGCTACCGTTAACGACGCACATAAATTCTTTTGGGACTCCAAAAATGCACACAAAAGTTGTAAATGTGTTGTTAAGTACAACACAGTTAACATAAAAACGAAGATCATAAAAAGTGCAAAAATGAAAATAAACATTCAAAGCCAATCTCGATGCGTACTGGATGCATTCTGAAACCCAATATTATTTAATTGTACCACCCGTCAATCAAAACTTGATGGAAAAAAGGCCGAAAAGTTCTAATAAAAAAGCTAATTTTATTTATTCGTAATATGTCGTAATAATAAATAGTTGCCTAACTGCTAAGAGCAAAAGCGGTTATTCGTTTTTTTGCTTGCAAGATGGCCATTATTTCATCCACAACTTTGGCTACTTCTCTGTGGTTAAGTCACCTCTCGCAGTCACAATGTTACTTGCTCGATTGAAGTGGACTTTTGAACACTATTTGCATCCTAAATTGGCACTTCATTAAAATGAGACTCTTCAGTTTTCATACGGGGTTGAAATTATTACTTTTATCTTTGGAGACTAAATTTGTATCCGAAATTAAAGTTTGATCATTATGAATTAACTTGTCATTAGATGTTGGTGAATTTTCGGAATCTTTCTGTAGTCGGACGTGGGCCTTATTGCCAGCGGCTTTTTTCCATTTCAGGACAGCCTCAGTGTTCACTGGCCTTCTCTGATTGTTGTTAAAGAAAGGTTTCTTGCCAGCATTTCCGCCTTGAAGAGAGGCGTCAAGGTGCTTGTTTTTGCAAAAGATTCTCGAAAATTCTTTGCGAATTTTTTCCCGCGAAAAACTATACAAGCAAGGATTTGCTATAGAAGTTATTGATACAAGAACGAAGGACCACAAAAAAACTACGTTTAATGGAAAATTAGATTCCTCGAAATAGATTGTTTTTTCTTTTGTTGAAATTTCGCTACCTACGATGCAGTTTTCAATTTCACAAGTCACTGATTTGGGGTAATTACCTGTAGATATCCTTACATAGGGTAGAATGTGAAAAGGCATCCAGCATAACAAAAATGTTAAAGTTATGGCAATTGTCATCCGTTGCAGATGCCTGTGTTTCCGCCGTTTGATTTCCATTTTTTCTCTCACAATCCGCTTCAGTGCTATAAACGCTTGCACTGAAAGCGCCACGGACGCAAAATGGGCCCTTCCTGGATGAATACCTGCCTTTGTTTCGCGGGGGTTCTGGAGAAAATCCGAAGATCCTGCAGCGGCGCTTTCATTCTTTTGGTTCTCCTCCCCATTGCGGAAACTGTTGTTGGTTCTTTTAAGAGCAGGAGTGGAGCGAGATTCGGCTGGAGAAGATGCACTAGTCGTCAGATCTCTCTTAACTTGGCCATTGTTGTTGGTAGCGCTGTTGTTAGCAAGCAGTGTATCTTCTGTCTTTTCTTTCCAGCAACAGCACCATCGGTTGAGGTAAAACTCTGTTCGTTTCTTTGACGAATAAAAACCAACATTGTATTCCATATTTTTTGATGCTCTCCTGCAAAGCACAGCAGTTGAAAATAAGAATTTCTTTTCTGTTGCGAGACGATTATTTATTTACTAACTGCAGAAGGTGTGGTATGTGATCCACCGCAAACCAAGATGGAGATCAAGACAAGTGTTTACTGCAGTTTTCGATCCAAACGTGCCCTTGCTACAATAATAAGCTTATTTCACTGTGAACCAAACAGCATTTTGAAGCTTAAAGTTCGACAATTTTGTTGCTGTTAAATTTCAACTTGTGTTTTAAGCATTTTTTGAGCTTTTTTGATATTTTATTCGTTGTTCAGTTTTAAAAATGTATCTACGAGCTAACATCACTTAGTAGTTTTTTCAATCTGTGACCTTCACATAACCCCAAATACTGGTTCGATAAACGTTTACAATACGATTATTTCTTGAAATATCGCATTTTTTATTTATGAACGAACAGATGATTTGTCGATGCAACTATATACTCAGGTTTTATAATACCAGTATTTGAAATAAATCTTTATCGGGTTGCATGTCTAAAAAGTTTCGGTTCAAATGGGTGTTAATAAACATCACAAAATAATTTTATGCATTTCTGACGGCTAAAAAGAAACAAATGCCATATTTTGTTTCCTACTGGAGAGATAATGACGAATGTCACTTACTTCACATCTCTTCGTTTTACTGAATGCAGTATTCTTGTGTAAGTTGCAATGATAGTTATCGCAGCACACGTGAAGAAAATAGTTTGAATGGCGCTTCTGATAGTAAATTCAGCCTCACTTACAGAACAGTGGTTGCTCGAACAAGTAGCGTTGCAAAAATCCCTTTTCTCCACCATTTTCAAACTGTTATTGGTACCGTCTGGCCACTTGCCTCCAAAATATATCCGATTTTCTCTTTGAGATACCAGAGCTGGACTTGGCATACTATTTTCTCGGCAGTGCCATGATGTCAATATGGGGAGGAATAAGGTTAGGATTGATAGCAAACGAGCTGCGATTATCGCAACCATGGCTCGCTTTTGTCGAAAAAAACGTTTTGAAGGCCGAAGAGTGAGATCTCCGCGATCGAGGGCGAGTAGAGCGTTTCCGGATGCACTTGAAACGGCGCTAAAGAGCAGGGCGCACCTAGTGCTCAGACACAGATATCCCATCACCATTGGTGACCCAGTCGCTTTCAGTTTTTCCGTTGCGATTACAAGCGGAGTTGCCACTCCGCTCAGGATCAGATCATCAATCATCAGACTGATCTGAAAGCATTGAAAACATATATAATCTCTAAAATTTTGGTGAGCTTCTCTATTTTGATAGAATGTCCGAATTTGGACGAAATTTTTCAATTATTTCAGATTTTGTTAAGATCATATTCATCGTTGCATGTATTAGCTCTTGAATGCAATTCTTTTGTGACATTATCTTGGATATAAAATCTTGCTATTTTTTTCGTGGCTAATTTATTTTCGGTCATTTGTGTAAAATTTAATTCCATCATCGAAAAAACTTGTGTTTCTCGTGGTCTAACCATGCATTTATTTGTATTCTTCAAAGTCGATAGTTGCCTTAAGAAAGGTATTTGCAAACGTTCTTGTGTCGTTGTACGAATTAATTTTCAACGCCCTTCAACAGCATTCTTTTGCACGAAAACTAATGTTATTTTGTCGAGACAACATAATTTTACGCCTTGTGCAATATCAACTGCGCATATTCAAGGCGCTAAAACACCGCTAGTTCTGCCGCTTTAACAACTTTCATCTCAATTATCGATCGCAATGGCTGGCACCTTCATTCGATATTCGAAGTTCTATTTTTACTTCAACTAAACGTAATTAGCTGCGACTTTAATATTTTATAACTCAAGCTCGAAGCTACTTCCCCACATGTTTGAATAGAGTGTTGGAAGGGACTTGGGTCTGCTAAGTGGCCCCAATGTATCACCGCGGCAACGTATTCACACTTGGTAAAGCAGCAACGCAAATGAGGCGACTAAACAATATTGTTGAAATGCAAGATACAAACAGAAAGCAGTGGAGTACCGTAGTTTCCTATAATGGATTAATAATATTCCTATTTGTTACAATTGAATTATTTAGCATACTTTGGAGTTTGTAGTGCAATTAATTGCAGTAGCCAGATCTTTTTATATCCCTCACTTAGTTGAACAAGCTACTAATAAATATGAAGATGTTACAAAATACTATCAAATTAATGGATTATGGCCACGCAATTTTTTTTATACATTATAAATGAGTTAGGCCCTCTTAAACCCATGCTTTTTCTTATTTACTTAGTGCAATCTACATAATGTGTTAAACTGGAATCAAGGTTGATAAAAATCACGATTTTTTGAAAAAATCGGATTTTTTGTTTTTTAAATTTTTTTGGGGAGGAGGAGGTACACTGTGGTCAATAGTTTGCTGGGTGATGTTTCAAATTAATTTCGAACTTTATGGTTTTACAAAATACGTCACTTTAAGAGCAGCATTTTTTTCTAAAATGGCTTTGGCGGTTTAATTCTGTCCGAATACTAACATTAGCTTAATTTTGGAAAAATGTCTACTGTTGCAGAACGGAAAAGTTGTGTAATTACCAAAAAGTCAAAAACTATTGAAATTTCATAATTTTCACATCAAAGTTTTATTAATTTTAAATCATGATTTTTATTGATTGGTTTATATTGTGATGTAATTAAAAATACCCAGACTGGAATTTACTTTTGCTAAAACATTTCATTCTAAACGTTTACGGGAGCAGCATGTATTGAATATTGTAATAATCGAAAAACATATATTGTAATAAGGGGTGGGCCATAAGTCAAACGATGTAAAATCTAAAAACATATATTGTAATAAGGGGTGGGCCATAAGTCGCGCACCAAAGAATTACGTGAATTGTGATGTCAAACGATGTAAAATCTCCGGGGTGAAATATTTCCACTTTCCTTGGGTGTAAAATACGGATTCTTTTGTAGAATATAATGCAGCATGGTTTGTGCGTAAGTACTAAGTAGTTTATCAGAATTGTTTTAAATGCTTTGGTGCGCAACTTACGGCCCACCCTGCATTATAACGAAGCATTGTAATAATCGTAAAACCTTCTAGGTCGCACATCTTACCGTAAAAGTGTCTCCAGGGTTATTGAAGAGTCTTTGGTTTTGTTTGCAATAGGTCACAGCAGCTACCAGATTGCACGCAACTCCCAACAAAGCTTCTAATGCTAACACGCTTATCGGAAACCACTCTGCCGCTGTTAGGCTTTGGTTTCTCCAAGTGATATAATCCATTTTTGTTTAATTAATTTTCTACAAACCACTACAGCAAACGTAAAACAAATAAAAGCTGTAGTAAACTGCCCAAAGTTTGCATATTTACAGTTACATTTACAAAATACAAATAGGTTTTCGCTGCAATTGCAACAGAAGTTAAAACTGCTCTAACCGATAGTTTGCAGTAGAAAGTTCTGCGTTAGGAAGGCAGAGCCAAGTTTTGGTAGTTTTTCCTGACCTTATGTTTGTTTTTCTTTTGTGTGACACTGTTTTGTTGTTTTATAAGTTTCGTTTTGTTTTTTTTCCTCATGCTTACGCATAAAACTCCTCTTTGTAGTGACTGCAAATTGACAGGAAAATAAATAAATAAACAAATAAATTCTGGACTGCAACTACAGCGCAAAATTCTACAGCAACTGACTTCGTTGAACTTCGACGTTGCGGCCGTGCAAATTGCGCTTGCATGTCTGTTTGAGGGATTATTACATTGAGCTATTGAAATTGAAATTCTTTTCTCGTTTTTGCACTTTGTGTTTGAATTTGATTTTGTCTTCATCAGATTTGTAGCTTAACCAATTTAGCTAGAAGAAGCATAAAACGCCTGCAGGTTTATTTTCGTCTAAAAATTTCGTTTTTATATCAAGTGTTACTACGCGACAACTCTATTTGCTTTATGTTAATCGCACTATCTCAGTACCATGTATCAACAGAATTAATGCCATGTGTTAGCTTTAACAGGGCGCGTTTTATTTGAATAGATCATTCTTTGTATGACACTAAACTGCAAAATTTTACTTGTACGCTGTTTTGTCCGCTGTAGGATAGTCTGCTCCATTGCGGCTGAGTCTACACTGGGCGTAAAGTCGTGACCGTACGAGCGTATGCTTAGTTTATTTTCAAGAAAAATTCGGTACGCCTGACATGCCGACTTTTCCGCGTACAAACTTTATATTATGGTGTAAATAAACAAAGAATACACTCGGACGCTCACGATTTTGCACCGATCTATATTTGGCGTTCGCGTCTATTCTTTAGCGAATTCGCGCTGGTAATGCGGTACGCTGTGCGCACCAAATTTCTGTCTGAAATAGTCAAAAGATACAGTACGCTTGCATGCTCAAGACTTTACGCTCAGTGGAGACCGGGCCTTTACCTGCCATTTTCTTGCTTGATTCTATACATGTAAAACAAACTCTTTACTGGTTAAGACCGAATGACACTTACTATTTACTGAGAAAGATACTCTATATCTGCTCGTGATCGTTAGTTTGCCTTTTACAATGTGATAAGTGAACAGTAAACATAGCGCTCTTATTTTCAGTGTTTTTGACATAGAAACGCGTTCTACCTGCGTTATGTCACTAATTTGGTTTTTGCTTTTTTTCATTCTGTTTAATTCATACATCATACGCTAAAAAAGGCCTAGGAAAAGGTCCACTTGCGTAGGTTTGAAATTAGATTTACCTCGTCGGTTAAAAACAACGAACTAAAAGTTTATAGACAAGAATATTGATCAAAGATTAAGAGATAGGAATTTTTTTCTCAAAGACTTCAAAATTCCTTTCAGAAGAAGTATTGATTGGGTTTTAGCTCTAGTCATTGCGCACGCGATAGGCGAAGTTGGCTACCGCGTTTATAAATAAACATGATGTTTAATTAATCTGAAATAGATTTAAACTATGTTGTCTGGTTGAGGGTGTGTGTAAGTTCCTTCAATCTGAATAGCGTTGCCAACTCGAAGTCTAACAATATATCAAATTTAACTATTCGTACATCCAAATTTAAAAAATGAAAATCAGCAAAACTTTTATAAACTTATCATTTTAACTTGCCACACTGCGTAGTTTTTCGAAACATCAAATTTGTTTTGTTATCTTAAATTTTCTTGTATTGCATTTAAAGCAATTACTTGAAATTGATTTGGTGTTAATGTTTACACATTTTTGCTTCCCGGATCAACAATAAACCGCAATTATTGCCACCAACACAAACAAAAAGTAATAAAATTCATGTATCACCACCAAGTAATTACTTGTGCAATCTTCTAAATCCCACCCTTGTGTGTAAAAAATTGTAATGATATAATTAATTATTGATTTCAATTTTTGAAAATCTGTTGACGAAGATATTGCAAGCCAATGCAATGCGATAACAAAGTTTCTGAAGTCATTTTCTAATCTTACATCATGCTATCACAAAAACATCTTGTCTACTCTTTTATGACGCTATCTTTGTTTACCGTAGTAGTGTTGCGTTGATCAATTCTTACGAAAAAAACTATCTACTTCAGAACGCTTTTCGACCTAATTTTGCTTTGGCTAATGTCGTGCGTTGCGATTCTAGCCGACTTTCTAATTACTTTGAGTTGCCATATTTTGATTCTTTAGGACTTTTTAAATCCGTTTAAAAATTTTAACCCATTAGATAAAGAATTCAATATAAGACGGAACCAATTCGTCTTGGGGCTGTTCAGTTGTTTGCGGACTATTTGGAAAACTGACTACAAGGACAATATACTTCTAGACTGTAGTAGTCAAACAAGGAAGATTTGAGTTTTGGTTTTCTTCACCCAAGCTAGAAAATAGTTCTGGAAAATAAATCCAAGTTTTTAGCGACCACCTAATGGTGCATTTTTTATCTGACATCCAGTTTTTCTTGTTTTTAAAGGATTCCATATTTTTAGATTACCTTTCTGCTGGCATCGATCTGAACGGGATTGAAGTTTTGGAAAGCGACCGCGCTTTTATACAGCGAGCGAAAGAAGAAGTGAATGCACAGGCTTCCCGGCTGCTCGATCAAGGAACCGTGTCTCTAGTGAGCGGGCAACAACATATACTCTTAAATTTTTAATACGGTCATCACTCACATTAACATGCCTTTTTTCTTATCACTTTTTTTTTTTTACAAGAAAACCCTCAAACTGAAAGTAAACTTGGTAATTTGGGCGGCTTATAATGGCCTGATCTGACAATTAACCGTCGAATGTCTGTCGGTTAGTACTTTACTACTAGTTTTGGATACAAACATGGCTAGAAATTAATGTGTACTGTTGTAAATGCAACAAACAGTAACATGGCTGGAAACATTTGAAGTTCACGTTCAAATTTGGGTAATTTGCATCCACGAGAATTACTTGGGTTGAAGTGGTTATCATACCTGTAACCACTCATGAAGTTACGTATACTTATTGCGAGACCGATACTGCAAGTATAAATTTTGAAAAAAGGAACGAATATTCCAAACTATTCCGACCTGGCTGGAGTAAGTCTCATATCCGTCGATGTCTTAGAGCGAAGAACGAAACTCTTTTCCAATTTCACGGATAATTTTGTAACTTTTTTCATTGAACGTTTAGGTTCAGGCTACGCTGGAGCGTAGAATTGTGATTATACGGACGTACTTTTGGTTTATTTGAAGCAGAAATTCGGTGCACCCAGCGAACTGCCTTACCACCGTAAGAGCTGCCAATTGGTTAAAGTAAACTAAGGATACGTTCGTAGTCTCGTACGCTCACGATTTTATGCACAATGTGTATTGGGCCGTCGCCTTTCTGTTTGTCTCATCATTAGTCGTTTAGAAAAGGACGCCTGTAATTGCAGCACTTAATTTAATTTTTTCTTTAGAATCAAGCTCATACTGCCACTGCGCTGCAAGTTTTCTATAACCTTGGAAGTCTGCATATTCCAATCGAAAAAGCTCGTTTGGACGCGGAGAAAAACGCTCGCCAAAACATCAAGACAGCTCTTGATACGAGAGCAATTTTGAAAAGATCTGGATCTGCCCAAACTGGAAAAGGTAAAACTACCTTCGCTGTATTTTTGTCTTGAGCTTTTGATACAGGCTTTGGGGGAAGCGAAATGGCAAGACATACACGACTTTTTGTTAGCATCTCAGTTATCCGCCAGTGATACTGGTTTACCCTGTCTGGACGCACTGCTCATTTATTTTCTTTTGGTACCGTGTTTACTGTTTAGTTTGATTTTTGATTTTTTATGCGTCTAAGAACAAACCAAAAAAGTAACATTTAAAAAGATGAATAGTATACTTGTTACCTAGACTATCGTTAGTTCAATACAGTTTGTGCAAAGATTGAATTAACTTGTGACTTTTTTTGCGGCGCTTCAAATTACGTGGTTTGTAAGCGGTACGAGCTATATGCAGTTCGAACTTTCGCCTTTCGGCAACTTTTATGCGATCAAAAAGGGCCGTTTTTGTTCAGATGTAACTTACATTCGGTTGATATATTTTTGTTTTTCTTAATTTCGGTTTGTATTTAGGTCCAGGTAAGGCGACAGGACTTCCAGCTCCCGGCAATATGTCGTTATTTCGCGCTAATCTTTGGAACAACATGGAAGTTTTAACAGACCACCTCGCCAGTATCACAAACCAGGTAAATCTTGGTCATCGTCAACGTTCCCTGACTATGCACCTGTATTGTCGCTGCGTGACCGAAAAAAAGTGCGCTTTAGTCAATTAGCTATGTTGTTTGGCCGCTACGATAATTATCTGTGGTTAGTGGCTTAGAACAAGCAGCACATTTTACTTGGGAAAGAAGTGAAAATCATTTGGAAAAATTTTCGCACGGCTAGCTTTTGAGCAATTGACGATACTGCGAATTTGACCAACAGACTAAAAATATGCTGCCGTTGCTTGGTGGTTGCATGAGACAACAAGAAGAATAAATCTCCAATCATTCTTGCTTAGCATTTGGGACGAATCTGTTTTGCTCCTTTCATCTCTAATTAATTTCCTCATCATGGTTGCGTATCCCAGCGTATATTGCTTGTTGGCTTTTTACGAATTCATTAAAAAAGATAGCGTGCGCACTGCGCAGTCTTCTTGCAGAAGATCGAAAAAAAGCAGTTCTAAGTTGGTAGAATCGTTTGGAAATAAATGGAAGGTTTTTTTCAGTAATAATTTTGCTACAATCAATAAGGTTACGAACCGGAAACCAGCAACCTTTTGTTAACCCACTTCAGGGCACTCTCACAAACTTCGTTAAGCTTCCATTTATTTGTTCATTTGCTTTGTTTAAGACATTAAACCAGCGAAATTGATTTCATTTTTCTTTTTTAGCGGTTTTTTTATTTTTCAGCGGTTATCAATTATTTTAAAACGCAGAAATGCAAAGAAACATCTACTTCTGAGCACCTTTTTCGTTTACACAATTTTTTCGTTTTTGGTTTTGTTACGTATTTTGCCATTTTCTCTTAAGTAAACTTATTGTTTTTTTGTTCCTATTTGAATAAGAGTAAGCGTAATTATAGTTTAATTAATTAACCGAATGTAAAGTTGTAAAAGGTTTTTGTCGAAACTCTACAAAATCGATTCAATTTTAATATTTAATGATAGAGCCGACCTAACGGTATAATCCACTATGGATGCAATAATACAAAAATATTCAACTTTGCCAGGTAAAAGTTATTTTTGCATCGTTTTTGTTTTTGCAGTTTAGCTTTGCAGTCTGCAGCATCGAATATCTAACTTTATCTCTCCAGTCTCGAACCGTACATCGCAAGTGACTGTAAAGCATAGGAGAGCGTGAAAATTTTGGTAGTTTCTGATGTAATCAAACTTTATTCGATTTGTGACGATTGAACGTCTACTTAATATTACGATGCATCAACTTAGCTAGACTTTTACAGCTGTTTTTGTGGGCGTTACATTGATTCTTGAAGCTTGTTTTTTGACTCTTTTGACGTTATTTTTCAGATGATTCACCTGCACAAAGTGTTGTCGAAGAAGCGCGACCCCTTGACACATGTCAAGTTTTTGGACGAACTAGCGAAGGTCAGCTTGCCAACAAAATATTAATCTAGTAGCTTTAGGACAGATCCATCAGTTTAGCTGTTTCAAAGATGTAAAAACTGTTTTTTTTCCGAAATTCCAACCTGTAGTTGAAAATTTCAGCTGAAATTTTGAAGCCACCGTAAATTTAATAGAGTCAAATATTTTATTACAATGAATGCTAGCTCTTTCATTTTCTCATCGAGATTTGGATGAAAGTAAAATGCAGTGAAAACCCTGGTGACCCGGAGCACTTTGTTGTAGTTTATTGGTCGCGTTACTTAGATTCGTCTGAAATATTTTCTGTCCCACAAATTTTAAAACTTGAATTTGTGCCATTAGAGACTTCTCAATTTTGCAAATATTTTTTGTTTGTTTATCGGCAGCGTGGCCCTAAGGACAACAACGTCGTTTTTACGACGACCCTGATCGCACAATCTGGGTCCAACCCACTTCCTGGGCAGGTTGTTGCGTCCTTGGATAAGACGCTTTGCGATGATTATCTCTGCTTGGAGGCTTCGAACAAGCAGCAAATTAATGGACAAGAATTCTTAGAAATTCGCAAAAACATCGAGTCACTGGAAACTCCTAAGCAGGTGCGGATTCCTCCAAGCACGAAGTAGTCGTTGCAATGAAAAGTGTGCGAATCGTCCAATAGTTGCGTCTGACGCTGCTCGGTGCCAGGAGGATAAATATGATGCACAACGCATTACCTCTACAATTTTGTTTTAATGTATCGGTAGACAACTAGTCAAATCTAGGGTTGTATCCATTCATATTTTTAGTTTTAAAATTGAAATTCATTGACTTCTGAAAATCCACATTCAAATTCATCACCAGCTTGTGATGGGATTCAAATTCAATCCAACCCTAGCTACCACTGCTTTTAAAACCTTAGATTAAACGTAGCAATTTAACATTCAAGGCCGCTGCGTATAAATTAATGTGCATTCTATGTGAGAAGAGAAGCCATGGTCAGGCAGCCTGGCCGTTACATTCGTACCGGTGGCCTAGATCGTTCTTGTACTTAATTTTACAAAAGCAGCTTCAAAGCTTAACCTTAGTATCTTTGCTATTGCCGGCCTGTTCGTAAAATAAATGACTTTTAATGATTTCATTTCGGAAATTGCTGATGTAGAAGACGAATTTTATACTTTTTTCACAATTTCAACTCAATTTGAAGTGCCATAAAAGCAACTTCAAAGAAATTGGGTCCGGGTAACCGGACGTAAAGTTCATTCTTTCGCAGGCTCACTAGGAAGCTAAGTGTTGCGAAAATAACTTCAAAGCACATTATTGCAGCGTCACGCTTGCCATCACAAAGTTTCAGTTTTGATAAGTTTTATGGAACGTTTGCAACATGTACTATATAAACCAGTTATACATCGCTACGTTCGCAACGTAAGTTTTAATTCGTAAAAAATCCACATTCGCCGAATGTTTAGTGAAGACATTTATATTTTATGGCTTTTAAAAATTACGTTTAAATTCAAATTCATTGACTTTTGAAAATCCTCATTCAAATTCATTGCTAACTTGTGATTGGATTCAAATTCAAAAGTCAAATTCAGTCCTACTCTAGTTAAGTCATCCGTCTTGAAAAAGCACAAAATCTTTCTCAAATATATTTAGCAAAGCTGTAAAGCTTATATCAAAACAAATCTATTTTTTAAACTTTCTTGATTTTCCTTATTTTTAGTATCTTTCAATCAGATATAGTTTGCTTTTCGAGGATTTAATTTTTCCCTGTGCTTGATTATAGGTTAGTGGTTATCTTGCAGTAAATACTAAATTATGTATGATTGTTTTGATTAGTTTTCTCCGCCTGCTCTTCGACGTCTCTATGACTTAACAACATTTTCTGTTTCCAACGTAGACTTTCTTCGTCTTTTTGAGGCGATCAATGCCATAAACTTGCTATTTTTGGTTTGAATTTGTTGTGTATTGAGGATTTTTTTTGATTACTTCAAAAGGCAGTCTTAAAACGATCAATTATTTAAAAGATGTAATCTCTCTGGTACCTCCTTTTCCTGCGTTTAGATTCGTACGACCTATGTACCATGGGATGAATTGCATAAAGTTCAATTCAATAAAGCAAAAAAATTAGAACCGTCAACTTATCAAAAAATTTTGCAAAGTTTTATCGACTAATTCCTTACGAGTGCTTTTTTATTGTGTATTATACTAGATCAGGGGTTCTCAAACTTTTGGTGTTATGGAGCCCTTGAAGTGGTTGACCATTATTTACGGAGCCCCACGATAAATTTCGAAAATAATAACAAAAAAGTAAACGAGTAGCTTGCGGAGCCCCTAGCTTTCTCTAGCGGAGCTCTAGGGATTCTTACGGAGCACTTTGAAAACCTATGCACTACATGAGTGCGAAAAACTGTAAACACTGCAATAAATTGGTGGGTGGTTGATGCAGTTACCGTAGTTTTGACCAGGGCTGCGGAGCAATTGGAAAAAAGGCATAGATCTTGATCGGGAGCTCTTGTTCTTCACACTTATGGTTCCGACCATAGCTCCGGAGCTGCAATTTTTAAAAGTATGGCTCCGCATCATTCTCACTCGCCGGTGGCAACAAAATCGGAAAGTTTAGTTCCGGTGTCTGAAGCCAACTGCTTGCCGGTGTGCAACTAGGATTTTGCTAAGGAGGGGCAAGCTTAAACCCAAAGCTAAAATTTGTGTATGTTTCATACGAGGGTCTAAAGGTAGAGCCCCCAGCCGCTGGAAGCTATTGAAGTCTGGGAGCAAAGTTTCCAGTCGCTGGGCGATGTTTGTTATTCTTCGGAAAAAAATTGCCATTTTAGCGCCATTTATGATGTTTCGCAGTTTGTTGAACCATTTGAAAAAACTAATTGCTAAACTTTAGAAGCCTTTTGACGGAATTAATTTTCTCTGTCTTATCAGCACCACCCCTCTAACATACTGGTCGTGTTCAAAACACGTTTAAAAGCATGCAGCATAGTTGGATTAAATTTCTTAAGTGACTTGGCTAGGGGGAAGGGGCTTAAACTTCCTTAACCCCCCTCCGGTTGCGCTACTGACGGGTAACTACCGATACATTTAGTTGTCTTCCACAATGACAAACCATGCACGTACTAACAAACTGAAGCATTTCAAGTCAATTCCGGGTTTTGAATAATCATATGGGCGTTTGCTTGGCTTTGGCAAGGTTTTTCGTTTTAGCAAGGTCAGAGCTGCTGCTGGTAGATTTTTTGTGGCTCCGGCTCCACAACAAGCGCAAGTAAAGGCTCCGACTCTGCAGCCCTGGTTGTGACTGCCGCTCGTAAGTGCACAATAGGTCAAAGTTACTATTTTAGAAACGATCGATTTTAAAGATTTTCCTGCCAACCGGTTTAATCATCTTGTAGTTTCCTGGACAACTTGTAGTTGTCTGCCGAACAAGTTTCTAAGATTACCTTTGCCTCGGTTTTTATTGTGTTATTCATTTGTTGTTGTGGCGCATATTTATCCTCCTGTCACGAGACTGCGTCAAACGCTAAACATTGGACGATCCGCGCACTTTTCATTGTAATGACTACTTCGTGTTTGGAGGAATCCGCACCTGCTTAGTAGTTTCCAGTGATCCAATGTTTCTGTGCATTTCTTCGAATTCTTGTCCTCTGAATTAGCTGCTTGTTCGAAGCGACCAAGCAGAGATAATCATCGTAAAGCATCTTATCGAAGGACGTAACAACGTGGCCAGGGTGCGGGTTGAACCCAGATCGTGCGATCATTGTCGTCGCAAAAACGACGCCTTTACCCTCTCGGCTACGGTGCCGACTTTTTAACGTTAATAACTGCCACTCTTAAATTGAAAAACTACAAACAAACTCATGAGCTATATCAAAGCTATTGGTCATTCGTATTCACTGATTCAATTCTCTTGTTGCAGTGTGGAAACATTTATTTTGTGAAAAAATTTTGGGAAACTTTGACAAAAGATTTGGAAAAAGAAATGACGAATAGTACACAAGGTAAAAGATGTCGCCTGCTGTTATAGCGTATGCTTCATTCAATCAATATCTTACATGGATTGGTTCCATTTTTTACTCTACCAGGATTATCAGCTTACAGTATAGAACTTTTTCGCGCATTAATTATTGCAGCCTAAATTTACGTTTGTTCGACGAAATTTAAAATTCAAAAATCTACTTTTTAGATCTTGCGCCGTTTGTTTGCTATTCAATTTTTGCTTTCATTCTACCTTAGTTCGATAACTTTGATCGGAGTTTTTCTCTATGCAGCTTCTAGTTATGTCAAGCAAGCTTTTGAAGGCGAATATCCGAAGTTACTTCGGCTTTTTAACGATCTTTGGGCGAAGTTGGACGCTAATCAAGATGTCATACGGGTTAGTAGAATGTATTTTGTACCAGCTTGGCACCTGCTCTAATTCGATTAGAATTTGGCCCCTTAAAATGCAAAGCTTTTGCTTGAAAGTACGTCATAGCTTTAACAGTTGTCTAATTTCATCATTAAGCACATATATGACCAAACCTGTATTGGAAACGTAGCTTGCATTTAACTTCCTCAAATCTTGTGAGTTGGACGTCGTGTTTAGTTTCAGTTTCAAATCCCTTTATATTTAGAATATCCTTTTTTACGTTACAAAGTTTTGTCCAATGGCCATGAACGTAGGATTGATTGGAAAATATTTTGTTACCATCGCATTTAATTTTTCGCAGTTTAGCTTTCTATAGGCCTACGGTACCGTTCAAGATGCATGCATTTTTCACCAAGGTTTGCGTCCGGTCAAAAATTCCATGTATCACTGATACGTCAATCATATAGCCTACCATAGACCTATTATAAAACGTTAGTAGGAATTTAATGCCGGTCAATTGTTTTTGCAATAATTTGTAGCTCGACACTTGCGTAGCCAAATGACCTTCTGGTATAGGTAGTAGACGATTTAATATGCTGTCTGAGTGATGCCATGTTAGTATAGGCCTGCCAGGTTTTTTCATTTGCCACAAAAGTTTTCTAACTGGCTTGTGTATGTTGTTGAGACCCAGTATAACGCGCCTTGCTTAGGTACTTTACTTCTTCAGTGTTTTTTTTTTTTTAAAGCTTCAGCTACACTTCGATTTTAAAAAATTACTCATACTATTTCAGGGTTCCATAGCAACTTTAAAAGAGGATACAACCTCGCATATATTACCGAAAGAAACTAGTGAAGATGAAAGTAGTTACAAGTAACTTTTCGCTTACATATATTTGAACTAGACAGCTCTTGTATCGTTCATTTTTTAACATATTTAGTATCATAAACTATGCTTGATGTTGCACGATTGTTTGGACAAACGAATGGTTTAATCAGCAGAAACGTGACTGATAACGTGGCCTTTTTAATTAATTTTGATAGGCTCAAGGATAGATTTAAACCCTAGAAATTTTGTATGATCGAGAATATTCCATTTTGAACGTTCTGAAGCAGTAGTAATTTACGACAGTAAACGCAATGAATCCTTTGTTTTCTTTTTTTTTTTTCACTCAAAATTAATTTTTCTGTTGCAAACATATTCTAAAGCTTACTTCAAAACTTTTCAATTTATTTATTTTTTTTCGGAAACGATTACTTTATTGTGGTTATTTGCTGAAATTTAGACTTTTTGGGTTGATGAATGCCACTCCCGTGGTTCAAAAACAAGCAGTACACTTGAGCGTTTATAAGTCTAGTTGGTAAATGGATAGATTAAAAAATTGGCCTATCTACTTTTTTTACGAGTTGCCTGCACTCGCATCATAGCAACTCGAGTTGTTTTATTCTACCATCAACAAATTACTTGCAGATTCCCGCGAGAATAGCAGCTCAAAACATGGATTTTTTTCATGTTCTATGTAAATTATAAGTGGCTCCTTTTTTCGTTCTTTGTATTGATTTTTGAAACAACTTGACAGCTCAAGCCAATGACGCAAAAACCGGCGTTTTGATTACCACCTTCCCCCCTTTGCGCCATCTTGATATACATAAAAACCATGTTTTAACATGCATAATTTATGACATGAAAATATTTTGTTTTTTTCCGTCGAAATAAAGGAAACATGCCGGCACTGCTCAATAACTAGTTGAATGAAGTTGGTACTTATTGTTCCTTAATCCAAACTTTCTTGGCTTTAGAGCGCCATGAAGAGTAGACAAATTGATGGCGGCAATGCTTTCGATTTGATTTGTGGCATTTTGTTTGACAAACTGCAACCTGAATGAAAAATTTTATCTAGATTTGAACGACAGCACTAAATTAGTGTTGTTTCTAGTTGCATATTTATTATCTTCCTGTCACGTTGCAGCGTCAAACGCTAACTTTTTATTGCGACTTGGTGCTTGCAGGAACCCTCACCTGCTCAGAACTTTTCGGTGTTCCTGTAACACCATGCAGAGATAATCATATGAAGCATATTATCAAAGGATGCAACACCGTGACCATGGTGAGAGTTGAACCCAGGTTATCCGATCAGGTCATCGTAAAAATACGAGTACTCGAAGAAGTCTGATCTGTGATAACTGATTAAGAGTCTGCTATACAAGTTAAAACTTTACATTTTCTTTACTTGTTTTGCGTTTCTTAATACGGTATCGATTTTTAACTGTAAAAAATAGAGCTTTATTTTGTCAAAGAGGAACTTAAAAAATTTTTTAGCCCAAAGCAAGCTTTGAAATCTTCGATCCAAATGTTCGAGACCGCATATCTGCAGCGATCTATATCTCGTTTGTTTGATCCTATCAACCTCGTATTTCCTCAGGGAGGTCGAAATCCCCCATCTCAGGATGAACTAGAAGCTATTTGTAAAACCATATCAAGGTAAAACTGTACTAAATGGGCGGATGCCCGAATTTTGTTGCACAGTATTACTCTTTTATAAAGCTACGTCCTTCTATACTAGATAGTACTGTACTTTTTATAAGTTTACTTGGTGGCGAACTAATTTTTGCCTAGACACCGAAATAGCACATCAATCAACAACTTTAAAAGCCAAATCCAAAAGAACAAATTCTCATGCTGTTGTTTAGAAGTTGAAATAAGGTAAAATGCTGGCAAAAAACGCTACGTCGTTTTAAACCGTGTTTCGTGAAAAGAGTGAAACGTACGTCAAACGTGTAGTTTTCTACGTTTTAGGTCACTAATTATTGCTTAGGGAATAGAAAATTGTGTTGTGCAAACCTGGGAAACAAAGCTTAGTTTATACTGCAAACGCCTTTTTGCTCGAATGAAAAATTATATGCAAACTTATAACGTCATCGTTTTGATTGAAAATTTTAGCGAGTGAAAATTGTAGGAACTATCTGGAAGCAAACAATTAGAACTACTGCAATGAGTTGAAAAAGGATTAAAGCAGCTAAGTTTTAAGTTTTAATTATTGCTTAGGGAATAGAAAATTGTGTTGTGCAAACCTGGGAAACAAAGCTTAGTTTATACTGCAAACGCCTTTTTGCTCGAATGAAAAATTATATGCAAACTTATAACGTCATCGTTTTGATTGAAAATTTTAGCGAGTGAAAATTGTAGGAACTATCAGGAAGCAAACAATTAGAACTACTGCAATGAGTTGAAAAAGGATTAAAGCAGCTAAGTTTTAAGTTTTAATTATTGCTTAGGGAATAGAAAATTGTGTTGTGCAAACCTGGGAAACAAAGCTTAGTTTATACTGCAAACGCCTTTTTGCTCGAATGAAAAATTATATGCAAACTTATAACGTCATCGTTTTGATTGAAAATTTTAGCGAGTGAAAATTGTAGGAACTATCTGGAAGCAAACAATTAGAACTGCTGCAATGAGTTGAAAAAGGATTAAAGCAGCTAAGTTTTAAGATTTGTAAACAATAGTAAACAAATTATTGTTTAGTAAGATTATGATATTTCGGATTTCAAAACCTCAAGTTGCTTTCACTAACTATCAAAAACAAAAAACAAACTAAACGATAAAAGCGTGAACAATTTCACATACAACAGAAAAAATTTGTGACAGGTGGAAAAGCATAAGATTCTTCAAGACGAGTAACCAACCTTAAATTATTGCTGTGTATGTTGAATAGAATACCGCTTAAGGTTACGAAATGTGATTTTGTGGTTGTGGTTTAACGTTAAACGAGTTAGTTGGTATCTTTGTTATCGTTCCTTTGCCATTCAACTCTTCTTGTTTTTTCCAGTGAGATGGTTGTGGCGTGTGTTGATTCAAGTCTGGAGGTAACAGTTGCCCGCAACATCGCAAAGACCATTCAGTTGTTTGCCGTCAAGTCTGAGCAATTGGTATTTCATTATTCATGTATTATTGTTTTTGAATTGTACCTTTGGCTCTGCTATCACTCAGATCATCGCTAAAAATACTATATTGTTAACCTAAAGAGCTCAAAAATTGGTCAAGGAATATTTTTTCAAGTCTTCACTCGTCGAAGTGGGCAATTTTCGAAATTACGTAATATTTTTATCCATTAATTATTAACACGTTTTTACGCAATTTGTTTTGTTGTTTGGTTATTGTTTGTGTATGGTAGAGTTAGCAAAATAGTGACTTTAATGCAGAGCTCTTTTTCATCTAAACCTCATTAACCTGGCGCCAAATTTAACATCAAACGTCATAGCAGTGATGTTTTGTTGTGTTTGTTGGTCGTGCTAAAGCACTGCCAATTTGCAAACAACTAAATGTCTTACAAAAAAATATGCTACTCTAATCGACAATTTACAGGTTTCTTTATTGCCCGCTTTTTCTGGCGCGTTGTTGAAACGGCAACTGAATTGAGGCACCAAACATCGCGCTCTTCCTGCAGACTTTACCTTATTTCGTTTACATCAGGGGTGTCCAAAGTCCGGCCCTCGCCCAGTCTCGAAAGACGTTTTTTACGATTTAAAATGCCCCCAGAACGCCCTTTTTTTACGATCTAAATTTAGCCTGGTCTGTTGGCACCTTTGCACAGTCGAGTTTAACTCCCATTAAAAAAGTTTAACACTCTTTGGTTAAATGAAGTTCTAAGCGGTTTTAGCAAGCCTCGCGGAGGAATAAGCCAATTATCTTTTAATTTGACAAAAGTTAGTTGAGTGAAGATAGATCTAACCTGCCGTATGTTCTCAGATTTCTACTCAAGGCGAAGCGAGTCAAGTAATCGGAGCTCCGACCGCGGCTCAAACACGAAACGTAGCGGTCGTCAATTCTTTGTACAATCTGCAAACTAATGTTTTGAAGGTAGCGTTCTTTATGGATTCTGCAAATTATCCAAAAACTTCTGACGATTTTTAGTGAACTAATTTTTCCTCACCAACAATTACTGAATATTTTTTCAAAGATTGTACAATGTACAGTATTTAAAGGCTATTTTCATAGCTTGTGTGATTGACGCTATGAAAGTAAGGAAAGCTTAAAGTCGTTTTTATTTATATACTGTAAGTATTTATAGCGGCACTGCATTCATTATGCGGTAAAATTTGAGTTGAACATGCACTACAAACACTATCATGGTTGAGGTAATACGATTTTGACCTCCTTTTTTAAGAAAACTAAGTTTAACCCAAAATCACCACGTTTGTTGTTTTCTTGATTGCTTTAAAAGTTTGCTCAAAACCCTCGTCAAACTTATTTTTCCTAAAGTGCACCTTTAATGTCTTCATTAGAATAACTTATTTTAGGTGATCGATGATCAACAAATGCTATCACATGAGGCGATAGAGAATATTCGTAGCGCGTGTGAAAATCTCTCATACTTAATGGCTAGTGCTGTGGCGCCGTTGGTGGATTCGGTGGCCGATTCCATCGAAGCAATCATCTTAACTATACACAATGAAAATTTTGAACAGTAAGTGTATACGTCGACCTGGAAAGGCTTTCAACTTCTAAGTCCTTTTTTTACCGTTACATGCAGTAACCGTTTTGTTCAAGTGATTGAATAGACACTTTTTTCACGGAACCTTTTTGATATCTTATGTTTGTTGTTTTTGAACCTTTTCAGTTTTCGCAGATGTTTCCTGATTTTCGGATCATTTGAAAATGTGTTCACAAAAATGTGTTTGGACATTTTTAAAACCATCTGACCAGCATCGAACTGAAATCAATAGAGCAGTTGCTACTAGCTGCTGACGCTCTACATTATCTTAAAGCAGGGCTCGGCAAGCTTTTCGTCCCGTGGGCCACATCCAGACCCAGCGAGGTTCCAGCGGGCCACCACCGTTCCAGCTGACCAAAGGAAACAACATTTCGGCGGGGTTGTTAGTAAATTTCAATCATAAAAAAAGGTCGCGGGCCGAATGAAATTGCGTGGCTAGCCGGATGCGGCCCGCGGGCCGTAAGTTGCTGACCCTTGCTCTAAAGTAAAGTAGATTTGAAATTGAAATTTGACAGCCATCTCAGAAAGATCGTTTTTCCGGTGCATTCAATTTATTATCTAATAGCGTACTTTTGACTCACCTGCCGTAGGAAATACGTGGCCGTAGATCAGAACAGTCATTTGTTTCTTCGTAATTTGGAAAATCGGTCACTTCCTCCCATGGGCCGAATCGGAAAAGTAAACCGCAAATATCAAAATGTCTGTGCTGAAGTTTGGCCGGTAGCTTTGATTTGATTGTTGACCTACTGGCCACATCGTTGCTATACATAGCGCTAAATATGATATGGTTTTTGGCAGTATTTTTCATCTTTTGACATTTCTACTTCTAGTCGTGTGGATTCCCAAATAGCTGTATGTTTGCTGCAATCAATTTGACATTTCCGTACATTATATCAATTTTCTTTGTTTTTGATCACAGTCTTCTTCAACACAACTTTAAGCACAGGATTGGATGTTTCTAGAAGCGAGACAACTTTTTCTCTAAATTTTCAATTTTTTCTCTTAGTCAACGTCGTTAAAAACCAGTATTTTCGAGTGGTCTTTTTTTTTCGCAATGCAGTTTCATATTCTCAACCACGAGCATTGCTTTATGTTCTTTTTTTTTACGAACTTGTTTACGTCTGTTAAAGAGATATTGCTCGAGATCGGTTTTGGGCTAATAAAAAAGAGCACTAAACCTTGTTCGATGATTCCCCTTATTTACGAAAATGGATTTAATCCGTTTGACTCCTCTGCGTTTCGAAATTTCGTGACATCAGAAAAGGATGACTTAGCAAAATTTTTGCTGAATAAGGATCGCAATTATCGATTATTGCTTGCAGAATGAGCAGCGCGATGTTCGATATTCAGCAAAAAATTGTGCAAAGTCATCCTTTTTGATGTCACGAAGTTTAGAAATGCAGGATTGCCAAAGGTACAGACTAAAACGGATTAAATTTATTTATGCGAATAAGGGAAATAGTGGAACAAGGTTATGGACACCTCTCTATTACTTCAAGTAGTTCTCATTTCTTCAATAAAATCAATTTCGGTCAGTATCTCTTGAAATCTGTTTCTTGCTTGTATGGCCAGTTGAAATTCTACGACTTACAGCCCACCGCAATCGTTTTGATACCGCCAGTGGTTAGGGAACACACTTACTTCAAACCTCATCGGTTTTGCATATCTAGGATCCTTTTTCGGCTTACCTTTTGCTCATAGTTGATAATTAGAAGGAAGAATAATTTAGCGATTTTGTATGTCAAACTTTCGATTAATTTACGGAATATTGTTTTTAAAATAGCGTGAGCAAATTTTTAGAATATTTTAATTTGAAAAATAATTTACTTTTCTTGACAGAATTTTACACTACTTGCGCATGAAAGTAAATTATATTTTATTGCTTATCGATTTTATGATTTGATTTCGCTTTCAAAGCAGTCACAATGGTGAAATGCACATGATGTCTTGCCATATTTTCAATATCTTTATTTCTTACGGAAACCTCTGTGCAGAATACATTGTAAATGGCATGCTCTGTGCGTTGGTTATAAATGAATTATTACGTTACATCACATTATTACATCACAGTAGTTACGCAGCTTTTGTGACCTTAATCAGCTTTTATAATGTCACTTTTCAGGCTCAGCTCTTTGTTTCGGTGCCTGCTTATTGCTGAGTCGTGACAGAAATGTGCCGAACTAGGAAAGAACTGGCCAATCAAAGAGCGTGTATGCCACTGAAAGAACATTGCCAGCATATAATTCACTTTTGATTGGCCAGTTCTATCGTAATTGACATTTTTAGCATGAGTCAGCAATAAGCAGGCCCTTGGACAAAGAACCGCGCTTGAAGAGTGGACGTGTGAAAACGCTATTGGTCACGGAAGTTCCTTGTTTTTTTTTTTTATTGAGCTAAGATTAAACCGTTTTTGGCTTCGTTGAATTATAGAATCCGAAATGTAAGACTTTGGTATAAGTGAATGTTTGTTGTTAAAAACTAGCCAAAGAGCCTCCTATTCAGAATTCAATTTTCATGAGTTTTCAGGCGATTTAAACTACACGCAAACTTTTCGAATAGTTCTACAAAAATTAAGCCAAGTTTGTTTCAAAATTTTTGATAAAAATAACTGATAATAAAATGCCTTCTTATGGCGAATATGGTCGTTTAGAAATTATGAAATTCTGTCACAAAATCAATTTTCTTGCAGTGAATTGGAAGGAAGCGGTGAAGCTACGCTTTGTTCTTTATACATGAAGGAATTGCGCGATTTCCTCGCCCGAGTGGTGCACGATCATTTCAAGTTATTTCAGTGCCAAAACTTCGTAACTGAAAGGTAAAACAATTTGCGACTCTTCGATCAAACTTTGGTTGTTTCATTTTTACTTTTCTGTTCCGTGAAAAAATTATTAGCGTTGTCCTTTGAATGAGCACGCTTTGCAATACTTTCTAGTGTAGACGTTTCCCACCCTAAAAAAAGCTTTTTGCCCATTTTTTTGGGCCATTATACGTGATGAAAGCTCGATAAGTTAGTTCTTCAAAATGTCTGAAATCTTTTTTAAGTAGTCTCCATCACTTTGGCAAAAGTTTGCCACTCTAATACCGGCTAATTTGCTTGACGTTGTGAACTTTCTAATTTTTTTTGCCACCCTTATTCCAAAATTTAAAAAAGATACCGTCTCTCGGAACTTGACTTATCTCCAACTTTTCGTTGATTTTTCGCGGCTTTTCATTCTATTTTGCTGCTTTTTTGAAGCCACCAAGTAGATATCATTCCGTAAAGCGCCTTATCGAAGGACGCTACCTTTGCACCTACGTGACCAGAGTGCTAGTGGAATCAGATCGTGCGACGTGATCATCGTAAAAACAACGGAAGCCCGCGTGCCCCGATGATCCACGTACATAAACTACATTGATTTGAAAGGGCGTTTAAGTTCAGTTTTTCACTGTTGACCAAAACTTTGGGATGAGCCTGAAATGCAATCTCACCAAATTTGAAGTTTTTACGCCTTGCCGTTTTCAAGATATTGCAGTTCAAAATTAGCAATTTTCCTCTTACTTCAGTGTTACCATTTTGTCAGTATTTTGACTGAAGATTACCTTTTGGAATGCTGACTCTCATTTATTGAAAAGCAACTAGTTTTAGTTCTAAACCTTTACTTATAATAACTCTGCCGTAAAGCATTTATTGAGAATCAGGAACATGCAGTAACTTTTTAAAATTTCGTTTCTAATTATTGGCTACCCTGGCAAAATTTCTAAGGGGAAAAGGCTGATCTATCGAGAAATCTAATCTGTTATATCTCGAGAACGGAAGGTCATAGAAAGCTCAAATTTGGTAAAGTTAGTCTTTAAATCTGTCAAATTTTTTTAAAGAAAACCAAGCAAAAATTTTCCGACCTGAATGCCCTTTTAAAGGTAACGATTTACGTTTTCTATCGTGACAAGAAATGCTTGTTTTTAGTCTTCTTCCTCTGGGTCATCGGGCTATTGACCTGTTCGTTCGTCACGCATGTTTAATTCGACCAATCGGAGAAGGTGGAAAGATGAAGCTAGCTGCTGATTTTGCTCAGGTAAAAGAATGGTCACAGTTTGATTTCTGTGATAAATGCTTATTATATGAAACAAGAAGTAAGAGAGCATGATAAAATCTCAGTCGTTTAAGGTCTAATATGCAATACTAAATTTGATTTTTGTTTGCTGCGGTATCTGAAAATTAAAATCTAACTGAAAACATTGATTTTTAAGCGTGTTAGCGCCATCTTTTGCTGCTAAAATTAACCTTTGTTGGAAATTACTGCCTGAAGTTGTTCGTTGAAACATTCAATAGCTGAGGTATAAGCTATTATACATTGGTTTGTAAAGCGCTGTAAATTTTAGTCATAGGTTGGTCTTTTTTTTCGCAAGAACTTTCCAGATTATGTACGTAGTCTGTAAGCTTCTTCTTTTATTTCAATTCAAACCTTGTTATTTTGCTTTCTAGATGGAATTAGCTATTTCCCCTCTCTGCCGCCGTCTAACGGATCTCGGACCCTCGTATCGACTCCTCCGATCTTTTCGTCCTCTCCTTTTCCAGACCGAAGATTCAATCTGTGAGTCATCATCAGTTGGTGACGTCATACCATGCAGTACCGCTCTGCATTTCTTCTTCTCTCGAGCGCCACCGGAAGTGAGGTCACCACATCAGGTGCGTAGAAAAAAAGGAGATAAGAATTTCATAATTTTTTCTTCAAGCCTGACTATAACGACAGTCGGCAGTGTTGTTGTAGAGTAGGTTGGTTCCTATTCAGTATTCCCCCTGTTTATTTTCCGAGTTGCTCCAACCGGAAAACCCACGGACAGCTTGCAATCTACCACCTGTCTATCTATAACGGCGAATTTTCACACTGTTCCTTACCAGTATTGATCCTGCAGCAAAAAGCTGTGATTATTGAAGAATAATCTTTTAGATTAAAGTGATATATTTCTACCCGATTCGGTTACAAACGATCCATCTATTGTAGCAACAATATCGTGCCAATAGAATTACTCTAAACATCGTTAGTAAATGTGCACATCTTTCCAATTCTGTAACGCTCATTGAGCAGACCAAATTTTATTTGTCACTGTAACTTGAAGTATTGCACCAGTTGTTTTTCATGTGAAACGGTTGGTATTTTTTTGTTCGGCAAAACGGTTGAAACTAGGAAGTTTTTGAATTTTGATTTTCGCGCAAATATATTTAAAAATCTCAAGTACTAGCTAGTTGGTCGCGGAAGCAGAGGCCTGGGATTCAAATCTCGGGCCGATTCAATCAGACTCTGTGATACTGACGGCTCGTCACGGCTGCGATATTTCTCAAAGAACTGTGTTACTCCGTGGTGCAACGCAGATAGGGACTTGGTTACACTCAGTGAAAAAATGATGAAGATTTGGTTTTTTTTTTTCGATATTCATATCATCTGTTTTTGCAGGTTATGGGCTGGTCGCTTGCCAAATACAGCAAATGGTTGGACGAACACAGAAGCGAAAGAGAGCGACTTAACATGTTGAGAGGAACGATAGAAAATTATGTCAGTAGCGTACGTGCAAGGCAGAAAACCGAGTTTGCCCCTGTTTATCCTTATATGGTCAAGTTGCTCCAGAAGGGTATGGAGAAGCAAACCGCGTCTAGTTGAAGTCTCGCGTGTTTACTGTTTGAGGGCTTACGCGCTTATCGAGATGTTCTAAAAATGGACTGTTATTGAGCAGTTATAAAAGGTATTGTTAGGAAATGTTCTTATGAACAATTTATACTTATAGAACAATTTATACTTTTGTTCAGAATGATGAAACCACTAAAAAAGATGGTGCTTCATAATTTCACCACTTTTGAAACTAGTGCCGCTTTTTTGGTGGGGCTTAAGACGCTGATCACAAATCTAGCTTTATTTTTTGAAGATGACATACGTATTATGAGGTTACACCAGGGGGTTTTGACGCTTTTTGTTTCACAATCACTTAAAAAATTTCACCATCGCTTACCGATTTTCATTCTCGGAATATAAACTATTTAGATTAGTTTCTCAAGATTGACAGGTCCTTCAAACCCTGCCATTTGATAAGGAATAAATTTAAAAGGAAGTCAAAAAATAAATGAACCACCCCATGAGTTACACACATGTTTGTCATGATAGCCTACCCACAAAAGTTGTTTTTCGGTTTATTTTTTTAGTTTCTGTTTTACACCAGGGGTGGTTAAAGTCCGATTGCAGGCCATTTGCGACCGCGAAGAAATTTAATCCATGGCACGTCGAAAATGCAGTTTTGGCCCGCTGCCAAAGTTATCCAATCGTGAGCTAAAGACTCTGTAACCTCGCCGTATACTCCCGACCAGAAGCAGATGAAGGCTTTTTCTTGGTCTTCATCTAATCTAAAGCACCAGAGATATTTAGGCCCAAATCCAGCGAAGCCTTTTTTGGCCTTTACTTTTTTTACCCTACGAAATTTCAATGTGCGGCCTCATCTCTCATTTCGGTTGTTGTGGACTTGTTTAGCCTGCACGCAACTTCGCTCGGTCTAATTGTGCTCTCCATTGAAAAAGTTTGGTCACCCCTGATTTAGACGATCAACAAAAATCTCTTCAAATATTTTTTATCACATATAACTGGCTTAAATTACGGTTTTTCCTAAACATTTCAAAATGTAAAGCCTCCGGAAAAAAAAAATGATTAGAATCGAATTCCTTAGTACAATAGTGGAATTCAGTACAATTGATTTCGATTTAGAAATGACTAGTTAATGTAAGAAGTTAAATAAGTTACGTAGCATTGCAAAATCAAATAACTCGCGTAGTCTATTTCAACTTAAACATTCTTGGTGTTGAACATCTTGTTTTAGCCTTTAACGAGCTTTATCTTTTCTCTACTGCTGGAAATATATGTCCGTGCTGTGGTGCGCGACCGAATGTCACAAGTCGAACCTTCAACAAAGTTTAAAAATAACATTCCGCCTATAATATTGTGTTGCTTTGATGTAGAATCTGCCAATGGAACTACCAAAATCTTTTTAAAACAATAATTTATTTAATGTAGTATTTTACCAAATTTCAGCTGTGGGTGATATTCAACTCCTAAAATTATGACAAGTTTTTCCAAAAAACAAGAAGCAGATGACTGACATAACTCCTCAGGAGAAGTCTTATCCCCGTAGACCGCTGGGATTTTTGTGACAAAGCATGCGTACCTAGGTCCAACCATAAGCTTCTCATAAGTAGAAATTCTCTGAATCGGCTCAAGAATAAATGTGATTACAATCAAATTTTCAATGAGACAGCAGCTGGAATACAATTTCCTTCCTTGGTCATACTTGAGAGAAGCTAGTTCTTAGCTCAAAACAAGATTTCGCGACTCCATTTAAAAGAGCTGCCTGGTTCACAACCAGTCTTGAATCCAGTAAGTGTACTAAATTCAAACCAAAATCAGAAACACAATCCTGCTTCCTTGTGCGAATTAATTGAAACAAACATCGAAAGCACAAAAATTCAAGTTTTTAAAAAATATTTAATCAATATTTCAATATACATATTAGTTCATAATATGACCACCACGATTTTTAAGAAGCATTATGATGCGTTTGGGCATTAAGTTCACCAATTTGAACGATCTATCAAGATTTCGGAATCCTTTTACCACACTTGAATTAGATCAAGAATCAGCTTTTCCTTTGCGGTGGAGTCCATTGTACGAAGTCTTTGCTTGTTAATTGACCACAAATTTTTATTGAGTTAAGATCGAGTGAATTTCCTGGCCACTTCAGTAATTTAATGTGATTTTCAACAAAAACTTTTTTGACATGTTTTGATGTGTGACATTGGACTAAATCTTGTTCAAATACCCCATATCCTTCTGGAAACAACCGGTTTATTTCTGGAATGACTCTTTTCTGCACTTCAATATACGTATTGCGGTGAGCGCATCACACCTTCAACTGGGTGCAAGCTGTCAATGCCATAATAACTAAAACATTTTTTTTTTTTGAGGATGTTATACACGCTGGTCTATGTGGAGATTGCGAACCTTTTGGTTTTGTGATCTTCAAACGTGCTGACTTCTTTGACTTTGGACAAACATATTAGTATCATCACTGAAAATCACGCTCTTCCACCCTCCAGTCTTCCTCTGTACAGTTTTTTTGTGTTTGAGTACCCATTTGTTGTGCTTTGTCTTCATAGTTTTAGCAATGAGCTGCTTTTTAGCAAGGGCGTTATGCTTTTCTCGCAACCTCCAAGAGGCGCCTACGAACTGTTGAGGAGCTTATTTTTTATTCCTTTTTCCTCCGAAATAGTTTTTATGGTGTCACTTGTCTTTCTTGGGTCTTTCATGCTCTCTTGTATTAGGTAGGCGTTATCTTTGGGGGTCGTCTTTTGCAACTGCATTTGCCTTTGCGTTTTGGGGTCACAGATCCTGTTTTCCGACTTATGATAGATATATGGATAAATTGGATATCTCCCTGTAGGTCTTTTCTGTGTTTTCACGTAATGTTACTATGCTAGCACACTTTCTAGGCTAGCGTCCATCTTTGAAATCAATTGTATTGTACTGTACGTTGCTGCTGCAAGTTCTGTGTAAAAAAGTGATTTTTATTCTAATGATTGTGTGTTCGGTAATAAAGTCATAGAGTGAGTTATGACGTCATCAATTTTTTATTACATCGAAGATTAATCTAATAAACATTTTGTAAAAAAAATCAACACCTATAGTTCGTTTGTACTTATTTCCGCAAAGAAATGCCATCATGTGAAAATTTGGTTTGTTGTAATTAATTTGCTCAAGGGTGTAACTAAAATGAGGCCCAACTAGCAGAATAGGTTGAACAATTGCACAGCCCCCGAACGCAGCAATTCGGTGTATATGACATGACTTGGTATTACTCTATAATCTAGTAGCTGATTAGTTGTAACAACTGATATGTGGTAGCAGGCTGGCATCCTGCAACAACAAGCACAAAACTGGCACACAAAGTTACAACACAAAACTGCAAACTGCTATGTCCCCTCTCTGAAGCTCGATATCAGCAATGTGTGGGGCTAGTCTTTCAAGATCAATGCCTTTCGACACCGCAGGCTAATAGCTGGAAAATATCATAAGCCGAAATCTCCCATGAACACCCTAGAACTACCAGATCGGTCAATTGACCGGTAACAAAATCGATTTTTGCAATTTTTTCTAATATTTATGCCATATGTAGCTGAAATTTCCTGCAATCCTTAATTTCGGTTAGACCAATGTACCCTAGAAAAAAAATTTTTTTTCTCTGAACAAGTATTGTATACATCATCGATATACCTAGAACGACCGTACCGGTCAATTGACCGGTAATGGACATGCTGACTAAGAATGAAAAATTTCATTTAAGAATTGTCTTTATTGCTGCTGACACGAATTTCAACGAAAGCTCGACTTCAAAAACGCGTTGTACATGAAAGAGACAACAGTATTTGTTGTACAGCTTGGCTTAGTTCTGCGATGGCGCGCAAGCTTTGCACACTAATTTTGCACAGGAACCACACACATATTTTCTGCAGTTGCAGCACTGCTGCCTGGTTTTATTTTTCTGGCATAGTTTGCTGGTGGTCCTCTTTCTATCAGCCAGTGTAGCCTCCACTCTACTCGATGTAGATTCTTGTGCAAATTGCATACGTTTCGAGGAAACTAAACGCCTTTGCCGCTCTTTGTCACACAGTTGTTCTTCCAAGCTTATGAGAAAGCTGCGTCTGTTGCTTTGCATCATATCAAAGTCTTTGGCATCACAAATGCGTTGAATGAAATTATATCCAAAAGATTAAAAATGCTGCTAATTCCCATCGCCGTGATGCAGCTTTCGTGCAGTTGCATCGAAGCATTTCGTCAGCAGTATTAACGCCACGTTTTGTAGAATTATATTGCAAAATTGCCTCAGGCTTCTTTTTGGCTTCATTTTCGTTCACAACTGGAGCAGTGTGCATGGACGAGAGTAAAAATACATCTTTCTTCTTCTTAGCTTTATAGTAAAGGATCATTATACCATCTGTTGTGAAAAGGAATCGTGATGTATACAAAGGCTGCTGCTTTGTGTCGGCATGCAACTCGAGCGGTATCTCCCTCTTGTTCTTTCGCAGTGTCCCCACCATCGTAATCTTGTGTTGCAAAAGATTTTTGGCTGTTTTCAACGAAGTAAAATAATTATCAGTGGTGACGTTTTGCCCAGTGTTGTGATATGGCTCCATCAAACTCATTACTACATGCTCGGCAACACCAATCTGAGGCCTATCCTCTTTGCCCACATATGGTATAGCCCTCACCACATAGGATGTTTTGGCATTATACAGTAACCAATACTTGATGCCAAATTTGGCAGGTTTCTGCGGCATGTATTGAACAAAACCGCACCTTGATCTACAAGGAAATAGTGGTTCATCAATTGTGACTTTGCCAAGTGGAAAAAAACTTTTCTTAACATTATTCATCGCCGTTTCCCACAAGTCTCTAATGGGAGCATATTTGTCATTTTCTCGTCTTCTTGGTCTCGTTCGCTTGTCGTCAAATCGAATAAATCTCAATATTTTTATGAACTTGTTTCTTGACACTGTTTCAGTACAAATTCGCTTACTGTAGTCAGTATTCCAAAAAACTATGAAGCGGCTCATCTCTACCTTTGATTACACCACAAATAATGCAGAGGCCGACAAACGCGTGAAATTCATTAATTAAAAGTTGAAACTCGTCATCGTTTTGAAGTTTTGTTTCTTGTGAAGTTCGTGCTTGAATGATTGAAAAGGATTGCTGCCCAAGCAGTTCAAAATATGTATCTGGTGCAGTATCAACACGAGCTCGAATAAATCGTTTTGTACCACCTTGTCGATGGAGGATATTTCTCCCTCCTCACTCTTGCCGTGGCCAAGGGCTAATATCACCATTCAGTGCCATCTCGGCTAGTAATAACATCTACAGACGATGTGCTGGGCTCTAAACAAAAACAGCATAAAGCATAAAAAAAGTGACTTTGTTGGTGATCCATCCGCGCACTCTGCAGGCTTGGCAGGTGAAAATTCAAGTATATATAATGAAATAACTGTCATTGCAAGACTGCAACAACTTTATCAAAGTTAAAAATCCATTCAATGAAAAAAATGCGCCGATCAGCCACCCAGCGGACCCCGCAGCCAATAGACTTCCTTAAAGTCTCTTCAAAAACTAAAACTAGCTACTTGAAAGTTACGAAGAAGAATCCTTCCAACACTTACGTTGATTATCGCCTTCTCTCTCATCTGGCAATTGATCGTCCGCTAAATCTTCTTCCACGTCACTACTTATGGCTTCATCACCACCGGTCATTGCAATATTTAGCTCTTAAAAGTCTTCTGCATTGCTGTCGACATTTTCTATTAGCATTTGCAGTGCTTCCTCAGCAGTACGTGGGCTTTCAGGCCAGGACATGTCAATATATTCTCACAAAGCTTCAATAAAAGCTCACGAGATGTATAATTTGAAAGCAAGCATCTTGTAGATAACCTAACTATACAGCAAAGTAAGATTATCTGAACCAAAGAGGAGCTGTAAATGCACTGTACTTTGGACTTTGATGAAAAAACTACGATAAAGGCATTCTTTACCGGTACGCTTATCATGTGATAAAAAGTAAAAACACTGATTAAAAGTAGCCTACCGAATAGGACAATGGCTGGCACGATTCGAGCTTAGCTGCTGTTTAGGCTATGCACAATATATAGTAATTATATAATCTAAGCTGTAAAGGCTAGTTACAAATACCAGTAGCCTATACCAGTACCAGTCAGCCGGTAGGCTTACTGTTCCTAGCAGCCTAACCAAGGGTTATCTGGCCAAGTTAGACTAATCTAGTTTGCTAGGCTATGCTGGGCGCCCAATGCCAAAGCCTGCCTAAAACCTTGTTTTCTCTATTCTGGCTCGCATCATAAGCACTCCCCATCTTTCTCTCTACGTTTTTGGCTTAGCCTGCCTGCAAAGACATGTCAGCCTATACAGGTACCGAAGACCTTAAGAACTTGCGGCGTTAAGCGAACTTATCGATCGGTCAGTTGACCGTTACGGTCATTCTAAGTATAGCAATTTTCCGGTAGTCGTAGGGTTAATAACCACCAACCAGGGTTGGACCCATTCATTTAATTTTTTTAGTTCAAATTCTTTGACTTTGCAAAATTATAAGTCAAATTCATTGACTTTTAAAAATTCGCATTTAAATTCAAATTTAGTGTCTTTTGAAAATTTATATTCCACTTCATCATTAATTTGTGATTCAACTTAAAAATTCTAGTTCAATCCAAGACTGCTATTAAAGCCATGGATTAAACGCAGCAATTCAAAATTCAAGGCCGCTGCGTATAAATTAATGTGCATTCTACACTACGTGAGAGGAGAAATCATTGTCAGGCCATCTGGCCATTACATTCGTACCGGTAACTTGAATCGTTCTTATATTTAATTTTACAAAAACAACTTCAAAGCTTACCATAGTACCATTGCTGCTGCCGGCCTGTTGGTAAAATAAATGAATTTTTATGATTTCATTTTGAAAATTATTGATGTTATTTTTGAAAATTATTGATATAAATTGAAAATTATTGATGTAGAAGACGAATTTTTACCTTTTTCGTAATTACACCTCAATTTAAACTGCTATTAAAGCAAATTCAAAGAAATGCGGTTCGGGCAACCGAACGTAAAGTTGATTCTTTCGCACGTTCACTAGAAAGCTAAGCGTATCGAAAACAACATTAAAGAATACTGTAGCGTCATATTTGCCATCGCAAAGTTTCAGTTTTCTTGATAAATTTTATGGAACGCGTTTGCAACATTTACTAATCTAACCAGTTATAAATCGCTACATTTGCCATGTAAGTTTTGATCATCACATTCATCAAATGTTAAATTACGACATTCAAATTCAATGGCTTTCAAAAATTAAAATTAAAATTTGTGACTTTTGATAATCCACATTCAAATTCATCACTAACTTGTGAGCGGAATCAAATTCAATCCAACCCTATTAATAAGTGATTCCTCCTTGATCAATTCTCCCGTCTTCTGCACATTTTCAACACTTATTAACCAGTCGTCCACATAGAAATTTAGTTTAATGCTCCGAATAGCAGCCTGTGAGAGAAACTAGACTCATTGTTCGTAGCAGTTATTGCTACCGTATAGCTTACCACGCACAGACAGCAGGTCAATCCAAAGAAATAAACATTAGACTGGTAAATTTTAACCGTTCTATATGGGTCCCCATTTCCCCAGAGCAAAAATTGCTAGGCACTCCTATCCTCCGGCTGACGTTTTACATGGAAAAACATACTCATGGTATCAGCCACCATGCCGACTGGATAAAACCAAAAGCATGCCCAGCAAGGAGTTGAAATTGCTGTGGCCTTGTAATAAAGCTGAATTTAGTGAGACCCCTTCATATGCAGCAGCACAGTCCATGGCCATGGAAAATCAACAGGTCGAGAAGTAAGGAAACAAGCATGCTTAATTTCATCACCCTCAATGTCAACTATACAATCATTACTATATAAAAACCACCCTAGAAAATTGTTGAGAGTCAATCTTCTGAAACAGTGCTCGATGATATACGAAGTAAAATCAGAGCAAAATATAACTATAAAATCACAGTAAAAGGTTAAAAGCACAACAGTCTGTTTCGTCCTAAGGACTCGGCAGGTGCTATTGTAATCTGTAAAAGAAATTTTATTAACTACAACGTCAAATTTCTAAAACTGCATATTATTGAAAAACCTGTCAAGCTAAAACACTACCACAGACTGCAAGTTGCAGTGTCGAAATACCGCATTGATTAAAACATCGCTTAAAAAATAAAATACTACGCTCGAACGTTTTTCAACTTGAAAATTATCGAAAAACCTGTCAAGCTAAAACACTACCACAGACTGCAAGTTGCAGTGTTGAAATACCGCATTGATTAAATTTCGTTGAATGCGACAGAACTCTCAAAAGCATTTTGGAATGCTAAAGATTCTGGCCGTGAACCTTCAATCAAATGGTCTATTGCTGATCGAGCCACTGCTTACCAACCCGGGTCTCGATCCTGCAATTTATGCCTGACTGAGAAACTCGCAATTCTTTTAGCTGACAAACGTCCTCCGCTTAACAAAAGATCAGAGCTTACGGGGAAATGCAGGCACAAAAACAAATACAAGTTGAAAAACGTTCGAGCGTAGTATTTTATTTTTTAAGCGATGTTTTAATCAATGCGGTATTTCAACAGTGCAACTTGCAGTCTGTGGTAGTGTTTTAGCTTGACAGGTTTTTCAATAATATGCAGTTTAAGAAATTTGACGTTGTAGTTTATAAAATTTCTTTTACAGATTACAATAGCACCTGCCGAGTCCTTAGGACGAAACAGACTGTTGTGCTTTTAACCTTTTACTGTGATTTTTTAGTTATAAAAACCACCCTAAAACACTTTTGCCGACATAGAGTTAGTCTGGACTCGTCTCTCTCTCGTCCTAGCGTTAATCCCAATAATTAAATCAATACGATATATGCCATTCAAAAATGGGGATATCGATATCCGTCACGTGGGGATTTCTTTCAAGATCCTCCAGGCAAGGTGTATTAGCACCAACATCAGGCAATGCACTTTTTACTAAAACTGATTTAGAATGATGGACACCATTAGCAGCAGCTTCCCCTAACCCTCTCACCATAAAGATCAGTAACGAACGTATTCCTTACACTTGTGCTGTTTGCCAAGCCAATTTTGCTTCACATAGCTTCACCCTTTAAGTAAGCTCCTCAAACAGCTCCGTTCTAATGAGATGGCAACATGCACCACTGTCGAAAAATGCGAAAACTTCCCTCAAAGCATTGGGAGAAGCGGTCAGCTCAGCTTCAGGTAACAACTGCGCCTTGGCAAGTTCCACCTCAGCCTGCAAAAGAACCCACTTCGATTCCACCTGGGTAGCCTGCAAATCTTTTTTTACCTGGCCCCGGTGGAGCTGCTTCACCTTGACGCCCAACTGTCTGTTGCTACTGAAGTTGGCTGTACTGGATCTGGTGCCGGTGGCGGAAGTGCGACCGTAACCTGTCTTATTTTTCATTTTTTTATTTTTCTTAGACCCACTAGCCCAGCACATTGGGAGGCACAGGCAACTTCAACGGAAAATACCACAATTGCTACATCCAACATGCCAACCAGAAATTAGTTAATACGATCCCGCATCTCAAAATAGTCCCTCTGCATTGCTTTTTAATTTTGGACTACCGTCATCCAGTGCCTCACAAAAACCACTAATGGTTACTGCAAATTTATTGTGAGCACTTTCATTGGCTCGCTGCAAAGGTAAAAAGTTCCTTAACCCGCCGGTGAACATTTTTTCCTCCAAAATTGAAGAAACAAAAATTGTGGTCGCGCTGGAAAAAAAAGAAAAATGCAGTGTTGGCAGTAAGAAAATAAGTTGTAATTTGATTAATTTTCTGTAAGAAATTCCTTACTCGGAGTTTTGCATATAATCTAGTTTATTTGTTTTTTTTTTGATGCTGTTGAGAATCACATCTCTTGCATCTTTCTGTCGACTTTCCTTCGATTAGAAGATGCTTTCCAACGTTATTCCATTTACAAAGGAATGACTGCCTTCCTCGATTTGCTCTTTTCACAGGATTTTTTGGTTTTCATAAGCAAATATTGATTTTGCCAACTGAATAATGAAGTCCAAAAAATGAAGTTGTTGGTTCCGCCGAACCTCTTTGCATATTGCCCAAGCATTTAGTGATAAAAAGAGAACGCCAGAAGTTGACCTTTTTCCACCATTTTATTGGGTTGGTCGGCTAAATCAACGCTTACATTGTCTTTCTATAAAAAAAAAAAATGGCATCAGGACAATCCCACTTTTCTCGTAAGCCATCTTTTTACTTTTTTAGAACTTGACCAGCTGAAGCATCATGGCAATTCGTCAGCACTACTACTTCTTTTGAATCCATCCATCTTGCAGACAAAGTTCCACGCTGGTTGCCTTAAAACTCACACTTCTTTTTTTTCAATTTTTCAGCAATATCTTTTGGGCATGGTTTTTCGGCAAGTTCCTTCTGCAACATATGGTCAGTACTTAAATTGTAAAATTTTGCATGGGGGGACGCTTTTGCAGCCTTGACCAAACTTCAGTGGAAATTATGTAATTCCGTCCCCGCAATTGAATGCAGACCAAAAAAAAAGGTCTTCGCCGAAAATTGAAGTGTTTTTTCCCCGAAATCACGTGAAGACCAAAAAAACAAAAAGGTCTTCACCGCAATTTGGAACTATATTCGGCCGGAATTTGTTGGATTTATTCGTGCTGGCTGCCTCTTGATCGTTTCATCATCCTGCGCTCAAATTTCGATGGGTGGACGTCTAAATGTCGATCGGGGTACGCTAAATCTCGATGGGGGGACGCCCCCCCCCTACAATTTAAGTACTGCATATTGTAAACTATTCAGTAAATATACAGACGTAAAAAAATCGATCTGAATCTTGTTCGTTTATGCCGGTAGTCAATTTCTTTGTCACTCTTTCACGAAGGTTCCTTCTACGACCCCTTCATCTTTTCCAGCATAAATATTCTTGTCATAAACATGCCCTGTCTGCGAGTCACACCGCATCCAGATCTTGACCCCTCTCTTTGGTAGGCTTTAGGGTCGTATAGTGTTTAAGCGAACTTTTCCACTTAAACTTAGTCATCGAGCTATCTTGTCGTACTTTCTGAAAGGTGTGCAGTAAAAACGAAAAGAGTGCTTAAGTACGTAATGTGTCTTGCTTGCTCTATTTGGCTTTTACAGGCAGTGGACATACAGCTTTGAAAAAAGCAGTTTAAATCGATCCCTAGAAAAAACAGATTTGATTTAAGCATGGTCCATTGAAATTTCGGTGGACCAATTACTACTTATGTTAGGCTGTCTGTTATAACGCGTTACGAAAAGGCATCCCACTAAGCACATCATCTCAAATGGATTGGATTCTTGAATTTTGATCTTTTGGTTGGCGTACATTCTCGACCTCTGATTTGTGTGGTAAGCCGTTTGAACGAGCAAGCCATAAGGCCAGAGCTTTAAAAACATCTAAAATGGAAGTCGAATGCCTCAACTCTGGCGATATCACACTATCTCCCAGTACAGACCTCGTAAATCTGGGTAAAAAGAATGTGATGTCATTAACCACACGCTTGGTTCCAAGACCGTCGATTGCAAAACAGACTAGTCTTGCGATGATGTTTTACTCGAAATATCATCATCGGACAATTCCTCTTCATTTTCTGTGTCCAATGTCGCTTGTTGGTTGCTATCACCTAGGTATGCATTACTGGAAGGGTTAGAATTTTCAACACTGTCCCCAATTGTTTGGAACAGTTTATAACTTGGATCATCTAGATTCTAGAGAATCATCAGAGTCAATATCTGTTTTTGAATCTGAATATAAAACACCAACAACAGTGTCAACCAAATCAATAAATCTATCAGTAGCCATTTTTACGCTATCTCGCAGAATAATTAAAAATTCAATCTAAAAAACTACTCAGTTTGGATTCAAAGCAACGACAAAAACTAAATTATCTAATTGCTGTTAGCCTAACAGTAACATGTACCACTTCAAAAATTAAATTTTTGCTGTGATGTATGTTTACTGTTATCTGAATTTAACTCTGAACTAATTATTGTGCAATTTCTGGAACAAACTGATATCTATCATACTTTGTTTTTAGCCTAGGTGCCTAGTTATTCTGATATAGAAATCGCCCAAAATGTTGCTGAAGAAGTCTTAATGGAACAAATATCACCCAAGACTACCCTATACGTTTACAAAACTTCAACATACTGCATTTTATCAAAGATGGGCAAGATCACCACCTTTTGGTGATCTTGAAGATCAAGATCAGATCATCCAGAAAATGTGATCTTGAAGATCAAAATCACTTTGCTTTTAGTACTCAAAGATAAGTAGTGGTGAGGATGGGGAGGGTGGTAAGGTATAAATGTTAAATGCTGTATCAGTATTGACTATCATCGGGCAATGGCAGTGCTGATTTCGCTAATAACGTAAGGCATTTGGCACGAACTTGTTAACTATTTTATTAATTTAAATAATCACGAAAACCCTTTTAGTTTATTTTTGCTAGTTAAATAACAAGAACAAAATCAAATCAACTTTTCATTATACTCGCTTAATACCCTTTATGGGTGTCGCGAGTTTACAGGGCCCATCTCCGCTGCAAAGCGCCCCGGGCGCACAATTTAACGTCGCAACAGTGGCGGGTCATTGGCAACTTGTGTTAAATTTGATCGAGGCGGTAATCGAACCCGGTCTCCCGCACAAAATTCGGCATTGAAGCCAGATGCGTCTGCCACTCGGCCATCCCGTCGGTCAAGAACAAAATCCTTTTCATGACATTGTATATTTTATGACATTGACATCGTAGATCATAGACAGTAAACTGAAAGATTTTTTTTTCAGGAACAAAATTTTTTTAGTTTACTGTCTATGATCTACGTTATCAATGTCATAAAATATACAATGTCATGAAATTCAAAAACGCAAAGTCCTTTCGGTTGTCTGCGGCATAACCATTAGACTTGAGCAAAACCAGTTGTTCAAGGTGAGCATTTGAAAGTCGCGTTCGCTTGGGGCTATGTACCATGCCCGCAAACGAAAATAAACGTTCCACAGGTGCAGATGAAGGAAGCGTGGTGTTGTATCTGTTAAAGACGTTTTTTATAAGAGGATACTTGACCAAACAATTGACTGTGGTGTCCTGTAAATAACTGAGGAGTTCCAAGTCGTCCTTGTGACAACTTGCATGAGGATTTCCTTGACAACGTGCAATATTTAATTTTCTTTGGTGCCTGTTGAAGTGCTTCATTTAAGCTCATTATATACGTAGGCTAATCATTTTTAAAACTTGTGGTATCAAAACATTTTGTAAATCAATAAAATAGAGTTAGGCCAGAGTATTGGGCCTACGCTACAACCCAAGCTACCGGTAGTTAAATCCAGGTAGCCTGTTATTGCAATAGCCTAGCCAAGCATCTTGGAACACTTATCCTGACTGACACCTGTTGCTGTCAGCAACGTAGCTTTTTGGCTCACGACTGCCTGGTCATTAAAGAAAGAGGCCTTGGCTACTACCACTACTGGCACTTCTACCACTACCAGCACTTGTTTTTTCAACTACCGGTTATCTGTTAATGGTGTGCGAAACAACAAGTGCAATTGTCGATTGGCAGTTAGAGAAATAACTAAACAGATATTTTAATGAATACTAGCAATATTGTTCGCTTTCTCGACCTAAATGCTTCATCAGCCAGCATCTTTGGTTTACGAGGCAGGAAAACAGCGCAAAAATAGAGTTAAATTTTCAGATCTCTGCTGCCTTCTTTCGTCAAAATTTCTAACGTTGATGCATCTCAACAAAAAAAGCCGAAAAATTAAAGAAAGCTAAAGTCTAAAGCAAAACGTATATCCCGATGGACATTTTCTCAAAATTTTAAGACGTATATGACCCACTAGACTCCATAGCTGTATTTGTGATCAACATCAAAACGTTGCAAAAAATGGAACTCATTTTTTTGTTCAAAGAGGTGATAAAATTAAGAAGCAGTCTATATTAAGTTGACGAATGGACAGTACTTCGGCTTTTTTTTTTAATCGTAATATTTAGCGTACTCACAGCAGCGAAATATTTTGATTGTCATTATCTTGACCAGAACCAGAATTTAATTGCTTTATCCCAGTGATTTTGAATTTATTGTGCGGCTTTAAATACAGCACTGGGCTGTTATTTCTACGTGGGAATGGGTGTTCTAAATTGATTTGTGTTAACCATTTTTTATAATTTGGAAATTTTCGTTCACTGGTCCAGTGGTCCTATTTTAAATTGACATCACTTCTCAAAATTTCTTAAATTTACAAAGTTCTCTTAGAACTAATTCTCATCCTTTTCTTCCTATTTTAAGTGAAAAAGTGTAAATGATCCTGCAGCTCGTGTTCTATAGGGGAGAAAAATGTTGAAACTACCTCTCCATTGGGTTAGAGGCAACCGATGGGTGCCCATTGTGCGTACAATCGAGTGGTGTGAAAATGGCCACTTTTTTTTTGAGTTTTTCAAAGCAACCTAAAGTTTTATTGTGTGGCATCAGCTATGCTGGTATAGTGATAACATGCTCTCATCATAGCCAGACATTTCCCACCCAGATAACCTTATAGTGGATTTTTCATTATATGACTTAGTTCTAACTATTTTGCAATTTTTGTGTTTTTTCGGTGCTGCTAACAGATTATTTAAATGGTTCAATAAATATGTAATGTTTTGTGCAGATTTATTTGATTAAATAACTAGCTGGCAGACCATAAGGGAACATGATAATTGGCAACTGTTTCTTTACGTAACTAAAACTAAAGTTTAATACGATTTCTGCACAGTGCACTCTAACTGATAAACCATTTGATTAAATCAAATTTGGCATTACACGCGCTATTCTACGCCTAATCTTGTGACAAGTTTACGGGATCCATTTCTGCGTCATTGCGCCTTGGTAACACACGTTACCGCTCAATTATCTTGCCCGTCTGGTATTTAATTATCGATTTTCAATTGGTAACGATACAGTATTACCAACTGACATAGTAGCGTAAATCTTTTCACATAATCTTTGCAAAAATTTTAACCTCGTTTGCTAACGATATTTTTACCCTTTCACCGTACACTTGGAAGAAAAGCTAAAGTTATTTATTGGTTTGGAAAAATCCTATGTTCCAGAAATATCATAGATACAGGGTGGCCCCCAAAAACACTTTGGTTGACCAAAGACAGTGGGAAAAATATTGCAATGTCCCAAACACTAAATCTACTAATACAACCTTGAGAAAGCAAAAATAATTAATGATTTTATTCAAATATTTGTGGGTTTTGTTTTTTTGGGGGCCACCCACCCTGTACTATAAAAAGGCCAACAAAATTTATGTAACACTGTGCTGACACCAGTTCTTAAAGTGTAGGGGGGACGCGTACCCCTATCGAGAGTTATCGTCCCTCCATCGAGACTTAGCGCCCCCCCCCCCCCACCAAAAGAAAGCATTCTGGACATTTAGACAAACAGGTTGTCGGCAATTCCAATAAATCCTAATTGCGATGAAGACATTTTATTTTTTGTTCTTCACCCCTATTTGAGGACAAAATCCGAACCAACGAAAGAAGACATTTAATTTTGAGCAAGATTTCCATCAGATTGCTGCCACACTCCGAATGCGTCTGGTCACGGCTGCGAAAGCGTTCCCCCATGCTATATTTTACAGTTTAAATGCTGGCTGACACTTACTGAAAAATACGGAATGAATTTTATTGCGCTTAAAGAATTGAATACACAACAAGTATATGTCAAGTGCAGTTGAAAAATAATCACTGAGAATTTTTTTCCGAGTTGGATTTGTGCAGCTTTCGCACGTGTTTTTTCAAATCGAAGTTTCGGCAAAATCCTTTTCCGCACTTTGAGCAAATGTAAGGCTTAGTAGCTTGGTGGGTGTGCATGTGAAAACTGAGATTGTAGATCTGAAAAGAAATCGTATAGCTGACTTCAGGCGCGTAGCCAGGAATTTACAATGGGGGCTGTTTTGGAGGCTGAAAACAACATCAAAGGATCGTGACCCAGATTTTGATCGGTCCTCACTCAGATTGAGTCGGTTTTTCTGTCCAAATTTAGGTGATCTCCAGAACAACAAGTCTTGATCCAGACTGAAACCCAGTTTTTCTGGTCGAATTCATATCAGGTCCCTGACCATATCTCATCGCCAATTCCAATGGGGGGCTATTTTCGTTTTTAGTGCAAAAATCGGCCTCGTAAAAACGGGGAATTTGAATACTCCTCAGGCCAATGGGGGGGGGGGACAATAGATCGCCACTGGCTGACTTCCTGCGTTCTCCTCTGGTACAAAGACCTTGGATCACTTCAAGGGCTGATTGAATTTGTTGCCAATGGCTAACTACTACACAAGCTAACGATATAAGAATCTGCTAGCAACAGCGCAGAGTCACGTAGATGAGGCTTGGTCAACTCGTTCACGTTTAAGCGGAATCAGACAAGTGTATTCCGAAGATCTTTACCAAATAAGTTTTGAATTGTAACTAATCAACCAGTGGCATCGCTAAGGGAGGGGGCGGCCCGCCCAGGGTGTCACCATTTTGGGGTGACACCATGTAAACGTTGTTAAGTGTGAGCCGTCTGCTTTTTTTCGAAGTCTCTGCGATTCGTGTATGAGCGGGCGCTCGCTCTCGCTCCTCTCATTCGTGCACTTGTTAGGGTTAGAGCTAGATTTGGAGAATAGCTTAGATCGGAGAGAAGTAGAGAGCGCACGCGCGCTCATACACGAGTCACAGAGCTTCCGAAAAAAGTGACGGCTAATGATACCCCACCATATTATAGAGTGAAACCGTAACTCCACCGATCTATGGTAAATACCTTTCTTTTTTCACTTTGTTTGGTCCCTATCCTTATTTGGACCAAACACCCTCTCATTGCGGTGAAGACTTTTTTGTTTTGTTTTGGTCTTCACCTATTTTTGGACCAAAAGAGGGAGCCACCACGAAATCCCGCTTCGGTTGCCGCCATTCTTAGCAACGCCACTGCATTCAACCATTTTGCCTAACATTTTCAAAATTTCTCTGTACACTTTTTAGTGATTTAAGATCTTTTTTTTTTGCTCTACATCAAACTTTTAATTATGTTAAAAATTTTATTCTTTGCCTGAAATGCCTGGCATAACCAAATTTTTTCAAGCAAATAAACCATTACATTGGCTAAAACGCGCTCTAAAGTAGTTTAGTACCTGATGAAAAGCTTTGTTGCACACTGAGCACTTGTATTGCTTTTCGGTGTTGTGCGTTAGTCGATGATTCTTGTAATTTCCCTTCTGGTGGAATCCCTTTCCGCACACCTCACACGTATACGGCCGCACACCAGTGTGGATCCGCATGTGCGTATTAAGCGTGGAACTTCGGTTGAACGCTTTGTTGCATACTTTGCATTTGTGTGGCTTTTCCTAAACAAAATTTTAGTATCATAAATAGCAGTACCAGTATTTAATTCTAAAATATTCTTAGTGCTTGACCAAAATAAGAATGCTTATTCGTTGCATTTTTAGCGACTCTGATCTGAGCAAATTGGCTGAAGCTCCTTCATTTTTTTTTAAATAACGAGCATCGAGTTCGAATTTAATTTTGCCTGGAGGCTAATCATCGGGGTTAGGCGTGATACATTTTGATATCGGGCGGCCTATCGAAAATTGTAAAACATAGAGGGGAGTTGGCAGAGATAGCAGTAACCAAGATTAACTGCAGCTGCCTGCACTAATTCTACCGTAGCCTATATTACAATAATATTGAATATCCTACTCAATTTGACCATAGTAAATAGTAGATCACCTAATATCAGGATTCATAGTCCTTTTGGGAAGTGGTTCTTAACCTGTGGGTAATTACCCCCCAAAGGAATAGTTTGGCATTTTAAAAGATGTTATGTAAATTTTCAAACAAGATAACTTTAATGGCAAGCATTATCGTGTGGGCCTCCTATAACGCGAGAAGTTTCATCGTGCTTCAAAACTTTCTGTAAAGTTATGTAGTTTAATACCAAGGCAGTATTAGGGCGACTAGGATCTCTGATAAATTCTTTGGTTTTGTAAACAATTGATAGTCTGTCTACCAGTTAGTAGAGGTGAGCATTTGTTTCTTGGCCGCAGTAGCATAAGGCTAATTTAGCGGAAAAAAATTATTAAAATGCTTTCAAAGCAATGAAGTTACAAAGAAATGTTTCTGAACTTGGATTTCACAAGTCTTATAGAAAATTCTGTTCAAAAGCCAGAGCTGGGCGTTTAAAAAACACACCGTAAAGCGCAAGCGCAAATTCCGCAACCAAAATTTTTCTAGTGTAAAGCGCAAGCGCAAATTCCGCAAGCAATAATTTTTAAGCTCGAAGCGCAAGCGCAAATTCCGCAACCAAAATTTTTTAAGGTTAAAGCGCAAGCGCAAATTCCGCAACCAAAATTTTTTTAGCTTAAAGCGCAAGCGCAAATTCCGCAACCAAAATTTTTAAGCTTAATGCGCAAATGCGAATTTCGCAACCAAAATCTTAAGAGCTTAAAGCGCAATTGCAAATTCCGTAACGAAAATTCTAAACGTTTTAAAGCGCAAACACAAATTCCGCAACCAAATTTGAAAATAGTACAGCGCAACTACGATTTGATTGCTTGAGAAGCGCACACAAATTTTGGTATTTAAAAAAGTTTTTGAGTGCAAATTTTTGCATAATCGAAGTTTCAAAAGCGCGCTGCAGGCGATGGTGTTAAGTATAAAAATATGAAAGTACAAACATTGTACCATCTTCAGCTACGCTGCCCTGGAATAAACCAACTGCATTGCGTTTAGCTTTGATAACTAAAGGCACATATCTAAGACCAAAGAAAGAATTATTTTTATTGTTGAAAAAAGCAATTAAACTCTAAAACAAAATAAAAATAAAAATAAACAGCAATAAAAATAAATAAACACCAAAACAAAAAAAGCTCCACTCACTCACATTCAGAAATAATGCGTTGACTTTTTTAAACACTTTTCATTCTCATGCAGCAAAACAAACTTTTCAAAATTTTCTTTCGTCATAGAGGATCGTTTCGATCGCAAAATATCAGAACCAATAGCAAATAATCTCTCGACGGTGGCCGAACTAGGAATAGCAGTGTTGAATCTTTTAAATTTTTGCAACCACGCATCTTTCTTGTAGGCAGGAAAGCAATCTTTGGTGATTTTGTCGTTTGCTCTTCCGACCAGTAGCGTAGCCAGGGGGGGGGCGGGGGGGCTTGAGCCCCCCCATTGGCTTGTGAAGTATGCAAAATCGCACGTTTTTAAAGCTTTTGAGGCCGATTTTTTGTGAAAAATTGAAAATAGCCCCCTCATAGGAAAACAGCCCCCCTCATACGTTTGAATTTCCGAATTTGGCCGATAAATCAGTCTCAATTTCGGCGAAAACCTTTTTTTTTTTTTTTGGAGACCACCTGATTTTGAGCGGAAAAAACCTTTGAATTTGGATTTCGGCCGAAAAATCAGTCTCAATTTCGGCGAAGACCTTTTTTTTTTTTTTTTTGGAGACCGCCTGATTTTGGGCGGAAAAACCCTTCGAATTTCCGAGCTTTCCGAGAAATTTCGTCTGAATTTTCGGACAAACCGTGTGAAACTGATTCAAGAACAATGAAAATTCGGGTCAAGGTCGTTTGCACTTTTCTCACTCTTTCAAAATAGCCCCCCCCTTTTCCAAATCCTGGCTACGCGCCTGCTTCCGACCCTTTCATCTAATCTTTTTCCTATTGCAGAGGCCAAGTTTTCGGCTACTAATTACAGTACAAAAAACAAAAAGTATTTCGTACTTATCAAGTGAGGTAGCTTAAACTAAATACAGGGTTCAAAATTAACGCCTGCCCGCTTGCCCGAGGCAAGCTGAAATCGCTGCGGGCAAGTTAGTTTTCAGCTTAACTTCCCCGGTGGCAACTTAACAAAATACAGCGTATTAGACAACTTCAAACAAGGTTAGTTAAAGACGCAATTTACTCGGTTTTTTTGCAATAAAGTAAAATTTGTACGTAGAGAAAGCTGTTCCTTGCTTTATTTTAGTAACCACTTTGTAACTATCACAATTAATGCATTGTGTAATAGGACGCACATTATTTATTGCAATTAACACGTCTTAATCGCACGCAGATTTTTCGATTCTTGGACGCGGTTAGCAACTGTTTGGCACAAAATGTTCCGTTTTTTTTCTAGAAAAGTTTTCCGGCGCTTGCCACGCTAACAGCTGTTTCAGATACCACAAGTATTACCCTGCGCTGCATGAAGATAACGTGAAGAATTTTGCAATTTTTTTGTTATGATTATTTTGAAGATTTTTTAGCTTTCTAGCTGGTGTAGTTTCCAAAATATTTGCTAATAAAAATACGTTTGCAACAAACCACAGCGGTAATTAATGATTATGATCGTTAAATATTAAATGAAATATTTACAATCAAAAAATCAATTTTTGCTGATGCATGATTGGAAAACTTACTGTTTGCATCACATTATCTCAACGATCGCACACAAAAACTTGATTCTCGAAACTACGCGTATTTTGCAAATTCAGTGCTTTTTTCCAAGCTAACCTCAAAACTTAGAGTACTTTTTTTTTCGGGCAAGTTGAAATTTTCTTGGGCAAATAGACATTTGATAACATTTGCCCGACGGCCCAAGTTGTCAAAAAAGTTAATTTCGATCCCTGATATAATTTAATACTTTACTATTTGTCTTTCAGCCGTATACAGCATATAGCAGGCCTGCCCAAATTTTTTACTGGTACGGGCCACAATTGCGGGAGAAAAGTTCTTGCGGGCCTCATGCATTTTTACCAAGAGTTTTTACCAAGAAATTCAGGCCTTTTTTTAGCCGCATTGATGGCTAAGACCAACGTTAGACCTTTTTATTTGCCAGAAAATGGTAAGTCTTTCCATGAGGAAATCAAGCGCGCAAAAAGACCTCGCGGGCCACACAAAATAGCTTCGCGGGCCAAATGTGGCCCGCGGGCTACGGGTTGGGCAGCCTTGGAATATAGCTTATCTAAAGCACACGTACTACCACTAGGGTTGGGCATTTCAGAATACTTGGCTATTTCAGAATTATTCCGAATAGCTAAAACCGAATCCTAATCTGGCTTAAATTAACCTAATTTGCTGAAAAAGTGAACAACCAGTCAACCACCACCGATATTCAGAAAAAACTTGTTAACGACTGGTTAATTAAAGCAGCGCTTTATTGCAGTGCATGACATTGAGTGCTTTTAAATGTTCACCACTTAGTTGCATTCTGAATTCGCTCACAGTCAAGTCTGCACTGGAGAAGCACCTTTCGAAAGAAGCTGATGGTGCAGAAATGCAAAGGTTGCTTCAAATAGGAAAGTTGAAAATTTGTGTACCACCATTTCATGTATCCATTTTAAAAGGTTAAAAAGTTTGAGTTTTGGAGAGCCCCGTTTGGGAAAACGTTTTTTTATATTTGCCCACCCTGAAAATTTCATGAGTCCAGCGTGAGTGGTTAAAAAGTTTGAATTTTGGAGGGCCCGTTTGGGGCAAACCCCCATTGTGGCACCCCCAATTTTTGTTACGTTTAGTTTATTTTTGATTTTTACCCATTTAAAAAATCTAATTCATCCAGCTCTAACGGTTTAAAAGTTCGAAATTTTGGAGAACCCGGCTGAGGAGGATCTCCCAACTCAGAGTTGTAAACGTGCCGATTAGTTCAGGCCCGAACCCTGCCCGAACCCGAAAGCTATTTTGAAGCCCAAATCATGCCTGAAAAAGCCCGAAAGTTAAGTTAGGTTTGAAAAATCTAGCAATTTTGCAAGGTTATTTTAATTATATTTTTGTGCACTTAAGACAAAAAGTACGTTTCAGGCCCGAAAATTTTGTCAACTTTAGGCCCTAACCCGACTCGAAAAGCCCGGCTCAACTTACAATCTGTCCCAACTGGCACCCTTGATTTCTGTCACACACAAGTCCTCCTTGATATATTCAATCGCTCAAACTTCAAAAACAGCACGTTTAGCGGTTTAAAAGCTGATAGCGCGGAAGAAAACAAAACAAGAAAAAAAGTAGATAACGCAGAAGAAAATAAAACAAGAAAAAAAAATCTTTCTATCAGCAATCAGCTTGTATCAAGTATCTCGTGATCATGCTTTAAATCTGTAAAATCAAAATTTATTTATTTTTTGACAGGGACATGCAGATCAACATTTAAAAATTATTTTGTGAGTGCACATCTTGGAAAAAAATTCACAATTAAAGCGCAACAAATATTAGATTTACCGATTCGCAAACGCAAATTGCGCAAGCGCTGAAAAAAAAGGCATAAAGCGCAACGCAAATTGCGCAAGCGCTGAAAAAACAGGCATAGAGCGCAACGCAAATTGCGCAAGAGCGTAAAAAAAAGGCATAGTGCACAACGCAAATTGCGCAATTGCGCAACTTGCGCAATTTGCGCAACTTGCGAAACTTGCGAACTATTTTGCGCTACGCCCACCTCTGTCAAAAGCCACAGCGATTTGTTCAAAGTTCCTTCTTAGGAAAGTACGAAACTAAGTACAGTATATTGAAACTGCATTTTGAGTCTTGCTATGGTGGATTAGTAGGAAAAATAATAATCAGTTGACTACCTTAGGCAAAAATCTGAGCATTTGATTAATCGGTACCTTGATTTTGGGGGAATGTGGGTAAACCAAACAAAGCAGTATTGCAAGTATCATATCGCGTTGCTTCGGTAAAAAAGCCTCACACAATTCACATTTGTAGTAAAAATGATGTTTTTCTGTGTGGATTGCAAGCTATTACAGTTGCTGTTTTTCAGAAAAGGGTAATTGATACACATCAAAATATTTTAGGGGTAAGGTAACAACATAAAAAAAGGATAAGAACCTCTGCTTTAGGGTAATATTAGACATCATTATTATGTTTATGACTGTTTGCACTAGATTGAAATACCAGAAGTCACAGAAATGGTCTTTATTACTCGTTGTTTACTGCCCGCAGTAAATAATGATAACCTGTAATATATTCTCAGCAGCGCCGTCGCCAGAGCAAACTAAGTGAGGGGGCACTAGCCGAAAGCGGAGGGGGCACCAAAATAGACTGAACTTTTGCACATATTATGCGCTATTTTAAAATGTTCGTATTCATGTCTGAAAAAAAGGCACATAAGGTCAACAGCGTTTCTTAGCTCGTTTCGTATGCGGCCCATATAATCGCTTGAAAAATCCGTCTGTAGCATTGAATGCGACCATAAGCGCAACCAGGATTTTGCTAAGAGAAAGGGGGCTTTTTTTCCACAAAATTTGTTTAATTTAGGCCCCGTGCTGAACAAACTGATACAACTCAAGCGTATCACAGAGGGGGTCTGAGGGTAGAGCCCCCAGCCCTGGGTGATTTTTGTGATTTTGCGAGAAAAAATAGCGATTTTAACGCCATTTCAATCACTTTTTGCATGGTTTTGAAGCCAAATGATTAACTACAACAAACGGCTAACATTTAGAATTCAATAAAAGAATTAAATTGCCTAGCCCCTTCAGCCTATCTTATAGTTAGGGTGAAGTCCAAAGTACGTTTAAATGCTTATATTTTGGGGTTAAATTTTCGAAGCGACTTTGCTAAAGGGGACTGAAGCCCTCTTACCCCTTTCCACCTGGTTGCGCAACTGACTGCGACCTAACAAAATTTTTGAGTGTGCTCTAAAAACACACGAACAATTAGTCTTTTAAAGAATGTTTTCGCGTAATGTTTCAGGACATAATCACTAACGAAGTACAGGTAACGATACAATAGGCCTACACCCCTATTCCGCGACACATCCGTAAAGGCGAGTTAATAAGACAGATTATTGCCTTACATTTATGTACAGCAGGTGGTGGCCAGCAATTTCGCAAAGAATTGAGAAAGTTTCGAACGAGAATTATGTTTAAACGTTATTATTTCTCTTTCCATTATTACCTGTTGTCGTGTCGCTACGTGATGTTCCGAAAACGTATTCTGAGTAAACCGAAATGGGAGGGAGGGAGCAGTCGTTAGGGGGGGCACGGCCCCCCTGCCCCCCGTAGCGACAGCACTGATTCTCAGTACATTATTCTTAATAAATTGCTATATATAATATTTTTAGTAAATGGTGTTTTTTTTCTTTATTTTTATTTCTGGTTTGCAAAACTACAATCTCAACGAACAAACAACAGTACCTAAGCCAAAAAAAGGACGCAGCAACAAACCGATATATAAGATACGTTATAGCATGCACAGTGGTGAAATCCAGTCGGTTCGTGCCAAGCGGTTCCTAAATTTAGAGAACCGTTTGTTTAAAATTGGTTGCAAAGATATCGTGTACTTTTGGCTAGAACGAACCAGTTGCTGAGGTTAGAAAACTGGTCACAGATCCGGGTTTTTGCCAAATTTGAATAGCACCACTGAGGATGCTCACAGAAATATAACTGTTCGGGATTGGTTCTACCAAAAAAATAAGAACCACTTGAGGGAACAAAGAGGCATCCCAAAACTCGCCCCACTCACAAAAATATACCCAATCCGCCCAAATTACTGGCAACACCGCGCCCCGAAACCTAGTGCCATCAGAAAAGGATGACCTCGCAAAAGAAGCAACGCGATGTTCGAACAGTTAATTTTACCTGAGTATGAATTATTTTGTGCCGACACAAAGTACTGGCTTGTCGAAAACCCTTTCCGCAGACTTTACATAGAAAAGGTCTTGCTCCGGTATGAACAGGCATATGTCGAGTTAGGTTATATTGAGCTTTGAAAGTTTTTCCGCAAACCTGCAACATAGAAAAAATGGCTATTGTTTAGCAATTATGTCTCATAAAGCTGAGATAGTTTTTGTGTTTTACAATTTTGGCTTTTGTAGGTCACAGGTTGGTAAAACAGCCAAAATTTGTTGTGCTACTTGATAGCAAAATTTTCAAGCTTGTTCACAAAATTAGACCTGAGTTAGCGCTGCAATATTAGATAGGGAGTGAAAACTTCACCAGAAAAGGTTTAAGGTCATGAGAGTAAAACGAAAATGAGGAACATTCATCCGCGCATTTTTCATTTGCTTTTTTAAGGGTCAAGATAAGGATTTGATTTAGGGCTAGGTTTGCGGTTAGTGTTAGAGTAAGGATTTGAGTTTGGGTTAGATTTGGGTGAGGATTAATAAAAATAGTAGAAAAAATTTCCAATGAAATAATCTCTTCCTTTCAGATATTTGATCAAGTTTGGTTTTGAAGAATAAGGGTAAAAAAGGTTTTGGCGCTAAACACATTAGGTCGAGATTTTGTCGGAAATGCAGTCAGCGTATGTAAGTGCTAATCACCAAATTCCCCGGCTAATCAACGGAAAAACAGAAACAAGGAGAATAAGGCGAGTATAAAAATGAACTTTAATTTGCGTCTTAAATTAGACAGGAGTTTGCTTATGAACACCTTATGCTACTGAAAGAGCTTTAATTTGGTAAGAATTTAGGAGTTTTATCAACATTAGGACTAAAACTAACTAAGAAAGATGGGGCCAGGCTATGTGCTAGCCCATAAACTAAAAAAGGATTGTATACGGCGGAATATAATAGCCTGAGGTGGAGTCGAGACACAAGGCTCAAGGTCAAGGACAAAAAAAAATCCGAGGACAAGGACAACCCTTTCCAAAAATTTTTTTTTTCAGGCATAAAAAAGCTCTTCAAAAATTTTTTTGCTAGTGCTAGAGTTACGTAGCAGGGGTTTTTATGTTCAAGCCTATGCCGATGATCTAGCTGTGTTGGTCACTGGTGCTGATATGCTTTGGATCAGAGGTATGGCCTAAAACTGGGCTTCGAACTAGAGCTACAGATTAGCAGCAAGAACACCGAAATTGTGCTGTTCCCTCACAAACGGAATCCAAATTTGGGTTCCTTGTCAAAGAATGGTTCAAAACTTGAACTTTCCAAGGAAGCAAGGCTGTTAGGTAGCGTATTCTCTGGACAGCAAGCTAACTTGGAAACCACATATTAACCGAATTACCCGCAAAGCAACAACAGCATTAATGCTATGTAGACAAATTGAGGGTAAAACGTGGGGAATAAAACCGTCTATGATGAAATGGATATACGCAGCTAAGATACGTCCAATCATGTCGTATGCCTGTGTGTCCTGGGCTGCCGGTCTCAACAAAAAGTATGTAGTGAGGACACTCACAAAGGTGCAGAGACTTGCTTGCTTGATGATTTCATCAGCTTTTCCTAGCACCCATACTGGTGCTCTGGAAATATTGCTCAACGTAACTTCCACTGAGGAATTCTTATTGGCTGAGGCAGTGCGAGGGTTCTACAGAATCACTGTTAGTGAGCTTTGGCATGTCAACCCAGTTGGTTCCTTTGGGAAAACGAAAAGCTATGTTGATGTTTGCAATGAGGCTAGAAGATTCTTTCCTCTGTTGCAAATGCCAGCTGACCGAATAAAGAAAACAAAGGTATTAGAGAGAAATTTTGAATGTCAGATTATGGATAATAAAAAAAATACTATCAGATCTGAACCATGAGCGTAGCCAGAAATTTGCAATGGGGAAGCTGCATAGGTGGGCACAAGTCCGTTAATCGTTAATCCGTTAATAACGAAGCTAACTTTTTCATTAACTCGTTAATCCGTTAAAAAGTTTTTTCATGTTAACGGACTAAATTAACTTCCGTTAAGTGCTGTTAACGGACTAAAGTAACTTCCGTTAAGTTCTGTTAACTTCCGTTAAGGTTTTCATCGTTAATATATTGCACTATTTATTCATCGGACCGGTACAAACCAGTTTGCACTGGTAACGCTTGTAGTGTATTAGCACAAGTTTTTAAGAAGAGAGCGAAGAAAGCAGTTCTTTTTTTGAGGCAACTAATAACCTGCAGCCTCATAGGTCTATTAATTATCGCTGTTCACAATTTCCAAAGATTTTCCGATTGCAGCTTCGTTGTGCATTTGAACATATTTTTATCTTGAAATTAGATTAGACTGTAAAATGTAACTTCCAAAACACAAAAAGACCACCTTAGAAGTAGATATTTCCTTACAATTAGCTCAACAGCGTCAATACGTGTTCTAGAAGCGAGTAAATAAAACGAAATGTAAATTACACGCAACATGTTAACGGATTAACGGACTTTATTAACTTCCGTTAATTAAAGCTGATAATAACGGATTAACGTTAACGGATGTGTGAAGTTCGTTAACGGACTAGCGGTTAACGAAGCTAACATTTTGCATTAACTTGCCCACCTATGGGAAGCTGTTTTGGGGGTCTGGGGGCGGAGCCCCAAGCGCTTGAAATTTTGCATTTTTTTTGCAAAAATAGCTTAATTTTAGAGCTATTTTAATAAAAAATAATGCTTTTAAAACGTGGCATAGAAATCGGCAGCGCAACATGATTCAACTGGTTGCATTAATGGACTATGTGGGAAGTGGCTAATGATAACATTGCAGTTCTCTTCAAAATCATACAATTTTATCATACAATAAAACTCACTTGCAGTAATCGATTTCGTCTATATTTTGTAAAGAAAAATAATTGGGGGGGCTAATGGAAAGATATTTGGGAGAAGTAATTGGTAATTAACTAACACTGAATAGCTCCCCCCCCCCCCCCCCCCGTTTTATTTCTGAGTTTATAATAAACCTATATTTTGGGTTTTTACACTAGCGATCAAATCTGATTGTTTATTTTTGGGCATTTTTCAAAGTTTTCATTGATTTGTAACTTTAATTTTCGACAAATTAGCCCCCCCTAAATATATGTTTCAAAAGATGCTTTAAATCACTTTTTAGTCCATTCCAGCGAAAAAAACAGTCTCAGAAGAGCTAAAAACGTGTTATTTGTCATATTCTGCATTTTGGTTGACAGGCCAATGGGGGGGGGCTACAGCCCCCCGCCCCCTGGCTACGCTACTGGATCTGAAGGCGTTCCAAATCAGAACACTGTTGAGGTTTACACCGATGGCGTGAAAGTAGATGGGAGAGTAGGTGCGGGTTTTTATGCAGAATACCCAAACAACTTATCAAAACAAGTATTTTTCCACCTTGTTATTTACAGTACTGTGTTCCAGGCAGAAGTCTTAGCTGTTTCAAAAGTGGCAAAGAATCTGCTTTCGGAAAAAATGTACAAAGTATTGCTGTGCTGGTTGATAGTCAAGCAGCTATCAAAGCACCCATAAAGTGCACTGTTACATCAACTACAGTGTTTAACTGCAATAGAAACCTAGATCAGTTAGGTAAACAAAACTACGTCAGTATTGCCTGGATTCCTGGACATGCAGGGATGCATGGTAACGAAGTGGCAGACTATGTAGCCAAATCAGGATCTTAATGAAAAATACATGGTCCTGAACCTTTTATTACAGTCCCGTATGCCAGCTGTGTTAGCACGGTTAAGGACTGGTCCACAGATAAATAGAAATCTATCAGGAATGAACGGAAGGACTGCTCGAGGATGAAGGAGTCTATACGTTGGACTTCCTCACGACTAACAATGCGTCTCCTTAATTTTAAGAGACCTCAGTTAAATAGAGTAGAGCAAGTTTTAACTGGGCACTGCAATCTAAAGCGACACAAGAAAACTACAGATCGTGCTGAGTTTCTTAGTGTCCAAAATGTAGCCTAGAGGATGAAACACCAACTCATCATGTAGGCAATTGCAAGCTTTACCAAGATATTCGTGTTAAATATTTTGGAATCACCAAAACCACTGTTCACAGTGTGGTAACGAAATGTAGCATTAATAATCTGGCCACGTAGTTAAAGGAAGCAGGAAGGCTTTCTGAACTCCACTAGCAACCAAACAAAACAATAACAATAATATAGCAGCCAGTGGTGGGCAAGTTACTTTCTAAAAGTAACTAGTTACAAGTTGCAGTTACTTGGCAAAAAAAGTAACTGGGTTAGTTACAAATTTGAATAAGTAACTAGTTACAGTTACAAGTTACAGTTACTTTTAGTGATTAAAAATTTGGACTAAAAACAGGCCTGTCGGCACTTGCTAGATTACGTCTGTTTGTCTCAAAAGTATATTAAGACCAAACCAAGGATGTTTCTTTGTCACAAAATTTAGTTTTGTCAAAGCAGTAAATTTCATGCATCAACTTCCAAAGTCGCATTTGTGTAAAAATGCAAAGAAAAAAGGACTAGCTAGATCTAAAAATATGCACTAATAGTTACATAAATTTTGAAGACAAAAATCAGTTAATTGCCTTTCAAAAAGGCTAATATTTCAAAGTGTTCGTCACTGAGCCCACAGCGTTTTGGTTTTAAGATATCTTTACCCAAACTAAGTAGTCTCTCCACTGCTGCACTAGATGGTAGGGTAGTATTATATTGAAATTGCAAACTAACACTGATTGTTAGTACACGTACAGCTGTGCAGTACGCATACTCAGCTCTGAATCCCCAAACGGTTTCAATCACCAGAAAGCGAAGTTGGAAAACTATCACTGCCTTCACTTTCACTAGCAATCTCCTGTATAGTCCAGTGAACACAGTGAAGAAAATATGGATAAAAGATTATGGTTGATCAGACATGCGACTGTGCGTCTTGTGTTGCCAGTGTAATACAATTATTTTGAATGGAATTCATAAAAAATCTGTAATTTGCTTCAAAGCATGTAGCACAAAAAGTAACTGTAACTTTTTTTAGGGCTCTACGCTGGTAACTAGTTACAAATATCGTTACATCTGAAAAAAGTAACAAAGTTACAGTTACTAAAAAAGTAACTAGTTACAGTAACTAGTTACATTTGTAACTAGTTACTGCCCACCACTGATAGCAGCTACAGTTGCAATAGGCCCAAATGAGGTCAACGCAATGTGCAGGAGGACTTGACCCAACGGTAGCAGATTCGCTGCCACCGCTGCCCATTAATAATGAAAAACTGTTTCAGGCGATTTCTAATTGCGGAAAACGAAAAAGGTCTTGGCAAATTTTCCACAAGGTTTCCGGCATTTTCCAACAAGATTTCAATGGTACAAAAAATAGTGCTGTCCTCGTGCCGAGGACAGGGCAATTTTCGAGGACTTGAAGCTTTGAGGCCAAGGACTTGACTTCAAAATGTGTCCTCGGGGCCAAGGACGTCCTCGAGGACTCCACCTCTGATAATAGCGACTGAGTAAAAAAATATAAAAGGCTCGGCGGGCAGACATTTCGTAATAAAACTAAAAAAACCTAACCCAAATCCTAGCCCAAACCTATAACTGTAATAATCAAAACAAAAATTTCTGAAAACGAGTGATGTCACCGGAATCTTTGTTTACTTAACCGAGTACGTTCCGTAAGCCAAGTCACTTCGAAAAAAATGGTACGCTCTTTTTTCTTTATAAGAACACGAGGCTCATTTTGGCTCATAATTTTTAAATTATGATTAAAAATTAGGAGCCAAAATGATTAAATTATTAATTCTTAAAAGAACAAAGTCAGCTTAAGCAGCAAAAACATCAAAAACAAACGAAAAAAAATAAATGTAAAATCAAAAAAGAAACTAAATTTGCACTGATTCAAAATGATGAAATTTTATTGATTTCCCAGTATTAGCAAGTAAAATAGGAATGATACCGAGATTATCAAGTGCTGTTGCACCTGTAACTGAGAAATTTAGACTGTTGTTCAAAGTGAAAAAAACTCGCTTTTGCAACTTCACAATGCTGCAAAAGCAGCAAAAAAAGTGTTTACTCAAGACAGAACATTCGGAATTAAACAGTTGCATGAATATGGTCGCTAAACTCGGCATCGATGCTCTCAAAATTTACGAGCAAATGAGGTTGAAAATTGGAAAAAACTTAAGAACAGCCAGCCTCAACTTAAAATTTAGTGGCTCTTATAAAAAAAAGAGTTTAATGGGCTACCGGTAGACGGTAGCATGTTACACTTTTATACGAAGTGGCTTGGCGCATGGAACGTGCGCGCTGCCTTTTCCTTAAATAATTAAAGATTTCGGTAACGCACTCGTTCTCAGAAATTTTTATTTTGATATTACAGTTATAGATTAGGGTTAGGGTTTTAGGTTTTATTGCAAAGAGTCTGTGCGCATGGAACGTGAGCCAAGCCTTTTCTTTTTTAGTGAGAACAATTTCATAAGAACAAGAGGCTTATTTTTGCTCAAAATTTAAGAATAATTCTAGGCTTTTTAACTACAATGCTTTTCAAAAACAACTTAACAGCAATGCTTGGGCTTTTCTATACTGCCATAACTGATTTTGCCTAACAGTAATCAGCATGATTTTGATCATGAATCTTGATCAAATGACAACTTTAACCGAGTTAGAATGATTTTGTGTAACTTTATGCTCTATTAAAGTCAAGCGCGTATAGCCCCTAGGCGCCGGAGGTTGGGAGGCGGGAGGCAACGCCCGTAGCCGCCGAAGGCAAGGGGGTTGAGGACGGAGCCCCAAGCGTTTTGAGATTTTGCAATTTTTTTTTTGCAAAATAACGTAATTTTTTTAGGCTTATTTTGGTTAAAACTAATGCTTTTAAAACGTGGCACAAAAATTAGCATTTCAAAAGCATGATTACACTGGCTGCAAAAACGGGCTATTGGGGGTTGTTGATGGTGATATTTCAGTCTTTTCATTACAAGCCGGTAAATCATAAAATCCTCTAATTTAAAAAACCTCACAAGTATCAACCTCATTCGTTTGCGTTGTGCAGAGATAGATAATTTGGGGGCAGGGGCTAATGGAGCGAGATTTGAGAGAAGTGATTGATAACTAACGAAATTAGATACAGAATATTCCCTTATCCCCATTTTTTTGATGAAACCTACGTTAGGCAGTTTGCATCAAGCAATAAAACTGGAACTGAATTAGATACTGAATAGTCCCCATCTCGATTTTTTTTGATAAAGCCTAGGTTAAGCACTTTGCATAAAGCAATCAAATTTGATTGCTTCTTTTTAGCCATTTTTTAAAAGTTTTTACTGATATGTGAAGCTTTTTTTTTCGACATATATTAGCCCACTCCCTAAATAAATGTTTTAAAAGTTGCATTAAATCATTTTGGAGTCCATATCACAGCAAAAGATTGCCTCAGAAGTGTCAAAACGTGGTCTTTTTTTTAATGTGCATTTTGGCCGACAGGTCAATAGGGGGCTGCAGCCCCCCACATTAAGAGCAAATGAGGATAGAATTAAGAGCTAAGGAGTAGAGTTATGAGCAAATGAGGATAAAAATTCCTGAAAATTTAAGAACAGCCAGGCTCAACCCAACGTTTATTGGTTCTTTAAAAAAAGTGTAACTAAAAACCCATTTTTCAGCTTGACTATTGCACAGTGAGTTTTCAGCGTATAAAATTAAACGTCGTACAAATTATTAAGCTTAGCACGAGAGCGATTTCAAGCTGCTAATTGCTCTTCACATTGCACTGTCTGAAGATTGATCGTCTGCATGATTGAAGATGGAAAAGAGCAAAAATAAACATGCATCAGTTGATGATTACAGATTGGGAAACTATCGGACAAGCATGGACACCGATCTGTTGCTAATGAAACCACAACTTGGTCGCCCGATAAACAGATGTTACCAATTACCCGGGGAAACTTTTATCTACGGGAAGCCCAATGTAGCGATAGACGGCGGGGTTGCTGCTGCAATGATACACACAGAAGTTGACCACTACAAAGGGAGCAAAAAATTAAAGCCGAAAGATTTCATCAAACTCAACAAAACAGCTGTGATGTCTGGTCTGGTTACCGCTACGGAAAACAAACACTATCGTGCTGTAAACGATCTCCGAGTCGTAACTCCTCGTGTTAATCTTGACTTGCACAAAAAAATAAAACTGCCGCCTGGCATGACTTTTGGCATTCCAACTCGGCCTTCGACTCCTATGTTTGACGTAATGGAGCATAAGTTCAAAGAAAAATGGCTGCTCGACAGGAGAGAAGAAGAACTAGCTTGCAAAGCCAAAATAAAGGAGGAGAAAAAGCTTCTCGGTCGATATGAAACAAGAGCTACGTTCCTTCGAAGACATTTGCCGAAGGTTAAATTTGACAACTTATGGAGCAGTGAGTATGTTTGGAGAATGCCAAAATATATCAACGCTCGTCCACATCTGGAGACATTCGAAACCCCAAAACTACGAAGAGCTTCTTTCAGAAGTCACAAAATTGATGCAACTTCTAGAAAAGGCCTATATGGTCATGGAATATATGAGCCAGCTTTACGCTGAAATTTTGACTGCTGTCTTTGCAGTGCCGGTACACACTATTACACGTAAGTTTAATTTCTACCTATGAAATAAATCTACTGCATTAAAAGATTTTATTGTTGAAAGCTCTCTTTGAAAATAAGGACTTGTTATGCTAATATATTGACTCGTTTAAAATCTAGCAATCAGGTCTTTTATTATATTCGCTGTATCACGGCGAAGTATGTAACAAGTTTGCGGGGCAAAGAGGCTCATCTCCGTGTCATTGCGCTAGGACAACACAGCATCTTTCGAAAAAATGTCGCAGCGATGGCAAGCCTTTGACCGGCCGAGATTTGAACTTCAGACTATCCGCTCCAAAAACGAACGCGTTCCCGCTCGCCCAATCGGCCAGTGCATATTCTATCGATATTAATACCGCACTTATTTACCCCCAACAGAAAAACAACGAGTTTATTCCAAATGGGAGGGATCATTGTAGACCCCTCGAGCAAATAGCAATTTTTGTGGAAAATAACATTATGAAAATACCGGAGCGATTAAGTCTTCTCGCGATCTTCAATTAAAATCTTGGCGATTAGTAGCTCCATAGACTATTATAGTTTTTGAGTGATTTGTCTTAGAAACGAAAATCCTCATCAGCCCCATATTTTTTGTGACCAAAAAAACAAGATACATTTCAACGTGTCTAACCATACTATTAATGCATAGTATGAGTTGGCTTAAGTTGTGTAATCCAAGGTTGAACTTTGAAATTTTAGCCAAAGCTTTTTCAATCTACTGTGTTTTTACTTACATTGCAACGATGAGAGTTTTGCTTCTTTTCTGATTGAAAGAACGTTTGTTTAAGGTAAAGTAGCGTTTTGCTTTGTTCCACGCTTTCACTAGGTCTTGTTTCTGCATTTTCAAACGGAGAAGACGTTTCACTCGAATCGCCGCTAGATGACGCCAGTGATCCTACATTTGAACCAATGCAATTTGGTGAAGTTGGATGATTGAGTTCACCACAACTTTTGTTCTGTACGGAAAAAACGTTGGATTGCTGTGGGAAGAAATTTAACAATGGCTGTTTGTAATAATTTTCTGGCTGCTTGGAAATTCCAATAGGTATTTGATAAGAGGATTGGATGCAGTTTGTTTGGAAATTCGCTTGTGCGGATAAATCGCATCGCTGACACGGCAACGGATTAGGTTTTTGCAGCATGTTGTGATTCGACCTTGTCCACCATTTTGCAAACAAATTTTCCATCATTTTTAATTTGTAAAAATTACTTTGTGACGCGTCCGTGTTAGGATAGCTGGGACTGGGCAAAAAGTAAGAAGGTAAATGGGGCCATATGCGGGGTGAAATGATTTGTTTTGATTGAACTTGGTTTGAGATATTTAAACTGGAATTACCAAGATCGGGAATGCCACAAGAACAACTTAAGTCGTTTTTTGGTCTTGCTAGTGAGCAAGAAATTTTTTTTGCTGCTGGGGCGGCTGCCAGAAACGATTTAGTCAAATTTTCTTTGTATCCAGTGGTTTTCCATTCTGGCGATAGTTCGGAGGATACGTTTTTGCTGACAGACCACGGAAAAGACGTCAGGATCCACGGAGAAACTAGCTTCGACAATCTGTGATCGGGCAGAAGTTGAGGAGCCATCAATTTTTTCACTGGAGGCAATCTCTCCAGTGCAGTATCATGGTGTTGAAACGGTAGAAAGAAAAATGGCGGCAATGATGAGCTGATTTCAAGCTCATCAACCGTCGAAACTGCAGAGCGTTTTTCTGAATTAGGTTGGGTCTGAAAAAATAAAAAATTTAATATTTTACATGTTTTAGAAAAAAACTGGGATCAGTTGGATCTGGATTTGATCCGCTTTTATATTTACAAAAGTTTAAATTACGAGAATTAACGAATTTGAATTCGACTAATAGTCATTAAGTGGTATAAAAAAATAAAAAAAGTACCACACATTGTAGTTTCATTTGAAATTGGTTATAAAATTGCAATATGAAATGTCAAAAAAAAAAGTACGGAGGTGTTTTGATCCATATAAAGCAACTCAAAAATACAAAAAAGCGAACCCATAAAATTTAAAAGCAGTTAATGATGACCGCATTGCGTGTGAAACAGGCTGTTGAGTTTTATAGCATTTAATTTTTTTATATTTTAGAACTGCGGTGCTCTGCTTTGGCAGTCAATGATATAAGAATCCATTGGAGAATATCACAAAATGTCTGAAACCCTTTGCTGGAGATAAGCAGAGAGGGGAAACGTATAAAATTGTACCGAAACATTATACAATAACTTGAACATTAAATAAACATTATACAATAACTGAAACATTAAACATTTTTGTTGTCAAAGTAAGTAGGATTGTAAGATGTGATGTCTCTGTGAACTAATACATTAGTTCTGCCTAGTTCACGTTAGAAATAATTATACAATAAATTTTACACTTGGAAAAAATTTATTAGCTAAAAAAGTCTAAAAGAAAATTACTATGCGGCATGTCAAAACGTCGTCATTGAAGATCATCAATACCGTGTCCTTTGCGAAGTATAGTTTTAATCTTTTAATAATTTTAATCCTAAAATATTTTGATAGGTTTTATTCTCTGTCATAAGCCTATGATTAACACAAATAAAAAATGATTCAAAGCTAAAGTTCACAGAACTGATTCGAATGGTCAGTCCTCATCAGCAACTCTCAAGACTGTTAGTCGAGATGATTTAATCCGCACAAGTCGTGAAAATAACGTCTAACATTTGGTATTACATCTAAAATAAAAACGATTCTTGCTCTAACAGTCTAACTTAAAGTAAGGTCCCTACAATCGCAGAAGACTTACCAGGAATACTAGAGCAACCTGTAGTAAGTAACAGAGGTGGAGTCGAGGACACAAGGCTCAAGGCCAAGGACACAAAAAAAATCCGAGGCCAAGGTCAAGGCCAAAGACAGCCTTTCCGAGGACAGACACTCTCGAGGCCAAGGACAGGAATGCTCAAGGCAAAGGACCAAGGACACAAGCACAAGTGCTCTCCAAAAAAAAAGGTCCTCACAAAAATTTTTCAGGCGATCTCCACAAAAAAACGTTTTCCAAAAAATTTTCAAGCGCTCCACAAAATTTTAACAATTAAAAAAATAGTGCTGTTCTCGAGCCGAGGACAGGCCAATTTTCGAGGACTTGAGGCCAAGGACTTGACCTTCGAGGCCAAGGCCAAGGACTTCAAAATGTGTCCTCGAGGCCAAGGACGTCCTCGAGGACTCCACGTCTGGTAACTAATGTGTAACAAAATATTGATGAGTGCGCATAAAATCTAAACTTGCCCTTCCAAAATTAAGTAAATAAAGGATGTGACTATTTCACCTGAGAATTTTATAGGTTATAGAGAGGGTTAAAAGAAAACGAAAAATATTTATCCGTATATTTTTTATTTGCGGTGTTAAGTGTTGAAATTTGGGCTTTGTTCAGATTAGGGCTGGAGAATTGAAGTTAAGGGTTAGTTTTAGTAGGAGGATTTGATTTATGGATCAAGTTTGATCAGAATTGATAAAAATTGGATGGGAATTTTTTGGTGAAAAAAAATTGCCTGAAATAAATTACAAAAAGGGGAAAATAGGCACCGATATGTTCAGTTTTTTTTTTTTTTTTTTTGTGATGTTGTTTTGGACAACTTGATAAAATTTGGTTGAGGTTTCAGGAGCATTTTTTAAGCAAGTTCTACTAGTATTACATGAACCCATTCTTGTGAATATTTGTTGTTCTTGAAAACAATTTTTTGAAAATGACAATTGCTGAAGTGTTGACAAATTATTGTTTACCTCGAAGAGAGAAAATAAAATTTAGCATAGCCATGGCGACATGATATTGCATATAATACCCTTGCTCTCCACAACTATATTCGGTATTTTTTAGTGTTTGATTTTTAAATATCTTTCTACTAAAACACCAGATGATCATTAAACTTCTTGGAAAAACTATAACCGCCCATACAGTTTATCCAATTATCGTCCGGCAGTAAGCTAGCACTAAACCTACGGCAGTTGGGTATGGTTCCAGCTTTTTAATGGTTACCGAATGCATTACTATATCGTATTTTTTAAAGGTAGTGACTATTTCACCGAAAATTTTCAAGTTAAAGAGAATACAACAAAAATGAGAAATATTCATCCGCGTTTTTTTTATTTGCTTTTTAAGGGGTTAAGATTAGGGTTTGATTTAAGGATTGGGTTAGGGATCAAATTGGGAATAGTTTTAGAGTAAGAATTTGAGTTGGGGTTAAATTTGAGTCAGAATTTAAAAAAAGTAGTTAAAAATTACCGGTGAAATAAAGCCTTCCGTTTTAAATCAGGCTGTTTCATAGCAGGTAATAAAAACTTGTTCTTCTTAAATAATCTACTAGTTAATTCTAAAAATGTTGCAGTGGAAAACATTTCGCCATAAAGTGATAATTACAGCAAAGACACCATTTTTTGAAAACGCTGCTTCAAATAAATGATTAAAATCATTTGAATAAATACATTTGGAGCATTTTTGGAAAAAGCATGATTTCTGTAGTAAGTTATATTATTTGCTTTTAAGCACCTAAAATTTGGAAATGAAGGTACTAAAAATTTTGTAAAAGACTGAAGTTTCAAACCTGAAAATGCTTCGTTTATTAAATCTTGAACGATTTAATAAATTTTTAGTAGGTTGTTTTTCGGTCACCCTTGATAAAAATCTTCGGGTCGTTAGAGTCATATTTGAAACAACAACCATGCACATTGCACAATGGAACACCAAATTACTATTGATCTCATACCGCATGCAACTTATCGCAAGACAGCGAAAACGTATGCAATATTTACCTGGTGTTTTGATTTTGGTGGAGATGCATTAAAATCACGTGTAGTTGTTCCGTTTTGAAAGATAGGACTGCTTCTGCAATTGTTTGTGTTGCCAAATGAAGAACAATCTGGTTTCTTTTGCTTATTTGGGGATGACAAAATATTTTCAATGTTAAACGATGTTAACGGCTGCATAACAAGTTTTTTTTAATAGAAAACCTCAAACTACAGGATCCACAGCGCTGAAATGAAATGATAATATTGAATATTAAAGCAATTTGCAACTCATTAAATTCGTTGCTAAAAAACTGCTTAGTTTTTTAATGTTTTAACTTTCCAACGAAAAATTATAAAAATATGCTCTTCTTTTTCAGTTTAAGTTTTTGAAGTTCTTTGTTTCTTCTCCAGTTGGATAGATTTACTTTTGAGAAACATCAATCAAAACTCTGATCTTGCGCTCATTGGGCTCGTAATTAAGATAGCTTCAACTTCCTCTGCAAATAGAATTTGCTCTTTAGGGCTCTGATAAAATAATTGGGTCGCTATGTTTTATATGACTCTGGTGGTCTGATCTGTCGAGGTTTCCTTGAGTTTTTCATCGACATCTCTTTGTTCTTTTTTTAGCTCGTGGAATCAGTCTTGCTCCACACTATTTCTAATCTCCATCACCTAGTTTTTGCTCATTTTTGATCACCTTGCTGGGAAAAAAAAGAAAAAAGTTAGGATTTCAAGAAAGGGAGAAAAAGTGAAATAAGTTAATTTGACACCAAGTAGTTCTAATTTTGGAAGCAAGCAACAAATATAGCTTGTTGCCGTTTTTCGTAAGTTTTTCCAAATTAGTGTTTCCGATTTTCTGTGGCGATAAATTTTCGAACTGATGAGAACTCGAAGACTATGTTACAGCTGTTTCAAATATATAAATTTTAAATGACTTCAATATTTTGAAGGAGTGACGCTCTTTTGGCGCTATTTTTCGCCACAATGTTTTGTTAAAAAATGAGCAATTTACGTAATATTTTTTTTTGCGAAAATGTATTTTCCATTTTTTCTGAGATTAGAAGTTTATCAGAAAACATTAAACTGGATAAAAGTATTCCTGACACAAATATTCAAATCTAGTAAACTCTACAAAATGATTTTGATTTTATAAAACCAAAAATCATTTTTAGAGAGGAAATATCTTTTGGTAAAATGGCCGGGAAAGATGGGCCTTATCTACGGTTTACGAAGCTGCAAGAACTGATGGTAAAATTGGCCAATGCAACAAAATAAATGTACTGATTCTCCATTTTTCGACCACCAATGATAATATAAATAGTATTTGTTACGTGAATACTTTAATTTGACCCAATCAGACTATTTAAACTCGAGTTATTTTTACATATCGGTACTGTATTTGTGAAAATACCACTGCAGATAATTGATATTTTCTGCACACAAGTTTAAATGAGCATGCTGTGATTTAAGTCCATACATTTCAACACACAAGCACACGCTTGTCAACTTAATCAAAATGTGACCCCAGACTGTGGCGAATTGACGACCACCCACGGTGTAAAGTGACGTCACGTTTCAGTGACGTGTTAATTAATAACGTTAGATTGAACAATTGCAGGCATCGCGATAAAGAAAACGTTATAAGATGATAATTTAATCATGGACACTACACGATTTAATTATAAGGGCTGCCATTAAATCTGCAGCTTAAAGTCTCCCAATTGAAAGGCGTATGCTTGATTCAAATTGTGCGAAGATTATTCGAATAAGATTAAAGTGATTGCTCTTGAAATCAAGCACAGCTTACATAATATAATTGCTCCGAGATTGGTGAGCAGAAAAAAAAATTCTTTAGTTCAAGCTCAAAAATGGATACCCTATTGGGCTTAGAATCTAACATGAAGTATAACGATTTTCCCAAGGGGTGTTTAGCTGTCTCATAAAAAGACACAAATCAGAGAAGCATCTTATACTTATCTCACTGTTCTGCATGTTCGCTATACCTCTTGATCACCTGTCACTAATTCTGATTTTCTTGATAATTTCTTTTCTATTACAAATGACAATTTGCGCACTTTCTTTGTTGTTTTTTGATGGTCTTAATTTTTCTGGGTTACTTTGTTACGTTCGTATTTGCCTCTTTAAAACAAGCAGTGTCTGACTTCCGTATTCTGTCGATATTCATTCTATTATTGGCTTTCTAGTACCGAAATTAGCTTACGCTAAAATGGAGAACAGCAACCTTGAATTAAACTGCAAAATTTAAATGGCAACTTGCAAAAAAACATCTAAAGTTAAATCGCTCGAAAAACTCTGCAGTGCGGCTCAAATCCGATCACTGTGTACTTAATTCATCTAAGTGGATGTCGCAGAACACACGTAGATCGGCTTCAGACCACCCAAGTTGCACTGGGTGGCGTGAAGGGCTTAGCCCAGCAAAATGGCCAACGAAATTTCGAAAGGCGCGTATTGTTAGGCGAATGCGAGGCGCCTTGATTGCTGTTACCATCCATATACTTATCTTGATTTGAACATCGAGATTGTTATGTGTGAAGATATTTATCGTTGCATCTTCTTATCGAAGGCATTTAGCAGATTACAGATGAGCAAGCGTGAAGAAAAACTAAAATAACACTTCAAAATTCCTTGTGTATCAAGCGCAATCGTATCAGATAGCCGCCTAAATTTTCTATATCATTTCCTGCTCATTAAGTGCTGATAGACTATAGTTAGTTGCAAAAAACAAGTCAGAGTTTGTTTTCTAAACTTATGCTTGTCCTAAATGAGGATAGCATCAAAAACTTTCTAAGGCGCGATCCAACAATTTCGTAACCAAAAACTTTTAAAAACGTAGCATTAACTGTGTCGAACTTTATGTATGTGTTTGCAGATGCTTTTGTGTGATATATGATGCATGATAGTATGGTTAATTGGCTATGTCTGGATCATTTAATCCGTATATGCAGGGTTGTAGGCCTCAATATGTACTGCTCCTAAGCCTCGCTTGCAAAAGAGTGTCGTCCCACAAATGCGTTATTGTTTTTATTTCAAAAATTGACAAACTGTTAGTGTGGCATTTTGCTTGTTTATTTTGGGAGTTTTCCATAATTTTGACAAGAAATACATATCTTTAATGCTAAAAATTTCAGCAAGCAAGAATGGTTTTGTAACCCTTTATTCTTCAATAAAATTTAAAAACAAATGAGGCTGAAAATTTGTGGAAATTGAATAACAGCCAGCCTCAACGCAAAATTTATTGGTTCTAACAAAAAAAAGAGTATTGGGTCTTGTATTTTCATGCTATTGGTTTATTTTGTTTCAAACCAATCAAATGCTTTTATCAAGTTAGACCTGCACTATTAATCACGTTTAATTTGCATATTGGAGGCAAATATCATTATTTTAACCATTATCCAATGTTTCGATACGGTTATGGTATATGTCAATATTATTATGGTCTTAAGTTTTTGTGTAAATTTTCTTTGAGAGGTTGTACATTTTACTTGTGCAAAGTTGAAAAGGTTACGTTAGCCAACAAAAAAGCAAATGAACCGTGACCATGTTTTTCCGTCCTGCTTCACATTTTTAAAATAATAGCCGGGGTTTGTTATGGCAGTCCTTTGACAGTTGATAGGCAATATTTTTGGCAACTGGGACCATACGGAGCCAAAAATGCACGCTTTTTTGACCCTCAAAGATCGGCGGCTTATTAGTTCATCTTGTTTTTCATTTTTCTCTATATATTTTCAATTAACATAAATTTATGTAACTGCCAAATGCAAGCTAGATGCCGTTTTCGCGAGTTTTGCATTGTACAAGCACTTTGGGAATTTGTCAATTAGATTTTGTTCAAGAAAACGATCTTGTTTAGCTTTAGTTTAAAGTTTTTTAAGTTTTGCAGCGCTATTGGGTCTACTTTAAACTATTATCTCAATCAAAATGAAATGGATATTTTTGCGAACTCAAAAAGCTGCAAATCGGGACTTAATAAAAGGGAATGCTATTGGCATGTTCCGGCTTCTTTATTTCTTAGCCCCACTTAGTTATCACATGATGGTTTTTAGAAAATATCCTTAATGAATTCGCAGTATTTCGAAAGGGCAAGACGGTATAAAACCATTCTAATTGGTATGGCATGACATTAATTGTTGCTAAACAATGAACTTTTAATTCTATAAGCATTGCTTAGTTTGAAAAACTACTGTACAGCATTATGCATCAAAGTAACCGCAGATACTACAGTGGATTTCTTCAGGTGTTGTTGGGCGCAAACAACTTTATATCAAAAGCGCAGAGCAACGATCTTGTCAACCAGTAAAAGTGCAGCGCTAAATGCGCAATTTATTTCTTTTAATTTCTGAAGCGTAGCGCAACTTCCGTAATGAACTTTTTGAATCAGTTAGAGCGCAATGCAATTCCGCAATTGCGGAACTGCATTTTCGTACCAATTTAAAGCGCAAACCTACTTCTGCAATTCAAGTTTCACAACACAATGCAAATACCGCATTTTTTGCGATTTTAGACAGAAAAAGAGTGAATAATTTGCTAAAGAAAGAAGGCACATATTTATCATTATTTCAATTGAAGTGAAACAAAAGTAAGTTCAATGTCTAGAATTGCGCTATTATCCGAAAAAAAATTTTTGAAAGCGCGGCAAAATTACAGCGTAAGAAACTTCAAAAACTTTAGTCCGCAACGCAACTTCCGCAATGTTTCAAAATTAAAGCACAACGCAACTTCCGCAATTAAGGAGGTTGCGCTTCTAATTGCGCTTTGCCAATTTCTGGTTGTGCCAGTTTCTGATGTGTTTAATTAAAATTTTTAAGCCTGAGTATAAAATTTTGGTACACCTGCGAACGTCGGAAATTCGAGCAAAGTATTGAAAATAAAGGCAGTACAGAAAAAGGAGAAAAAGTGTTTGCCAAAATATAATACTTTAAGCTGCTAATTAAAACATGGGCATTCTGTAGCTTTGCAGATTATTTGGTATTAAATCGGAAAGCCGTAAACGGTGAAGGAAATAAACGTTTTCTGACAAGATTCAGAGAGATTTTACCACATTCATCATCTGGGCTTAAAAAGTCGAACATTGCTTGTTTTTGGCTTGTCAGATTGATTTACTAAACATGTAATTGTGGCAAAACTTACAAGAGCTCAACTAGTTACCTTGGACTCTATAACGAACAACCGCAAGCATTCTACGGTCAATCACCTATCATGCGTCTTTCCACTAAAGATTGTAGTTGGCAAACAGAATAGACCACCTACGATGATCTCGATCGCTCATTTTGACTTTTGCCAAGGCGCCTAGCAACCACAAAGATATGGACTTCAACCGCAGCAATTGCTCGATCGTCACGCCAAACATGATGTAATTGAAATGTTTGAAAATCTAACAGCAGTTAATTTACCATAAAAAATCAAATAACCTTTTTCCATAATTCTACAACAGATTAAATGTTTCGAATTTAAATATTTAGAAGCATTTCAATTTGTCCCCAAACTTGAAAATGTAATTTAAGTCCCTCACCTTTCTAAATTTGTGCCTTGTTTAGCACATTTTAACAGGAGAATAGTTTGTATGTTGTTACATTTTCTAGAAGTCAATCAAATCAAAATCTTTCATTATACTCGCTGTATTACGCCGAAGCGTGTAACGAGTTGGCGGGGCCCATCTCCGCGTCATTGCGCCCGGGCAACACAGCTCCTTTCGAAGAAATGTCGCAGCGGTGGCGAGCCGTTGGCAACACTGTGTCCGATTTGACCGGCCCGAGATTTGAACCACAGACCTCCCGCTCCAGAGACGAACGCGTTACCGCTCGACCAACTGGTAAGATTATAATTTTTCTCCATTAAAACAAAGTTAAATGCAGTAGATTGTAATTGTGTGTGTTGTGGGGCACCCAGTTGAGTCTCCCAAATGGCGAAACCTGAAGAAAACGAAACGTTGAATTTTTACACAAAATCTTGCAGATCTCTGTTCAAAATAACTATTACCAGTAACAGCAAAACAAAATAGTTCAACAATTTTTTTATGTGCCAATACCAGTAATTGTACTGCAGCCGGTCTACTCTACATATGAAAAATACAGTACCGTACGGTATAAAATTAGTGCTTCCAATTTTCCAAACCAAACACTTCCAAAAATCACCATAGCAATTTCGCTAATAGGTGAAATCAAAACAAGCCTAGTTTTGTGCTTTTTCTTTAAAAAAATACTACTAGTACAAAGCATGCGGTTATCCAACAATTAAAAGCGCCATTAGAAGGTATCAAAACTCTTGCCAAAATTGCGAGCCTATTTTCGCCAAAAGAAGGGGTATTTTAGCGTTTTCAGACAATGTAATTCTGTGCGAGGCAATTGCTGTAATCCTAATCTTTACAGACCTTAAATTATCAATTAATCTCATCTTCGCGGATGTTCAGTCAGGACCACACACACGAAAATTGAATGACAAGCGAGAAATTTCGCGAGTTTTGAAAGTTATCGACGAAGAATTATAAAGAATTGTTTGTTTTTAAGCAAAATAACAAGTTTTAAGCATGTTTTTTAACATTGTGCTTCGAAAAATAGCAATTTTTTCAGGTGCATTAATGTTTATGCCACCGGAAGATGTACGCTGTTTTTGTCACTTCTTTGCAGGTGATCGAAAGTGCTAAAGATCCTGTTGTGCTGTTACAAGCATTTTGATAAATTTACTTTTTGTTTTTACTTTCTAACAGCATTAATTAGGAAAATGAACAAAACTGTTACAATAAACAGCATTATTTTGATTAAAAACCGCCAAGCCTTAGTTAAAACAGTAAAAGTTTTGAACAGTTCGAACTTTAACTACAATCATCATCAATAACAAATAATTGTTTCAAGATTTGTGAAATCCAGAGCCTTTTTGAGATTTGGAGCGGCTTCACCCCAATCTTTGGAGCGGCTTTACCCCAATTAGGCTACGTTACGTATACCTTTACAGTATTCCAGTAATGTCATTGATCCATAGTTATTCAAAACTTTTGCAACTTTGCAGAATATTTCCTTGCTTTTTTTCACGTTTTTAGGTTGAAGCAAAAGTAGTTCATAAAGGCTAAGAATTACTGTAAATTGATGTAAATACGTAAAAACTGACCATTAAAAGGCTGTATAATACTGCATATAGGCTAGTAGTTTGCCCAATACGAGATATTTTTACTCGACGCAGATTTCCATTCATTATTATTGTGTGTTTGACATTTAAATGACAAGCAATTGATGTCTAGTTCAAGGTGTCCCAGCTCCCAAATCACCTTGTAGACCGACTAGACATCGGTTTCCCATCAAATCGTTGAATAAGTTTCCAAGTTTTCTCAACAATCGTGGACTTTGAGGCGACCCCAATTGCTTTATAGAAAGTGGCAACAGAAAATATTCACGCAAAATCATCGACTTTACGAGAATATATATTTATGCAAAATTATTGATATACAGTTATATTTTGTTCTAGGATGACTATCAACGGGAGGGTTGAAAAGGAGGACGCTTAAAATTTACTTTTTTACTCTTGACAGGTCATTTTTTTCTCAAGGGGGCAGCGGCGGTGGAACCCACTTCTCTGACAGATTTGTATTCAGTATTGTGCAGGGGCGGTCAAAGAAAAATGCTATAGGGTGGAAGGAGCAAGAAGACTTTGATGTCAAAATAATATTATAAAACATTTGAGTAGACAGTTCTTTCATTAAATTCAGCTAAAATGTCTGGTGAATGCTGGAAGCTCCCCAAGCTGAGTATGGAACGGAGCCACGAAGCTTTAGCCTTTACAATATTCATCTGGGATGGTATTTTGTGGCATTGCAACGCTACACTTAGCTGTGTTAGTAAGCTACTGATAGGCGATAATTAAAAAATTTGAAGCCGGCATACCATCCCATAAAAAATCGCTTGTGGCAAACTTATCAACCAAAAGTATAGACATGTAGCTCCCCATGAAAATCATGACACAATAAACGGCAAGATGGAATCCTAAATGCAATTGGCAAAACAAAAATTACTTTATGAGATCTACGATAAATATGCTCTTATAATTGCTCTAATGCATAATTGAAAGAGAACATTTGTACGTTTGGTCTTGTGTCAGTACGGATGGTGGACAAAGGCAGCCAACGGATTGTCTGGTCAAAACCCGGTCGTATGGCATCGGTCATCCTACTTTATATCCATGCTGAAAATTACAAGATAATGAAAGCTAGCTTTACAATCCGTTCAAACTGAACGTGCTATAGTTAAATACCAATTCTAGGGGGACAAAAGGATACACCTAATAGAGTTGAATTTAGCGGGAACAATCTCCCGAGCCCAAAAACCCTGTTTCCTGTAATCTAACTTCTCGCGTTATATTGTCGGCGACAAATTGAATCTAACCTACAGCGATAAATTGTTTTTTGTGTTTTAATTTTTTGTTTCAGCGATGTATTGCACCATGATTCCGCAAGTTTTCCAAGAATTCGGCAGCTGTGGGATTTCACCCCTCACCAGACTCTGAGCTTGCCATAGATTTATCATTTTAAAGCAAAATAACCTCTGCTTAACAGAACTATATAATGATGGATATAGGTTAGAGTATTTTTTACATTAGCCAAAGCTAAAAATTTTTTTAAACTAACTAACTTCCTGCTTCCGGTATCAATCAATTTGGGTTGCTGAATTAATTATTATGTTGGACTGAATTGAACAAAATAAATTATTCAGCCAGCAAGATTAAAATATTTTTAAACCAAACAAAAAAATATCCATATATGAAAAGACAAGAAACACGAGATAAATTTTGTTAAGCACTTAAAACTGTCAAGAACACTCCAAGGACTGAAACGCTTTAGACGAGGTGTCCGTCCGAGCAGAAAAATCAGGAGCAAAAGTGTTACCACCATGAGCGGATTTAAGGATTTTTTTGTTACCATGTGGTACGTTGGCACAGAGCCATAGGGGCCCCACCCCTGAAGCATAAAACTTAACCCAAGCATGAATGGTTTTAAGCGTGTTCTGAACTTGACCAAGAACAAAGAAACTTGAAGAAGCTGAGTGATTTAATTCTGTCAAAAGTCTTCCAAATTTTAGCAATTTTTTCAAACGGTTTCAAACGTGAAAAATATCATCTGAAGGGCGTTAAAATAGCTATTTCATTGACTTTGAGTTAAAAAACTCCGCAAAATTTTGGTTACGAGCCTGGACATAAAAGACTTTTTCCAATTTACTCTTGCCGTCAGAGTTAAAGTGAGTTGCTATGAAGTTTAAAGACTTTTTTTCTTCGGGGTTTCATCTTTCCAGAGTCAAAAGAGCCAAGGGCCATTGCCCCAGCCGTAGCGTAACCAAGGGGACGGAGAGTGCTCTAGCCCACCCATTGACCTGTCGACCAAAATGAAAAACAAGGAAAATAACACCTTTTGAGCACTTTGGAGACTGTCTTTTGCAATGAAATGGACTAAAAAATGATTTAATGCATCTTTTAAAACAGTTATTTTGGGGGGGAAGGCTAATCAGTCAAAAATAAAACTTTACAATCTGCAAAAACCTTGAAAAATGGTCAGAATTAGCAATCAAATTTGATCGCTTGTTGAAAAATGCTAAATATTGGTTTTATCAAAGAATATATAAGCTCAGGAATAGGAAAGGAGGGGGCAATTCAGTATTAGTCAATTACCAAACACTTCTTTCAAATCTGGTTCCATTAGTTCCCATTTCCCCAATTATCTTTTTCTATAAAATTTAGAAGAAATAGAGTACTACGTGAGAATTTTATTAAACCATAGGATTTTATAATTTACCAGCTTGCAAATAAGAAAACTAAAATTTTTCCGTTAGCGACCTCCCACCACCTTAATCGTGTGTTTGCCCTGCTAATTTCTATGCCACATTTCAAAAGCATTAATTTTTATCAAATTAGGCCTAAAATTAAGTTGCTTTTGCAAAGAAATACAAAATGTTTGAGCACTGGGAACTCTGCCCGCGGCCCGCAGACCCCCGAAACAGTCCCCCTCTTATTGCAGATTTTTGGATTTGCGCCTGGCTACTTGGCCCTAGTTACCGCGGAGAACATGATTGTAATCACATGTTTAATCACCACGTTACCTTGGCAAGAAGATAGTAAAAGAACTTTTCGGTCTTCGATTCAAACTGCCATCGGCCGCTTACCTGTCCATCACACACGGTAGAGGCTTCACACTGTTCCTTTTTTTATTGCTTGAACGTCAATCTGAAAAGATGTGAATACCAATTTTTGTGGGGCTTGGTTTGACCCGACCGGGAATCGAACAGAATCCACCGTTTCAGTGGCAGACGCTCTATCCACGCCGCCGTTGATCAGTCAAGTTCACCTCCCAACTATTCACCAGCCTACTTTTTGGGTTTCGCAGGGTAATATTTCAAGTTTTGTTGTAGACAAGCAAGTTTGAATTCACCTCTCATGACTTTCTGTAATTTGATGTCAATTATGTGAAAATATTTGCTATGCCAACTCTCCTGTCAAATCCAAACAAATTGTTTTCCTGTATTGCGCATTATGCAATGCTCTTTTAGCACTAAGTTTGGTGTTTCAGTCAAAGCCATATTGGAAGGTTTCTACCGCTTGACATTGCGAAGCATAGGTGTAGCCAGGGGGCCCGGACCCCCCCAATTGAAATGCTACCAATAATAAAAATGTCACAGAACAGACTATTATTTCTTCAGTTTGTTTTAGCATCTTCGCGTACAACAGTACACGCGTACAATAGTAATCAACAATAATATTGACCCAAAGAGCCCGGGTCCCCTCAATTTAATTTTTACCAATCAATTTAAATGGGCCCCCTACAATAATATTTAAATGGCCCCCGATTTAAATGGGCTCCCAAAAATACTATTGATCCAGGGGCCCGAGCCCCCTCAATTTAATTTTTGCCAACCAATTTAAATGGGCCCCCTACAACAATAATTAAATGGGCCTCCAACAATGGTATTGATCCAGAGAGCCTTGGCCCCTTCAATTTAATTTTTTGCCAACCAATTTAAATGGGCCCTCTACAACAATAATTAAATGGGCCCCCAACAATAATGTTGATCCACGGGGCTCGGCATCCCTCAATTTAATTTTTGCCAACCAATTTAAATGGGCCCCCAATAATAATATTGATCCAGGGGGCCCAAGACCCCTCAATTTAATTTTTGCCAATCAATTTAAACGTGTAACCCAAGCGAAAATAAGATAGTTTTTATCCTAAAAGTTGCTCACTCAGGCTCTCATGTAACCTTTTTATGAACGTCACGCACTAACCAGGGACGGATTTAACATATGGCTCAGAGCCAGGGGCCCCGCGCGCGTATAAGACGTTTTTTGGTCTTCACCTGTATTTAGCCGGAAAATATTGCGAAAATTCCAAAGTGCCAGGGCCTTACTCATTGTAAATCCGGCCCGGGCAATAACATGGTTAGTAGGCCTAACCATCTATTGTATATTTTTCAATAACAATTCACCTACACCCAGAGGTGAAAGTAGAAAATTTTTCTTACCGGTACTGAGCCACAAGCCCAGAAGAGGCAAATAATTTTTTCGTAGTTAGTATCCACTTACAAAACCCTCAACGCCTTGATTACACCTAACACTCTAGTCAAGTCAAGTCAAGTTTATTTTACCATACGTTAAAGTACGCAGGCAGGAAGCAGCGAAAGACCATGCGGTCATCTATGTCAACTGCACCAAATAGCAATACTTAAACAGTATCAGACGTAAACTTAAGCTTGGCGAAAAATTAACACAATTCTACAAAGCATAGTAAAAAGCAGCACTGTCATAAAGCAAGCAATATTTACAATGTATATCAGTTTTCACATTAATGGGTACCGTGCATCCATCAAATCAGTCAATTTTTGTTGAGCTATTTTTCATTAACAACAATATGCGATAGGTGTAATTGAATAATTACATTACGTTTTCCTAATAACAATACAGGTCTAATCTAGCAAACACGTTTTCTAGTAAAATACAAGTTTAATTTTAGCTAAAACGTTTCTTTACATCAATGTAAGTCTAAAGATTAACGATCACACTTATTACATATTTTACTCCACTTGAAAAAAAACAAAAACCAAGCAGTTAAGCAAATTATGTATTTAACCATCGTCTTTGGAGTAACGTTCCAAAGTAACTGATTTATAATTATTTTTAAATTTAGCAAAGGAGCAATTTTTTGAGCAAGAGGAATAGCTTCCCATTCCTTTATACATGCGTGATGTAATCTTTTCCTCCCAAACTCACTGTCGAATGTATGATGATAATAACCGCCGGCTGATTTTTGTCTGGTGTTGTGTTTGTGTATCTTAGTTAGATCGACAAAGTAATTACTAAATGATAAAGGAAGCATGTTATTTTTAAATTTAAAAATAAATTTTGAAAATTCAAATTTGATCATGTCTTTTAGTTTTAAAGCTTGAAATTTAACATAAAGACAATCGATAGGAGAATTTCGAGGAAGAAATAAACTGGCTCTGATAAATTTATTCTGCAAAACTTCCAGTTGGTGTAGACACGAATTGGTAGTTCTTCCCCAATTAATTAAAGAGTACGATATGACGGAGTGAAACATAGAGTAATAAATTAGTTTGCGAGTGGCTAAGGGTACATAGTGTCTTATTTTAAAGATTAACCAAAATTTTAACGAACTCTAAATTTTAACGAACTATAAAATATTAGATAATCCGAGAATGGCTAAAACGCAAATAACTAATTTGTCTCTGGATTACAATAAATCGCTAATCTGAGACTGGAAACAATGTCTTGTAGTACTGTTGCCTGCAAATTGGAGAGTAAAAGGTTTACCACAGGATTGTATTGACACGAAATTTGAAAAAGCTGTTTGGGGGATAAGTAAAAAAAAAACCCAAAATCTACTTTTGGCTCATTATTGTAATTTTGTAACCACAAACATAACGACACATTTTCAACCAAGCACATAACCACACAAGCCAAATCAAACACTCAATTATTCAAAAACTTTCCATAAAGAATCATAGTTGCTATCCTTTTTCAAGTTTTGTTGAGCCATGCCACTTGTTGAACGAGCTGCTCTTCTTCCCTTTCCAAGCCAAGTTCTTACGTATGGCTCTGGATTCCATTTCTCGCACGGTGGTCCCACAGCAAGGGCGTACGCAAGGGGGGGGGGGGGTTTGGGGGTTCAAACCCCCCCCATTGGTCTGTCGACCAAAATGCACAGTTAAGAAAATATCACGTTTTTAGCACTTCTGAGCCTGTTTTTTGCAATGACACGGACTCCAACATGATTTAAAGCGACTTTTGAAGCATTTAAAGTTTTTTAGGGGGGGTTAATTTGTCGAAGATAGGGTTTATAAATCAATAACAACTTCAAAAAATTGCCAAAATTAGCAAATTTAACCGCTAAAAATGCTAAACATTGGCTTCATCAAAAATATGGAGATGGGGTTTCAGTATTAGTTAATTATTAATCCATTCAAATCTCGTTCCATTCGCCCCCCTCTACCCCCCCCCCTTTCTCCAACTGTCTCATTCTATAAAATACAGAGTATAAATGCTCGTGAGTTTTTTCAAATTATGACTTATGATTTACCGGCTTGTAAATTTGAGGACTGAAATGTTACCATTTGCCACCGCCCACATAGCTCACTTATGCGCAAAGGCATACACAGGGGGGTGGGGGTTTAAACCATCTTCTCTATTAATCCGACGTATATCATTTAAAATATCGCCTTATTGTGCAAAACAAACAAGCTTCTTCTATACTCTCATATTATTAATGCAAAATATTTAATTATAATAAATTTTTTTTTGTTATTTAATGCTACATTGTAAGCGGCTAAGTGTAACACTGAAACTCTGGAATGTCGTGTTACGAGTCAGAGTAACTTTAAGTAGCGTAGGCGGGGGGGTTATAGATCCCCCATTGGCCTGTCAACCAAAATGCAGAATAAGAAAAATACTACGTTTTTTGCACTTCTGAGACTGTTTTTTTGCTATGGAATGGACTAAAAAGTGATTTAAAACATCTTTTGAAACATAAATTTAGGGGGGAGGGGGCTAATTTTTTAAAAACAAAACCCACAAATTAATGAAAACTTTGAAAAATGGCCAAAAACAAGCAATCGAATTTGATCGCTATTGTAAAAATGCTAAACATAGGTTTCATCAGCGAACATATTATACACTTAGGAATAGGAGGGGGCTACTTAGTATTAGTTAATTACCAATCACCTGTCTCAAAATTTTTTCCGTTAACCCCTCCCCCCCCATTTATTTTTCTCTATAAAATATAGACGAAATAGATTGCTCTGTGTGAGTTTTCTTCAACTATAGGATCTTATGATTTACCAACATGTAAACAAGAGAGCTAAAATTTTACCATTAGCCACCTTCCACATAGCCCATTTATGCAAGCAGTTCAGTCAGGTTTGCACTACCAATTTCTATGCCACGTTTTAAAAGCATTATTTCTTATCAATATAGCCCTAAAACTAAGTTAATTTTGAAAAAAAAATGCAAAATTTTCAAGCGCTGGGGGCTCCGCCCCCAAACCCCCGTGCCTCCGGCGGCTGGGGGCTTTGCCCCCAGACCCCCAAAACAGCCCCCTCAATTGCGAATTTCTAGCTACGTGCCTGCCACGTTTTGCACTGTTTATAATCACATGGGTTTTTGTAGCTTTTGTTTTGAACAATTTTTTCTTCATCGTTCAGTTGCAAACCTTAAGATGTTAACTATAGATATATGCTTAATTGTTTGTTGTTTGAAAAGTTTGATTTGCATTACGCACTGTGGCACTTTGACTCCATCTTGCTACATTACGCTAAGTTATTTATTCACCAAAGTATAGATCGCGAACAAATTTTTGATGTCACTTTTGAAAACCCCCTCCATTGAAAAATCCTGTGTACGCCACTGTCCCACAGTACTGACGAAGAGCTGCTTCTCGGCGTTGTTCGTAGTGATTGCATTTCTGCTATCAGTGATATCTTGTTCATAGCGCTGAACCCGCGCTCACACTCGGCCTTACTCGGTGAAAGGATGTCAGTGGCCACCATCAACTTATTTAGTTGGTCAGGAATGCTTCTTTCTCCACTTGCCTTAAATTCAATATACGCAAGATGAGTTTGTTGCTTGTTGAGACGAAGTGTGCCACATAAACTTTTCACTTCATCTTCTCCAAAACGAGGATTTTCATGATCAATCTTTTCTGGATCTTACGCGTCAATTTGACCAACAAGGGTTTTGTAGTTCTCTCTTCGAGTTGCATGAACGCTACGCTGTGCTCTGCTTGATGCCGTCGTAAAGAGCCTTTCTTCCATATTGTCAGCTACAGCCCGAATAAACTGAGCCTAAATTATTACTGGGCTTCTTCCTTCTCTCAGTTCTACTTGTTGGAATGGCATTGCTTTTTCTGCTCGTTGAGCCAAGATGGAATGTTCCCCGGGGAAGCGATAAGGCTTTTATACGTTTTGTATAGGGATTGAGTAAAGTGTGAGCTTTTGGTAGCGCGGTATTTCGGCTTTGCAGTGTATCTGACAAATTTGTTATTTGTTTCAAGACATCTGCCATCATCGCTAAATTTTTAACAAAATTTATTGTACAAAATTTAGAGAATATTTTGTAGCGTCAGCTCCAACGTAGCCACAAGTAGAAGTGAAACTGGACGTATGGATTAATAACTCAACCCGGAGAGTAGCTCGATAGGTTGTGCAACCGAGTCGGTCGACCGCATTGCGACGCGTCCTATTGACACGTACGTTGCAATTTCTTGAAATCTGGCCTTTTCAGTACTTTGTCCAGTTTCGTCATTTGAAGCTTAGTGAAAATGTTGCGCCAAAGCTGGGAAAGAATGCCAAACTGCTGAAACTGCCCTGAAGGATGAAGCGACCCAGTGAATAGTAAACATCTTTCCGATTCTTTTGAGGGTCGTTTGCAAATCATGGAAACATGGGTTAAGTTCACGCCTGTCCTTTGGTGACTAGCTGTACATCGAATATAAATGATCAAGAAATGATTGAAAGTCATTTGTCACTAATACTTTCCAGTGCATTTCCTACAGCAAGCTCAAGTCTGTGATTAAGACAATGCCACAATATTATTTCAGGAAATTTGTCTTTAAGCAACTTCCCGACTCCTGACTTTGTCCCCAGCATTACGCTAGCTCCATCACTGCAAAATCCAATGATTAATTCTTGGAGTAACTCGATGGTGTAGCCATTTTTGAGCAAACAGTGCACAATTTTGTCTGCAATATGAGAAGCGCACAGACTTTCGAATTCTACTAAATCTAGCGGAAAGTTAATAGGCGCCGCTTTGCCATCAACACTAGCTCTTAGAAACACGATTAAAGTTGATTTGTCACCCACGCGAGTTGATTCATCCGATAGAACATTTATCTTACTTCTGCTTTCTATAATTTTGGTTAGAAGTTTTTTCTTCATATGTGAAGATATTTAATTAGGTCAACACCTACAGTTGTACTGTGTAAAACACGTCCCATGTCTATCGAATTAGCTTGCCGAAGGCTAATCAATTTTTCAAAGTCTGTAAAAGGTTTGCTATTTTTTGCCACATAATAAGCTGTCCTGAACACTCGAGCTGTGGATTGAAACGCAGTTTGCTCACTCTGTGCATTTAAATTAAGGAGTACATCTTTCGTTGCCGTCTCAAGAAAATTAATAGCTTCTTGGTGCGCTTTTGAGTTGCTGTGATCACGGATCTTTTTTCGAAGTAGTGAAAGTTGAACCGTTTTTGTGCTACCATAAGAAGTAACATTTCCATCTGTCCATTGAGTGAAAATATTAACACCACGAGATGCTCTTACTCCCAAATTATTGACTTCACGACACGGAGTACATCCTACTTTACCATCACTAGCGTACATTCAACTGTTTTTTTGTTTTTTTTTGCTTAAATTCCTCATAATGTTGTTCACTCCATATTAACGGATAAACAGTGGAACATTTTTCCTCAACTTGATCTTGATTCACAGATAGAGGATTGCTGATTGCACTACTTTGGCAGTAACATTGCTCTCCGTTCTTTGAACTTTAGTTGCTACTGAACTCAAAGTCTCATCACTGGTCTCTTTTCTCTTCCAGTAATGATTAATTTTTCTTCGCATTCTATAAACGTATATTATTTAGGTTAGAAATATTCCTAAAAATCAAACTTATAAATTGTAATACTCGCTACTTTTTATCGGTTATTTTATATTCGTTTAACAAGAATCAATAATTTGAAATCCAAAAATCTAAAACAACCTCTGTCAAAAGAAGACTCACTACTAAACTGTTGTCTCCACAACACTGCTTTCTATTTAGTCGAGTCTGAGCTGGTCTAAGTAGTGCGCATGCATTGAAACTCATCTTTTGCTCTTCGCCGTCGAAATATGTCGCATGGCATGCAGACAGTCTCCTTAGGCATTGGGCTACTCCTTTTAGACAGACTAGTAGGCTACTGGTTACGTCATCATTAAAATGAGTCTGTTATTTGCGCGTTGCTCTAACAACTGAGTATATTTTGCCATCTCCGCTGCCATAATCCAAACAAGCCTAATTCCTCTCATAAAAATACCAATTTCCACATCTATGTGGCCAAACTTTTGTAAAAAAAATACCTAGGCTAGACGGGTCCTACAAAACTTCGGGAATTTTTTGGGCTGCAGGCGAGACCCTCAAATAAACCCGGTGCTCCGTACCCCATTTCCCCTCATACAGCCTTGATTTAGCTTACCGGCTCTTTGAGCAAAAGGCTGTTCGCATTAAAGAATTTTGATTTTAATGAAAAGTTTTGAAATTATTTTTATGCGAAAATAAAATTTATTTAATAAAAGTGAGCCCATTTTTGAATTTTTTTTGGTGATTTGACTTGCGGAATAAGCTACAGGCTAGATTTAGATTTAAAATCTTTTACCGGTACGGCGTTCCGGCAGCAAATCTTTTACCGAAACGGCGTACCGGACCGTTCCGGCTTACTTTCACCACTGCCTACACCTCGCCAGTTTTTATGCAACAAAATACTTTTAAAAAAATTAGCTACAGTAAGGGGAATGCTCATTGAACAAATTTTTGAATTGAGAGGGCCTGGGCCCCCTGGCCTTACATGTATTCTTATAACTGGTTGTTTTCAGATCAAAACAATAACCTTTACGGAAAATTTTCGACTGGATTGTTATTTACCGCTAAAATATTGCAGAAGGCAATGTACTTTACTTCTCTCTACCTGGGCCAAATCACTTACAAAATTTAACCCCAAAATGCAAGATTTTAAACGTGTTTTGACTTATTGCAAGCAAAAGAAAGACTGAACAACTTAATTTTTTCAATTGGCTTTCAAATGTTAAAAATCTAGTACCGGTACTTTCAAATGGCTCTGAATACGTGCGAAATTTGATCCAATCGTGTTAAAACAGATTTTTTTTTGAAAAAATTACAAAAAATCGCCCTGCTGCTGCGGGCTTCGCCCCCAGACCACTGTAGACTCCGGCGGCTGGGAGCTCTGCCCCCAGCCCCCGTTAATGATACGTTTAAATTGCAGTCACTTCTTTACTCAACACATCTCCCAATTGAGACATTTTCACATTTTAATTATTGGTTTAAGCCCTCCCCCTTGAACCAGTTCCTGGTTACGTGCCAACACCAGGCTACGGCTTCTGATCTTTCATTCTACGATATCTTTGCCCCCACAAAAAATTCCTCTTTCGAAGTTACTGATGACGTCATTGTATGTGATTTGTGCCCTCTCCCCAATCAAAAATCCTAACTACGCTTATGTTGCAAAGTATAGCTAAATACCATTGTTGAGCTAAAAAACATTTTGCTAACACTAGTGAGATATTCGGACCACCAAATAACAGAATCTATCAAGATCAAATTTCAGTGTAGGCAGTAGCGTACGCAGGATTTTGAAAAGGGGGGGCAGGAACTTCAGAAAATTTGAGAAGAACAAAGATCTGAATCAGAAATTGTTCCACCCAAAATCAGTCCGATTTTTCGCCCAAAATTAGACAGAGCAAAAAAAAAAAGTCTTTACTCAAATTTAATCCGATTTTTCGCCCAAAATTTAGGTAAAGAGCAAAAAAAAAAGATTTTCTCTCAAATTTAGTCCGATTTTTCGCACGAAATTAGATAAAGAGCAAATAAATAAAAAAAAAGGTCTTCACTCCAATTTAGTCCGGTTTTTCGGCCAAACGTGGATGCAAGCCTAAACGAAACGCACAAAACATTGCCCTTTGTGTGATCAAACCTTATGCCCAACTTGCAAAGGGGGGGCCATGCCGCAATTTTGCATACTATTCTCTGAAACTATACGATCCTGGCGACCCAAAGGGGGGGCCATAGCCCAATGGCCCCCCCCTATATACGCCCCTGAGTGTAGGAATTGGTGTTTTCGAAAAGTGTATTTTTGTATACGGGGTCGAAGTTTTCAAACGTTTATGCGTACGAATCGCAGAAATGATAGCTTTGGGACTCTTTGTCTTGCAGAGTCAGGTTCGAGGTTAGCATGGATATTTTTAAGCTACTATCTTTCCCCAAACCCAACCCTGTACCTGGGATATGAAGGAAGGATTACCAACTTGGATAGTCGAATATTGCTTACTAACTCTTCAAAATCTCTTCATCTAATGATGAAAGAACGTTTTTAAGCCATGCTATACAAGACAATACACGGGTTTTCTAATCAATTCAATTCAATTCAATTTATTAAGACAGCGAAAAGACTATTCAGTCATCAAAGTCAACCGTCACGAGTTCATATTTACAAAACATTTTTACCAAACAAAAGCGAATAAGCAAGCTAATTATAGCAAGAAACAAATCACTAGGAAATTTACAGCAAAAAATGACAAGGTTATGTTCAAAGTCATATCCCTGACAGGTACCTCCCACCCCCCAATCCGAAATGATAACTACTGGTAGGTATCAATTAAGATTCTTTTAAATTCTTTTTTGAATCTGTAAAAGTTCATCTCTTTCACTTGCAGTGGTATTTGATTCCAGATTTTTGGTCCAATATAAATTAAACATTTTTGGGCTTGTTTTGTTGCAACTCTTGTTATGAAATAATTTCTTTTGTGTTTTGTTCTGGTGTTATATGAGTGTAATTCATCTAGCATGGTGTATTTGTGTATTTCTGCATTATGAGTGTTGAATGATTTGTTGTAGACACGGTGCATTAATTTAGCTACTTCAAGTTTATATATATCATGAAGTTTTAATAACTGTAGACTTGAAAATAGTGGTGATGTGTGGGTTCTGGGATTGCTATGGGTGATGATTCGAACTGCTCTCTTTTGTAGCAAAAATAATGGTCTCATGGCTGAAGCAGAAGCACTACCCCAAGAGCTAATGCAATAATTTAAGTGTGAGTGCATTGTACTGTAATACACCATTATTAATGTTTTATAATCCACATATTTTCTTAAGTGATAAAGAGCCCAACAAGCACTGGCTAATTTTGAGCAAACTTTTTGGATTTGTGCTTTCCAATTTAGTGAGCTGTCTATGAGTATTCCTAAATACTTGACGCAACTGCTTTGCCGTATGTTGTTTTCATCAATTTTTAATGAATAATTAGGGTTTGCTTTTTTATTAGTTATAATTACATACTCAGTTTTTTTGTAGTTAATTGATAATTGATTTAACTTCATCCAGTTACTGATGTGCTTTAATTCATCATTTGCCACTTTTTCAAGATCATTGCTGTTATGATGAGATACAGTGAGATTTGTGTCATCTGCAAAAAGTCTGACTTTAAGTTTAGTGGACAGAGGCAAGTCATTTACGTAAATGATAAACAGAAGAGGGCCTAATGTTGAACCTTGCGGAACACCACAAGTTATATTGTTAGTGTCTGAAGGTATGTTATTAACCATAGTGTATTGTGATCTATTTGTTAAGTAGCTCTGAAATAGTTTAAGTGGCTCACCGCGAATACCATATTTTTGCAGTTTTTTTAATAATATGCCATGATTAATGCAGTCAAATGCTTTAGACAGATCTAAAAATATAGATAGAGTTGTTTTTTTCTGATTAAGATTAAGCAAAAGTTCATTATAAGCATCAATTACAGCATCACTGGTAGAGCAATGCTTCACAAATCCATATTGATTGTTGTTTAACAGTTTATTTTTTGTAAAGTAATTATACAGCTGATTATAAAGACATTTTTCAAAAATTTTTGAAAATGGGCTAATAATGGAAATGGGACGATAGTTTGAGCATAAGTTTTTTGGCCCCGCTTTATAAATGGGAATAACTTCTGCAAGTTTTAGTATATTTGGAAAGCAACCAGAAGCTATACAGGCATTGTATATGTTTGCAAGCATGGGTGAAATGGCATCAACAGCCAGTTTAATGTATTTTACAGGAATTCCAGTTTTTCCTACGCTTTTGGAAGATTTCATTTCATTTATATGATTTTTAATTTCCAATGGTGCAATTGGGCGCAAGAAAAAAGAATTGGACTGATTTGAGATCAATGATGTTTCCGTAAAAAAGCATTCACTATCAGCAGGTTTCTTTATATTTTTGCTCAATACTTTTCCAACATTCACAAAATAATCATTAAATGCATTACTTATTAATTTGGGGTCTTTGATTGCTTGTCCGTCAACACACATTTCGACAGGAATTTGATTTGACGTTTTGTTTTTATGATGAAGTATATCATTGATGGTTTTCCATAGCTGTGCTGTGTTCTGTTTATTTTCAAGTATTAATTTATGAAAATAAAGTTTTTTTGATTGTTCTTTTACATGACTTAATTTATTTCTGTATTTTTTAAATTCTTGCCATAAAGTTTCATTTTGCTCTTTAATACACTGCGAATATAATTTAAATCCTCATAACCCCCAAAAGTAAAATTCCAAGATGAACCTTTATACAATATTTGAATTTCCCTCACGGAAGTAAACTCAACCACATCGAAGTTTTTTTTTGCACAAAGGAAAAAGGCCTTATATTAAACTTCATGTAGTTGTAGCGTTACCAGTAATTTTACCAGCAGTTTTAATCAATTTGATGTCAATTTTGAGAATTTAGCAAGCACTGTAGTAATGTCGCCAAAAAGCATAGGTGGGCGCAAATCGCTAACCCGCTAATTAGCGAAGCTAACATTTTCATTAGCGGTTCCGCTAATGTTCTAAAATATTAACGGACTGGTTATCGAAGCTAATTTTTTTAGCCAATCCGCTAGAAAAAATAGTTGCAACCGTGGTTTCAATAAAGCGAAGTCTAAAATTTAACACATTTAGCCGTTTTTGCCTGGCAGAGAAATATGTACATCATCAAGTATACAATGTAAGGCGTTTTTAGATCAGTAATCTTTGCCGCAAACATTGTGCTTCGATATGGTAATGCTTTTCTCGCGTTGGAAGTCACTCCAGTCTATGACATCATAATCCTGGCCTTGCGCAACCGCGAGTCAATAGGTCAAAATTTCGAAACCAGCATACCGAAAAAGCACGATTGAAATTCTTCATGTCAAATCGAACCAGTACCATTGCCAGAGCAAACAAAGTGAGTGGTCACTAGCCGAAAGTGGTGGTGGGGGTCACTAAAATAGATTGAACTTTTGCACATAACAACTGATATTTTACGGCTACAAACTATGCGTTGCGTTATTTTAAAATTTTCGTACGAAAAATGTCTGAAAAAAAGACTCATGTCTGAAAAAAAAGGGAAGTTTAAGGCCGGCAGCGTTTCTTAGCTAGTTTTGTATGCGGCCCATATAATCGTGTGAAAAATCTGACTGCACCAGTGAATGAGACCAGAAGTGCAACCAGAATTTTGCTAAGAGGGAGAGGGCTTGAACCAAAAGAAAAATTTTTTGCACCAAAATTTAGGCTCCGTTCTGAACAAACTGATGCAACTTATTTATGCATATCACAGAGTGGGCCTGGGGGCAAAGCCCCCAGCCGCTGAGTAATTTTTATGATTTTGCGTCTAAAAGTAGCAATTTTAACGCCGTTTCAATCATATTTCGAACGTTTTTGAAGCCATATGAATAACTACAATAAATTGCGAAAATTCAGAAGTCATTGCAAGAATTGAATTGTCTAGCCCTTTCATCCCCTTTATACTTAAGGTCAAGTCCAAAACACGTTTAAACGGTTGTATTTTGGGTTAAATTTTCTAAATGTCTTGGCTAAAAGAGGCTGCAGCCCCCTTAGCCCTTTTTTCTGGTCGCGCAACTAACTGCTACCTAAAACCACTTTTGAATGTGCTCCGAAAAAACAAAGCAGCTGACCTTTTAAAAACGTTTTCACGTACTGTTTCGGGTCATAATCACTAACGAAGTCCCGGGAAGAATTTTGTAGGCTTACATCCCTATTCCGCGACACATCCGTAAAGGTGTGTAAATAAGATGGATTACTGCGTCCATAAGCGTAGCCAGGGGGGGCCCGCCCCTCCTCCCCAATCGCAAGTGCCAGCAATGATGCTTTTGTGACCTGGGTTGTTCACCTAGACTTCAGACCGTGAAGACCCTTTTTTTGGTCCTCACGTAATTCACGGGACAAATTCAGCTCATCAACCAGTGAAGACCTTTTTTCTTTGGTCTTCACCTAATTTCCAGGATAGTTCAACTCTTCATCCCCGTGAAGACCTTTTTTTTCGCCGTTTTTTGATGTCGGACTCCACATTTCCATTTGTGGTTTGGCCCCCCCCAATCCTAAATTGGTCTCCAACTAAATTTCGGGGCCCCACTTAATCAAAAATCGGATGGTGAAAACCTCTTGTGGTTTGGCCCCTCCCCCAATCCAAAATCCTGGCTACGCCTTGAAGGCGTTGCTAGGGATGGTGGCACCCGGGGCGATATTTTGTGGTGTCACCCTTTTTTGGTTTAAAAACAGGTGGACCATAAAAGAAAAAAAAGTTCTCCGCTGAATCGTTGTGTTATTTTTCGGTTGATTTTAAGCGATGACAAAAGAAATAAAAAAGTGTTCGCCATTTGGTAGCGCCGATTTTCGGCCAAAATTTGGAATTGACTAGGGATAATTTTTATAGACTTAGTGAGAGCCACAATGATTGGTACAAGTTATGAAATTAAATTTTCGTTTTTTCGATCTCATAAAAACGACTAGTGAATGAGACCTTTAGGTTAATTAGCATAAAAACGACTAGTGAATGAGACTTTAGTGAATGAGACTAGTGAAAACTCATAAAAACGACTAGTGAATGAGACTTTTAGGTTAATTAGCGGATTAGCGTTAGCTTCTGCTAGCAAAAAATTTGTGTTATCGGATTAGCGTTAGCGAAGCTAATCTTTCAATTAAGAGAATAGCTGTTAGCGGAGCTAATTTTTGCGTTAGCTGTGCCCACCTATGCCAAAAAGGGTCGAATTTACGTGGGCCATGAATTAATTTAACACGAAATATCAACTCAGCTCGAAGCCTTTAAGTTTCTTTGCCACTTAACCACATGACTAAAGAGCGACACCATGTGGCGTAATTTTTTTTTGAAAATGGTACGTTAATGCGCGGGATTGAAGTAATCCGTCAGCATGTTACGATCAAAAAACAAAATTGAAAAAATTAGGCAAAAGGCACGCACTATCCAAAATGTTTTTGTTCTACGGCTCTACTAATAAATTAGAATTGTCAGCTATATTGCAGCAGCAGACAAATAAATTTAAAAAAGATAACATGTTTTTATTCAACACCAAACGTTTTCGATCATTTTTCTGGTCCTCTTCAGAGCAAAAATATTTGGTGTCAACATTTTATAGACTAACTAGCAAATGAGTTACTTTCAAAAGCAGTAAATTTTACCTTAACGCAACAAGGTACGCAAGTTTATCGAAACAATTGTACAAATTATGCAATGACATGAAAATAATATCGCACATACATTTAAAAGCCAGTTTTGAGTACCATTACAAATCTGAAAACACACAAAAAAACATAATATTACATGCTAACCTAATAAACATTTAGTAGAAAAGATGAACCATTAGCGTAAAGCAAATGATTCATCTTCTCTACTAAACATTTATTAGGTTAGCATGTAATGTTGTTATTTTGTGTGTGTTTTCAGATCTGTAATCATATTCAACACTGGCTACTATTTTCATGTCACTGCATAATTTGTGCAATTATTACGTTAAAATGGCGTACCTTGTTGCGTTAAGGTAAAATTTATTGCTTTTTTTGAAAGCAACTCATTAGCTAGTTAGTCTTTAAAATGTTATCTTGTTAAAAAATTTTGTTTGTTGCTGCAATATGGCTGATAAAATCAATCTCTTAGCAAAGACCAAATAAATCAAAATCAAATCTTTCATTATACTCGCTGTATTACGCCGAAGCGTGTAACGAGTTAGCTGGGCCCGTTTCCGCGACATTGCGCTTGCGGGCAACACTGTGTCTGATTTGACCCGTCCGAGATTTCAACCTCAGACCTACCGCTCCAGAAACGAACGTGTTACCGCTCCAGAAACGAACGTGTTACCGCTCGACCAACTGGCAGGTCTTTGCCAAAGATTTAGATTAGAATTGCTTTCAGTAAAGCGGTAGGAACCCGAAAAAAAAAATTTAAGCGAACTGATGACCATCATACGGAAGAAGGACTCGGACATTTCAAGAAAAATTGTTTGTGACAGTCAAAAATCAGATTATCGTTAGTTTATTTTCCATGGACATGAGTTGGACTAGCAAACAATGCAGCCAACAATGCATACGGAACTGAAGCAATTTACTAAAGAAAAGATGCAAAACATGAAAAACACACTTATCAAAGTACACAAAAAACATGGCACAGATGAACCATTCACTATGATTTGCGCGAAGCCAAATTAGGCGGCTTTACTAAGTAAATTATTCTGCATGCCGATTTATGTAAGCTCTTTCATTTTCCAGTGTAAATTCGAAAAAGACCAAGATACGCAACCTTAAAAAAATGCCAATTTGAATGTGCCATTTGCTGATTGGAAAGCATCGACAAGCTGAGAAAAACTTCTTTTTTCATTGCTAATTTTCCAAACAATGTTAGCATTTGTAATGCACACGTTCAGGTTGTCTACTTCATTCAATTTATACGAGACAGTCAGGCCTTTTAAAAAAATGAATGGTTTCGTTGGGACCAAGAGGATCAAAAAAGCATAAAAACAGCAATGGTCACAAATAAAAGCCATAAAAAACTGTGCTACATTATTCCGAAGACACAAGCAGTTTGGTAATTTTCTTCCAATAGGCTATAAGTTAATCAAACAAGCAGCGAATTTGATTTTACCCAATTACAGTGCCGTCGCCAGAGCAAACATAGTGAGGGGGTACTAGCTGAAAGTGTGCGGGGGGGGGTACTAAAAGAAACTGAACCTTTGCACATAAAAACTGATCTTCAGATCTTGTACGGCTACCAATATGCGCAATTTTAACAATTTTGTATTCATGTCTAAAAAAAGAGAGACATATAAGGCCGGCAACATTTCTTAGCTTGTTCCGTCAGCGGCCCACAGCCGACTGAAAATCCATCTACAGCAGTTAATGCTACCAGATACGCAACTAAGATTTTGCTAAGAGTGGTAAACGATAACTAAATTTTGGCACAAAAATTGTCGGATTTAGGCTTGGTGCTAAACAAACTGAGGCAACTCAAGCGTGTCACAAAGAGCCCCCAGCCGCTGGGCAATTTTTTTGATTTTGCAGCAAAAAAGGAGCGATTTTTACGTCATTTTACTCGCACTTTGCAGGTTTTAAAGCCAAACGAATCGTTAAATTGCTGAAATTCAGAAGTTATTTCAACGAAGAATTAAATTTCTTAGCCACTTTAGCTCCCCCTTTACTTCAGATCAAGTCTAAAATACGTTTAAACGCTCGTATTTTGAGGGTAAATTTTTACGTAACTTGGCTTAGGGAGCTTAAGCCCATTCACTCTGGTTGCGCCACAGACCGCGACCTCAAAATCTTGAGTGTACGTTAAAAATCAAAACAGCTGGTCTTTGGAAGAAATGTTTTCACGTATTTTGTCAGGTCATGATCACTAACGGAGAAAGGGAAACGATTCTGCAGGCTTACTTCTCTCTTCCGCCACACATCCTTAAAGGTATGTTAATAAGATGGATTATTACGTCAGATTTATGTACAACAGTGGGTTGCCAGCAATTTCGCAAAGAATCAAGAAAACTTCAAAAGGAGAACTATGCTTGAACGTAATTACTCCTTTTACCATCATTGCTGTTGTCTAGCAGTTACGTGATGTTCCAAAACCTGTAATTTGAGTAAACCAAAATGGGGGAACACAAGCAGTCGTTAGGGGGGGCATGCCCTCCCCCGCAGCGACGGCACCGCCCAACTACAAAAAAAGCAACGTTTGCGAACTTTAACAAACACGAAAGTCCGAGGTCAAGACTAATCTTCAAATACAAATACTTTTCCACTTGAATTCCCACCAGCGATGACATTACGTGATGGATGAAGAGCAAGCAGAGAGCAGACACTCGATAAACTTTCTTCATCGAATAAAGTGCCGATTCTCACCAGTTTGGAATTGTACACATCAATCTGAAAGCATCAGTAATTCGATTTCAAACCGGCAACTTCAACTTAAGAGAGAAATAAAAATTGAATTGATGCTTTGCGTTACTGTGACGACGACGGGTCTTTAATAGGTTTATCGTTTCGCAATTGCAACTTCAAAGTCAACAACCCGTTAAATGCTAAATTTCAGTAACTCACAAAAAATGGCTGTAAAGTCAAGACTAAACTAAACCGCAATCAACATTAAACTACTACCTACAATTTTGCAGCAAAATGAGTGCAGGATTGCAGGCGGATGTTTTCAGTTCGACCTTGCAACGTCGCGCATGACAGTCAAAACAGAAGCAATTTTATCTTTACGTACCTGTCTCACCGGGCGTTCCATGCTGCCAACAGCGATCACATCTTCCCGCAATGGATGCCACACTGCGCGGAAGTTGCTCAGCCATCTTCCAGTGAAGTTGTTGTGCGTTATGCATGATTTCATCGATGGTGACGTAAGATTTGAAGTGTCGTATATCCTGAATCAAAATATATAAGCTTTACGCATATCGTATCGACTACAAGCAACATTTTTTGTACGTGGCATGCTCCTATTTTGCGCGTTCCACTTCTTGAAGCTTCACCGCAGAGAATTTAGCTTTGAAACATGGGACAAGTTACAACCTATAAACCTCCTGCCGATTCTGCACTGTTCTTCTTTTGTGTACTCTTGTTCTATTTTCTTTAATCTCATTCTATCATCATTATTTCGCGATGTCTACTGTCTAGTCTCTTTGATAGTGGATACTGGGTACCCAACTACCCATACTCTAGAGTAAATCTGTTTTCTAACGAGTAACGTACCTACCGTGTCAAAAACGTTCGTGCGTAGCGAACTGATGTTTCAAAACCATTAACACTTCTTACCTTGATTTCTGAGTAAAAAACGATCACGAACAGCTTTTCCAAAACTGATAACCTCTGTCCAACCAAGGGATCACGTCTTTTCGGTGCGACCATTTCGGCGCCACCTATTTCGTTGCCGTACGTTTTCTGCACAGATCGTTTCGGCGCCAATTCGGTGCTCTTTGACTGTTCACTTATTTACGGTTTGGGTTAGGGCTTTGGGTTAGTGTTAGTAAAAAGCAAAGAATCTTGGCGCCGAAAAGTCGTGGACCCCATACCAATGGGCTGGGCCTTCCTCAAAACGTACGTTGTGCCTTTCGCGTTTTAACTCTTTTTATCTGCTCCGAGCAATCAGGGCGGAGCAATGTTTTATTGTTAATGCGAATTCAAGATGCTACAGGAAATCTCATTTTCTTCTGGACCGTTTTATGTAGGATTCGCTTGACGAAGTTCAATACGTTGAATGTCTGTTGAGTTTCACCGCCGTCCACAACCCATTAGGGATGGTCGGGCAATTTCAAACTTAACCAATTATACTCTGAGTGGCAGAAGTTTAATCTTACAATACGAATCGCTTAATATGCATACTGTAGTTATAACTGGAAGCTGTTATATGCATTAGATCAAAATGTAACAATAACGATTAATAGCCAACAAAAGTTTTTTACCGTAACGTATTGTCCAATGACGTAGTCAGAAGATGGCGGCCACTGAGAGGTGAAAAATATGCGGAGTCGACGGTCTGCGAATGATCGGTAATTACGGAAACTGGTTTCATTTTCTTCGATAAACTCCTCAAGTCAAAAATCTTGATAAAACTAAACAAAAATTACAACTTTGAAGGATTATTTCTATTTGACGGACTTATTTAACGCATTTCTATCTTATTCATTGCATTATCCAGGATAGAAGACAGAAAATGATTTTTCTAAAATAGATAGAGGACAGAAAATAATTTTCCTAAAATTCCAAAAGAAAATACTGTTATTATTGACTATTAATGCATATTTCCGCATGCTTTCACGAAAACATACTAGTGAAATCTTTTTTTGTTTTTGTGAACAAAACTCTTGATTGTAATTAACATTTCTAAGTTAGGTTTGAGCGAATTCCCACTTACCGATCATTGCTGCCGGTTGAAAAATAGTGTTGATACAAAGGGTGGACTGACACTGATTTAACGTTTCGTTCGTGAGCATCAACGGTTGTTACAGCACTGGAAGAATACTACTGAGTTCAATTAAAGGGAAGCTACTTTGATATCACGATGTGGCCATTGGTAGAATCTGAATCCTTTTTTATTTTTCTTAGTAAAAAAAATTTACTTTTATCAAAAAAAAGATTATCTTTATAAAAAAAAATTATGTTTTTTTTGCTATCAATGATCTTTTTATACGGCCGAGTTTGGCAAAATGTTACGATTTAATCCAATCATCGCCTTTGTAATATTTGAATTAAGTGATATCACAAGTCAAAAAATGCATCAAGTGAAAACGAGTTGAATAATCGAAGATAACAGACTATGATACATAAAGAAAATGTTTATTTCTTGACTCTTCGTCCAAAATAGCAAAGAAATCACAAAAACAGCCTGCGAAACTTGTAAAATCACTGGAAGGACGAGATACCTGGGATTAAGAAACCCAATATTTAAGAAACACAATACCTTGATGTTCGTGAATCTAATAACAACAAATCTCCATTTGAACAACCGGCAATTATGCCATTGCTTAATGGGTCATGTAAATCAAATGAAGATACTGAAATTTTGTCATCGTCGAATATCGCCTGCACAAAAAATCATAATACCAATAAATACCAACCGGCAAATCGGGTTTAAATTCCACAAACAGCTTTTTGTGTCGTTACGCATTATAAGCCTAAAATTTTTCTTACGCCAAAACGTTCAGACAATATGAAAACTTTCGTAAAGGTTCAACGATTGGACAATGGATAGTTGAGTATTTACTGCATCCACTTTTGCAAAAATAACGCATTTCAGATGGCTCTAGGCTTTACGTAGCCTACCCATTACAAGGATTTGGCGATACCACATTGGAAAACAGATTAGGGTGCTTCTAGTCGGAAAACTTCAATCTCACCTTTTCAAAAACACCTTTTGTGAGATCTAACGACCTTACAACACCGGCGTAGCTCGAAAAATACAGCTTATTGGATTTCGAACGTGGAAAGGTCAAGCAGCTCACAGTTCGATCATAAGTTGGAAAGGACAAACTTTCTGATGGACCCTATATTGAAAACATCGTTCTGAAGTCAGTCTCACTTTTTTACTACTGCGCAAATCGGTCCTTTAAGAAAGGGCTCGATGATAATCACAAAATTTAATTCTTCATTAATACTCGTTGTATTATGCCAAAGCGTGTAACAAATTTGAGGGGCCCATTTCCACGTCATTGCGCCTGTGGGCAACACAATTTAATTCTTTATTAATAATACTCGCTGTATTACGCCAAAGCTTGCAGCGAGTGTAAGGCATTTCCGCGTTATTACGTCCGTGGGCAACATCGCAGCGGTGGCGAGGCCTGGCCAGACTATGCCCAACCTGACCAACCCGAGGTTTGAACCTCCAACTTTCAGTTCCAGAGACCAAAGCGTCACAGTTCAACCGACTAGGCAATGGATGATAATTCCGAGTTGGTTTATGTCTTTAAAACAACTAACTCGCATTATAGAATATGCACGGTGGATTTCTAGTTCAAAGAAAAATTTAAAATGTCTTTTTTAAAAAGTGTAAGTAACCCAAGAACCATTAGCATACCTTTGTACTGCAGGTTTTTAATAGTCCAATAGTACCCTTTGTAGATCCAGCGGCTACCAGCAAAAAATCCTCCCGAGGATGAATGGCAATTGCGTAAATTCGTTTCTCCACAACCTTTCTATTCAAACATCCCTTTTCGACCATCTTCTGGAGGGCAATATCGTAACTTCAAAAAACAACACGATAATAAGTAATTATCAATTGCTTTGACCGGGAAAAAACAAAAAAAATCTCGCGGTCTTTGAGTCAACCTGCTAACTTCCTACAAAAAAAACAAAAACAAATCGGTAACGGCAGAACAAGACAAACACTGTGTAGGCATCACGCTGTCCCTTGTATTGTAAAGCATCAGGCAGGGAGCTGTGAATACAAAGTTTTAATCTTTGGTTTAACAAGACCATGGCGTTGACGACGAAAAAAATTTGTTCAAGAACTGATTTTAGTTATCTTCCTCTTGAAATCTTACTTAATGGTTTCAGATGATTTCTGCACCAAATTCTTCAACAAAATTAAAATAATTAACGAAATTTTGAACCATTAATAAATATAAAGAACATGTTGAATGATTTCTCGTCTTACCTTGTTTGATTAGGTTTGTTTTTATTCAAGCGCAAATTAGTTGATTCAAAAAGCGTCGGTATCTTGTGAAATAGAAAGTTTTTGAAAGTAGGGTTATTCCCTTCTTGAATTTCTTTTCCACTGTCGTCGAAAAGAAGTATCGAATATTCATCGGAGGTGGGCCGAGGTTCCTAAACAAAGTGAACATTACTTCAATCGTTTAAGGTAGAAAAAAACGCGAGTTTTCAAACAAAAATGCGACAATTGTTTCCGCTAAACACAGGTTTTTAATCAATTTCAACGCAAACCGTCATTTCAAGCCTAGAAAAAGCCAAGTAGGAAGGCATGTACATTCTGCTTAAAAAACTATCCAAGATCAAGCGTTAACATACAGATAAGCAATATTTATTCATTGTAAAAAAAAAGCAAACTTTAAGTTATCGTACAATATTTAAAAATGAGGATTTGGCTTACGGGTGCTTCTTCCTTTTCTTTCATTGTAGCCACAAGGGTTTTGACAGTAGTTTCAGAAGCGGCTTCAATATTTTGGAGCCTAAGAGATTTGCGGCGTGGCAATGAATGATAAGTAGGTTTCTGAGCTGAGCAAAAAAAACATCAACCTTTCGATAACAAAATGGTCGCAGTAAAAAAAGTCAATGTATTTTAGAATTACAGCACAGTGAAAAAATGGTAGCCTTCTATCTACTCTTCCATTTTGTGCTCAAATAGAATCATCTAATAAGAAAAAATGCTGGTCAAGTTTGTTGCAAAGAGCCATATTCTAAAGAACTTTAGACTGCCATACCAGGTTCTTGACGACTGACAAAAATAAAAAAAAACATGTCAAATTATTTAGGCAACTAGGAGTTTAATAGTTCATATGAATCCATGAGCAAAACGTTTCAAAAATTTAAACAGCAGAAAAAAACAATTATATTATCAATAGAAAACATTTTAGTATTGATTGCAAAATACAATAATGCAAAAACATTTCTCGTGAAAAATGTTACCAAGGACAACTCCAAAGTTCAAGTCCAGTGGTTTGGGCAAGTGTGCACTGTACTTACACCGAACAGAAAATTTAACCGAAAACCATCATTTAAATTCAATTTGATATGTAATAAGTTTACCCAATGTCACATGCAAGATGTTGACACATTAGTTTGTGGAGAATGATAAAGATCCAACTAGTAACTGCGGTCAAAAGAAGAAACAGACCACACCTTATGGCCCGCACTGCAAGTACTGAGATCTAAGGAATGAAACAGACAAAGCCATGGCGTGACTTAGTGTCATTAGCATGCTAAGATTTGATGATCATGATACATTAGTAGAGGTCAAACCTTTTGGTGTTTTAATGCGTGAAGAAGTTGAAGCTTTTGGTTTTTTAATGCGTGAAGAAGTTGAAGTGTGATTGGGTGTAGAGCAAAATTTAGAGGCTGCTTCATGAAGCTTAAGTCGTTCAATCAGCTCTTTTTTTCTTTGCTGCATCTTCTTTCTCCTCTTGAGTACAGTTTCTCGGGTATCCTGCAGCAAAAACATAGCATGACAAAAATACCAAATAAATGAATTTAAGCAAAAAGAGTAAGTTGTAGGTGGCAAATTTGGCAATACTTTTCAAATGGGAGTAACTAGTTTATCAGAAAGTTATTAGTTAAAAAAAGTAAAATGAAAACGAGCAGTATTTTCATTTTTGAGGGTTAAGATTAGGCTTTGGGTTAGAATTGGGTTAAGTTTTAGGGTAAGGATTTGAGTTGGGGTTAGTTTCAACAGGGCATCAAACGTTAATTTAAGTCATTTATCGTATGTCAAGTAAAATTTTATATTTGTTTAACATTGTTTGCGACTAATTTCAAAACTCTGCCTCTTCTATGTCGAAAGATACAGGGTGTCCATAAAGTCCGTGTGCACTTTAAAAAAATTATAACTTTAATTGTATTTGCAATAGAAATAATTTGTAAAAAGGATTTGAAAGAAGAAAATCGATATTTCTTAAGGTTTTATTGAAATTTTATTTAAGTTTCCACATGTCCTCCATCATTTCCAATACAAAGAGTAACACGATTTTGCAGTTCACTAAAAACATTTCCCAACTGATTTATAGTAATGCCTGAAATCACATTAGTTATTTTAGCTGTCAAATAACTAGGTTTGGTTGCATACACAATTGTTTTCACATGTCCCCATAAAAAAAACCCTTATGAAGTCAAATCTGGCGAACGTGGAGGCTAACAAAATGGTCCTCTCCTTCCAGTCCATCTGTTTGGAAATTCCTGATTTAGAAACTGTCTAACACTCAGAATTTGCTTATCTAAGAATTGTTACAAATTTTGTAGTGAAGAATTATTCAATAGCTGTACTTAAAACTAGATACATAAAACTTTCTAAACATTTCTACAGATTATTTCTATCACAAATAAAAATAAAGTTATAAATTTTTTAAAGTGCACACGGACTTTATGGACACCCTGTATTTGTGTTTATCTTTCCTGCTATTAGTTGCATTCCTTTCATTTAAAAAATAATTTTTAAATCACTGATCCGTGACTGCTCCAGCTGCCATGATTTGGACGCTAGCTTGAATGTTATCCAGTAGGCCTATCACTATTATAGCTCTTACCACCATTAGCAGCCTACCACTACCAGTAGATTTTAAACTAATAGCCTAGCCTAACTGTTTTTAGACAAGGTTTTACTTCTGAAATTGCAACGAAAAACGACTAATCTAACTTAATCCGTGAGTAGGCTATGCTAACCTGCCAGCCTAGGCAGAGATGGGCAAGATCACCACTTCTTGATGATCTTGAAGATTAAGATCAGATCATCCAAAAAATGTAATCTTGAAGATCAAAGATCAGGTCACCCAAACACTGTGATCTTGGAAGATCAACATCAAGATCGTGATCTTGAAGATCAAGATCATTTTAGTTTTAGTACTCAAAGAGAGGTAGTGGTGATAATGGGGGGGAGTTAAGCTATAAATGTTAAATGCTGCATCAGTATTGTCTATCAATGGGCAATGACAAGAGCTCATTTTGCTGATAACGTAAAGCATTTGACACTCAAAAACGTTTTGTAGCTATTTTACTAGTTTAAATAATCACAAAAACCCTTCTAGTTTACTTTTGCTAGTTTCGTATAACAATAACGAAATTCAAGAACAAAATCAAATCAAAAATATCAAATCTTCATTATACTCGCTTAATACTCTTTTTCGGTGTTGCGAGTTTGCGGCCCATCTCTGCTTCAAAGCACCACGGGCACACAATTTAATGTCGCAACAGTGACAGGCCACTGGCAACTTGAGTTAGACTTGATTGACACGGGAATCGAACCCGGTCTCTCCACAAGATTCAGCATTGAAACCAGATGCGTCTACCACTCGGTCATCTCCTCAGTCAAGAACAGAATCCTTTTTCATGACATTGTATATTTTATGTCATTGACATCGTAGATCATAGACAGTAAACTAAAACATTTTTTTTTCAAGAACAAAATTCTTTTAGTTTACTGTCTATGATCTACGATGTCAATGTCATAAAATATACAATGTCATGAAATTCAAGAATGTAAAGTCCTTTCAGTTGTCTGCGGTGTAACGTACGAATCAAAACGACGCGTACCAATGCGGTCGAACAGCTTGGTTGAACAAGCTATCGAGCCACTCTCCGGGTTGACGTAATAACCAATTGATCCGATTATACTTTAACTAGTGGCTAAGTTGTGAGTCTGACGCAACATCATCCCCCTCCCTTTACGCTGGTGACGGCACTTCAACGCAAGGGAGAGCGTCCACCACTCCAAGGTCTTGGCGTGCTCGCCATTATAACGTCTGTGTCAATAGGACACGTCCCAATGCGGTCGACTGGCTCGGTTGAACAACCTATCAAGCTAGTCTCTGGGTTGACTTAAAAACCAATTGATCCAATTAAACTTTAACTTGTGGCTACGTAGGAGCTGACGCTACATCATCCCCTTTACGCTGGCGACAGCACTTCAACGTCTCCAACCAGCATAAGGGAGAGCATCCACCACTCCAACGTTCTGTCGTGCTCGCCATTGTAACGTACGTGTCAAAAGGATGCATCCCAATGCGGTCGACCGGCTCGGTTGAACAACCTATCGAGCTATCCTTCAGGTTGACTTAATAACCAATTGATCTGATCATACTTTAAATAGTGGCTAAGCTGGAGCTGACGCTACAGTGGCATAACCATTAGACTTGACCAAAACCAGTTGTTCAAGATGAGCATTTGAAAGTCGCGTTCATTTGGGGCTATGTACCATGCAAAAATAAGCGTTCCACAGGTGCAGATGAAGGGAGTGTGGTGTTCTCGGCGATGGTTACCCTACGCGAGATTTAAAAATGAAAGTGATCTTGATCTTCACAATCAAGATCATAGAAAAAATGTGATCTTCAAGATCAGATCATTTAAATAGTGTGATCTTGAAGATCAAGATCGTGCTCATGTCTGAGCCCAAGCCTATTTTTCGTTTCTTCCCAAGCGCAGCAAATCGCTTATGTTTTTGCTAAAAGAATCAAATTCAAACCAATAAGTGTATTTTAACATTTGGAAACCAATTTACCCAATCAAACTCACAGCAAAAACCTCTCAGAAGCCTATCCTAGTCTGGGACCTACAATCTGACAAAGCTCGTTCAAAATCACTAATGCAAATTTGATGTTGTCATGTTGCCATAGCCGAATTTTTTCCCGTTAAGTCAAAATCTTTCCGGTTAAAGCTATTTAACGTCAAACATTGAAAAAACGGGACAAAAACGTTGGTAATCAACTATTTTTCACATATCTTTGTGTCAAAATTCAAAAATTAGACCTCAATGCCCCTTCAAAAAGGCATTCAGGTCGACATTTTTTTTTGCCCAGTTTTCTCTCAAAAATTTGACTGATCTGAAGACTAACTTAACCAAATTTGAACTTTCTGTAAGCTTTCGTTCCCGATATACTGTATAACCAGTGTTACCTCTTACGTTTTGCTGCATTGACGTCGGCCCAAAAAATCGGCGATTTTCGTATTGCAAACAAAGGAAAATTCAAAAATGAGTCGGGATGTGCCCAATAAAAATGCAGAATCGCTGATAAAAATCGGCTTTAATGGGTACATATAGGATATAACAGACTAGACTTCTCCTTAGAAAGGCTTTTTTCGTTTAGAAATTTTGTCAGGGTTGCCAATTTGAAACAAAATTTCAAAAAAAGTTACTGTATGTTCATGATTCTCAATTCATGTTTTGCGTCCAAGTCATCGTCAAAACAAAGTAAAGGTTTAAAACTGTGGAATTAGCTGTCTTTCAGTCAATGTAGGTCAGCCAGCTTTCCAAAAGTTAATCTTCCGTCACAATACTGACAAAATGGCAATCACTGAAGGAAGAGAAAATGATTAATTTTGAATTGCAAATATCTTGAAAACAGCTAGACGTAGAAAGTTCACATTTGGTGAGAACGCATTTTTTCTTATGTCAACACTTTGGTCAACAATGAAAAACTTGACTTAAATGCTCTTTAAGGTCCGAATTAATAAAAAGTATGCAGAAAAAATTTTCAGCATATTAAGTCTTCCACTGCAAAGCCATACAGTAAAACGTAAAACAGGGGCAGAACAATATTTGAATTTGGTTAAAAAGTAAACAATTCAAAACTCTGAAATTTTCTAAGCATTTTACAAAAAAATTATTACTCTCTGTTTTGTCGTTACTGAGTGACATCATTGGAAATATCACTGAACCATTCATTCCACATAAAAAATTAACGTCACCAACTACTAAAATTAACATCACTAACTACTGGGTCACAGGTGTTTGGCACAACTCACCAAAACTCGATATTTGCATGCTAATTTCTGATTTAGCTACTGCCATTGCAGGCTTGGCCTGAATTTTCGAATTAATTAATTTTAAACTATTTGACTAAAACCAAAAAAAACAATGGTATCGTAGAAAATGTGGCATTGGTTGAGTGCTAACGTTTTCATCTCTCATGTAATGGCATTGGTTGAGTTGCGATTTGCTTTAAAGAGATATTAGCTTGACATTTTAACCTGATGCCTGCGCAGTTTTACCACTTTTACGTAGCCTACCGGCATAGGTGGCCACAAATTGCTAATTAGCGAAGCTAACATTTTCATTAGCGGTTCCGCTAACGTTCAAAAAAGTTAACCGACTGGTTATCGAAGGTAATTTTTTTGGTCAATCCGCTAATCCGCTAGAAAAAAAAAAGTTGCAACCGTGGTTTCAATAAAGCTTAGTCTAATATTTACCACATTTAGCTGTTTTTACTTGGCAGAAAAACATGTACTTCAAGTATACGATGTAATGCTGTTTTAGATCAGTAATTATTGCCGCAAACATTGTGCTTCAATATAGTAATGCTTTTTTAGCGTTAGTAATCACTCCAGTCTAAGACATCATAATGCCGGCCTTGCGCAATCACGAGCCAATACGAGATCAAAATTTTGAAACCAGCATTTCGAAAAAGTACAATTAAAATTGTTCATGTCATATCGAACTTCAATTAGTTTGCGTTAGTCAGCGGGCTGCAGTTCCCACGGAATTGTCAATTCAGCAGAAAGCTCTTTCATTTTTCATGCAGAGCGAGCATTTAAAAAGAGGGAGCAGGAAGATTAAAATATTGTATTTGGAAGCAAAGGTTTTTGAGTTAAAGCCAGCTACAGTACATTGCCGGACTGCCTTAGTTTTTCAGGCGGAGCAGTGGGCTATACCTGTTGTGGTTACTGCTTAGCAGTCCGACTAAAGAGAAGAGTGCAATAAGCATATGCGTAGCCAGGATTTTTGATGGGGGGGACTAACCACCAATCACATGCAATGATATTATATGAAATTTTCGCATGAGGAACTTTTTGTGGGACAAAAATATCGTAAAGTGGAAGATCAAAAGGCGAGGCCTAGTATCGGCACTTAAACAGGATTTTGCTAAAGGGAGAGGGCTTAAACCCAAAGTTAAATAGCAAAAATGTCTCAAGTGGGAAACATGTCGAGTAAACTTGTATAACTCAAATGTAGTATTCGAGACGGTGGTCTCGGGGCAGAGCCCCCAGCCGCCGGAGGCTAGGGGCTCTGGGGGCGAAGCCCCAGGCCGCTAGACGATTTTTTATAAGTTTTTTTGACAAAAGCTGTTTCAATGCCATTGGATCATATTTTGCACATGTTCAGAATCATTTAAAAGAACTAGATTTTTAACATATAAACGTCAACTAAAAAATTAAATTGTTTAATCCGCTTTCTACAAACAATTTAAGTCCAAACCACGTTTATGATTTTACATTTTGGTGCTAAATTATGTACGTGATTTAGCCCAATTAGGGGGAAGTAAGGCACAATGCCTCCTGCAATATTTTAGCAGTAAATAATAATCCACTCAAAGATTTTCCGCAGAGATTTTCGTTTTGTCATGAACATAAGCAGTTATAGGAGTACATGTATGGCAAGGGGGCCCAGGCCCCCTCCATTCAATCTTAATAATTTGTTCAATGAGCATTTTTCCGATAGTTATTTTTTTTAAAGTATTTTTCCGCGTAAAAACTAGCTAGGTGGAAGAAATTGTTATTGAGAAACGGTACAATAGATAGTTAGACCTACTTACCAGCAGAGCTGGGCAAGTCCGCAAATGCGGACTAACGAAAAAAGTTGCGCACATGCGGACTTCGGCAGTTTAAATTGCGGACTTGCGTTTGCGAACTATTTTTAATTTTAGTCCGCAATTCCGATACAACTATTGAAATTTCTTTCTATTTTAGTAAAATATTCATGTTTTTACCCAGTCAAACATGAGAAATCAATTTAATTTTTTTGAGTTCAAGTTCCGCAAAAATATCAAGTTTTTCAAGTTCCGGCTGAGAAAAATACAAAGTCTGCTTTTCGAATTAATCGCTTTCTTTTTGTTGACATGCTGTTTTTTCGAGTTCGGCAAAACAACCAACTTTTTTCGAGTTTAATTTCGAATTTGCAGCCCTGATCCAAATTCCAAAGTATGGCTTTGTTGTTTTTTACGGTGAGTTCACAAAATTAGCCACTGGTGTATCATTTTGTACTGGTAGCCAGTGCCGTTGCTACGGTGGGACCAGGGACGCAGTACCCCTCTAACGATTGCTTGCGCTTCCCCCCATTTCGGTGTACTCAAAATGTTTTTTTGGAGCATCACGTAACGACAAGACAACAGGCAATAATGGAAAAAGGACTAATAATTTTCCAACATAATTCTTGTTTGAAGTTTTCTCGATTGTTCGCAAAATTACTGGCCACCAACTGCTTTACACAAATGTGACCCAATAATCCGTCTTATTAAAACGCTTTTAAGGATGAGTCGTTGAATAGAGATGTATGCCTATAGAAGCGTTACTGGTATTTTGTTAGTGATTATGACCTAAAACAATACGTAAAAACATTTTTTTAAAGACCAGCTGTTTTTTTGTTTTTTTTAGCACACTCAAGATTTATTTTAGGTCGCAGTCAGTGGCGCAACCAGGGGAAAGGGGCTAAGGGGGCATCAGCTCCCTTCAGCCAAGTCATTTAAAAAAATAACCAAAAAAAGAAGCGTTTAAACGTGTTCTGGACTTGACCTGAAGTATATGGGGGCTGAAGAGGCTTGACAATTTAAATCTTTCAATGACTTCTAAATTTTAGCAATTCACTGTAATTATTGACATGATTTTAAAATGTGCGAAATGTGATTTAAATTGCGTTAAAATCGCTATTTTGGCCGCAAAAATCACCCAGCAGCTGGGGGCTCTGCCCACTCTGTGACATGCTTGAGTAGCAACGGTTTGTTCAGCACGAGACCTAAATTAGACAATTTTTGTGCAAAAAACATTTACTTTTGGTTCAAGCCCCCTCTTTCTTAGCAGTACCCTGGTTGCGCTTTTGGTCGCATTCACTCCTGCAGACAGATTTTTCAAGCGATTATACGGGCCGCATGCAAAAAGAGCTAAGAAACTCTGCCGGGCTTATACGTCTCTTTTTTCAAAGATGAATACGAAATTGTAGTTTTAAAATATCAGTGTTTATGTGCAAAAGTTCGGTCTGTGTTATAACCCCCCCCCCCCCATTTTTGGCTAAATCCCACTCACTTTGTTTGGTCTGGCGACGGCACTGCTGGTAGCATGTGGTTATCTCGTTCCTACAGTATTATAGAAACGAGGGACTAAAAATTTAGTGATACAATTAGTGATATGAATGTTTTTTTTGCCTTCTACTGCCTTTACCTTTTCCTGCCTTGAAAAAAAAAATTGTTTTTTAGAATATCTTGTTGTAAGCGAAAATAAGGATTGTGCTTTGCTATTTGATGGCTTCTCATTGCAATCCAATGGCTGTTAATCTTCGAATCCCTAGCTTCATTGTAGCATTTTTAAGGGTTCGTTGCTGGGTTGTGCATTGTGCTTCCATGCAGTTTAGGCATCTAATGTATACGCAGGTAGCGCAACCAGGAGGGATGAAGGCTACAACTCCCTCAGCCTAGTCACGTAATAACTTTAACCAAAAATACAAGCGTTTAAATTTGTTTTGAGTTGGACCTGAAAGTGAGAGGGGCTGGGCAATTCTTAAGTTTGCCATTAGAAAAAGAAGCTCAATAACAAGTCATGCTGTGGTACATTTACTACAACCAACGGGATTGTGAGCAATTCCTTTTACTGCGTGGAATGCAACCACCATACGCTTGCTATACTTCCCACAATTCACAACTTTTGACTTACGTTTGCTAATCAACTCTGAGCAGATCACTTCGGGACATGGTTGATTGCAAAACTTTTCTACTCCATAAAAAGTTGCGGACCTGCGGTGCGAACTTCAAATATTACGAAGTTGCGGATTTCAAGAATTACGAAGTTGTGGACTTGCGGTAGCGGATTCAAGAATCCTGAAACGTCGTTGCGGACTTGCGGTTGCAGACTAAGCTTTTAAACGTCCGATTGCGGACTTGCGGTTGCCGATTAAGAAAATTGAAATTCGATTGCAAATTTGCGGACTGCGGACTTAAAAAAAACTTGCGGTGCCCAGCACTGCTTACCAGCATGTTATTGCTCAGGCCGGATTTACAATGGGTGGGGCCCCAGGCACTTTGGAGATTTTTGCAATCTACCCGCCAAATATAGGTGAATACCATCTTACCTTCTGGGTGCAGGACACCTGGCACTGTGACATATGGTAAATCCGACTCTGGTTATTGCATTACGTTCATAAAAAAGGTTAGATGAGGGCCTGGCGTTGCAACTTTTAGGACAAAAACCCATAATTTCACCCAGGTTATACATGTAAATTGGTTGTCCAAATTGAATTGGGGGACCCGAGCTCCTGGTCGTCAATTTATTGTTAATTACTGTTGTACACGTGTACTGTTGTATGCTAAGATGGTAAAAGAAACTTAAAAACATAGACTTTTTGTCACATTTTATCATTGGTGTCATTTCAATTGGAGGGGGGCCGAGCTCCCTGGGCCCCCCTTGGCTACGCCTATGTCTGAGCGCTGGGCCCTGGCACTGTGTCATATGATAAATCCGGCCCTGGTTATTGCATTACATTCATAAAAAGATGAGAAGAGGACCTGAGGTAGCAACTTTTAGGGCAAAAACCCTTAATTTCACCTGGGCTATAGATCTAAATTGGTCGAAAAAATTGAATTGAGGTGGCCTGTGCCCCCTGGTCGTCAATATTATTGTTAATTACTGTTGTGCACGTGTGCAGTTGCACACGAAGATGCTAAAAGAAACTGAAACTGAAGAAACAATTCACTTTTTGTCATTGGTGACATTTCAATGGGGGTGAGCTTGGACCTCTCCCAGGCTACGCCCATGGCAATAAGGGTGGTTGGGCAAACGCATTTTTCATAGGAACAAAGGCTTGCAGATAAATACCTCCCATAATGAAATCGCGAGTAGTTTTGAAAGGATTTAATTATCAAAGGCAGTGATGAGTCGAGGGTAGGCTCGGCCTGCTTGCATTATCTGTTATTTTTTCAGAGTAAGCTCAGGTAGTCCCTTGCCCCAAGTAAGTCCAGTTAATATAAACTGTCTTTGCTAAAATTGACAAAAAAGCTAATAAATTTGAAGATGGCAGAAAGTGCAACAAATTTCTTGACAATTTCTGATTTGCTGCAAGCCTGAAGCCTACCCACTGTTACTGCATAGATCCTTCACACTAATTTGTGGCGCAACCAGGGAGGGAGATAAATCACCCCTCTTTCCCTTAGCCAAGTGACTTCAAAAATTTAACCCAAAACTGCCTACGTTTAAACGTGTTCTAGACTTGATCTTTAAGTAAGAGTGGGATTGAAGGTGCTGGACAATAAATTCTATAACTGGCTTCCAAATCTTGGCACTTTTTTCTTCCAAACGACTCTAAAAACAAGCAAAATATGATCCAAATAGCGTTAACATTGCTATTTTTTCCGAAAAATCACAAACAAGAAATTTTTGATGCACTTGAGGTTAACTAGTCTGTTTATAACACACTGTTCAATTGAAGCATTTTTAGAAAAAAATCTTTTGGTTCAATTCTCCTCTTTCCCCAGTATAATTCTGGTTACACGCCTGCCCCCATTTACTATTTAGACCTGCGATGCTCAACCTTTCTTGGTTATAGAGTCGAATTTTCAACCTTGAGTTTGCCAGAAGCCGCATGCAAATAAGTTAATAATCCAATTTTTTAGGTGAAGACCGAACCTAAGAGAAGGTCTTCGCCGTTTTGTTGAGGTATTTTTCAACAAATTTAGGTGAAGACCATAAAAAAATTTGCCGTCAATTCGTTGTTTTATTTTTTGGTAAATTTTAAGCTATGACAAAAGAAATAAAAAAGAATTGTTCGCCATTTTGTAGTGCCGATTTTCGGCCAAAATTTGGAATTAACTAGGGATAATTTTCATAGAGTTAGTTAGTGAGAGTCGCAATGATTGGTACAAGTTACGAAATTGATTTTTCGTTTTTTCGCTCTCATATTATACTTTTATGGTTAATTAGCGGATTAGCGTTAGCTTCCGCTAACAAAAAATTTGTGTTATTGCTTTAGCGTTAGCGAAGCTAATCTGTTCAATTAACAGAATAGCTGTTAGCGGAGCTAATTTTTGCGTGAGCTGTACCCACCTATGCCTATCGGCGTTAGCCGTGCCACCTATGTTCCAATATCAACCAAAATGGCAAAATACTACTATTCACTACTTATGCCGCAACTTAGTTCACAATTTTCTGTTGGTGCATAATAGATCAACTTTACACAGTAGAACCTGCTTCAGTTTGTTTTTTGCAGAAAACTAAAAAGTAATTTTGCCTTTTCTGACCTTTGCCAAAAACACCAAATCAAGGGTGTACAAATTGCAGCCAACATCCAGAAATTGTGCGGCATATGAAGGGTTGCGGTTTTTAAATAGATTGCGGCCCGCAAACGTTTCATCATGTTTTTTGAAGTGCTTGATAAAAGATGGGAAGAACAAATAAAGCGTTTTGAACACAATGAGTATCGGAAGAGAATAGATGAAGGAGGAAAATAAAGCCCCGTAAGTAATTTTCTTCATGGTGACCTGACGTTTTGACAACATAGATTCAGCTGTCATCATCAGCAGTAGATTCAGCTGTCATCATATCTTACAGTTTTATTCTGCCTAGCACACACTGTTAATGATGAGAGCTAATTGAATAATTAAAACATAATTAAATACATTTTAAATATAATTTAAATTTTGAAAGAGGCCAAGACAAGGGTCATAGTCAAGAGATTCCTAAACTGAGAGTGCTCAAACCAATAACTTGGTAAGCGTTTTAATTAGAATAATGTTGGGTCTATTATTAAAATTTTTCAATTGCGTAAAGCTCCGTACGTAATGTTTTGCAATATTTTGCATTTTTTGACAGTAATGCAAAATATTGTTCGGTATTAATTTCTAAATTGACTTCAAATTGAACTTGATGCAGACCAAATTGCAATGTTAGCGATGGGTAGGCTTAGCCTGTAGATTTTGGTAATAGGTAGTAAATTTCAGGAGTAGCTTTATACAAGTGGTAAATTTTGAAGGTTCGGAGTAGTGAGTGAGTAGCTTACTGGGTGACAGTGGTTTGTAAATAGTAGGCGAAAGTTTTTGAAGTAGCAATATTGCACTGGAAGACACATAGCCTAGTCACGGTAAAGGGGGTCGATTCCAATTCCAATTTTCTTTGGCTAATAAAACAAAATTGGCCTTTGTCACCTGATGAGTCCCTTGAGCAAGAACAAAACACGTCGCAACAGCTCAAATCCATTATTTGTCATTGAATCATTATTTATTTTGTGGAACAATGTTCCAAGTGCTCTTGTCCTGAACCCCCTAAACTGAATTTAAATATAAATTAAATGTAATTTTTTTAATTGAATAAGATTTTAAGGTTTTATCAATAGCCAGTCAGCTAAGCTAACTCGAAATTTCGAAAGGAAAGTAAGTCAGTCAGCCAATTAGTTTTAGTAGTGACAATTTACGTAGGGCCAAGGCTGGAGTGTTGACTGACCTGAAGGCCAAGTATGTGGAAAAGGATCTTGGTGATTTTTATCGAAAATATCTTGACCAGAAAAGTTCCCAAATTTAAGAAAATTAATGCTTTCTAAAATGGAATTTTTTGGCTCAAGTTATTTGTGCGAACAATTTTTTTCTGAAATGGGTTTTACTTGGAAAATGGACTTAGGGTCGCCAGCACCTCAATCAAAATAAATTTGAATCGAGTGGTTCAGAAAAAAAAGCCAGCTGAATGTTTCTCACTGCATTGTTTCTACAAAAATTAAATCGTATTAAAATGTTTTTGTTTTTCAGCAACACAATTGTTTTTGAATAATACTGGTATTACTGTTTTTGATAATATTGCAGTTTTGTTTCTATCGTTGGTAATATTAATAGTAGGTAAAATATCCTCCTATTTAAAAGCACGGCTTCCAAAATATTGTGCTTATTGCTATTTGGCCCGCTATTAAAAAGACTGCACACCCCTGCACTAAATCAATAATTTCAAGCAAAAACTTAGCAATTTCAAAGAAATAAACTAATGTGTGTAACTTAGAGATAGTATTAACAGCAAAAAACTTTATTTTTTGCTTGTGTTCTGGGTCACTTTAAGGAAGTGACAATTTCTTCAGAAAATTTTAAGTTGAAGAGAGCAGAATGAATTATATTCATCCACACATTTTTGATTTGCTTTTTCAAAGGTCAAGATTAAGGTTTAAATGAAGACTATAGACAAAATCAATGGGAGTATCTAAAGTTAGGAAAATCACATATGACTAGATTGGCATTGACTCCATTCTTTTTGACTAGCTGTTCCAGAGATATTCTCCTACAAACATGATATAGGGGCCTCTATTGTAATAATTTTCATTGGCAACCCTGACGTTGAAAGCCTTAGCATCGTTAGCAATGCCTTTCCAGTTCTAGCTTAAAGCAAAAGCACTTTAAAGTTACCATATTGAGTCACTTTGCTGTGCACTAATCCGTTATGTCTTGCCACCACAACAGATCAGAGCTGGAAAAAAAAGGTAGACTGTTCAGTAGCCTGGGTAACAAATGTCTATGAAACAGCAAAAATAAGAGTACCGGTAGTAGGCCATTATTTGCAACTCAGTTGGGAAAGTTTGTTTATTCTAGGGTCACAAAATACTGTAAGCAAATACAATAGGCCTACTCAGGTACTGGTATTATCAGGTGAGAGTTTGTACCATGTAGCCTAATAATAAAAGCCTTATTACTAGGCAGAACTATGATTTAGACTGAAATGTATCTGACAGCTTGATTTTTACTGAGACTTTTTCAACCAGCTTGAATCTGTTTTGCTAACAAGATCAAACTGATTAGTGTGCAGCAAAACGACTCAGCGGTAGCCTAATAGCAGTGCTGGTTTAGGTTAAAACCGGGATGGGGTTGCTAACAATGCATAGGCTATCAACATCAGGGTTGCCAATAAAAATTATAACATTAGAGACCCCTATGTCAAGTTTAAAGTAGAATATCTCTGGAATCGCTAGGTCAAAAAGGATTGGGTCAACGCCAACCTAGTCTAATATGATGATTTACCAAACTTAAATACCGTCATTGATTTTGCTTTTGGTCCTTATTTAAGTTAGAGTTTGATTTGGGGTTAGTTTTAAAGTAAGAATTTAAATGTGGGTTAAATTCAAGTCAGAAATACCAAAAAACTGTATATTAATTTCCAGTGAAACAAAACCCTTCCAAATTTTAAACATTACTTTGTACATGAAGAGCAATTAATAGAAGTTGCATTAAGAAAAAATTATAGAATAGATTTTTGACAATATTATGTGCACTACTAAAGATGTAAGAGGGACGCATCCCTCCATTAAAAATTAGCATACCAGCCTGTACCTCCCAAAAAAAAAGCATTCTGGGACATCTGGGTGCTTTTTTCACTGGGTTTTACTTAAGAGTTCAGACAAAAACTGCTGATTTGAACTCGAAGAACTTTTTTTGGTCATCACAGGATCCTGTATTATGAACATGAATGAACACTCTTATTTTGTTTTTCCATCCTAAAAAATGTTTTCATTGAATGAATCCCTCGTCCAATATTTTATAGTTTAAGTGCTGATTGCATAATATACATTTACGGTAGGGTTAACTGTGGGAATTTCAGACAGGGGAAATTCGGGACAGCCTAGGGTGATTCCGGTCTTGAAAGTAAAATTGCAATTATTGCGTTTGCCGATTTCCTACATCATTGTAGATTACCATTTCAGGAATTAAATAACTGCCTAGTCATTTCATGAGCAATAAAACGATTCTGCGGAGTTGCTCTTTACTTTTGTGTATCAGATACTAATATGTCCTATATTGTAACCAAACACGCTCTCAAAACCTGTATTCCAAGCAAACCAAATTCCTGCTAAATTTATTTTTTCATTATTCCAATTTTTTACAGAAAAAAGTTAAATTCATTCCTACTCCATGTCCAAATCTGACTTCAAAAAATCCGTAAGAGAATGAGCTTGGGAGTAAAAACGATTGCAAAAGAAAAAACAAATTTAGAGGATAACTTGGGGGAAATAATAAAAAACTTACATTACTGTATTTACTAAAGATGAAGTTACACAGTATTCGTTTTTCGTCCGTTTTTGCTTCTTCTTGAAAAAGTATGCACTTTTTCATCCGCATTTTTACAAGTCCATATTCGCACTAAGTAGACTGAACAATTTTGAGGTGGAGCAGAATTCGAATATGACTTTCAATAAAGTTGATTTCATTTCGCTTTTGCAATAAGCTTTTCAGACAGAACTCTTCAGTTGCGATCTCTGTCTGGTTGAATACGTGTGCCACTGTGATAGTCAGTACAAAGGTCGTACTATTCAAAGGTTTCAGGAACACATCAAGCAACATGTTCCAAAAGCAATTAAGGCAAAAAACCACTCTTACTCGATACAGGGAACCCATCGATCTCAACCAACCAGAACCCAGCCAATTAGAAAATGCAAAGCAAAAAGCAAGACTCAATTCGAACCTGAAAGCGATTCAGCCATTGGCCAGCATTTGTTGGAATCCAATCAGTGCGCACACAAATATTCTGATTCGCAGTTTAAAATCCTAACCACAGCTTGCTCTAAGTTTCACTTGAGCCTGTTGGATGCGGTTTATATTTCACGGAAAAAAACAGATTTGTGCAGGCAAAAGCAGTTCATATTCATTCTACAATTGTTTTGATAAGATCAAAGCCTGCTGTCATTGGATAGATTGCGTTTCTCCTTACTATTGTGCAATCTCCTTAAAATGCACTTCTCCTTACTGCAGAGTTCATTTCTCCTTACTGCATTTGGTCTTTAAAAGATCCTGCTCACCACATACCAAACCAGACAGAGATTGCAACTGAAGAGTTCTGTCTGAAAAGCTTATTGCGAAAACAAAATGAAATCGACTTTATTGGAAGTCATATTCAAACTAAGTAGACTGCTGTATGTAGATAAAAATTTTGTTCAAAAATTTTGTGTATGAACGATAAGAGCGATACTTCAAAATAGAGCTGTACCCCTTTTACAAAAATTTGTTTCGGAAAACTTTTGTCCAGTATGTGATTATCTGGTTAGAGCAAATATGGACTTATAAAAATGCAAATGAAAAAGCGCATACTTTTTCAAGAAGCAAAAACGTAAAAAAACGAAAACTGGATACTGTGTAAATTCACCTTAAAGGAAAAGGCTTGGCTCACGTTCTGTGCAAGCAAACATTTTGTAATAAAGCCCAAAAAACCTAACTCTAAACCCTAACCCTAATTCCAACCCTAACCCAAACCTATAACTGTAATATTCAAAATAAAAATTTCCGAAAACAAGAGATGTCACTAGAATCTTGTTTATTTAACCACGCACCTTCCATGCGTCAACTCCCTTTGTTTCCTAAAAGCCTAATGCATTAAAAAGTTACAAACTGCACTCAACATATCCGCAATCCACAGCAAAAAATCGCAGATAAAATCATAAATATGGCAACGGCGTGGCATAGGCCTAAAACTAACTACAACCTTGACTCTACGATAATTTCAGATTGAAGGTTAATTTAAGATGGCTTCCAATTCAAGCGCAATTGCAGAGTAATGATCTTTATTGGTGGTTCAACCATGGTGAAGGTGTTGAAAACAAAATTTTAATCAGCATGGCACAGGCTTATCCACTTAATCGACATGGTGTAGTGACTAAATTGGAGCAAATGTTCGCCAGAGTGTATTAAACTTTCCTAAAAATTACACAATTATGCTTCTGAGCATACTATTCCAGTTTAAAATTTTTGTAAATCTGTTATCAAAAAGTATCAATTTTGCACTTTTGCCTTTAAAATGTAGATGTCCGAAATTACCCTTTCAAGATCAATTCCTAACATGTCCTTCCAGACTCATTGTTTTCATCCATTCCTTATACATTTTCTTTTGAACCAGTGTGAAAATACTAAAGTCCACTATTGAAAAGCACAAATGAAAACAATAGGCTTTGAAATGATTGTAAAAGAGAGAACACAGAACAAAAACAACGAAATTTCGTCTGGAATTACCCCAAGTTAACCCTACTACTCATTATTACTCATCTGAGATTTGTTCATACCTCATCATCACTTTCAATGTCAGTTGAAGAATTCTCATCAATCTCTGCAAAAACAAATGGTTCATTCCATGCTTAATTCAAAATGGCTTGTCACCATGTGTCACCAAACATGGATATTTGTTCTTAAACTTAAAGAGTATCACACAGAATAAACAATAAAAAAATTTTTGTTGAATATCTCAAGTGGCTTTCAAGTTATTGCAGTTTATTTTTTTGGCCACTAGAGGGAGATTTTGCTCTCGAGTTTTAACAGCAGAGTTGTAATTCCATTTCTGAAGCAGTCTGATGCCCGAAAATTGCTAGATGGGGTTTTTGGGGTCAAGAAATTCATCATTGATGCCAAAATTGCAAAAATATGACTGCTTCGTGGTGAAAAATTGATTTTAAATTTTGACGAGAACCCAACTTTGGGGGCAAATTTTGGGGTGTAGGCACATTGCTGCGACAAAAAAATTTTTTTCATTTATATATACACTGCTCATAGTTTTTGAAAATGTAACAGTTTTTTACTTTTTATTGGCATCTGAACTGGAAAAGGTTTTTGTTTGGATAGTTAATTCTAATAAATCTGAAATTTTAATGGTTGTATCACTTTGAAAATTGTTGGGAGTTTCTGAAAAAGTTTGGGAAACTAGTTGACTTGTGTGAGGTAACTACAGTATAATTCAAGTACTGTAAATAGAAAAATCGTTCAATCTATATATCACCAATAGCTCAGTTAATCATGATACTGTACGTGGAGTTTTAATAAAAAGTTTAATATTAGTTCAAAGGCAAATAATTTCTCATTAAAGACTCAAAGGGGTGCTAATCAATGTTCAGTCTAATTTTTTGCGCTTTCTGTGCGTAGTAAGTTTTGCGTGTGCGCATTTTTTGTGGTAATTTGCTCATAATATCGTGTCCATGTCCAAAACCCAAAGCGGTTTTTGTGTTGAAAATTAGGTGAAGACCAAACAAAAAAATAAAGGTCTTCACTCAAAGTTGCACGGCTTTTGTATCCAACAAGTTTATTGCCTGACAACAACGATATGTCTGTGCGCAGTCTCTAAATTCTGTGTGTGTGCGCACAGCTTAGAGGGAGCACTGGTGCTAATTCAAGGAATAACCTACTAATAGCATTTATCAACTTGCTAAAGTATTATGTTCCTAGTTTGCAATAGCCGACTGTCTTGTAATGCTAGACAACATTTATTGAAAGATGAAGCAGCTACAGTCTAATAGTCTATTTATTATACCTGTATTTTAAAGGAGTAGCCTTCTAATAGTTCTGAACAGCTTTTTCTAGTCTGTATTATCCTTTACAAAATATCTTTAACAACATTATGAAAAATTCTAGTTTAGGAGTGCCTAAAGTTTTCACGGAGTTGGTCACATTACATTTTTTTCTGACCTTTTACAAGCTCCACAATTCTTAATTCTAATAAAATGTTTGGATGATTTGTATCGCAAATACTGCTCATTTAAGTTTTCTAGCGTTGTCCTTATTTCAAATTATTTAATTTTTTAACCAGAGTTAACCTATAATAAAGTTCATTATATGTTCACCAAAAATTAAAGTTTGTTCGTTTATTTGGAAGAACTTTTTCTTACACAACTAACACAGTCCTGTTTGCTACACAGCACCATCAAATCCAGATTATGTTAAGGCAGAGGCTTCAAAAACATAACATTTTTCTATGTCAAAGTTTCAACAGTATCTAGCACCCAAGAAGTTGAATAAACTGCTGTGTGTTTAAAATGCATCATAAACAACAAAAGGAATGTCTCCCAGATGCTAGGTGGTTAGTATGATTTCATGGAAAAATAGTCTTTTTACCAATTCAGTTTCAACGCCATTTGCAAGAAACTTACTTTCAGAGCCACTTCAAAGAATTGAATTACTAAACCAATTTATCCCCCCACTTACACCGTATAGATCAAGTCCAAAACATGTTCAAAAGTTAGCATATTTGGTTCAACCTTGAAATAACTTGGCTGAAGAGAAAGGCTTCAGCTAATGCGAAGCCTTTTCCTCAATAGTTGCTCTACTAAACGTATTTAGTACGAGCCACAAGGTATACAGCTGTGACCCCAATTTGTGAAATGCTAACTGGGTGATTAAAATAAAAATTGTTTAATCAAATGAAAATAGTTACGGTACTCCATAGCTAATGTAGTGACCAATGAAATGCGAATTCGCTAGTTTTTGAAATAATCGTAGCACCACTATTAAGCAAAAAATTCACAGAATTTATTGCAATTAGTGATTAAAATTAATGTAAAAAACTATCTTTCAACAAATTTGACAAAAACAATTTTTTTGGTAAAAAAAAAATGCAAGCATCGAAAAACTTTTAAAGTAAATCTCGAGATTATTTGCCAGCAGCAACAGATTGTTCAGGGCCACATACATGGCATGTGAGTCACATCTTACTTGCTTTACATAAACCATAAGAAATGTCGCAATTTGCAGTTCCTTAAAAATTAAAAACTATAAAAGCCCAACAGTTTGTTTCATCCATAAATGGGATCATTATGGGTAAATCTAAACAGCCGTTCAGAATTGTTAAAAAAATGCTAATTTTGAATGTTTTAATACTGTGGTAAACTGCTGTGAAATATTTCAATGATATTAATTGCTTAATGATTAATGTAAGCTTTGTTGGTTGCACACTCACAAACACTATGTATGTGTTGGTGTGACCAGCAAAACTGAAAGAATTTTACAGTACTTTGTGGAGTACTTTAAACATGGTTGCTATTTTTTGCTTATAACTTAAAATTTTGTGTTTTTCAAGATTAATCACAAACACCTTAACTAATGTTGCATCCATGAGAGTATGTGTACCAGTAACCGGTACTGGTAGCTACTATATACAATGCAAGTTGTATAAATGCAACAGTGTTGTTACTCATTTTCTTTGAACTTTAAGTGTTACTATGCTGAGAGATGGTGGAAATTAATCTAAAGTAATATTGGAATGGTACAGGAAGTTCAGTTAAGAATTACAAATAGTTAAAATTTAAAAACCTTGCTACAGGATGTTTCCCTGTAGCGTTTTTTTTTTAGAACTTTCTGCATCGTTAACAAGCTCTGGCCCATGCCAATTGAGCACTTTGAAAACAGGAAAGACAGTGCACAAGTTAAAGTGATACAGTATGTATGTATATCACAGTTGAGTTACACGACAATGTTTTTTTTTTTTTTTCAGAGATTTCTGTCAATTTTCAAAGTAATACAATCATGGATATTGGTGATTTATTAGAATTGACTATCCAAACAAAAACCTTTTCCAGTTTAGATGACAATAAAAAGTAAAAAACTGTTATATTTTGAAAAACTATGAGCTAAGTACATTTAGATGAAAAAAATTTTTTTGTCACAGCGACGCACCTACACCTTGAAATTTGCCCCCAAACTTGGGCTCTCGTTAAATTTTAAAGTCAAAAGGGCATTCAGGACATTTTGCTTAAAAAATTTTTCTGCGAAACCTGAGTGAAACAACTTTGGCAAATTTTTAGAATTTTTTTGTACCAATTTTGATTCTCTTCGACCAAGAAATCATAACATATTCGTAATTATTTTTCAGCTTAGACCAAGAAGAAAGGCTTTCCGAACATTACCAAACTGATAGGACGTAGGTCAAAATCGCTCCAAATGACTAGCTACATTAGCAGCTGTGGAGGAAGTGATTTCATAGGTACCTGCTGATAACCATAGCAAACCTATATGAAAAATGCTAACTTAAATGCTTTGCATTGAAGTTTGCAATTTCATATTTATGTGAAAAACTAACTGGCCTTATCTGATCTTTAGGCCTAAACCAATTGCGCAATAATTGCATAAAACTTACTGGCTCACTAAAAACTGGAATCTTGGTCTAATATCTTGTCAGCTACGATGCTTTAGCCTTCAACAGGCAATAGTTTTTTCAGACAGGCTATCTATAGTGAGCAATAGTCACAATCTGCAATAGGCTACTATGCCTAAAGCACTAAAACCTTACCTTATTCTGAATACTTAGCTTGCATTTGGCAGACAAAGCAGACTAGAAAAGCATCTAACCTTTCTGAATTCAAACAGTACCGGTAGTTGTTCTACTAATTGATTTACCTATACCTTCAGCACTCACCTAGTTCCAAGAAGCCCGGTACTGAGCAAGACTCAGAAATAGAAGTTACAAACTGATTTATTGCACAATCTACTTGAAACAAGATGGCCGAAATTTAGATTCTAAGAGGAAAACATGAAATTTTTTCTATTAGACTTTCTTAACCCGATGAGTTGCAAGAATTGCAATGGGGTCATGTTAGTAAACACATTTTTCAAGATTTTTTCTCAGTTTTTCAAAATTCAGGTTGAATGCCCTTTTAAGTTTTCACCATGAAGCAGTCATATTTTTGGAATTTTTGACATCAAAAATGAATTCCTTAACCCCGAAAACCCCCATGTAGCAATTTTCAGGCATCAGACTGCTTCAGAAATGAAATTACAGCACTATTTTTAAAACTCAAGAGCAAAATCTCCCTCTAGTGGCCAAAAATTTAAGCTGTAATAACTTGAAAACCACTTGAGGCATTTAAAAACAATTTTTTTTGTTCATTTTTTTGATCATAATCATTTTTTGACACCTTTAGCCTAAAAAACAAACTTGAAATATACCAAAAACATGCTTACAAAAAATTTTTTTAAATTTTGAATTAAGCATAGAATGACCCAAATACAATTATCGGGATTTGATGTTATCATTCAAAGAATGCTTGATTCAAAATCCAGCACAGAATAACAATTTACATAGCTCTAAAGTACAGATAGGGTGTACTGTGAAGGATCCCAATGAACACAATCGATTATTCAATTTATATTTACTTACTAAGCTACTGCCACCAGTACCTGACTCATGCTTTTTCATAACAGCAATTGTGAAAACTGGCACTTGTGGTCTTCTTTTCTAAACAAAAAATTGTTTCTTGATATTGAAAACAACAATTTCTTACTCAGTCAAATGTTATGCCTTACATTATTCAACTCACACAGGCCAGTTTAAAACACTACTAGTACTACATCTCAGATCTGTACACCCAGCACAACAGGCTTAGGTTGCTCTTAACCCTGAACTTACGGTATATAGTTTAAGTTAGAGCAGTGACTTAGATTTTTTGTTATTTGCACTTTTTCTTCCTTCAAATCACCAACAGTTCTCACACTACTTCTTGACAGTCTGGAGTAGTAGAATAGATGTATCTGGTATTATCAATAACACTTTCTGTTTTTGTAACAACACTTTCAAGTTAATTTACCGTAAAATAAGGCTGAAGGGCACTTAGGAAGAGATCATTTCACTGGAAATTTTTGTCTACACTTTTTTTATTAATTCTAACCCAAATCTAACCCACACTCAAATTCTTACTTTAAAAAAATTCAACCCGAACCCAAACTCTACTCTTAACCCTCAAACACAAAAATGCGTCTAAACTTGAAAATTTTGGGCGAAATAGCCACACCTTATCTTACCAGTAGTTATTTAAATGTAAAGTTTCACAGAAAATTCTACCGCAAAAAGATTTTTAGCATCCACATAGGCTAGGCTTACAGACATAGCCTACTAATCAACTAGTAGGCTACCTTAAGTGGCAACAAACAATTGAAAAACAAATCTTGAATCAGAAATCTCACACACAACTACAAACTAGTGATGACTGAAAACTGCTAGCCTAAAAGCAGGGCTATGTGACTAACAACTACTAATAAGTTCAGAGTTACACCAGTAAGTCCGAAGTCACAAACAGTAGTTATCTCAGATTTGGTTGGTACTGGTAGTAGGTGGATGTTGTTAAGTACGAGCCGTCAATTTTTTTCGGAAGCTCTGCGACCTTTGTATAAGCGCGTGTGCACTTTTGCCTCTCGGATCTAACATTCTAAGCTATTCCCTAAATCTAGCCCTAACCTGTAACCAGGTAACCCTAACGAGCACATGCATGAGAGGAGTAAGAGCATGCACATGCTCATACAACGGTTGCAGAGGTTCCGAAAAAAAGTGGACGGCTTATACTTAGCAACAATTGTAGTAGGCTATTGTAGTTATCAGATGCTCAACTTACCACTACAAGTTACCTTAACTTACCATAAACTTGACGTTTGAAAATCAAATACGACAATTTCTTTTTAGTCTCGGTGGTAATACAGTCATACAACCAACCGCTACACGTTTAACAAAGATGCTATAGGCCAGTTACCCGTACTCAGAATACTTATCCTAGTTTATCCGCCAAGGTCTATTTACTCTATACAGGTAGGCTAGTTGATATCCCTGGTTAAACAATATTTGCCTATCTTCTCTCGGTAACCACCGAAGACGTCCCTTGAACAAGTCGACCCAGACAAGTCGTCCTCGAAGGTGAATCATACCTAGCCGCATTTTTTCGCGCGTTGTACGGCCATAGCGAGCTGATATATCGGAAGAAACTGAAACAAGTCGACCCAGCTGGGAAACTGAAACAAATCGACCCAGTTGAAGATACGTGACGCAACTGCTACGCATCATTGAGCCTTTGCTACGTGCGCTATACTGTCTAGGGCTTCGCTACTTCGAATTTGTATTATTGGATTTGTTTTTATATAAGATACGTGACGCAACTGCTATGCATCATTGAGCCTTTGTTGCGTGCGCTCTACTGTCTAGGACTTAGCTACTTCGAATTTGTATTAATGCATTTGTTTTTTATTCATCACCATAACAAAAGGACTTCGCTACTTCGAATTTGTATTAATGCATTTGTTTTTTATTTATCACCATAACAAAAGTGAATGAAAAGCACAAATATACATACAAATTACTGTGGATTTTAATCGCTTTGCTACCTCGCTACACGGAATTTGTGATCATTCATACCTATATTAATCGCGTCGCTTCCGCTCCTCAACATAAAAAGAATTATATTATTGTTGCTTAGTATAGTTATTATTCAGCTATCAAAAGGAGCGAAAGCAACGCTCTGTCGCTTCCGCTCCTCAAAATAAAAAGGATTATATTATTGATGCTCAGTATAGTTATTATTCAGGTATCATAAGGAGCGAAGGCAACGCTCTTTTGAAAAGGGCGGTTGCCCACCTCTGGTTTCGGTTAGGTTAGAATAAATATTATCAACCATATTAGTAACATCACGAGACCAAGCCAATTTTGGTGAAATTTCCCCTTTTTTATTCATTTTGGATTTGGAAGGATAAAATAGAGTCGCGGGATTAAATACACTGTGTGGCGTGTCAAAAGGAAGCGCGCTCCGATTGCGGTTAACCGGCTCGGTTGTACAACCTACGAGCTGCTATGATCTGTTGTATTATAAAGCTATCGGTTCCAATTATCTTTCATTTGTGGTTACTTCCATGCTAGTATCCACATCGCCACTGGATGAAGCAGGAACTGCGACAACTGTATTTGATTCCCCCCAACATCAATCTGGACGAAAAAGAGGGTTTATCGAATTGGTGTGGTCACGTGATGTGACTGGAATGGTTGATAATACTCGTCCATGGTTGATAATACTCTGATTTAATGGTTACTGGAATGGTTGATAATACTCTGATTTAAGATCGATTCAGGGTCCTTTCAGGTCGTCGCTGTCTCATGGACAAAAGAGTCAAAGCGACTTGGTTAATAAAGATGTAAATGCAATCATGTAGGACTAAGAATGATTTCTATTTTATGTAATTGAAATGTAGCACAGTCAAATACTCGTATTAGTGCCAAAACTTCCGGCATTTGCTAATGAAAAAATGTTTTATATTTTAGGATTAAAAATTTTAGTAACCGAATTATTTTTTCTTCGGCAAACTTACATAGTGACGTAAGTGTTTTGGCACAAGAATCTATTTTTCAGCTAATTTTCAGCCAAGTCTGAGAAAAACAGACTTCACAATATACCGTTACTAAAAACATACTGCTGTATACGCGAAATGAATGAACTTTAGGGATCAACAATTTTCTGTGAATAAAACCAAACTGAATACTTCTATGATTTGTTGAAGCAGAACTGAAACAAAAGCGTCAACGTTGAAATTGGGTTTACGCTAGAAAAATGTGTGGCTTGAAAGATCTGACCATAGTCTTGGGCCCTACGAAATGAAAGTGCAATTTAAATGCATTAGCTTGCTTGGTCTAGTTCAGGTAGTGAGAAAGCATCAATGCCACTCCATCAAGTTAGTGCATGTCCCGAGTAACCTTCTTGCAAAATGCTAACATGAAAGCAAATCATGTGATTAACATTGTAACTTTTGGGTCCTTATGAAGCGTTCCACTGCTGAGCTACTTTACGGCTTGAGTGATTGCTAGATCTAGGTTCAACTCCCTCCTGGTCACGTTGTTGCGTCTTTGCACAAAACGCTTTACGTAAACAAGTATACTTCAAGCCGCAAGTCAAAAAATCAATAGCCAAAAACTTGCTAATTTATAGAGGATCAAAATTATGGGAAGAAATTAACGACATTGACAAAAACTTAAGTTGGTATGCCTTTAAAAAACGGTACAAAAAATTTTTAGTTGGCACTTATAAGTCTAATGACTAAGGAAAGAACTGAGCATGACTGGCCAATTTCACCAGTCATGTGGATTTAATTAATCCATGCAGAGGAATTATCATTCATGTGGCAGAGATAGAGATGGTGCCTCTGCATGATTGATTAAATGTTGACAGTGCCATTGCAATAAAATGTTCTAACAAAATCGGTTGATCGAAACTGAACTAATGCATTTGCCTTGATAACTACTCTTTACAATTTAACTCTTGTGCTTCTAAAATTTACTTGTGCTATGATATATTGTGTTCTTCCAACTGTGACTATATTGCTGTCATCAGTGTAATATTTTGGTTGCTCATTGGTCAATTGCTTGTGAACCTGTAATTGTTTAATCCCACCAACACTATCCCCAACTATAAATTGAAATAATTTGACAAGAACTGTGCTTTGAAATTTGCTGCTCTTCTGCTTTGTTTATCATTATTGTTTTTTCATACTGAGCTTATATTTCCTTGCTAGTGGACGGGCAAACGTCACCTAACTAAAAGTAGCAATTTCTTCGAGTTTCAGTTGATTTAAATTCTATTGCTGCTTAGTTAGGACCTAACAAGCAGTGATAGTTGTCAAAAGTGTCTTATCTGAGGACAAAGCAACGCAACGCCGACGATGGCGCGAATGGAGCCAATGGCCTTCGATACTGTACTGCAGCTTTGAAGCTTTTTTGCGCAGAGCAGCCTTGTCAGGAGCATCTAGACTAGAAAACCTCCGGGTTCATCGGTGCTTCCTGGCCTGATTGTGTTTTTGAATCTGTGCCCATTTGTGTGTCTTGCTTAAGCTTTTCAACTTTCAGGCAAATAAACTTATGTTATGTTATGTTTACCATGATAAACTCTGCTTGATGGCTACGAACAAACAGCAAATTCAGTAGACAAGAATTCCAAGATATCCATTTATTTTGCTTACAGTCCTCGATTAAAATCAGTTATACAGTAAAACCGGGGAGAACTGATCGGAAGTGAAGCTGGAAATTCACGTAAAGTCTTTGCGATAGATCCACAAATGAATGCTTTTTCTTGAGTCAATAAGCAAGCATCTATTCAAGCATTCAATTTATTCCTCACCAAAAAAAAACACACCATCAGTCATAAATTATAGGCTTTCGCTATTAACCTACTCTACTACAGCAAGATCGAAACTAAAAGCATTAGTCGCAGAAAGCACATTTTTTATGAAATATAATGTTATTGATGCAAGCAGCACTGACAGGTTTTGACTTAGAGTCTGTATGTACTTGTGCAACAAGGTAAAATTTTTTAATCCTATGTATTGTTGTAGTCTGAACATTCTTGTCGGGCTGTCGGCATTCATAGATTGCTATAACCAGTGGTGCCATTCAACTAGTTCGGGCAAACGATTCCTAAATTTAAAGAATCGTTTTTTTCAAAATTGCTTACAAATAGACATTCTGCACTTTAGGTTCAAACGACTTGGTTGCTAAGTTGAGAGAACCAGCTGCAGATCCGGCTCATGTAAAATTTAGATATTGCCCTATTGCAAAATTTACGATAGCTGTAACCTCTTCAAACATTATTGTGGTTTTGGCAAGTTTTTGCTATGTTCGAAAGAAGCAGTACTTAAATTGTAGGGAGGACGGGGGGACGCGTCCCCTATCGAGATTGAACGTCCCCTCATCGAGATTGAGCGTCCCCCATCGAGATTTGAGCGATGGTAGATGAGAGGAAAAAGACGCCCAAAGTCCGGTCAAATATAGAACCAAATTGCGCGGGAATAGTGATGCAGAAAAAAACCGTTCAACCGCCAGCGAAGACCTTTTTTTTTTGGAGATCATGTGTTTTTAGCCAGAAAAAACTCTTGAATTTGAGATTTCGGCCAGAAAAAGCGTTTGAATTTAGGCGAAGACCTTTTTTTTTGGAGGTCAAACAAATTTGGATCAAACTTCCAAAAAAGCCTCTCCCTTTGCAAAATCCTGGCTACGCCCCTGATCTTCACTAAGGTTCTGTCAATGCTGCAAAAGCGTCCCCCCATGCAAAATTTTACAATTTCAGTACTGGAAAGAAGGCCACAAAATATATATAACCAAATTAACCAGGACTTAAATTGTAAAATTTTGCATGGGGGGCGCTTTTGCAGCATTGACAGAACCTTAGTGAGGATCAGGCGCGTAGCCAGGATTTCGCAAAGGGAGAGGCTTTTTTGAAAGTTTGATCCAATTTTGTTTAGCTTGACCCAAATTTTTATTGGCTTTGAATTGGATTGAGGTGCAGTGAAAATTCGGTGATTTCCAAAAGAATTTAAAAAAAGATCTTTGCCGAAACTCAAACGCTTTTTCTGGCCCAAATTTCAAATTCAAGGTTTTTTTCCGGCCAAAAACAGGTGATCTCCAAAAAAATAATAAAAAAAAAAAAAAAAAACTTTGCCGGCGGTTGAACTGCTTTTTCTTCTGCATCATTATTCCCATGGAATTTGGTTCTACATTTGACCGGACTTTGTACGTCTTTTTCCTCTCATCTACCAGCGCTCAAATCTCGATGGGGGAACGCTCAAATCTCGATGGGGGGACGCTCAATCTCGATGGGGAACGCTCAATCTCGATGGGGGGACGCGTCCCCCCTACAATTTAAGTACTGTATATAATATTCAGCGTGGCTAGGCTAAAATAAAACCTAAAAATTATCATTATTTTTTAAACAGATTAGGGCGTTAGGTCATTAAAATGCAAAACCAAGAATAAAGAAAATCGAAATTTTGTTGTTTACTCATAAATCTACAAATCTTTGGCAACTTTGAATTAACTTCTGTTCGTGACATCGTTACACCTGCCAGAAAATATTGCTCGAAAAAAGCCACCTGTGTGAACAAAACGTGGTTATGTATGAGCAAAACTTTTTTTTTGCTTGTTTATTGTCAAGCTTGCGCAAATGTACGATTACTTGGTTGGTATTGAAACTTTCAAAACTATTTTTCACGGGAAAATGCAATCTACGAGTACTACGACTATGTACAGAGTTTGATTTCAAACACTTTCGTGAAAACATACGCATACGTTAAATTGCTTGGTATCGTGAAATCTTACTTAACTGGCCTGTCTTGTGTAGTGAGTTTATTTCTATAGTTCATTGATCTTTTTACTCGTACCCGTATGTGTAATTTGTGGGCTGGCTAGAAACAGAAATTATTTTTTATGTGCAGTAATTGTCAAAATAATTTCATAATGTTAGACGTGGTAATTATTATGTAAATAAAAGTTTAGCTGCTTTTGATACACCTGCAATGCTTTTTTTTTTGTAAGTGCGTGTTCAAGTACAGTACAACGTTTGGGGAAAGCATGAAAATGCAAGATTCTGTATTTAGAAGTAGTTTGTATAAGGGATATTGATTTGAAAAGTTAATTGGTGGGGCAAAACTTGAGAATTGCTTTAATCAAAATGTTCATTTCTTCAAAGCAGCTTTTCGTATGACACTTGTCAAGAAGAATTGTAAAAATAGAGAGCGCTCTCCATTTGGAGAAGCTGCTTCCGAGAAATGAACATTTTGATTAAGAATGTTAATTTATTGTATTGTCCATTCGCTTCTCGGCTACGCTGCTTTTACGTGTATTTGCGGAAATCGCAACGGCAAAAGGAATCGAACCCTCAACTTATGGCATCAGAGTCCGACATATTTACCTCCACGCCATTTGTTAATCTTATTTTAGAACAGAACGAACATAAATTTAAAAAGAACATAAGACAATTTTTTTAACAGAAATTTCTACGCGTATTACGGAACTGACAAAGACAAAGAATCGAGCCTTCGCTTGCTGATGGTGCAGCGGTGTAGAATCGCCTTCAACATCTATAAGCCTTTTATGTTAAGTAAATTTTAATGTAACCAAAGCACAGCAAAAACCAAAACTAACGTTACGTTACAAAAGAAAACCGGTTGGTCAGTAATAATTCACAAAACATCATTACTTACAGTCCCAGCGTAAAAAAAAATTCATATGAAATAAGCCCACTTTCTGAAATTAGAATTCATATATTATTCTTATTTCGTGATTTTTTCTAATTACTATCTCAACGTAAAAAAACACGAGACAAAAATAAAGATAATTTCAAAACTACGTCATACTTCACAAAACAACATTAATTACAGTAAAAGAAAACTTCAATCGAAACAGGCCTATTTTTGAAAGTGAAAAGTTGAATTGTTCTTATATCTTGCTATTATCTATATTCAGATTTTTTAACCAGATTAATTGCATTGAAAAACATGTCCGGTTTTGAAATTCACATCGGTAAATCAAAAGTCTTGCACTTACAAGCAATCTATAAATAGAAAATCAACTCTTTGATCCCAAATGCTAAGCAATTTCTAAATTTGATTTAAAGAAACGTTAATCCTTAATTTTGCGGAAGGCCAATCATTTAAATCATTCCAATATTTATCTACAACAGAACAGTTCAGAAAATATGTGCAGCAAAGTGCCTAATTTCTAGCGCCAGAATGCGAAAATTCATATATACTTCACAGCCGCTAGCTTGCGTCAGGTTATGTTAGTGCAGTATATGTATGCATAATATTTTAAATGCTTCGCTAGCAGCACACGGCCAATACTCAAAAGAAAAAAAACAATGAAACAAGATATGGGTTTGTGCTTGAAGCAGAATTTATGCCTACTTGCTGCAATATAATAACTTAGGCTTATTGCTTCGGATTAAAACAGACGAGACGATTTTGTTAAGGCATTTAAAAAATACTTAGGTGCCTTTCACCGATCGTTCCTTGGCCATTTTTGTAGATAAACGGTCACTTGGCCACTCCTGAGTTTGATGGACAGCTGCTTGACTCGAAGACCGGCAGGCCACTTCGCAGCCCTCCTAATCCGCACTTAAAAACACAATAACTGATCCTCTCGTGCATTGTTGTTTTAATTTTGTGACAAAAATAAAATATAATCGATTAATACTCTACTCAAAGAACAATTAAGGTTCCTTCACAGTGGCCCAACCTAAAATAAAAATAATAATAATAAGCCGATCCAGTGCCGAAGCAACACAGCTAAATAACGCTTTGCAGTAGATTTTTTGCTTGCATTGCTAATTTTGTAATTTAACTTATTGGGATGTTTTTACTTGTTCTGTGCTAAGGCAAAGATTACTTTGCTTCGAGCATTACGGTACAGTATATCGTTTAAATTAAATTGGTGCACTGTAACAATGTGATTTTGATTATTTTCTTTGCTTCTTTTATGGCTGCTTTTCTGCGGCTCCAAACTGACCTTTTGTCTTTCGATCAAAACGTTCAAAAAGTACTGAGGCGTAATTTTAAAGAATGCGTCGGCAAGCGCAATTTCATATACTGGCAAGATGTGCAACTTTTGTTTTTTGTGCATAGACAGATGACGAATTATGCTTAAACCCAGGATTGTCCAAACTTTTTGAAGGAGTGCCATACGATGATACGAATGAGACTTGAATGCTTCGGGCCAACTGATCATGCTAAGACCACTGGTCATAAGTAAAAATAAGCCCAGTAAACAGGTAAAGTCCGATTAAAAAAGTCAGGTCTTCGGCCTAATTTTGGAGCATTTTGGTTAGGTGAAAACGTCTTTGGGCTGAATCGCTCGCGTAATTCCAACGCAATTTTGTTAAAAAAAACAACAACATGTGACATGTGAAGACTGGGCAATGTGGGCATGCGCCGGATAAAATTCTGGGTTTTCTTTGCGTGGTTAAGAGATTGATATTTTCAAAAACATTTTCTGAGCAAAGCATTTTCAAGTAATGTCACAATTACAATTCTGTTACAGTTCTGTATTTAAAAATATTAGTAGAGTATAAACACCGTGGTATCGGGCGCGCAACCACGGTTATGCTAAGGGAGGAGCTTGAACCAAAAGTCAATTTCCTTTCTTTTTTTTATCGAAAACTGTCTCATTTAGACGGTGGACGGTGGAGCTGAGCAAACTTGTGCTACTTTAGTGTATCACAGACGGGAGCTTGGTGCTGAACCCTCAGCTTTTGTAATTTTTTAGAAAAGTAACCATTTTTTTACCCTAATTGAATCACATTTCGTACGTTTTTAGAGCCATTTAAAAAAAACTAAACTGCCCAGCTTCATCGGCCCTCCTCCCTTACTTACAAGTCGGGTACAGAACAAGTTTTAAACGCTAATATTTTGGCTTGAGTTTATGCGTGGCTATCAAGCAGAAAAGGTTATAAATTTGCTGTGAGGTTTAAAATTTATTGAGCTAGCTTCAACGTGGAAAAAACGGAAGAATAGCGCACTGCTCTTACAGATGCAAAGCTTCGCGAAATTGCAATTAATACTCAACTACTGTATTCATTTATCACTTAATTTGTGCTGAACAAATTACACTCTTTTTTTATCAAAATTAATAAATTTTGAGTTGCAGCTGGTTGTTCGTAATATTTACCAATTTTCAGCCTCATGCCTTTTTGAATTTAAAATTTATTCGTTTTGTTTGTTCTCAAATGTATTAAGCAAAAATGTGCCTCGTGTACGTATAAGATTGTACTTGCAAAAAAGATTGCATAATTCGCTTCGTTTTCTTTCGCGTGTTTGTTCGTGGCTACGGTTTGTTACGGTTTACCGTTCCGCTACAGCAATTTTGTTTGAACGCATGTCAATGTATTACTCGTAACCATACGGTTTTGTTCACTCACCACGTTTTTATGTCGTGTAAGAAGAGGATACTACGAGAAAAAGTGTACCTGTTAGCGTATCTGAGTGAGCGCTATCGGGACGACTTGTTCGGACGCCACCTTGTCCATGGGTCGACTTAGGTGGGTCGAGATGTCCAAGGGACGACTTCGGTGGCAACCTCTTCTCTCTAGTCGCAACGCTGCTGCTGAGTTCTCAATAGTCAATAGCCTACTGGTTTAAGCAGACCTATCTCAGTATCTGTACATTCTCAAGTATGCATTGGTATAGCCTAGGCCTATTGTTGTAGGAAGGCTTTATTTCACAGGAAATTTTTATCTAGTTTTTTTATTAATTCTAACTCAAAATGTAACCCAAACTCAAATGCTTTCTCTAAAACTATTCCCGAATCGAACCCTAACCCAAACCCTAATCTCAACCCCTAAAAAAGCAAACGAAAAAAGCGCGGATGAAGATTTCTCATATTCGTTTTGTTCTCTTTAACTTGAAAATTTTCGGTGAAATAGTCACTACCATTGTTTTGATACCGGTACTGTTTTTGAGTTTTTGCTGTGGTTCTGTCATTCCCGCTAAATTCTCAACCAACCGTGAAGTTATCTTTTCAATCCATTCCCAATTTTTCGGATTTTTTTCAAATTTTTTAATATTCTAAGTTTATAATTTTTGTTCCGTAGTTTTACTTAGGATTTTAAAGATTTGCAGAAGCATAGATTAATGCTGAATTAAATTTTCCTCCTTTTGCCACCAATTTATTTTCTGGAACGGCACAAGACAATGTATACAAAAACGGGGTTAAAGAGATCCTGTTTGAAATCGATCTTATAGAAGAAACGAGAATCACTTGAAGTAATGAAAAAGTGTACTAAATCTTGTCCCATTGTTTCCTTCTTCCGCGAAAATAGATTTAATTCGTTCGATTCTGTACCATTGGCAACCCTGCGCTTCGACTTTTTGTGACGTCACAAAAGGTCCAAAGGATAACTTTAGTTGTGATGTTTTTGATGTTTGTTTACCCATAGACTCTTTATTAGTAGACTAGAAACTGAGGGGCGAAGAGAAAACGAAGAGAATTGAAGAGAAAAAGGCTCCTCTTGCTGCGAAGTTTTTTTGGCCACGCGTGAATTATTCGACACGATAAGGTTCGTCGTGATAAGTTCAAATGCACACTACAAGCAAAAGCAAAAGAAAACTTAGGCAATTCGAAGCTTACAACTGAAGCCATGAAGCTAGACTAGCCGACTAAAAAAGCCAAAAGAAGTTTCCAGTTGAATTAATAAACAGAGGTGGGCACTCGGTACTTCAAAAGTACCGACGGTACTTTTGCCGTTACTTTGTTAAAAAAGTACCGGCGGTACTTTATTCGTTACATTTTTGAAAAAGTACCGACAGTATCGGTACTCGGTACCGCTATTCGGTGCTTTTTAAAAGAAAAATTTTGCACATTTTGGAAACAATATTTTCTGTGATTTTATGCGTTGAACAATGATTGAGTCTCTTATTTGCGCATAGTGGCAACTGATATAGCATGCTCAGTGAATAAATCTACGGAAAAAACTACTTCAAAAAAATCAAATCTTTATTATACCAGCTGTATTACGCCCAAACGTGTAACGAGTTTGCTTGGCCCTTCGCCACGACATTACGCTTGGGCAACACAGTTCCTTTCGAAGAAAAGTCTCAACGGTGGCAAGCTATTGCCAAATCTGTGTTCGATTTGACCGGCCCAGGATTTGAACCCCTGATCTCCCGCACCAAAGCTGAGAGCACGCTACCGCATAGGCTATGTGGCCGGTGGAAGAATTACTTAACAGATATTATTAGAGGCTGTCCATAAAAGACGTACTCCACAGTTAGGGGTGGTTGTTCAGTGCCGACATTTTGCGGACAAGGGGAGAGAGGGTTTCCTGCTTTGTGGACATCCGCATTCCTTCATTACAAAGCATGAAAATTTAGTCGCCTTCATTGCTCTGAAATTTCCATTCTGTTGCTTTTTAACACAGTTTTAGTTAGTTTATATCAGCCCTTAGTCCTTTACTCTTGGTTTATGAGCTATAATACCTAAACGTACTGAAAACATGTTTTTAAAGCGTTTCAATACGAAGTAAAGTGCAATTCTTGTTCAAATTTTGGTAACCTGGACTCAGGAGCCTAACCAGTTGTGTTGCCAATAAAACTAATGTTTGAAGGGTCTCAAACATAGGCTTAGTCAGGATTTTTAATTGGGGGGGGCAAACCACAAATCGCATGCAATGACGTCATCAGAAATTTTCGAAAGAGGAACTTTTTGTGGGATAAAGATATCGTAGAATGGAAGATAAGAAGCCGTGGCCTGATTTGGCACTTAAACAGAATTTTGCTAAAGGGAGAGGGCTTGAACCAAAAGTTAAAAAGTGAAAACGTCTGATTTGCGATACGCTTTGAGTAAACTAGAGTTACTCAAACGTATCACAGACTGGAATTTGGGGGCGGAATCCCTAGCGGCAGGAGGCTATGAGGGAGAAGTCCCCAGCTGCTGGACGATTTTTGTAATTCTTTGGAAAAATACTATTTATTGGCATTGGATTACGTTTTGCACCTAGCTCAAAGAAATTTGAAAGTACTAGATTTTTAACATTTCAAAACCAACTGAAAAAATTAAATTGTTCAATCCCCCTTTTACTAGCAATTTAAATCCAAAACACGTTTAAAATCTTGCATTTTGGGATTAAATTTTGTAAGTGATTTGGTCCAAGTAGGGAAAGTAAGGTACATTGCCTCCAGCACTATTTTAGCTGTAAATAATAATCCACTCGAAGATTTTCGTTTGAGATTTTTGTTTTGTCATGAAAATAACCAGTCGTAGAGCACACGTACGGCCAGGGGGCTAGGCCTCCCTCAATTCGAATTTAATAATTTGTTCAATGAGCATTTCCCCGGGCTAATTTTTTTTCAAAAGCATTTTGTCGCGTAAAACCGGCGATGTGGAGATGAATTGTTAGTGAAACGTGGTGCAATAACTGGTCACGCCTACTAGCCATGTTATTACCAGGACCTGATTTACATTGAACGGGGCTCCTGGCACTTTGGAGATTTTCGCAACATCTTCCGGCCAAATATAACAAAAAAAGTCTTTCCATCTGAGCACGGGGCCCCTGGTACCATAGGCGTAGCCAAGAGTTTTGATTGGGGGGGCCAAACCACAAATCACATGCAATGACGTCATCAGAAATTTTCAAAAAGGAACTTTTTGTGGGGCAAAGATATCGCAGAATAGAAGATCTGAAGCTGTAGTCTGTTGGCACTTAACCCGGATTTTGGTAAAGAGAGAGGGCGAAAAATATTCGTTAGAAAGCGCAAATGTCTAACTTAGGAAACATGTTGAGTAAGCTAGTGTACTCAAACGTATCACAGACGGGGGTCTGGAGGCGGAGCCCCCAGCCGCCGGTGGCTATGGGGGTCTGGCAGCCGCTGGGCGATTTTTGTAAGTTTTTGGAACATAAAAGCTTTTTTAATCCCTTTGGATTACATTTTGCAGGTGTTCAAAGCCATTTGAAAGAACTAGGCTTTTAACATTTGAAAGCCAATCGAAATAATTTAACTATTCAGTCCTCCTTTTACTTGCAATTATAGTCCAAACCACGTTTAAAATCTTGCATTATGGTGTAAATTTTAAATGTAAGTGATTTGGTCCATGTAGGGGTAAGTAAGGCACAATGCCTCCAGCAATATTTTAGTAGTAAATGGTAATCCTCTCGAAGATTTTCCTTCAAGATTTTTGTTTTGTCATGAATTTAACCACTTATAGGAGAACATGTACGACCAGGGGGCCCTGGCCCCCTCAATTGAAATTCGATAATTTGTTCAATGAACATTTTCTCTAGCTATTTTTTAAAAGTATTTTGTGCGTAAAAACTGGCGAGGTGGAGTTGAATCGTTATTGAAAAATGGTACAATGGATGGTTACGCTTGCTAAATATGTTATTCCTGTGCCGGATTTACATTGCACGGGGCCCCTGGCACTTAGGGAATTTTTGCGACATCTTCCTGCCAAATATGAATGAAGACCAAAAAAAGTCATGCCATCTGAGCACTGAGCCCTGGTGCTGTGCTATATGGCAAATACGGCGCTGGTTATTCCATTACTTTCATTAAAAGTTTGGATGAAGGCCTGAGGTTGCAATTTTTAGGCCAAAAACCCTTGATTTCACTCTGGTTATACGTATAAATAGGTTGGAAAAATTGAATTAAGGGGGTGCTTCGGGCCCCCAGGTCGTCAATATTATTTATCGATAATTACTGTTGTACGCAAAGATGTTGAAAGAAACTGAAAATAAAGAAACAAGGCTTTTTTGTCAAATTTTTGTCATTGATGGCATTTCGATTGATGGGGCCCGGGCCCCCTGGGCCACCCCCTGGCTACGCCTATGATTTTGAGATAATATCGCGCCCTTAATTTCTTTCATAAAAAAAACATTTAAAGCAAAATTAAAATAACTTATTTTCCAAACGTGGAGGACTCCAATCAAGCCACTTGACAGTTTTTTGAAGCCTCCAAGAATTGCATGACATTATCATGACGTGGACTCGTGATCGTTATTATTATTACTTGCTTTTGTACGCGTAAATCCTAAATTAAAGAAACTTCAATTCCGGACAAGGAAAACATACTGGCAATGCTCTCATTGTATTTATCATTGGTAGTATTTCAGTAGGGGTTTGCATTACCGCCTGTGTTATAGCACTAAGTTCATAATAACGTTAAACGAGGGCCGGGGATTGCAACTTTTAGCACAAAACTTTTAGATTTTTTAACAATTTTGCGTATATATTGTTAAAAATTTGAATTGCAGGGCCCCTGGCCCGGGACCCTTGGTCATCAGTTAGGGGCCCTAGGGCTCCCTCGTCGTCATTTGGGGGCCTCGGAGCCCCTTGGTTGCTAGTTAGGAGCCCTGGAGGCCCCTGGTTGTCAATTAGAGGCCCCAGGGCCTCCTATTTGTCAGTTAGAGGTACCGGTTTATCAGTTAGGGACCCCGGGGCTCCCTGGTTGTCGGTTAGGAGCCTCGGGGCCCCTGGGCATTAGCTAGGAGCCCTGGGGTTTCCTGGTTGTTAGTTAGGGGCCAGGGGCCCCTGGTTGTTGGTTAGAGACCCCTTGGTCGTCAGTTAGGAGCCCTGGGCCCCCTGGTTGTAAGTTAGGGGCACTGGGGGCCCCTGGTTGTCAATTAGGGGCCCCCGGGCCTCCTGTTTGTCACTTAGAGGCTCCGGGGCACCTGTTCGTCAATTAGGGGCCCCCTGGTTGTTGGTTTGGGGCCCTGGGGTCTCCTGGTCGTTAGTTAGGGGCTCTAGGGCCCCCTGGTTGTTAGTTAGGGGCCCCCTGGCTGTCGGTTAGGGGCCCTGGGGCCCCTGGTTATTGGTTAGGGGCCCCCTGGTTGTCGGTTAGGGGCCCCCTGTTTGTCAGCTAGAGGCCCCGGGGCTCCCGTTTTTCACTTAGGGGTCCCGGGGATCCCTCGTTGTCGATTAGGGGCCCTTGGGCCCCCTGGTCATTAGTTAAGGCCCTGGGCCCCCTGGTCGTTAGTTAGGGGCCCCGGGGCTCTCTTGTCGTCCGTAACCGCAACTAAACATTGCTAGACTTTGTTGTCATAATTTTTTTTTATCATTGGTGGTATTTCAATTGGGGGTCCGGGCCCTCTGGCCCCCCCTCTGGCTACGCCTATGCCTGGTACTCTGCCATATGGTAAATCCTTTCTAGTTATTGCAGTAGGTTCATAAAAATTAAGGTTAGATGAGGGCCTGAGATAGCAACTTTTAGGGCAAAGCCCTTAATTTGACCCGGATCATACATTTAAGTTGGCTGGCAAAAATTGAATTGAAGGGGCCCGTGCCCCCTTGTTAATTTTATTGTTAATTACTATTGCACGCAAAAAAAAGCTAAAAGAAACTGAAACTGAAGAAATCATAGGCTTTTTGTTACATTTTTATCATTGGTGGCATCTCCTTGGCTAAGCCCTTGGTCTCAAAACATGTTTTTGATGACTTTATAATCCTGCAATGAAATTGCCGTGGCCATTTCCACATTTCGTAGGTTCTCTATTGTGTCCGCGCGAACAGGGGTTTGACGCAGTGAGGACGCTTTACGGACAAGGAGGAAAAGGTCAATTTTTGCGATTTTTGCGGACATCTTTTATGGACAGCCCCTCATGAACTTACGAAATTATACGCTGCAAAAAATGTTCTTTGGACAAGAATATCAGTTCAAAATGACTTCACAAAGGAAAGGCTGGTCTTCACTTTTCAGGGCAGACAAAAAGCGAAGAACATAACGCAATATAGCTAACTTTTATGATTTGCTCTGTAAAGCAACTTAGTGCAGCGTCGGTAAACCGTCAGTCATCCACAATCATCGACTAACCACTCCTTATTACGTGGGCAAGGTTTGAAAGTGCTTCTCCGCAATTTGAACTCCTTTTGAATGATTTTAATTCCATTCCACACAAAAGTACCGAGTACTGCGGTAAACGTGCCAAAAAAGTACCGACGGTACCGAAAACGGTACTATGTTGAAAAAGTACCGACGGTACCAGTAACGGTACTAAAAAAGTACCGCGTTGCAGTACCGCGGTACTGCCCACCTCTGTTAATAAATCAGCACAAAAGAAGATAGATAAAGAGATGGTCAAAGTAGCCGAAAAACAAAAGTATTGCTACTTACTCTGATATCCATTTCAAGTGAAATTAGAAGCACTGCGAATTATTTTCACTTAAGTGAAAGTAGTCCATGTTAGTTCTCTGTAATGAAAGTAGTTTCAAAGTATAATACTGTCTCAACTGCTAATGCTTGTACCCACCAAAAACAAAAAATTTTTGAAATAACTCGCCACATCTCAAGATTTTATCTACAGTACAAATTTCACGTTCGAGACCACTACAAAAATATTTTCAATACGCAGTTTTGCCCGACAGAATGAGAATAACTTTTTTACGTCAGGTCGTTGTAAAATCATGGTAAAATCACCATATAAAACAACTTCGTTACTGACTACCTCTGGATATGTACTACGAAAGAACCTCTTTTACAAGGTAACTGGAAAATCAAAATCCAGGTGAGTTTCAAATTCGACAAAATATGAATTTTTTTTGTTTTCAACGGTATCAAAATGTGTAAGAGTGTGCTTACAAGGACTTGCTGATAGCGCGGTAGAAAAAAAAACTCGGAGCGATAGCCAGACGGGGCAAGGTAGAGCTCAGCCCGCCTGGAAATTTTTACTTGTCATATATGCACTGTGGCGTAGGCTTAGGCAAGATTGTGCTTACAAGGACTTGCTGATAGCGCGGTAGAAAAAAAAATTGACTCGGAGCGATAGCCAGGCGGGGCAAGGTAGAGCTCAGCCCGCCTGGAAATTTTCACTAGTCATATATGCACTGTGGCGTAGGCTTAGGCAAGATTTTCCAAAGGGGTGTGCATGAGTCAAAACTTAAAATTGGCATCATAAGTTTGGGGTCTGGGTCAAAGCCCCAGCCGCCGGAGATGATAAGAGGGTCTGGGAGCGAAACCCCAGCGCTCAGAGATTTTTACGTTGTATACAAAAATAACTCCGCGTTAAGATCTTTTTAAATTAAATTTCGGATTAAAAGGTATGCTTTGAACGGTGCAAAACATACACAAAATAAGTATAAAAATAACTGAAGGGCACAAGCTAAATAATATACTCTGCCATTTTTTCCACAAGTATCATACGTAAAGTTAAGAAAGAAAGCAAAAATTTTGTAGCTATTGGTGACAGATTTTTTTGAAACATGCCAAGCATTAAACGTTAACTTATTGGCATTGGCCGCGAAACATCTGATATATGTATAACGTGCCTCTACCATCTAGTTGAAATTCTACTTCTTAACAAGCCATTGTCTAGTTCGATCATTAGATGTAGAGAAATAGTGCCATGCCTTTTTTGTTGCAGTTTTGAGTGTGGTGAACTTGAATTGAGTAAAGTCGACAGCGAGGCCGAGATGGTACAAAGCCGTCGTTTTTACGATGACTCTGATCGTATGATCTGGGTTCTACCCAAACCCTGATCACGTTGATGTGTCTTTGGATAAGACCCTTTACGATGATTATCTCTGCTGGTGGCTTCAAACTAGCAGCAAATTCAGTGGACAAGAATTCGAAGAAATTGACAGGAACATTGGATCACTGGAAACTCCTAAGCAGGTGCGAATTCCTCCAAGCACGAAGTAATCATTGCAATGAAAAGTGCGCGGATCGTCCAATGTTTAGCGTCAGACGCTATCTGGTGATAGGAGGATAAATATGCGCTACAAAAAAAAAGTAGAAAAACTTTTTAAAGCAGAAATATATTGGCATGAGCAAAAAAATTGAAATCTGCACACTCCTAAGGTGCGTTTAGACTGGACGCGAAGCAACGCGAAGCGAAGGTTGGCGACCTTCGCGAGTGGTCGATTACGTCACTCGCTAAGGTTGCCAACCTTCGCAGCTGGTTGCTAATCTTCGCGACTGGTCGCTTCGCAATGTCGTCATCAGAAACTTCGAAAGAGGAACTTTTGGTGGGGGGCAAAGATCTGGGGGCGGCCCCCCCAGCCGCCGGAGACTATGGGGGTCTGGGGGCAAAGCCCCCAGCCGCTGGGCGATTTTTCGTAATTTTTTGGAAAAAAAAGCTATTTTAATACCATTGGATCACATTTCGCGCGTATTCAAAGCCATTTGAAAGTACTAAATTTTTAACATTTGAAAGCCAATTGAAAAAAAATTAAGTAGTTCAGTCCTCCTTTTGCTTGCAATTTAATCCAAAACTCGTTTAAAATCTTGCATTTTGGGGTTAAATTTTTGAAAAGTGCATTGCCTCCTGCAATATTTTAGCAGTAAATAACAATCCAGTCGAATATTTTCCTTAAAGATTATTGTCTTGTCATGAAAACAATCAGCTGTAGGAGTACATATACGGTCAGGGAACCAAGGCCCTCTTAATTCAATAATTTGTTCAATGAGCATTCCCCTTACTGTAGCTAATTTGTTTCAAAAGTATTTTGTTGCTTAAAAACTGGCAAGGCGGAGGTGAATTGTTATTTTAAACTGTACAATAGATAGTTACGCCTACAAACCATGTTATTGCCCGGGCCGGATTTACATTGAGTTGAGCCCCTGGCACTTTCGAGATTTTTGCAATATTTTCCTGCCAAATACAGGTGAAAGCCAAAAAAATGTCTTATCTGAGTGTTGGGCCCTTGGCACTGAGCTATATGTTAAATCCCTTCCTGGTTAATGGTTATTGCATTACGTTCATTAAAAGGTTAGACGAGGGCCTGAGGTAGCAACTTTTAAGATAAAAATCGTTAATTTCACTCGGATTATACGTTTAAAGTGGTTGGCAGACATTAAATTGAAGGGGCCCGGGCCCCCTGGATCAATATTATTGTTGGGGGCCCATTTAAATATTATTGTAGGGGAGCCCATTTAAATTGGTTGGAACAATTAAATTGAGGGGGCCCGGGCCCCCTGGATCAATATTGTTGCTGTGGGCTCATATAAATTAAGGGCATTTTCAAATTGGTTGGCAAAAATTAAATTGAAGGGGCTCGGGCCCCCTGGAACAACATTATTGTTGGGGGACTCATTTAAACATCATTGTAGGGGGCATTTTTAAATTGGTCGGCAAAAATTAAATTAAGGGGGCAAGGGCCCCCTGGATTAATATTATTGTTGGGGGCCCATTTAAATTGGGGGCCATTTAAATGGGCCTCTTGAACCAATATTATTGTTGGGGGCCCATTTAAATTAAGGGCCATTTAAATATTATTGTAAGTGGCCCATTTAAATTGAGGGCCATTTAAATATTATTGTAAGTGGCCCATTTAAATTGGTTAGTAAAAATTAAACTGAGGGGGCCCGGGCCTCCTGGATTAATATTATTGTTTGGGGCCCATTTACAGTAAATGGACCCCCTGGATCGATATTATTTTTAGGGCCCATTTAAATTGGGAGCCATTTAAATATTATTTTAGGGTGCCCATTTAAATTGGTTGAAAAAATAAAATTAGGGGGCCCGAGCCCCCCAGATCAATATTATTGTTGGGACCAATTATTTAAATTGAAGGCATTTAAATATTATTGTAGAGGGCATTTTTAAATTGGCAGGCAAAAATTGGATTGAGGGGGCTCGGGCCCCTGGAACAATATTATTGTTGGGGGCCCATTTAAATATCATTGTAGGGGGCCCATTTAAATTGGTTGGCAAACATTAAATTATGGAGGCCCGGGACCCCTGGATCAATATTATTGTTGGGGTACCATTAAAATTGGAGGCCATTTAAATATTATTGTAGGGGGCCCATTTAAATTGGTTGGAAAAATTAAATTATTGGGGCCCGGGCCCCGTGGATCAATATTATTGTTGGGAGCCCATTTAAATTCAGGGCATTTAAATATTATTGTAGAGGGCATTTTTAAATTGGCTGGCAAAAATTAAATTGAAGGGGCTCGGGCCCCCTGGAACAATATTGTTGTTGGGGGCCCATTTAAATATCATTGTAGGGGGCATTTTTAAATTGGTTGGCAAAAATTAAATTAAGGGGGCCTGGGTCTCCTGGATCAATATTATTGTTGGGGGACCATTTAAATATTACTGTAGGGGGCCAATTTAAATTAATTGGAAAAATTAAATTGAGGGGGCTCGGGCCCTCTGGATCAATATTATTGCTGAGGGCCCATTTAAATTGAGGGCCATTTAAATATTATTGTAAGGGGCCCATTTAAATTGGATGGTAAAAATTAAATCGAGGGATCCCGGGCCCCCTGTATCATTATTATTGTTAATTACTGTTGTCCGCGAGTACTGTTGGACGCGAAGATGCTAAAAGAAACTGAAGAAACAATACCCTTTTTTGTGACATTTTTATCATTGGTAGCATTTCAATTAAGGGGGAGGGGGGCGGGCCCCCTGGGTCCCCCCTCTGGCTACGCCTATGTATCATTGTAATTATGAATACCTATAAAAAGAACTAATAAACCAAAATTTATGAGTTATTAAAAGTGCTATAAGCAAACTAGTGCAACTAAGCATACCACAGATGGGGGGTCTTTCCATCCACTGGAAGCCAACATGGGGCGATTTTTCAGAAACAATAGCCATTTTAACGCCACTATTTGGATAACATTTTGCACTTTTTGGAGCCATTTGAATTGGCATTTATAGCTTTCATGCTTGACGCTCAGCAATAAAAGGGACAGTGTGAAGGTTCCAGTGTGTGGTAGACAAGTGGCAGCTTGACTCGAAGGCTGAAAGGTCCTTCGCTGCCTCCTGGCCAAGGCAAGTTGGTAAAAAAAGATGGAATTATAATTTGAAATAAAAATTGCTGAAATCGGAATTAATTGCAAGAGTCAAATCGTCTAACTTCATCCCCCTCACTAACAGTCAGTACTTAAATTGTAAGGGGTATGCGTCCCCCATCGAGAATTCGCGCCTCCATAAAGATTTAGCACCTTCCCTTCAAAAGAAAGCTTTCTGGATATTTAGAGAAAAAGTGGCCGGTAATCCCAATAAATCCGAAATTGAAGCCGAAGTTAGTCAATTCTGCGGCGAAGACCTTTTACTCTTTTTCTTTTTTGGTCTTCACCTAAGTCTGAGAGCAAAACCGGTAATTCTGGCTGAAGACAGTACCAATTTGTGGCGAAGACCTTTTTTTTGGTCTTCACCCGAATATGAGGTAAATTTTCACCAGATTGCTGCCGCACTCCGAATGCGTCGGGTCACGGCTGCAAAAGCGTCCCCTATGCAACAATTTACAGTTTAAATGCTGCTTATAGGTGAAGTCTAAAACCTGTGATAACGCTTGTATTTTGGGGTTACATTTTCTAGATGACTTGACTATGGGGGGGGGGGGGGCTAAAGCCTCCATAGTCTCCCCCTCTGGTTGCACCACCACTGATGTGGAATACGGATGCGTAAGTTTTATGCGGACGCTAGAAAAAATATGCATGCCCAAGAAATACGCTTGTTTGATAAAAGTCACTTTATTTTGCAATAACTACAATGAAAATTTAATTTTTGAAAGTTTTCGTTTTCAATTTTTAGTACTTCAACCTGCACTAACCAAAAATATATTTTATTGATAGACGTACGCTAGATATACATTCACGTGTATTACATTTGGAAAATAAAAATAAATATAACTAAAAAGATACCAAAAATGAAGCTTAAAATATCAATTCAATTAAAATTCCAAAGTTTGGTTGAAACGGTACGAAAATCCAAAACAAAATAAAAAGGAAAACAAATTTATTTAATCTAATCACTAAGATTTTGCGGAGAAAAGATTTCGTTGTTGATGTCTGCGCATTTGGGCTTGAAGTTGAAGTTTATTCGTAAAGAAAACCTAAAAAATCAAAAAAATAAAGCATCAAAAATGTTTTTTGTGAAACGCTTCAAACGTAGGCCTAAGAGTCAAAACATATTGCAACAATGTCTTGTAATTAATAAACAATAAGTAAAAAAAATTCTTAAAGGGTCAACGAGGTAAGTTATAAGTTTAACTCATTTATTGCCACAAAAAACAAACCAGTCTTTTTTTTTTGATTTTTGAGACTAATTTTAGAATTCTTCGACTTCTACATCGAAAGATATTTGCTTTTCTTTTTTTCGCTATTTGTGGCATCCTGCCGATTTTTTTAAACAATGTTTGAATCAACCACTATGTGTCGCTCGTGTGGATGCAGCGATAGCGTTAGAAAAGCAAATATATTATGCTTGCAAATTCTAGACTTATAACTGATGACAAACATGACTATTGGTAGTACATACACCACGTCTATAGATTCTGCTGTCCATATGACTCGGAAGTCAAATAATATCATTTAGCTAAGTCACCCCAATCGCAACAGCTGGGCTCTTGGCAATACAACTGCAATTTTTGTTGCTGGAATTTTTTATTGGGGGAGGAGGTCAAATCGTACATCACAATGCAATGAAGTCGGACGTAAATTTCGAAGGGAGACTTTTTCTTGAGACAAAATCAAAAATTGATAAGGGGTACCAAACCCCCAATTTCATGGTGATCTTTCGTAATCGAGCACAAAGCTAGCTACTCCCAACTTTTTATTTTGATTGCCAATACAAATCTTTCCCAGTCTTTATTGCTGCTGTGTGGCTTTTGGTTTCAAGCATGACCTATTTATGGACACTGTCCTACTCCTAGCGGTTATTTGCGGATGATGTGCTTTGTATTTCATCCGATTGGGCCCTTCTTAGGTTTATTTCCATTTTAGTTTGATCTACAGTACTTGGTCTTTTTGTCCAGAGTCCAAGCTAAAGTTAATTTTTTCAATTGTAGGTTCTTTAAATAGTCAGGATTGCTTTGGATTTTGATCATAAGTCGCCAGCAGTGTTTTGTCTTATGCGAGCCCTGCTGATGAGCTTTGGACAACGCGAAATTCGAGTCCAGCAGGGCAATACTGGTTTAGGAAAAATTGCCCTAGTTAAAATTTTTAATTTGATTTACTTGTTGGATTCAAATTTGGCTAGTCCCATGGCCAGTAGCTTGGGGATCTGATGGTTGTGTTGGATTGCATGTTATTGAGGAGCCACATTCGGTTAACCATTTTTTTTATATTATACAGTGCAAAAAATGCAGTACTGTAGATCAAAAACCAAGGCAGCGCTATGAAATCTTTGCGATATTTTAATACAGTAAAAATAGCTATTGTTTTAGATCCGTTTTTGTTCTTTCTAATTAGAAGACATCGTTTTTTAACGGTTCAGAACATGCTAATGTAACAGAAGACTACCTGGGGCAACAGCAAAATGATATAATTGGCGGAGGCACCAAAATACGAAATAATAAATGACCTTTTTCATTCTGCAACCAGCGAGAAAACGATAACTATTGGCTTGACCAGAAAATTCTGAAATTGGCTCTCCCATTCAGAGGGTGCTTAAAATGCTGTTTCTACCAGCGGCCTACGTAAACTTTTCGAAAAGAGGGGAGAAGATGCATCACAGACGGGAGGTTTGACGACAGATTTCTCAGCCGCCGGAAGCAAAGGATTGAGAGGACAAAGCCCCTACCGCTCAGCGATTTTGCAATTGCTCAACAAAATTAACTCATTTTTGATAATATGGCCTATTCGTTCAAACATTTATTAGAAAAACGAGTCTCTTAGCAGCGCAAATCATACAAAATAAGCATTAAAAACCAGTGGAGGTAACAGTTATTTCAATAGTCTTTGTGCTAATGAAAGGAACTACAGATGCAATACCAAAAAATAAAACAAAATGTTTCGCAACTATGAACAGATTGCGAGAGGTAACACTTTAAAGAAAAAAGCTTTAATCAAAATTGGTCGGCTCGAGAGTATCGATTACTGAAGAGGGTAATATGAAATTTTTGTGGTAGTGATTGGGAGCCAAAACCACAGGCCATTTACAAATGCTTGTTTGGAGCGATCATGCAGAAAATTTCAGGCCAGTGCAGCAAAAACAAAACAGGCATTTCACATTACACAGCTCTAAACTCTCACCCCTCCTACCCGTATTTTACTGTGGAGTGAAAGCTTTAAACCGTTTAAAAACGATGTGTCTACACTAAGCAAAAAATTAAACGAAAAACTCTGCGCCTGAAAATGATCGTGATTTCACCAAATAGTCGTAAAAATGTGTGAAGTGCTAAGAGACCCAACTTGCAAGCTTCTGTTGATTGGTGGGAACCAACAACTCAAATTACAATTTAATTATATTCAAATTTGCTAACAATACTAATGGGATAATAGAATAATAATCACAATAATTGCACCATGTAGCATGATTACTGTATTATACAGGAAGTAAAGCGGCAACAATTATAGCTACGGTAGCTAAAAGATTTTGAAACAGTAGCTTTGAGCCAACGTGGAAAACTGAAAAAGCTTACATGTTTCCATCCAACTTCTCCAGCATATTGCTTCATATCTTCTGTGACTGTATCGCAATGACGTTCCACAATACTTTCCCATAATTGCTCAGAATTACACATCTAAGCACCACAGAGGTTTTTATATTCCATTAATCACGTTATATTACCGTAACAGATAATAATGCATAACTACTTACTGGTCAACAAAACTACAAGGCAGTACTTTTTGAAGTTACCGTGAAAGCAAAAAAATATCTTGAGATTTGGAATGAGCCGTGTAATAAAACCAGCTTTAAAACACTGATGCATCTGCTGTTTTAAATCAGATCCAGTTTCAATATGAATGAGACTTACACACAGTGCTATCGCTAGGGGGGGGGGGGGGGGCAGGGGGCGTGCCCCCCCCCTAACGACTGCTTGTGTCCCCTCTCCATTTCGGTTTACTCAGAATACTTTTTTGGAGCATCATGTGAGGACAACGCAATAATGGAAAAAGGAATAATAACGTTCTAACATAATTTTCGTTTGAAGTTTTCTCGATTCTTTGCGAAATTGCTTGCAACCAACTGCAATACACAAACGTGAAGCAATTATCCCTCTTATTAACACACCTTAACGGATGTGTCGTGGAATAGGGATATAAGCCTATAAAATCGTTACCGGTACTTCGTTAGTAACTATGACCTAAAACAATACGTGAAAACATTTTTTTAAAGATCAGCAGGTTTTTGTTTTTTTAGAAAACACTCAAGATTTTTTTAGGTCGCAGTCAGTTTCGCAGCCAGGATGAAGGGGCTAAGGGGCTTCATCCCCCTTCAGCTAAGTCATTTAGAAAACATAACCCCACAAAACAAACGTTTAAGCAGGTTTTGGACTTGACTTTAAGTATAAGGGGGCTGAAGGGGCTTGGAAATTTAATTAATGACTTCTGAATTTTAGCAATTTACGGCTTCAAAAACGTGCAAAATGTGATCGAAATAGCGTTAAAATCGTTATTTTTGCCACAACTACATCCAAATCAAAGAGCGGCTGAGGCTCTGCCCCCAGGCCCCCTCTATGACACGTTTGAGTTGCATCGGTTTGTTCAGCACGGGACCTAAATTAAACAATTTTTATGTAAGAACAAATGTAATTTTGGCTCAGGCCCACCTCCTCTTAGCAAAATTCTGGTTACGCTTCTGGCCGCATTCACTGCTGTAGACAGATTTTTCAAGCGATTATATGGACTGCATACGAAACGAGCTAATAAACGCTACAGGGATTATACGTCTTTTTTTTCAAACATTAATACAAAATTTTTAAAATGTCGCATAATTTGCAGCCGTAAAATATCAGTTTTTATTTGCCGAAGTTTAGTCTATTTTAGTGTCCCTCTACTATCGGCCAGTGCCGCCTCACTTTGATTGCTCTGGCGACGACACTGCTTCTACAGTTAATCCTTAGTAAAACTTCCTCGAAGTTAGATGCTAGTTAACCTTGACATGAATTATTATGAAACTTAGTACACTACAATTTATAAGGATTCCACAGTTTTTCGTGTACGTTTTTTGATAGATGTAACGTATTTCAGACTCTTGAACAGCTGGAGCAACAATCCTGTGCTGAATTTTTAAGTTTCAGTCATGTAAAATCAAAATCTAATAGATCATCTCAATAATCAAAATTTTTTCCCAACTAGAGTAATTTTAAAATGATCAGTTTTACTGAAATTTAAGGCCGCAGTGCCAGTGCGAGAACATATAATTAGAACAAAAAGTACATAAGCGAAGCGAAACTTTAAGAGATACAGCTCTAAATCGGTTTTAATGAAGAAATGGGAACTACTTGAGGTAACAAACAGGTGCTCCAAACCTTTTTCCACAATTTCCCTTATTTGCGAAAATATGATTTAATCCGTTTGACTTTGTACCATTGGCAACCCTGCATTTCGCAATTTTGTGACACCAAAAAGTATGGTTTTGCAAAATTTCTCTCAGACTTTAGGCTATTGCTTACTGCAGCAGCCCTAAAACAGCACCATCCTGACCTACCGGTTCTATTCTTGCCAAATATTTTTCACTAAGCTAAGTTATCGTACAACAAACAACAAAATAACAAAATATACTGTAGTCCAATCTCAGATTTGTGATCAGAAACTAGCGCCATAGGAGCATTTTGTGGTGAGCCACACTAGCTTAATCTAATAGACCAATATCCATAACTTACCCAATTGGTAGCAGTGAGTAGACCAGTGGTTTTCAACCTGTGGGCCATAGGAGCATTTTGTGGTGAGCCACAGAGCAATTTGGGTAACTGGATATTCGGTTGAAGAAATGCATTGACCATTGGCATAGTGGTGCCCGTTAGAGAGCTCGCACAAAATTTGCGGTTTTTGGCGTGAAGACCTGCTTTTTTTTGGAGATCACCTGAAAACCCGCACAAAATTAGCGGATTTTGGCGTGAAGACCTTTTTTTTTGGATATCACCTGAAAATTGAAAAATTGCGGTTGAGCAGATTTAGATGAGGGCCATGGAAAATTTTTGAATTGAAAATAAGTCACGGTGATGAAAAAGGTTGGGAAGCATTGGAGTAGACTAACTAAATCTGAAAACTTGGCTACTGTTACTGGTACCTGTAGACCTAGGCTAGCAGTACTGACCTACACAGTAGGGCTTTTGTGATGTCACAAAACTGCGAAATGCAGGGTTGCCAATGGTACGCAGTCAAAGGGATTAAATCGTATTATCGCGAATAAAAGGAATTGCGGAAAAAAAGTTTGGGGCACCTCTTTATTATCTTAAGTAGTTCTCATTTCTTCAATAAAACCGACTTCGAGCCATAGGTGTAGCCAGGATTTTTGACTGGGGGGGCCCAAACCACAAATCACATGCAATGACGTCATCAAAAACTTCGAAAAAGGAATTTTTTGTGGGGGCAAAGATATGGAAGATATGGCGTAGAATGGAAGCTCAGAAGACGTGGCCTGGTGTTGGCGCGTAACTAGAAATCTTTAAAGGGAGAGGGCTTAAACCAATAGCCAAAATGCGAAAATGTCTAAATTGGGAGATGTGTTTTGAGTAAATAAGTTTACTGTAATTCAAACGTATCAGATACGGGGGTCCGGGGGCGGAGTCCCCAGCCGCTGGGCGATTTTTAGGAAGTTTTTGGAAAAAAAGCTATTTTAATACTATTGGATCACATTTAGCACGTATTCAGAGCCATTTGAAAGTACTAGATTTTTAACGTTGGAAAGCCAATTCAAAAAATTAAGTTGTTCAGTCGTCCTTTTGCTTGCAATTTAAGTCCAAAACACGTTTAAAATCTTGCATTTGGTGTTAAACTTTGTAAGTGATTTGGCCCAGGTAGGGGGAAGTAAAGTGCATTGCCTCCTGCAATGTTTTAGCGGTAAATAACAATCCAGTCGAATATTTTCCTTAAGAGATTACTGTTTTGTCATGAAAACAATCAGTTATAGGAGTACATATACGGTTATGGGGCCAAGGCCCTCTTAATTCAAAAACTTGTTCAATGAGCATTCCCCTTACTGTAGCTAATTTGTTTCAAAAGTATTTTGTTGCATAAAAACTGGCGAGGTGGAAGTGAATGGTTATTGAAAAATGTACAATAGATAGTTACGCCTACAAACCATGTCATTGCCCGGGCCGGATTTACATTGAGTTGGGCCCCTGCCACTTGGGGACTTTTCTAATATTTTCCTGCCAAATATAGGTGAAGACCAAAAAAAAAGAATTATCTGAGCGCGGGGCCCTTGGCACTGTGCCAAATGTTAAATCCGTCCCTGGTTATTGAATTTCGTTCATAACAAGATTAGATGAGGGGCTCAGTTAGCAACTTTTAGGATGAAAATCCTTAATTTCACTCGGGTTATACGTTTAAGTTGGTTGGCAAATATTAAATTGAAAGGGCCCGGGCCTCCTGGAACAATATTATTGTTGGGGAGCCATTTAAATATTATTGTAGGGGGCATTTTTTAATTGGTTGGCAAAAATTAAATTGAGGGCCCCAGGCCCCTGGATCAATATTATTATTAGGGGCCCATTTAAATATTATTGTAGAGGGCACATTTAAATTGGTTGGTGAAAATCAAATTGAGGGGGCCCGGGCTCCCTGGATCAATATTATTGTTAATTACTGTTGTACGCGAAGATGCAAAAGAAATCTGAAACTGAAGAAATATTAGTCATTTTTGTGACATTTTTATCATTGGTAGCATTTCAATTTTCAATTTATATATTTTCAATTTTCAATTCATATTTCAATATATAACAATTCAATTCTTTGGCTACGCCTATGTTTCGAGCAGTATCTCTTTAAGTCGATATAAAATTACCAGAGGTGGGCACTTGCGGGGCAACTATTTTACTTGCGATAGCGCTTGCGCCGCAATTATTTTTAAACGGTTGCGCTGACGCTTGCGCCGCAACTATTTTAGCAATTTTGAGCGCAATCGCACAAGCGCTATTCAAATACGATTAGGAACGATTGTTTTTCTATCAAATGTGATTAAAGCTAAGAAAAAAACATTTATGAGGTACATAGGCGCAGCCAGGATTTTTGATTGGTGGGGGCAAACTGCAAATCACACGCAATGACGTTATCAAAATTTTTCGAATAGAGGGACTTTTTATGGGACAAAAATATCGTAGAATGGAAAATTAGAAGTCGGGGCCTGAATTGGCATGTAACCTGGATTTTGCTAAAGGGAATGGGCTTGAACCAAAAGTTAAAAAAATTTCCAAAACTCTCTAAGTTGGGAGACGTGGTGAGAAAATTTAACCCAAACGTATTACTCGCTAGGGTATGGGGACCGGCCGAAGGGCAATTTTTTGTAATTTTTAGGTAAAAATATAGCTATTTTAATACCATTTAGATCGTATCTCGCACGTTTTGACAGCGATTTGAAAGAATTAAATTTTTAAGATTTGAATGCCAATTAAAAAAATCAAACTGGTGAGTTTTTCCTTTACTCACAGATCAAGCACAAAATATGTTTAAAATTATGAATTGGAGGGTTAAATTTTGTAAGTGACTGGGCCCAGGTGGAAGAAGCAAGGTACATTGCCTCCTGCGATATTTTTAGCAGTAAATACTCACTCGAGTATTTGCTTTAGAGATTTTTGTTTTGTTATGAAAATAACCGCGTTTAAAAGTACATGTTCGACTAGGGGGCCCAGTCCCCCTCAATTTAATTTTAATAATTTGTTCAATAAGGATTTTGATTAGCTAATTTTTTTTGTCAAAAGTATTTTGTCGCATAGAAACTGGCAAAGTGGATTGTGATTTGAATTTGGTCCAATATATGATTACTAAGTAGTCATGTTATTGCACTAAGTTTACAAAATGATTAAATGAAGGCCTAAGGTTGCAACTTTTAGGACAAACCTTGAATTTCTCTCGGGTTATACATTTAAATTGGATGGCAAAAAGTTAGTTTGAGGGGGCCCAGGCCACGTGGGCGTCGATATCAATATTAGTCCATTGTATTCGTATACTGTTGTATGCGCGAAAATGCTACTAAGAAACTGAAAAAACACAAGGCTTTGTTGTTATTATTTTATCGTTGGTGGCATTTCAGTTGGGAGGGGGCGGGCTTTTGCTCCCCTTTGGCTACGCCTAGGACGAGGTAGTAGGTTCATAAAAACCTCGTCCTGGGAAATTCCATTCGTATATTGCTCGCAAAAGTTTTATTGGATTTACAGCAGGGGTTTTCTTTTACTGAAATGTTTCTCTCTAAAATATCTTTTGCCGATTTTTCAAAAAAAATTTTCAAGTGAGTAATTTAAAAAATGGTTGTAAAATAAAATTGCAAGCAAAATTTTTTTTTTGTAATTGTCTTTCTAGAAATAAACTATTCGTTTCTAAAAAATCTTATACTTGCTTTATGCATTAAATGTCTTATTCGCAACAGTCCGACTTTTTTACCGCAATTCAAAAACAAGAAACAACAAAAACTATTAATTACAGCTTTTTTGCAAGTCCGGGAAAACTTGAAAGATACTTCAAACATGAGTGGCAGCAGTGGCATAGCCACAGTATACTTTGGTGGTAGCTTTTGTAAGTAAATCTAGGATGGTTCAATTTCTTTAAACTGAAAACGTGTGGTAGGTATGTGCACACAAGTAGTACCGGTACCTTTGTACTTTGGGCAGCCGCTCAATGTAATTATATGTGAGGCTTAAATACTCTGGTCTTGCTGCAAATACCAATTGCTGACATATGGGTCCTAGTCCCACCACACGGCAACGGCCTCGGCTGGTCGGCTAAACTATGTCAGTATAGTTTTGTACCTCGTTAGAAAACAGTGGGAGAAATTTGCGTCTCGAGACCACTCACGTCTTAAAACTGAGGTTGGAGGTAAGCAAGCAAGGGCATGCTCTCCGTAGAAATTTTGCTCCAAAAATGTACGGTTCAATGAAAAATAAACAAGCAAAAGCTAACAGCGTAGAAGAGAGTCTGCCCGTTGGGCAGGCTGTCTCGCTCGGTCGGTTGAGTAGTCACTCCAGGGTTACCACTGATCGTCAATCTGGAGCGATCGAGCTTTAGGCAGAGGGGCTCGTTAAAAAAATCAGCGACATTCTCCATTAGACTTGGAAGTTGGAACTTTGGAAGTCTCTGTGGAAGATGTGTGGAGGTATGTGAAGAGTTGAGGAAAAGGAAAGTGGATGTATGCGGCTTACAAGAAGTAAGGTGGAAGAACAAAGGTACTCGATTTCTCGGGGTTTTTGAACGAAGGTATAAATTGTGGTGGTCAGGAAACACCTCTGGTATCAGAGGGATTGGAATTTTGGTAAAAGAAGAGCTATGTGAGAAGGTGGTAGATGTACGGAGAAAAAGTGACAAAGTTATGGTGGTAGTGTTAGCGTTTGGAAAGCAAGTGATACGAGTAATATCAGCGTATGGACCACAAGCAGGGAGGCCGCTTGAAGAGAAGCACAGGTTCTATGACGAATTGGCAGGCGAATACGAGCTACAAAATTCTAGTGAAGTGGTACTCGGACTGGGAGAATTTAATGGACATGTTGGTGAAGAGATAGAAGGCTTTGAGGATGTTCACGAAGGAAATGGAACAGGCAAGAGAAATGCGGAAGGAAGAATGCTACTTGAGTTTTGTGACAAAAGAAAATTATGTGTGGCAAACACGTGGTTTAAGAAGACGGACAAAAGAAAATAACGTTTAAATCTGGCAATAATGAATCTGAACTTGATTTTATTTTAGTTAGTAAAGAAAACAGAAAACATTTGAAAGACGTTAAGGTAATTCTATGGGAATTGCAACATCGACTGCTAGTAACCGATGTGGATAAAAGAAAACTGAATAACGTTGTCAAGAAAGAACCAAGAGTAAAGCGTATGGTTTGGAAATTAAAAGAAAGAGAAATGCAAGAAAAATTTGAAAGAAGAGTTAGTTCATGTTAAAACAACAAATTTGTAGAATCTTTTAGAGATGGAGTTCTGAAGGCATGTGACGAGCCATGTGGGAAGAGGAAAGTCAGAAAGAATGGAGGAAATAAATGGTGGTGGAATGAAGAAGTGAGGAATGCTATAGCAAGGAAGAAAGAAGTATTCAAAATGTTTTGCAAAACTGGGTTGGAAGAACACAAAATATCCTATAGGAAAATGAGAAATCAAACTAAGAAAGTGATTGCAAAAGCAATGAAGACGGAAGCTGAAAAGGAAATGGAAGAATTACGTGAAAAAACCTAAAAACATTTTTAAATTCGTAAAATTAATGTAAGGGATGGAAAAGATGTTGAAGAAGGAAAATGGATTAAGGGTAGGGATGGAAGAATTGGTTTCGGTCAAGAAGATAGATCTAAAATATGGAAGGAACATATGGAGAAGATTATGAATGAGGAAAATGCTTGGGACTACAAGGTGGACGCTGCTATGGTTGAGGAGCCAGTAGAGGGAGTTTCTCCCAAGGAAGTGAGAGAAGCGATCAGGAAGACGAAACAGGAAAATGACTGCGGGGCTCTCTGAAATAACAACGGAGATGATTGTTGCAGGTGGCAGAATTGCAGAGGAAGTGATGTTACAGCTTTGCCAACGAGTTTTGGATGGAAAGGGAATCCCGGATGAATGGAAAACCAGCATTGTGATGCCAATTTTTAAGGGAAAAGGAGATGTGATGAACTGTGGTTCGTATAGAGAAGTAAAGTTGCTGAAACATGGCATGAAGGATATTGAAAGAGTGTTGGAGAGAAGATTTCGAGCATTAGTTGATTTTGATGAAGGACAGTTTGGTTTCATGTCTGGAAAGGGAACAACGGATGCCTTATTCTTAGTACAAGGTTGAAAGAAGAACATCGAGAGAAAGACAAAAGAATGTACAAGTGTTTTGTTGATTTGGAAAAGGCATTTGACAGAGCACCAAGAAGAGTGATGGCATGGGCTATGAGAAACAAAGGTTTGCCTGAAATCCTGGTCAAGGCGGTGATGAGACTCTACGAAGGAGCAGAAACTAAACTTGGAGTTGGATCGGGGCTGTCGGAAGAATTTTCTGTGAAAATTGGTGCACCCCGAGGATCTGTGTTGTTGCCTTTGTTGTTTGCAATGGTGATAGATGAAGCAACGGAAAATACAAGGAAAGGCTGGATGAAGCAAATTCTTTATGCCGACGATTTGGTCCTAATGGGGGAAACTATGGAAGAATTGAAAGAGAACTTTGATGAATGGAGAGAGGCGTTTGTAATCAAAGGGATGAGAGTAAATCTTGAAAAGACAAAGTTGATGGTGAGTGGGATGGAGGAAGAAACGGTAGACAGTAAGATTGATCCTTGTGGCGTGTGTGGAACAAGAGTTACAAGCAGGAATGAGGAAACGGAAGCTGGAAGCGGCTAATTTTTTGTGGAAGCGGAAGCGCTTTGATGATAGAGGATGGAAGCAGAAGCGAACTCGGAAACGAAAGTGTTGAAAAGGAGCTGGAAGCGGAAGCAATTTTTTCAAAATTAAGCGCTTCCGGATTTTCAAACTAGCTACAACCGGTGGGGTAAAATGTAACTACAATAATATTATTTCTAGGTACATAACAATGTGAGCAAAATTTCCATTTTAGTCACTGCCATAATGTTATATTTGTGCTGCCTTAAATCATCGTGATTCGTATAGACAAAAATAGTTCTGGGGGGTACTAATGAAAAGAGATTTGAGAGAAATGATTGGTAATTAACTAATAAGCCTACGGAATAGCCCCCCCTATTCTTTAGTTTATAGTATATTTGTTGATGACACCTATGTTTAGCATTTTTACTCTTGCGATCAAATTTGATTGCGTATTTTTGACAATTTTTCAAAGTTTTTATTTACTTGTTAGTTCTATTTTTGACAAATTAGCCGCCCCCCCTTTGAATATATGCTTCAAAAAATGTTTTAAATCACTATTTAGTCCACTCCAGTACATAAAACAGTCTCAAAAGTGTTAAAAACGTAGAGTTTTTCTCATTCTGCATTTTGGTTGACATGCCAATGGTGGGGGCTAGAGCCCCCCCGCCCCCCCTGGCTACGCTACTGCATGCGCGCAGAATTTACATGGATTCATTTCATAACATCTTTGCTTAAATACTCATTCACTGTCATTATTAAATTAACATGCTAAAAAGTAAAAACAATGCGGACGTGTTTTATCGGTGTATAATCTATTGTATCAACAGGGTGGGGCAAAATTTACGCATCATAGCTCATGTAGTATATAATTTGCAATAATTTTTTTTGGATTAATTATTAAATATTATTGCGGATTTTTTTGAATCGAATTTGTTTTACATGTGAAGGCAGGCAGAAGCCTGAAAAACAGTACGTCACTAAATTATACAAAATTGTTGTTGATAGCCCATTTAGATAGTTACGGGTCTCAGCTGGAACAAAATTGATCATTATATTGAAATTACATTAGCACAAATAATTACAGTACCGTGCAATAATGTCTACTGCATATATGGTGTGTGGTTTTTGGCTCACTTAGTAGAATTTAGCTTTAGAAACGTTTGGAAATCATAAGACGAATTTTTTGCAAATTTATGTCTCTCTGTTTGCTTCTTTCATAACTTACTTTCGATAGAGTAAATATCTATGCCAGTACGTGGCCGCGGCGAAGGAACACCAAGCAACGTGAAACTTAAAGCATCTTGAACTGTCATTCGTCAGAATGAACGAGATACGCACCCGCACAGTAGCGCAGCCAGGGGGGGCTCCAGTCTCCCCATTGGCCTGAAGAGTATAAAAAATACCCTGTTTTTAGCACTTTTGAGGCCGATTTTTGCATTGAAAACAAAAATAGCCCCCTCCAATGGTACTGGCGATGAGTGTTGGTAAAGAACCTGATGTGATATTGTCCAGAAAAGTGGGTTTCAGCCTGGATGAAGACCTTTTTTTTTTTTTTAAGATCACCTAAATTTGGACAGAAAAACCGTCTCAATTTCAGTGAAGACCTTTTTTTTTATTTTTTATTTGGAGAACACCTAAATTTGGACAGAAAAGCCGACTCAATCTGAATGAAGACCAATCAAAATCTGGGTCAAGATCGTTTGATGTTGTTTCCAGCCTCCAAAACAGCCCCCCCAATGCAAATTCCTGGCTACGCACCTGCACTCGCATGCGGAGAAAAATGGCATTGCGACAGTCACTGTGGTGGTCTGATCTCTGATGCAAGAGTTGCCAGCCGAAAAAGGAGCAAAAGACAATAACTTAACTGAATTGAACAATTGCCGGTAGAAAAGTCGACCGTTCTGACAAATTTGTGGTTCTAATTCGAAATAAAAGTACTTGTACTTTTCTGAATCAAAATACTACTTAAAAAGCGTTACTTCTCACTAAAAGTAAGCAAGTAAAAGTAGCCACAAAAAAACTTCTTGAAAAGTACTCGTTACCAAAAAAATACTTGAGTAATCTACTCAAGTAAAAGTATTTTGTTATTTTACACCACTGCATGTGATATGTACGGGATATACCACCAATACTGCCATGGCATCAAAGTTGGAGGTTTTACTGTGGCCAGAAGTGGGTACGATGTGACTATGGTACACTCTTTCTTACTTTGCTGTGGCCATAGGCGTAGCCAGGGGGGGGCCAGGGAGCCCGGGCCCCCTCCCCAATCGAAATGCCACGAATGATAAAAATGTGACAAAGTAGACTTAGTTTCTTCAGTTTCAGTTTCTTTTAGCATCGTCGCGTACAACAGTACACGCGTACGCCGTACAGTAATTAACAATAATATTGACGACCAGGGGGCTCTGGTCCTTTCAACTCGTTTTTTGCCAACCAATTTAAATCTTTAACCTGGATAAAATTATGGGGTTTTGTCTTAAAAGTCGCTACCTGTTCCAACCTTTTCATGGCATATGGCGCAGTGCCAAGGGCCAACGCTCAGATGGTAAGACTTTGTTGCAAAAATCATCAAAGTACCAAGGGGCCCAGCGCAATGAAAATCCGGCCGGAAATGACATGGTTAGTATGTGCATTGTGCAAACCATTTATTGTACCATTTTTCTACAGCAATTCACCTTCACCTCGCCAGTTTTAACGTGAAAAAATAGTTAAAAAAAAAACTCCGGGAAAAGCTCAATGCTCATTGAGCAAATTATTGAATTTGAATTAATGAGGTCTGAGCCCCCTGGCCGTGCATGTACTCCTATAACTGGTTAATTTCATGACAAAGCAAAACTCTCCAAGGAAAATTGTCGAGTGGATGATTATTTAGTGCTAAATATTGCAGCAGGCAGTGCACCATACTTCCCCCTACCTGGGCCAAATCGCTTACAAAATTTAACTTCAAAATGCAAGATTTTAAACGTGTTTTGGACTAAAACTGCGAGTAAAAGGAGAATTAAACAATTTAATTTTTTCAATTGTTTTTTAAACGTAAAAAACCTTGTTCTTTCAAATGACTCTGAACACATGCAAAATGTGATCTAAACGCATCAAAACAGCTTTTTTTTCAAAAAATTACAAAAAATCGCCTAGCGACTGGAGGCTTTGTCTCCAGACCCCCGTCTGTGGTGTATTTGAGTTACACTAGTTTACTAAACACATCTTCCAATTTAGACATTTGCACTTTTTATGTATTAGTTTGAGCCTTCTTCCTTTAGCAAAATCCTGCTTACGTGCCAAACACAGGCCACGGCTTTTGATCTTCCATTCTATAATATCTTTTTCCCATAAAAAATTCCTTTTTAGAAAATTTTTGATGACGTCATTGCATGTGATATGTCGTTTGGCCCCCCCCTCCCCCTATCAAAAATCCTGGCTACGCCTATGGCTGTGGCTCCTGCACGTGCTGGCAAGTGGCACTGCCAAGTAAGCCTAGTAGTGTCACCTGTACTTTATGAAACCTTGTACTTAGCCAGTCGCAGCTGTTACAAACAGGGTTGTGGAAGCGGTTAAATTTTTGTGGAAGTGGAAGCACTTTGATCCTGATGAAGGAGACTGGAAGCGGAAGCGAACTCGGAAGCAACTAATTCTATCCGGAGCCAGAAGCGGAAGCAAAAAATTCCAAAGTTGAGGAAGCGGAAGCAAACTCGGAAGCATAAAAGTTCAAGAGGAGCTGGAAGCAGAAGCATTAAAAATTTGATTGCTTCCACATCCCTAGTTACGAGTATGTCTAACTCGGTGCTATGTACAGCATGTGATAAGTAGGATGAGCACGCAAGATGCACGGATAAGAAAGTTGCAGTTTATTTGAATATAAATTTTGTTTGTAAGAAATGTAGAAGCGTGGTAAAGAACTTTAAGAGACCAGATGAAATACTGTGTGATGGTGTGAAAACTGTAAGCTAGTTCTCTTATCTAGGTGACAGATTGAATGCAACTGGTGGGTGCGAAACAGCGGTAATAACTAGAATAAGAATTGGTTGGATGAAGCTCAGGGAATGCAGCAAAATACTCAAAGGCTGAAGGTTTTCGTTAAAGATTAAAGGGAAGGTTTACAAAAGTTGTGTAAGATCAGCTATGTGGTATGGAAGTGAAGCATGGTGCTTGAGAGAAAAAGATATGGCAATTTTGCGAAGAACAGAATAAGCGATGATTCGAGCGATGTGTGGTGTGAAGCTATTAGATCGAAGAAACAGCGAGGAGTTGACGGACATGTTGGGCATAAAGGAGTCTCTGGATGGGATGGTTAAAGCAAGTAGTATGCGGTGGTACGGTCATGTTTTGTGGAAAGATGATGAGAATGTGATAGTGAAGGCTTTGAAATTTGAAGTGAGCGGTAGTAGAGGAAGACCGAAACAAACGTGGAAAAAGCAAGTAGAGAATGAGATGAAAAAAAATGGACTGGTGAAAGAGGATGCATGTGATCGAACAAAATGGCGAGGCGTGGTAAAGACAATGACCATACGAAATCCGGCCGACTCCGTCGACGAGGACAATACCGGATCCAATATGTGATGATGGAAACAAGACGATTTTTTAGCAAACTCCATTCGTTAGAGAGTGATGCTAATTGATCACATGCAAAAAATATGTATCGAAGCTTGTAAAGGATTTCCTTGACGAACCTTACAAAAAAAACAGTGACTCTCAACTCCGAAATCGTTCGCTTACCACCAGATAATAACTTTATTAGTGGAATTTTTTAACACCCCAGTTCCTTGAAGTGCGGGTGGTGAGAGTATTTTTTCGTTAGGTATAAAGACGTTCTTCGCCCAAAGAGGTTAAGCGATGCATATTTTTAAATCCTTGTGTTTTTTAAAGGAAATCAATAATCTTTTGCTTACTAATTTCGTAGCGTGCATAATTTGTTTTGAATATTGGTTTTGTACTGTAGCTTAGCGCAGTTTCAGCAGTGAGTCAATTAGAATTACAAATTTCAAAATGTCACCCTTGCGCAAGCGGTTGCAGCGCAATTATTTTTTTTGGGCTTGCGGAAACGCTTGCAGCGCAAAATTTTCAGAGTAGTTGCGCGTGCGCTTGCGGCGCAACTTTTATGACTCGCTCTGCCCACCTCTGAAAATTACTACATTGTACGAGCGCTTTCAATTTTTGCTAAGTCATGCTTTGACATAAGCAAGCTATTATATAATGCAGTTCTGGTAATATTGTTACTTGATGAAAATATTTTGACGTTTGAGCAAGATGTGCAATATCTTCCAGTTCCAAAAAAGACAAAATATAAAAGAGCAGTGAAGTTGATATGCGGGAAAAATAATCATACTGTCCCTGGCAAAGTCTTAACACGTACACTAACGTATGCTCTCCAAACACTCTTCTTACGTTACCTGAAAAAAGTACTTAATCAACAACAGTTTAGCCAAATTGGGTCTTGTATTAAGTCTCTTTAACGGAGCTAATATATGAAAAAAGATACTACTATAAGGTAAAGAGTAGATAAACCGAAGCCTAAACCTCAACGTATCCTAATCGTACTTACAAGATATAATAATAATAACTAAAATAGTACCTCTTGAAAACTGTGTGGAATGAAATTTCCATTTTTGGCATTGGGCCGTATTTTTGCATCCCCTCGACCATTATAACGTTGGTTTAGAAACAACAAAAATTTCAAATAGGGCAGCAGGGCCACCTCAAAATATGGGTAATTTCCCATTAAAAAAACTAAACTCATATTTAATGCCTGTGTTTGAACTGTAATGTCACACTCCAGCATAGCCAACCAGCGAAACGTAAATTCAGAAACATAGGTTACTACACCAAGTCGGAGAGTAGCTTGAAGGATGTTTAACCGAGCGGGTTGACCGCATTAGGACGTGTTCTTTTGATCCGGCTGTTATATTATTTCAATGGCGAGCACGACAGGACATTGAAGTCAGAGATAGGAAGTTGTAAACGCTCTCCCTTGCAACTTGCATTAAAAAGACGAAGGAAGATGCCGTCGCCAGCATAAAGGAAGGGGAAAAACGTAGCGTCACACTCCAGGATAGCCACAAGTGAAACCAGAATCAAAAAACATTGGTTCTTAAAGCAAGCAGGTGAGTAGCTCGTCGGTTGTTCAACGTTGTTGTTCGTTTGGCTGCATTCGGACACGTCCTTGAGACCCGGATGTTACAGAATGCAATATGCATTACATACATTAAGAAGAAATATAACCAAATAAAAATTTGACTCCAGAAATATAGCGCAAGCTATGTCGAATAAAATTAGTCAAAATACTATAATTTCTAAACCTCAAAAATATATTCAAAAAAATAATTGCGAAAATGAATTTAAACATAAAGCATTTCAAATTCTACCGTACATCACCAGCAAATTGTTTGCAAAATCTTACTTCCATAATCGATTGGCAATTTTGAAAACTTATGCTATAACTTTAATAATAATCAACAGTTTTTGCCCGTATATAAAAATTTAAATTGTCATCATCACACCTTGCATATCAACGTCATGAACAAAGTCATCATGAGTCAGTGTTAGTTCACTTGGTGCTGTCTTAACATCTGGATGTAAGCAATGCGGATTGATAAACCACTGTCTCCACTTAACCTGCGAAAATGATCATAATGTTAAGGAAACATTGAATTTTGAAAAGTGCATTTGGCTATGCAAAAATTACATACTCTAAATATTGCTTACATTTATAACAAAAGCTTGTCAAATTGGTTTCATTGACCTAGTTGTTTTACAGAGTATTGATTTTGAGTCCACACATGCCGATTATTTATAATTTTGAACCGTAAAAGTATATCATACTTACTTCTACAAAAGTAACACATAAATTTATATAGTCCTTATTAGGAGAAGGAGTTTGGGAGCTTGTATCCAACAATACACCGTTTGTTTCTAATGATAGCATACCGGGTTTCCCAAGATCTAAACAAGTTATAATTATTTTCATTGTCATTACATGTTAATAGCTGTGCAAAACAAAATAATTGTAAAACATATTGCCACAGAAAAGCATTGATATGCACAGGGGTGCCGATCTTTGTTGAGCATTGGGGGGGGATAATTCGCAATTTTTCCCCAATTTTGCCCTATTTTTAACATTGGAGGAATGAATCTCGACTACAATTTTGTTCAGGTGAGCAAATTAAGTGAAGACCCCAAAAAACGGTCTTCACCAAAAATGGAACACTTTTTTTCCCCAAATTCAGGTGAAGACCAAAAAAAGTCTTCCCCAAAAAGGGAACACTTTTTTCCCCAAATTTAAGTGGACACCTACGCTCAGATGCACACCAGAGTCAAATTATTGGGGGATACAGATGTAGGCCATACTCAAACTGTTGGGGGGATATAGTCAAATTATTGGGGGATGTATCCCCCCCGGGTTTCGGCATCCCCGGACATGCAATAAATAATAAGTCTAATGAATTTTTGGTAATATCAGTTTTGGATCTAGTAGAAGACAAACACGGCACTTACTTTGGGCTCAAACTTTTGGATTAAATCAATCACACTGATTTGAACCATAGTGAGGGGTACTATGAAGTTGCAAAGATATACTAGAACTGTTCTTACAGCCAGCACTTAAACAGTAAAATTTTGCTTGGGAAGACACTTTCGCAGCCGTGTCCAGACGCAATCAGAGTGCGACAGCTATCAAAGCATAATTTACTCATATACGGGAGAAGACCAAAAAAAGTCTTTCCTGCAATTTGGGTCTGTCTTCGCCCGGAATTTCGGAACTTTGCCCCCGAATTGACGTGAAGAGCAAAAAAAGGTCTTTACCGCAATTCGGTACTGACTTCAGCCAGAATTTCAAATTTTTTGGAATTACCAGCCACTTTTTTTTTTCTAAATTTTCAAGAAGCCTCTTTTTGGTGTGCGGGTTGCTGAATCTTGATGGGGAGGGACATTAAATCTAGATGGGGGGACTCTAAGTCTCGTTTGGGGGACGCCTCCCCAGCGTTTCCCCTACAATTTAAGTTCTGCTTATAGCCATTCTCACCTTAAAACTAAACTCCTATACCTAACGGTACCGCTTTTTTTTGGAAATTTTTCTACCAGTAAAACATATGTTTTCAACAAAAGATGAGATATTGAAGGAATGGAATCTTCTAGTTAGGCAGTAATGTTTAAACAAGTGGTAATATATAAACAATTTTACCTTCAAATAATTTACAATAGCAAACACATAAATATCACAGACACATAAGTATTAGATCTATCATCTGCTTTGATAAATAGGTTGACTGAAAAATGCTATTACATTTCAAATTTACTTTTTTTAATTATGTGGTATTGCAAGATAATTAACCGATCAAAATTGAGCCCGAAAAAAAATCTGTGCAATAGCCGAAAAGCCTAACTGCACTTATTTTGAGGTATCATTTTCGCAGTTGTGATTGCATGCTGGTACCCTGTATTCAATAGAAAAGACACTGTCTACCGCAACATAAAAAGCTTGCTTACCTAAAGACATAATTGCAAATGTCTTTTACTAGTCGAATTTTTGGTCAAGGTTTTTTTTGGAAGAGGTGCAATAACACAGTAAAATTTAGTAATCAAACCTACAATAAGTCAGACGCACTAGCTTTTTTGTTGTTGAAAATTCAGAAGCACTACCAGTAGTTAATTTGTTGAAAAGTATATTTATTGTCTTCCTACTGGTCTGAGCTAGGTTTTACCAGAAAGTTACCGGTAAAGTGGTAAACATAGGCCGATTGTATCGTATGTACATAGGCCTATGCAATTAGCTTAGTTCTCCGCTACCCTGTTAAACCAACTACAATTAAATCAAATTCAAATAACCTGAGGTATAAATTAAATTGTTAAACATGGCCTACGATGAGGATAAACTATAATCCCTGAAATAGTCCGCTAGACTTCTTCTATACCGTTACCTGCGGTCAGAGGTGGAGTTGACGTCACAACGTTCGAGGCCAAGGGCTCAAAAAACATCCGAGGCTAAGGGCCAACTTTTCAAGGACAGGCCCTCTCGAGGCCAAGAACAGATATGGTCGAGGCCAAGAACCAAGGACACAATTGTTCTAAATTATGGTCGACAAATTTTCTATTATTTTTAAGCGTAAAAGTTAAGGTATTGCATTTCGTTAAGTTTTTGATGATAATTCCAAAATAGTAGTTTCTAAAAATAATGAATGTAATATTGAAGTTTTACGAAGTTAGCAGCAACATTGATTACGTTCTGTAGCGATATCGTGGTAATGAAACCAGGCTGTAACTCGTAAATAAGAATAACATAATTCTAAACGTGGAAATGGTTAATTTTAAGGCTTTAACTTCGCCAGTTAGGGCCCCCGTCCAGACGTCTACTGATTAAGGATCGCAACTTTTTAGCAGCTTCTCAACCACAAACCTTATTGTTTGGTTAAGCGACTTATTTTTACAGAATTGTTGAAAACATTATCATAAATTGTACTTTTTAGATATCGCATAGCAACTTTGATATTATTATCTCAAACTATTGCAAAATACTGTAAATTTTTGTTTTCAAATTGAATTTAGGTACCAAATCCTGTATTTGCTAGCCTAAATCCTTGGAAAAAAACGGGGTTCTGGGTGGCAAGCGCAAAGTACCCATGCCACTGTTGAACTATGTTAGTGATTTTGTTTTCAGAGAAATAGCAATTTTTGTGACATTCAAAGGAGATTAGACAACTTTCAAAGCAATTTGAAAGAAAATACGTAAAAGTTAAGTTCAAAAAACTTCTCCGCATTTTCCCTATTCTAATTCTAAGGCAATCTTTTCCTTACTGTGTAGTGCATGTGATGTCACTCTATACTCTATAGCTGAAATGATTTTCATCCCCTGCGGAAAACCTTTTTTTGTGGTCTTCGGCACCGATTTGTCCCAAAAAAGCCTGAATTTCAGGTAAAGACCTTTCTCTTTTGGTCTGCTGAAATGGTGGCTGCCTGCTAAAACCGTGTTAAAACTGAATGCGGACCACTAGTTCAAAAGATTGCTGACCCCTGCAGTCTCGCATGTAATGCCTATCAATACATGAGAGCGTAAGTTTCAGCCTTCAAAAGACACTTTGTAAAATTTAACATGAGGTATCTAACTTCAAAAAGTAACCTGAGGACCAGCAGGGCCGTGTTAAGGAGATAGGCATTGGAGACATTTGCCCTGGGGGCCCACCTTCAAAATACACACTAGTTTGAAAACGTAAAAATAATAAATCATTAGTTTTTTTTAAATGCACAAATTTTTCGTATAAGCTTCGCCTATTTTTTTTTTTTTTCAAAACGTCGCATAAAAATTGATTAAGTGCAGTGCGCATCCTTCTAGGCATTTGAACAATTTTAGTTTTATTTAATTTCACACTCGCTTTTTTAATAATTCTTCATGCAGCATTTTTTATGATACCGCAGTTTACTATTTGGGATTCCTAGTGGCAATACACAAAAATCGTTCAGCAGATGTTGCTTTGACCCCAGACCGCTGCCAGTCATTAGAGTTTCTTTCTTATCTCAAAACAAATTCTTCGCAATATTCGCTCACGTAGGCTATTTTCAAAACAAGTGTTGGCCTTCTGAAGATACATTTTGTGAGTTATATTAGAGATATCTGATATACTAACATTTTTAGTGTAATAGGCTATTCCTAGAAACTGTATTACATTTCATCATCACCTACCATAGGCGTAGCCAAGAGCGCCCAAAAAACCCGCCTCCCCCGATTGAAATGCCACCAATGAAAAAAGTGATAACAAAACTGAGAAATTTTCAAGCTAACAATACCGGTAAGTTGCTTTAAGCCTGACAATAGAACAAGTTTAGAGCCAATTTGCTTCAGCTAGGCCTAACTCACTGACGCACCATACTGTGAAAGAAAAACAAACACTCTCAATTAAGTATTGGCATTTTAATGTTGTACTAGTTTACCTTTATAGGGCATTGACCAGGCTTAGTCCTACTATCAGAAAGCCATCAGAAATTTGTTCCACATACCGGTACCGGTAGGCTATTATGAGGTAGTTCAAGTTTAACATTGATTAGAGATTACCATATAGGCTAACCAGCAGCTAGGCTAATAGTTAAAATTAAAGACTTTTTGTGAAATTACCTACCCGTAGGTTTCTACCTAGCGAAACTACGCTCGTTCCCAATAAAAGTTAGGGCACGGCCGAGCTTAACCATAGATCGTGCATGTTGGTAACCAACCACAGTACCTACACAAAAGCAAACTAGTTGACCACAAAGACCTATATCTAACTCATATTACAGTTTAGGTTGGAAAATTGGGTTATTTGGACTATGCTATGAGCACTGAGCAGACTAAAATTAACATGGTTTTTGCGCTTTTTACTCAGAGGTGTTCACTCATGCGTAAACAATTGAAATTTCCAATATATCTTTTTGAATTCTAAAAGAAAAATTACATCAGAACATAGACTCAGTCTCAGAAACAGGTGAATTCAACTCAAGTTTATTTCACCTTAAGCTTAAATACGCTGGCAGGAAATAGCGAAAGGACCAAGCTCTGATGATGTAATTTTAATGATGTAATGTTGTGATGTAATTTTTAACCGATCAGTGGTCGAGTGGATAGAGCGTCTGCTACTGAAGCGGTAGACTTGGGTTCGATTCCCGGTCGGGTCAAACCAAAGAATAAAAATTTGGTATTCACAGCTTCCCTGCTTGACGTTCAGCAATTAAAGGGACAGTGTGAAGCCTCCGCCGTGTGTGGTAGACAGGTGGGCAGGTGGCAGCTTGACTCGAAGACCGAAAGGTCCCTTCGCTGTCTCCTGGCCAAGGCAACTTGGTGAATAAAATGTAATTACATTACATTACATTACATTACATTACAAGCGGTCATCTAGGCAAAACAGCGAAAAGACCACTCGGTAGATAGCGTTGCAGTCACGCAAATGCTCTAACCGATGACGTCACATATCGAGGTAAATCAAGCAACGGTATAGCAGCAACCAAGACGCAAATTTAACAAAATTGGATAATAAACCAGTCCAGACAACTACTCCCAGGCTGCGCAGTCGCGCCGGTTAACCGCGATCGGAACGTGATAAAATTGACCCTTGTGACCTGACGCTACTAGAGGTTACGTGTAAGTTTGCTTGTTTTTCATTCATATGAAATTGTCATTTTGTGTTTGCTTTGCAAGGTTCAGCGACCATGCATTGCCAATGCGTTTTTTGTGCGACTAGTAAACTTAAAGTTGTGCTTGTTTCATCGTATATCGTTTTTGTCGCTGTTTCCTTTTTCTGGTTTGGTTGTGTGCTTTTTTTGGTTTAGGTGTTGCTCTGGTAAGCCAGAAATAAAAATTCACTATCACTAGGTCAACTGCACCTTTTTTTTAGCAATACTCAAGAATAACAGGCATAAACTCAAGCTTGGCATAGAAAAAAAGCTCAAAATAAAATTAACAAAATAACACACGTGTTGGCAGCTTTGCACCAATAACTGGGAAAAAACTGACTTTTTTTTCTAATAAAAAAAAATTAACCGGCAAGTTATGATTTCCATGGTCACACAAGGGGAACCCTTGTAGTAGGGATAGCCTATGGCTGTCCTTACTACAAGGGTTCAGCGATTTTTTCACTTGTTTTTTTTTTAAGTACCACAAGTGAAAAAATCGTTTATTCCCTTCAAAGCCTCTGCCGCTGTGCAAGCCCTTAAGGTTTGTCCAGTTCCGCCAAGAGTCTTGTCTAGCTGGGGAATAACTTTGTTAAAAAAAAAATTAGTTGTGATGTTTTGACATTTGCTGGCCATAGCAGGGCCACCGAGAGGGGGGGTCAGGGGGTGCAATGACCCCAGGCCCATGAACTTTAGGGGGCCCATAGGCTTCAGGAAGGCCGTTGGCTTCATCGGGCCCGGCAGAGGGCCCATGAGCTCGAGAGGGGCCCATCGAAATGACCCTGAGAAATCAGCATGTGAGGCTTAAAGACTTTTTTTTTTTGGAGATCACCTATTTTCCATCGCAAAAACCGTTAGAATTTCGGTGAAGACCTTTTTTTTTGGATATTTTCTCCGTTATAATTCGGACAAAAATGCGGCATTTTCTCCGTCTGTTTTGGAGTTCACAAAACCGGAAATCCGTCATATTTGAGCTGACCTCGGGCCCACGTTCGGCTCTCGGCGCCCCTGGGCCAGAGCTTTAATATTTAATAGTTTGCGTGCTATCTGGCCTAAAGGCTACTAGTGCGGAAGCCTAGGGAAGAGTCACCAGAACGGCGATTACTTAAAAACAAGCAATGCGAAAAAGTTGTCTTTCCGCAGGAATCGAACCTGCAGCCTTAGAATTATCGGTCCACCGCTTTACCACTTGAGCTAGAGAAGACTTCTCCTCGCATGCTTAATTTTGGCTATTTAAACTCAGTAACTTAATGCTTGTTCTATGATGTTAATAATAACTTAGTTGTGATGTATTGACGTACGTAAAAACATCAAACGTGGCCAGCAAACGTCAAAACGTTTGTGACCTACAAACGTCAAAAACATCAAATCAGATGTGGCCAGCAAACGTCAAAACATCACAACTAAACTATTATTAACATCATAGAACAAGCATTAAGTTACTGAGTTAAAACAGCCAAAATTAAGCATGCGAGAAGTCTTCTCTAGCTCAAGTGGTAGAGCAGTGGACCGGTGATCCAAAGTCAGCAGGTTCGATTCCTGCGTGAAGACAACTTTTTCGCATTGCTTGTTTTTAAGTAGTCGTCGTTCTGGTGGCTCTTCCCTAGGCTTCCGCACTGGTAGCCTTTAGGCCAGATAGCACGCAAACGATTAAAAAATAAATAAATTATTTAGACATTGGACATTGCTAAAAGCTCAACTTGTTGGTGTTAAAGAAAGCAAGTCAGCCATGATTTAATTTAAGGTCATATTTGTATATGTACAAATATAATGATATTAAAAAAAGACTAAACTAAATTGCTATATATTAGGTTGGCAGAAATAAAATCAAGTAATGAACTGAAGAAACAATGTTGGCAACACTGTATTTAGTAAAATCAAGGTTATTTCTCCGCGCTATTTATCCGACTAACAAATGGATAATCAAGACAATGACTCCGTTACACACAATCAGTGCCGTCGCTACGGGGGGTCTGGCAGGCCGTGCCCAGTACTTAAATTGTAAAATTTTGCATGGGGGATGCTTTCTCAGCCTTGGCCAAACGCATTCGGAATGCGGATGAAATTTAGTAGAAATTTTGCTTCAAATTCTGATGCTGTACCCGAATTCAATTGAAGACCAGAAAAAAAAGCAAAAAACAAATGGTCTTCACCGAAATCGAAGGGATTTTGTCCCCGAATTCGATTGAAGTCCAAAAAAAATGTCTTCACCGAAAACCGTTTAAAGGATTTTGTCTCCGAATTCAATTGAAGACCAGAAAAAAACGGTCTTCAACGCAATCTGGTGCTTTATTCGGCCGCAATTTAGAATTTATTCGTGCTGACAGCTTCTTTTTCGTCTAATCATCCAGACGCTTACTCTCTATGGAGACAGCGCTGAAATCTCGTTGTGGGGACGCTGAAATCTCGATGGGGGGACGCTGAATCTCGATGGGATGACGCGTCCCCCTGCAATTTAAGTGCTGGCCGTGCTCCTCCAAACGGCTGCTTGCGCCTCCCCCCCCTTCGGTTTACTTAAAATACTGTTTTCGAACATAACGTAACGACCCAGCAACAGACAATGATGAAAATGGGAATAATAATGTTCAAACAAAATTCTTGTTTTTTTGCGAAGTTGCTGGCAACCAACAGCTGTACATAAATGTGACGCAATAATCCGTCTTATTAAAACGCCTTTACGTAGGCCTATGCGTCGCGGAAGAGAGATGAGAGCTTTCAGAATCGTTATTGGTACTTCGTTAGTGATTATCAGAGGTGGAGTCGAGGACACAAGGCTCGAGGCCAAGGCCGAGGACACAAAAAAAATCTGAGGTCAAGGCCAAGGCAGCCTTTCCGAGGACAGATCTTCTCGTGGCCAAGGACAGGAATGCTCGAGGCCAAGGCCAAGGACCAAGGACACAGCCGCAAGTGTTTTCCAAAAAAAAAGGTCTTCAAAAAAGTTTTTCAGGCAATTTCCAATTTATAGGTGTAACCAGAATCTTTGATTGGGGAGGCTTAAACCACAAATCACATGCAATGACGTCATCAAAAATTTGCCTGTTGACACTTAATCAGGATTTTGCAAAGGGAGAGGGCCTCAACTAATATAGTTGAAAAGTGCAAATACTTAACTTTGGAGACGTTTTGAGAAAGCCAGTGTAACTCAAACGTATCACAGACGGAGGTCTGGGGGCGAAGCCCCCAGCAGTAGGGCGATTTTTTGTAATTTTTTGGAAAAAAAAGCTATTTTAATGCCATTGAATCACACTTCGCACATGTTTAGAGCCATTTGAAAGCATAGATTTTTGACATTTGAAAGCCAATTAAAAAAATTAAATTGTTTAATCCTTCTTCTAGTTGCAATTTAAGTCCAAAACACGTTTAACATCTTGCATTTTGGTGTTAAAGTTTAATTGTACGTGATTTGTTCCAGGTAGGGGAAGTAAGGTGCATTGACTCGTGCAACATTTTAGCAGTAAATGAAAACCCACTCGAAGATTTTCCTTAGAGATTTTTGTTTTGTCATAAAAATAACCAGTTATAGAAGTGCATGCTAGGCCAGGGGACCCAGGCCCCCTCCACTGAAGTTCAACGATTTGTTCAATCAGCATTTTCCATGGCTAATTTTTTTAAAAAGTATTTTGTGCGTAAAAACTGGCGAGGTGGAGGTGAATTTATGAATTGTTATTAAAAAATAGTACAATAGATGGGTAGTTTCCAGAGGTGGAGTCGAGGACACAAGGCTCGAGGCCAAGGCCAAGGACACAAAAAAAATCCGAGGCCAAGGCCAAGGACAGCCTTTCCGAGGACAGACACTCTCGAGGCCAAGGACAGGAATGCTCGAGGCCAAGGCCAAGGACCAAGGACACAAAGCGCAAGTGCTCTCCAAAAAAAAAAAAAAAAAGGTCTTCACAAAAATTTTTCAGGCGATCTCCAAAAAAAAAAAAAAAAAAAAAAAAAAAAAAATGGTCTTCACAAAAATTTTTCAAGCGGTCTTCACTAAAAAACGTTTTCCAAAAAATTTTTCAACCGCTCCACAAAATTTTAACATTCCAAAAAATCGTGCTGTCCTCGAGCCGAGGACAGGCCAATTTTCGAGGACTTGAGGCCTCGAGGCCAAGGCCAAGGCCAAGGACTTGACCTTCGAGGCCAAGGCCAAGGCCAAGGACTTCAAAATGTGTCCTCGAGGACGTCCTCGAGGCCAAGGACGTCCTCGAGGACTCCACCTCTGGTAGTTTCGCTTACTAACCATGTGTCAGGCGCGTAGCCAGAAATTCGCAATGGGGGGGCTGTGTTTGGGGGTCTGGGGGCAAAGCCCCCAGCCGCCGGAGGCACAGGGGTTTGGGGGCAGAGCCCCCAGCGCTCGAAAATTTTGCATTTTTTTGCAAATATATCTTAATTTTAGAGCTATTTTAATAAAAAATATTGCTTTTAAAACGTGGCAAAGAAATTGCCAGCGCAATATGATTCAACTGGTTGCATTATCGGGCTACGTGGGAAGTGGCTAATGATAACATTGCAGTTCTCTTGTTTACATGCTGGTGAATAATAAAATCCTATTATTCAATAAAACTCACACGGAGTAATCTACTTCGTCTGTATTTTATAAAGAAAAATAATCGGGGGAGGCTAATGGAAAGATATTTGAGAGAAGTGATTGGCAATTAACTAACAGTGAATAGCCCCCCCCCCCCCCCGCCTTTATTCCTGAGTTTATAATATATTTGTTGATAAAACCTATGTTTGGCGTTTTTACATTAGCGATCAAATTTGAGTGCTTATTTTTGGGCATTTTTTAAAGTTTTCATTGGTTGGTGACTTTAATTTTTGACGAATTAGGCCCCCCTCTGAATATATGTTTCAAAAAATGCTTTAAATCACTTTTTAGTCAATTCCAGCGCAAAAGACAGTCTCAGAAGAGCTAAAAACGTGGTGTTTTTCTTATTCTGCATTTTGGTTGACAGGCCAATGGGGGGGGCCATAGCCCCCCCGCCCCCCCCTTTTGGTTACGCTATTGACTATGTTATTGCCGAGGTGGATTTCCATCGCGCTGGGCCCCTGGCACTTTGGGGATTTTCGCAACATCTTTCTGCCAAATGTAGGTGAAGACCATAAAAAGTCTTAAGGTTTGAGCGCCGGACCCTTAGCTGGTACTGCGCCATATTGTGGTAAATCCGGCCTTGGTTAATGCTTTACGTTCATAAAAAGGCTAGATATGATCCTGAGATAGCAACTTTTAGGACGAAAACTCTCCATTTCTTCCAGGTTTACGTTTAAATTGGCTGGCAAAAATTGATTTGAGGGGGTCCCGAGGCCCCTGGTCTTCAATATTGTTGTTCGCTACTGGTGTAAAAGAAAAACGCTAAAAAGTATATGAAACTGAAGAAACAATAGGCTTTTTTGTCACATTTTTGTCATTGGTGAAATTTCAATTGGGGGGGAGGCCCCCTTGGCGAAGCCTATGCTCCAATTGCGCAAAATAAAAAAGGTATTTACAAATTTTCCGCGAGGTTTCTGGCGTTTTCCGACAAAATTTTAACGATTCAAAAATAGTGCTGTCCTCGAGCTGAGGACAGGGCAATTTTCGAGGACCTAAGGCTTCGAAGCCAAGGACTTCAAAATGTGTCCTCGAGGTCAAAGACGTCCTCGAGGACTCCACCTCTGGTGATTATGACATGAAACAATACGTGAAAACATTTTTTCAAAGACAAGCTGTTTTGATTTTAAGAGCACACTCAAGATTTTTAGGTCGGAGTCAGTGGAGCAACCAGGGTGAAGGGGCTTAAGCCCCCTTAGGCAAGTCACTTAGGAAATTTTACCTCAAAATACAAGCGTTTAAAAATATTTTAGATTTGACCTAAAGTAAGGTGGTGCCTAGTAGTGCCGATATTTGTTAAGCATTGGGGGGGAAAATTTGCAATTTTACCTCAATTTTGCCCTAATTTCAACATTGGGGGTATGAACCTCGACCACGATTTTGTTCAGGTGTGGAAATTTAGTGAAGACCCAAAAAAATAAGCAAATGGAACACTTTTTTCCCCAAATTCAGGTGAAGACCAAAAAAAAAAAAAGAAGGTCTTCCACAAGAATGGAACACTTTTCCCCCAAATTTACACGCTCAGATGTACACCCATTCAAATTATTAAGGGGGATGCAGATGTGGACCATTCTCAAACTATTGGGGGGATACAGCCAAATTATTGGGAGGATATATGTTTCGATCCCCCCTTGTTTCGGCACCACTGGTGGTGCTGAAGAGGCTAAGCAATTTAATTCTTTCAAATGACTTCTGAATTTTAGTAATTTAATTTGCTGTATTCAAACGGCTTCAAAAACATACGAGATGTGATTAAAATGGCGTTAAAATCGCTATTTTTTGCTGCAAAATATCAAAAATCACCCAGTGGCTGGGAGCTCCGCCCTTAGGCCACCGTCTGTAATACGCTCGAATTTCAATAATTTGTTTAGCTCGGAGCCTAAATAAGACAATTTTGGTGCAAAAAGAATTTACTTTTGGTTTACCCCTCTCGACAAAATCTTGGTTGCGCATCCGGTAGCATTCACTGCTGCAGATAGATTTTTCAAGCGATTATGGGCCACAGATGAAACGGGCTAATAAACGCTGCCAGCCTTGTAGGGCTCTTTTTTTAGACATGGATACAGAATTTTTAAAATTGCGCATGATTTGTTGCCGTACAAGATCTCAAGATCAGTTTTTGTATGCAAAAGTACAGTTTATTTTAGTTCCCCCCTCCACTTTCGGTTAATGCCCCCCTCACTTCGTTCGCTCTGGCGACGGCACTGCACGCAAGCGATCCAAAAGCAACATTAATGCATTTTTCTGTTCGCCAAAATCCAATCGTTTTTAAGAAAACCGATCGAATAAATAAACCAAAGCTCACATTGACCCAACTTCTCAAATTGATAGCATGTAAACGCGGTAGATGACCGTGTACATTATGTCAAACAAATTTCAGGCCATCACCTCCTCAAAAAAATTCTTTTTTCCAGCCATAACCCAAAATTAAGACCACAAACTTCCCTAGTTTTCCAGAAGTTCGATTTTACGCATTAAATAGACCCTTGGAACAAGCGGACCAGGCGCGTAGTGGGCAACATATCCAAACTGAGTAGGATAGAATACGGAGTTCCGCAAGGCTTGGCATTATAGGTCCACCATTATTTTCAATATATGTTAACAACCTGCCCAAATGTTTCAATTTAGAAATAAACAGAACATTGTCTTTATATTGATCAGAATAATTATATTTTGTGAAACAATACAAAGCAGGTTGTGATTCACTGCAATTCTATAGAAATTGCAAGAACTACCAAAAAAGCTAATGAGCAAACTTCGCATTTGTTTTATAGTCATTGACTCATAGGTTGTAATGTGTAGAATTTTCAGGCCTCCCAAACTGTGTTTGTTTTCTGCCGTTTTGTGTTACGCTTAATTTGTGCAGTCGAGCGTTCTATGATGCGTATGGAAACTCATTTAAGATATCAGTTTTCGCTTTTTCTCGAAAACAGCATCATCCATCATTCAAACTACAGCTGTTCTCTAACGCGAGTTTCTTTTACAAGTTTGGTAGCTCTTGTCCCATAGACGCCTTTTTCTCTCGTTTTGACTCAGATAAACCTTGTAAAATCACTTTCTAGTTGTTTTTTTTTGTAAACAATGTGATACCGAAAGGAGTGTTTGGTTCGGCTGCTTTATTTTATGACTGTAAACTGAATTTGAAATTTGCAATGGAATACCTTAAATTTGCAAGGTCGTTTATGAAAAAATTTGTAATCAAACTTGACTGTGTTATATCCGCGACCTTTTGTCTGTAACGTCCCGAAATTCTAGGCTGCGGACCGATCGTAAACTGAAAACCGTTTTAGCATACATCTACGCCTTCGTAACTGATTGTTTCTGGATATTAATACAAGTTTGAATTGCTTAAAGACGCGTGAAAAGGTTTTTGAGATCCGACAGACAGCCAAGGATTACTAAATTCTACATCATTTTCAGTTTCCTCCATCGTTTCAAATTCTTCACCGTTTTTCAAGTTTGTCTACTGGAATTCAGGTGAACTGTGTCGTTTTTACTTTGTGAGAAAATAGCATTTGCAGCCTGCCGTTCAAGTCGTAATCAACCGTTTGTGTACCCCAGAGTTGAATTTTTGTCTTTGCTATAGTCGACCCGATAAATGTGGAATCGCTGACCGAAATCCATGATGAGCTCAAAGCACTATATCTTCAAGCTGAGCAGCTCATGATTAATAAAAGTAATGTCGAAAAGTTACGAGTGCTTCTACCCAATATTGACGAAATATATAAAACCTTATCCGAGAAAATCGCGTCACTTTCTGCTAGAGATAAAATTTCGAACTTAGACCGAAACTTGAGTGAGGTAGAAAGGGATAAGGAAAATTTCGACACTCACGTAAAATCATGGCTCACGTCTCTTGAGACCGCCTCTCGTGATGACATCACTTTTGGAGTTCGTGATTTAACGCTAAATAAAGCTCCCCGATCGCTTCGCTCAGAAAGTACTATCAGCTCCACTAAAAGTGAAAGAAAAAGGAGCATGGTTAAACTAAACCTTGTGGCTCATGCTAACAACCAGGAAACGCAAAAAGTGCATGAAACTAGGTCGCGAGCAAGAAAGAGAGCTGAAGAACTTAAAAGAAAGGCCCGAGAAGCTATGGAGCTTGAGCTGCGGAGAGCTGAAGAAGAACTCCGAGAAGTGGAGGAAGAAACAGAAGCATCCTTGCGTGAAAGGCAACGAGAGCTAGAGTTAGCAGAAGTTGAGGCAAAGGCTTGGGCAGAAGTCGAAAGAGACCCTATTGTGCTGGAAGACAGCTTGAGCACTAAGCTAAGTAGTGTTCCGAATATTGCGGCCTCAATGTATGCCAAACCAGGTCCATCTACCCGCCGTCACGATGATGCTGCCCGGACACAACTGAATCCCGATCCCGAAGAACCCGTTACTGTGAATCGGTGCCCAGCATCTGTTTCAAGACAATCGAAGATGGTCCCGTCAAGCATGCCTTCTCCTAATGCCTCGCATCCAACTTCTTGTGTTCAAGAAGCTGTCGCTGTGCCAAGCAGTGTGGTTACTGGCGATTCACCGAACAATGTGTTTGCATCGCAAGTTCCGGATGTCCCGCGTCCGGATAACAGCCTGCCTCTCTTTCAACGAGAAAAACAGCCACCTGAATCTGGAACCACTAAGAGGAATGCTTCTAGGAAGGAAGTGAATTTTGGCCCAAATCAAACACCGCAAAACTTGGGTGTTCTTTCCGAGCCTAGTTGGCCAAATCAACAGTTCTACCCTCGGAATTTAGGCAACCCGTACTACCCGCCAATAACTTCTAGTCCACCCTCCAAGCCCGTGAATGTGTTTGCTCCTCTTGCTGGTATGCCGGAGCCCCCACGCAACTATGATGGTTACCGCTCTGGAATAGGACATTATCATCAGGAGTATTATGATCGCCCGCTCCCGAAAATTGAAATTAAAAAGTTTGACGGCAATCCGATGAATTATTGGGCATTCATACGCAACTTCTCGGCGTATGTTGGCTAAAGATGCTATTCGGAAGATTATAGGCGCTAGTTTCTCATTCAGTCTCTGGAACCAAAGGTCCGTGATCGATTTGAACACTATCAAATTATGTCTCCAACTGAAGGTTTCCAAGGTGCATGGTCACAGCTCTACGAAGATTACGGTCACCTCCATATGATCTCTCGCAGGTGTGAGGAGCGACTGAAAGATGTTCCAAGACTGAGAGAATTTGATATGGACGGTTTGAATAATCTTTTCATCTTACTGAACAAATTTTGCACCTGTTTGAAGAGTTCGCCAAGCTACTCCACCCTCGACTCAATGGACGTAATCAGGCGCGTAGCCAGGATTTGGAAAAGGGGGGGGGGGGGGGGCTATTTTGAAAGAGTAAGAAAAGTGCAAACGACCTTGACCCGAATTTTCATTGTTCTTGAATCAGTTTCAATCGGAATGCTCGGAAATTGGAAGGTTTTTTCCGCTCAAAATTAGGTGGTCTCCAAAAAAAAAAAAAAGGTCTTCGCCGAAATCGAGTCTGATTTTTCCGCCGAAGTCCGGAATTCAAACGTTTAAGGGGGGGCTGTTTTCCTATGGGGGGGCTATTTTCAATTTTTCACAATAAATCGGCCTCGAAAGCACCAAAAACGTGCGATTTTGCATACTTCACAAGCCAATGGGGGGGGCTCGAGCCCCCCCCCCCGCCCCCCCTGGCTACGCTACTGGACGTAATGCTGTCTGTTTGCGACAAGCTACTTGACGTGCTGCGTTACGAATGGGTCAAGCATTCCGTGCAAATAGAGCGGACAACTGGTGAAAGGGCAAAATTTGCTGACTTAAAGGCGGTGAATCATCCAGCCAATTCCAGTGGTTTACAATAGCTAAAATTAACTATAATTTTTGATATTTTTTGTTTTGATTTTGGGGTTGCGGCTGCAAAGATATTCAACAAATACAAAAGATGTCCCCCCCCAAAAATTTTTTGGAAACTCTGAGTTTTGATCTTCCCGCCAAAACCACAGTTCTCTAAACTATTAGGCCTACCGTAATCTTATTAAACTATTAGGCCAAACTATCTCTAAACTATTAGGCCTAATAGTTTAGAGATAGTTAGGCCTAAACTATTTAGAAATAAACTATCTCTAAACTATTAGGCCTACCACAGTTCTCTAAACTATTAGGCCTACAATGGTTTTGGCGGGAAGAACAAAATTCAGCGTTTCAAAAAACTTTTTTGGGGGGGACATCTTTTTGTATTTGTTGAATATCTTTGCAACCGCAGTCCCAAAATTAAAACAAAAAATATCAAAAATTATAGTTCAATTTTAGCTATTGTAAACCACTGGAATTGGCTGAATGATTCACCGCCTTTAACAACATTTGTTGGTGATCAAAGACGCGTGCTTGATTCCATGTTCGGAAGGGCAGTCTACCCGCCTTCGCGTTCCAAGTCTTCTGGAAAGAAGTATACTTCCAACAAAAGAGAAAGATGCATGGCTTCTTCTGCTGACGCCATCGTCCCGAAATCCAACCCGAAGAAGAGCGAAAGGTCTTGCACGTTTTGCGGTGAACCACACTTTGTGGCGAACTGTAAGAAATTCGGTGCTTTAAGCTACGAGAATCGCTTAAACCATGTCCGCTCTAAAGCGCTCTGTTTCAACTGTCTTAAAGGCAGTCATACTTCGCGTGACTGTAGGTCTGGAGTCAAATGTGGAGTGGAAGGATGCACTGGCACCCTACATCACACTTTGCTTCACAGGTCTAGCGTCAAGCTCCCGACCAATAAATCATCCGAAGGGAATGCAGTTTCTGAAACCTGCAGCGCTGTGCGCAGTTCTCTGTCCTCAGTGCAATCCGTGTTTTTAAATGTGGTCCCATTGAACGTCATATGTGGCGAAATAGAAATGGCCACATACGCATTCCTTGACCAAGGGTCAACGACAACTCTCTGTGAAAGGTCACTGGCTAACCTTCTGCAAGTTCATGGTACTCCAATTCGTCTAAATGTTGACACCCTAACCTCTTCAAAAACATTGGATACCATAAGCTTTGCGCTGGACGTCGAGCCCCTCGATCGTTCTGGCGACCCAATACACATCGCCGACGTGGTTGCTGTAGATAAAATTCCTATTCAGCCAAATAACACTTTGGATCCAACGTTGTTAAAGAAATCCAACGTTGTTAAAGAGACGCAATTGTTAAAGAAACATAAGTATCTTCGAGACTTTGAAATGCCTCGTATCGAAAATGGTACGGTGCAACTCCTCATTGGTGCCAATGTCCCAGAGGCTTTCCGCGTCGAAGTTATGCGGAGTGGATCACCGGGATGCCCAGACGTAATCCGTTCGCCTCTAGGATGGTCTCTATTTGGTCCTACGTTCGGCTTGACATCTTCAAAGAATGTGAGCTGCAACTTTCTGTCGGCACAATCCGAAGAAATGGAGACACTACATGCAATGTACCTCCGAGACGAGATCGACTATAGCCCCGTTACCGCCGATGAAGAAATCGAATCTTTGGATGTGATCAAATGCTTATCAGCAGAAGACCGCAGGACGTTCGAATTGATGAAAGATTCAGTAACAATGGTAAACGGACACAACGAACTACCGCTGCCCTGGCGTCATGACTACCAGCTACTGCCGGACAACAAGATAATGGCTACCAAACGCCTAAACAGCTTGAAGAAACACTTATCTCTTGATCCAAAGTTGAAGGCTAGATACGTTGAACAAATGCAAATTATTCTGCAAAAGGGATATGCTGAAGAGGTTCCAAAGGAGGAAATCGAAAGCAATCGCAGGATTTGGTATATTCCACACCATCCCGTCTTCAACCCAAAAAAGCCTGAAAAACTGCGTATAGTTTACGACTGCGCAGCTAGCTATTCTGGAGTTTCATTGAATCAGGTGTTAATGCAGGGCCCTGATCTAGTAAACAGCATTGTAGGAGTGCTAACCCGATTTCGAAGAGAAAAAATTGCCATAGTTGCCGATGTAGAAGCAATGTTCTACCAAGTAAGAGTCTCTCAGCGCGATCGAGACTGCTTGAGATTCTTATGGTGGCCCGAAGGAGACATGTCCAAGCAACCCGTCCCGTTTCGTATGTGCGTTCATTTGTTTGGAGCAACATCGTCTCCGAGCTGTGCCGCGTTTTCTCTTCGGCAAGCCGCATTGGAGCTTGGTTCCAATTTTGACCCCCGAGTTGCCACAACGATTGAAAAAAATTTCTACGTAGACGACCTTTTGTGTACAGCCCCGACGGCAGATGATGGTATTCGATTAATTAAAGGTCTTCAAATCCTTCTTGCTAAAGCTGGATTTCACCTTACCAAGTGGTTATCCAATTCCCAGGAAGTAATCGATTCAGTCCCGGAAAAGGAAAGGTCCAAATCTCTACAAGTTTCCTCTCTATCAGGCGAACTGCATGAGCGAGTTCTTGGCGTCAATTGGAATGTCCAATCCGATAGATTTGAGTTCAATATCTCCATTCCAATAAAGCCTCAAACCCGGCGTGGAATTCTTTCTACTATGAACTCCTTGTTCGACCCCCTAGGATTTGTCAACCCTGTTGTTTTGGAAGCAAGAATGATTTACCGTGTTCTTTGCCAACAAGAATTAGAGTGGGATGAGCCTATTCTAGATCCTGAATTGAAGAGGTGGGAAAGGTGGCTTTCAAGTTTGGTTCAGCTTCGTGATGTGACCATTCCAAGATGCTTAGGAGTACAGACGCCTGGCAATATTGGGAACTGCCAGATGCATTGCTTTTCGGATGCATCTAAACAAGCTTTTGGTATGACATGTTATTTGAGAGTGCAGGAAAATGACGGAACTATTCGATGCACGCTGCTGATGTCCAAATCCCGTTTGGCTCCCAAGTCCGAAGAATCCGTTCCTCGCCTCGAGCTAATGGCTGCAGTCGAAGCAGTTAAGATGGAAATTGTGCTCAAAAACGAGCTAGGACTGCCATTGCACCCATCAATATTTTGGTCCGACTCCGCAATTGTCCTACAAAGCTTGCAAAATGATCACAAACGCTTTCCTCTGTTTGTTTCACGGAGACTAGCGTTTATTTCAAAAAATACTTGCGTGGAAAACTGGAAACATGTTCCCACAAAGCAGAATCCAGCAGATTTTGTTTCCAGAGGAGCAGCAGCTGATATGCTGGTAAAAAGCAACTCATGGTTTGCCGGTCCCCCATTTCTCCAGCAAAGTCCTGAATTCTGGCCAAGCCGTTTTGAAGCAAAGACCATGGAACCGCAAGACACCCGACTATTTGACAAGCAGCCCGAACGTTCATTTGCTATTCAAGATCAGTGAATCCTATGGGCAGGTTGCTCTCCTATTTTTCTACGTGGTTTCAACTAACACGTGCTGCTGCATGGCTAGCTCGATTCAAATCTTGGCTTTGCCAGTCAATTAATGGAAAGGAGTCGATAATGAAGAAATTCTTGTCTGTAAAGGAGCTACAAGAAGCTGGTGACGACATAATCCGATATGAGCAAAGTCAACACTTTTCCCAGTGGATAACTGGATTATCAGGACGCAACAGTCCTTCATACCGTTTAAAGGTCTCATCTGCTTCACCGCTGTTCAAGCTAGACCCAATATTGATTGATGGTACCCTCCGCGTTGGTGGTAGACTAAATAAAGCTCCAATTGAGTTTGACGCCAAACATCCGACAATTCTTCCCAATATATCTTACTTGACTGAATTGATAATTCGACACCATCATGAAATAACCGGTCATTCGGGCTTAAACATGACCTTAAACTCTTTATCACAGAAATTTTGGATTGTGAAAGCAACGACAGCAATAAAACGAGTTTTGAGCAAATGCGTTTCTTGTCTTCTACGTGATGCTAAGCCTGGAAGTCAACTTATGGCAGAATTGCCATCCTCCCGACTTCAAGCCTAGACTTACCCATTTGCTTACACTGGAGTAGACTATTTTGGTCCACTAATAGTGAAACAGAAACGAAGCAATCTCAAAAGATACGGATGCCTATTCACTTGCCTCACTACTCGAGCTGTCCATTTAGAAATGGCTTGTGACCTGTCACCGACGGCTTCATAAACGTACTTTGCCGATTCATGTCCCGTAGAGGACCAATCCTCCATCTTTACTCCGATAATGGATCCAATTTCATCGGCGCTGAGCGACTCCTACGTGAATCATTGCATGATTGGAATCAAAACCAACTGCACACATTTTTTCTGCAGAAAGATATACAGTGGTCATTTAACTTCCCGAGTGCAAGTCACATGGGTGGCGCTTGGGAAAGAATGATCAAGTCTGTTCGAAGAATACTACAGGCTCTGGTGAAGGACAAAACTTTAAATGATGATCAGCTTCAGACATTCTTGCTTGAAGCTGAAGCAATTTTGAATGCAAGGCCGTTGACACCTGTGACTCTAGATGTTGATGGCGAGACGCCTCTCACCCCGAATCATCTCCTGAGAGTAAACGCAGCTGCCGGGATGCCTCCAGCTCCAACCCATGCTTCAGATCGTTTTTCCAAACAAAGATGGCATAATGTTCAGCTTCTGGCTGATCAGTTCTGGAAAAGATGGTCACGTGAGTACTTACGTACAATCATTTCACGTCAGAAGTGGCACAACACAAAACGCAACGTCAAGGTCAACGATGTGGTGCTCCTCGTCGACAACAACACCCCACGAGCTCAGTGGTCGATGGGAAGAGTGAGCTCAGTACATTCAGATGAACATGGCATTGTGCGAACTGTGTTCGTCAAATGCCGTGGCTCCGAACTACTGCGACCAATCCACAAGCTTTGCCTGATTCTACCTGCTGACGAGGATGAGGATCTGCAAAAATGCAACGGGGAAAGAAGAACCGAGAAGAAGAAACCCGAATGAACAATGAGAGACACTGAAAATTATTGTTGTGAATAAATTGAAAGGTTTCAATTTCGCGGGGAGGATGTAGAATTTTCAGGCCTCCCAAACTGTGTTTGTTTTCTGCCGTTTTGTGTTTCGCTTAATTTGTACAGTCGAGCGTTCTATGATGCGTATGGAAACTCATTTAAGATATCAGTTTTCGCTTTTTCTCGAAAACAGCATCATCCATCATTCAAACTACAGCTGTTCTCTAACGCGAGTTTCTTTTACAAGTTTGGTAGCTCTTGTCCAATAGACGCCTTTTTCTCTCGTTTTGACTCAGATAAACCTTGTAAAATCACTTTCTAGTTGTTTTTTTTTTTGTAAACAATGTGATACCGAAAGGAGTGTTTGGTTCGGCTGCTTTATTTTATGACTGTAAACTGAATTTGAAATTTGCTATGGAATATCTTAAATTTGCAAGGTCGTTTATGAAAAAATTTGTAATCAAACTTGACTGTGTTATATCCGCGACCTTTTGTCTGTAACGTCCCGAAATTCTAGGCTGCGGACCGATCGTAAACTGAAAACCGTTTTAGCATACATCTACGCCTTCGTAACTGATTGTTTCTGGATATTAATACAAGTTTGAATTGCTTAAAGACGCGTGAAAAGGTTTTTGAGATCCGACAGACAGCCAAGGATTACTAAATTCTACATAATGGGCAAGATTAAAGCACATTTTTTATTTTTAGATTTCTCTTTTAAGATAAATTAGAATTTAACGAAAAACTTGAATGCTGCAACTTTATTTAATTTTGTTTTAAGCACCACTAAAAGGGGTGAAATGATTACATAATTGAAGTTGTAACCCCGGTTGGCGGTTACGCGAGAATGGGGCATACGATTGCAGTACTAGTTTGCTCGTTTAATGCAGGTCCCCTTTAAGGTTTTCGTTATCGATGAGAGATTAGGAAATGTTACACCCAATTATTTTCTTGAGGCATTAAAAATTATTTCTACGTCACAAAACTTTAGTCGCTTTGGTCGCTATTTACGGCTATTTTTTACAGCTGGAGGCGTTATGTTCTTATAGAGTAATATTTAACCAAGAGTACAAAATAATATACCACTTATGTGGATCCGCATTCAACCAATGATGTTTATGAAGATAGTTCGTTATTTTCAAGTATATATTTTGAGCAAACAAGATTATACAAAGTGCAGTTCTGGTAATGTTTAATTTCATCATTATTCAAAATTTATCTAAATCCAAATCTGCAAGAGCTACGGGAGCATAACAGGTAGTACGAGTGTGTATGAAGTTACCACAGTGGCATAACTAGAGGTTTCAGCCAGGAGAGGATAGCTTCGTCAGTAATTTGCTGCATTTTTCGATCAATTTTAGGTAAAGCAGAAAATGTTCTACACCAGAAATTTGCTGATTTTTAGCGTCAAATTTAAGTGAAGACGAAAAAAGTCTTCACCGAGAATTCGTTGGTTATTTATATCAAATTTAGGTGAAGATGAAACAAAAAAGCATTTGCCTCCCCTACCCTCCCTTTAGTTGAGCCAGTGACTGTATGTCAATATTTTTGATGCCAAGTATTAAGTATGCTTATCACTGTAATATCATTTACAGGAAACATTAAGGAGTTTTAAGAGTTTCTGAACTATACAAAGATTAAATGGATAATCTGCGAGTTAAGGAGTGAGAAAAAATATTTAAAAAAGTGAATGTTTGATTGGTTTATTTTTTAATTATAAACTAACCAGTCCAGTTCAAATTAGTAGGCTTAATTTTATCTTATTGACAAGGTTTCTTGCAATTGCAGAAAATTGGAACAAATCTCGAGAGAAAAGCTATAGGCGCTTAAAAAATAGTTATACCGGTTATTTAATTTGGAATTTAGAATGTTTAAGATTCAAAATAATGAATTGGCGCATCACTCTTTATTTTAAGAAATTTCTTAGTGTTTATCAATTCTTCGTAAGTAGCAGTGCTATTCAAAAATTTGCAGCAACCGGATTTGTAATTTGTTACCGGTAATCTAAATTTCAGCAACCGGATTTTTCGATCTAAATATGCAAAATTTCTACGCAAGCAATTTCAACAACTGGTTCTCTAACTTTAGCAACTGGGTGAACCAAGCGCCGTGCGAACCGGTTAAATGCACCACTCGTATCAGGATATCTGTTTCATACGAGAGCTTTCATTGTTAGTTTTTCCTTTTTTTATAAGGTTTGCTGATTTGCAGGGGCAGCATCTCCGGACTGAGGTGTAACACTCCATGGTCTTCCATCGGCTTCGCCATTTCGCTTGAGTAAGCGATTCCTAGTTTCTTGCTTGAACAAATCCTTTAAATTATCAACCCACTTGCTTAATTTCATGATTTGCTTTCAGCATACAAATTCGTTAATCCGTTAATAACAAAGCTAACTTTTTCATTAACTATAGTTAATTCGTTAAAAAGTTTGTTTATTTTAACGGACTAAATTAACTTACGCTAAGGTTTTCATCGTTAATTTCTTGCATCATTCATTCATCGTATCGGTATAAACCAGTTTGCACTGGTAGCACTTGTTTCGTATCAGCACTAGTTTTATAGTAGAAAAAGCGACAAAAGAAGCCGAATTGGAGTCCTCAAAGACGTCCTTCGCCTCGAGGACACATTTTGAAGTCCTTGGCCTCGAAGCTCAATTCCTTGGCCTTTGCCTCGAAGCCTTTAAGTCCTCAAAAATGTCCTGTCCTCGGCTCGAGGACAGCATTATTTTTTGATTGGTTAGAAAAGAAAATAACCTTACAAAAGACAACATAAACTTGTAGCCTGTCAATTCATTTCCTTTCCTTATTTGAAAAATAATGCAATGTGCAATGGTCAACTAAGCTAAGTCATACTAAACTTATTTTAAGTTGCATTGGGTGAAAGCTCTAATCGTTGAATGAGAGGGCAAAAAACCGTGTAGAAAAATTTTGTTTTAATTTCTGCTAATACTTTCAATGTATTAATGCACACTACTGGACAGCGCTGTTTCGTGCTTTTAGCTCTCATCAGCAGCTCTCAGCATATCTAAACCAAAGGTATTCCCCAGCCACCTCTCGGCCAAACTGGACAAACCGTAATGGCTTGCACAGTGACAGAGGCTTTATAGGGAACAAACGCTTTTAAAGCTCTGTCACTTTCGGTGCAGGCGGTACAAATTGCAAAGCCTAAAGCCAACCACTGCCATAACAAGGAATCCGGGTACGGGACAAACAATTTGATTTGCTAATGCTAAAACAAGACCGAGCCTGTTCTGCGTGTAATTTTAAAACTAAATAAACGTATGATAATGACATGTAATACAGTATTACCGGAGATGGTATATTGATATTATACTCAGTGCCGTCGCTATGGTGGATGAGGGTAGGGGGCGGGGGAGCCTTTTCCCCTAACGGCTGTTTGTGCCCCCCCATTTCGGTTTATCAAAATAGATTTTTGAAACATCACGCAATGACAAGACAACGGACAATAATGGAAAAAGGAATAATAACGTTTAAACATAATTCTCGTTTGAAGTTATTTCGATTTTTTGCAAAATTGCTGGTCACCAATTGTTGTACGGTATATAAATGTGACGCAGTAATCCGTCTTATTAACACGCCTTTACGGATGTGTCGCGAAATAGGGTCGTAAGTCTACAGAATCGTTACCGGTACTTCGTTAGTGATTATGCCCTGAAACAATACGTGAAAACATTGTTTTAAAGACCATCTGTTTTTGTTTTACAGAGCACAAGATTTGTTTTAGGTCGCAGTCAATTGCACAACCTGGGGGAAAGTGGCTAGGGGGCTTATCAGCCCCCTTAGCCAAGTCATTTAGAAAATTTAACCCCAAAACAGTAGCGTTTAAACGTGTTTTGAGCTTGACCTGGAGAAAGGGGGGCTAAAGGGGCTAAGCAATTTAATTCTTTTAATGTCTTCTGAATTTTAGCAATTGCAGTTATTCATAATTTTGCCGTCATTCATAAAATTTTGCAGTTATTGCATTATTAATAATTTTGCAGTTATTCATAAAAACGAAATTTTTTGCCGCAAAATTATAAAAATCGCTCAACGGATGGGGGCTCTGCCCCCAGGCCCCTGTCTGTGACACGCTTGAGTTGCATCAGCTTGTTTAGCACGGGGTCTAAATTTAAAAAATTTCGTGCAAAAAAATTTACTTTTGTTTCAAGCCGCCTCCCGCTTAGCAAAATCGTGGTTGCGCTTTTGGTCGCATTCACTATTGCAGATAGATTTTTCAAGACACTGTATGATCTGCAGATGAAACAAACTAAGAAATGCTGCCGGCCTTAAGACTCTTTTTTTTCAGATAAGCAAACAAAACTTTTACATTGACGTATAATTTGTAACCGTGCAATATTAGTTTTATGTGCAAAACTTCAGTCTATTTTGTGCCTCCTCAGTTTCGATTAGTGCCTCCCCACTTCGTTTGCTATGGCGACGGTACTGATTATTCTACAGTAAAAATGTTAGTTTATCTCGATCTAATTAACAAAACGTATCTTGAGAACTACAACTTGTTCTGAAAATACGCGAGTAGGAAGAATTTGTTTTGAGACAAGAAAGAACACAACTCTATTCACCAACAAGCGATCTGGGGGACAAATCACATCCGCTGAACAATTTGTGTGTTGGAAATCGCAGCTATGAACCCTAAATGACAAAGTATTGGATTACAAAAAATGCTGCGTGAAGAATTACTGAGAAATTAAGTGTAAAGTTAAATATAACTAAAGTATAATAAAATTGTTCGAATGCCTGAGGAGATTAATAAATTTTATGCACTTAGTAAATTTTTTACACTACGTCATTATAAGATTAGAGGCAAAGCTACCGCGAAAAATTCGGGCATTTTTGAAAAAATTAAATGGTTTGTTATTTTTCCGTTTTGACGATTGTGATGTGGACCCTTTGAAGGGGGGCCCGGGGCAGTGGCGGATTTAGGGGGGGGATGGGGGGGATGCATCCCCCCCCACCAGCCTAAAAGTTACGATTTTGGCCGAAAAATCAGCCTCTATTTTGAATAATTCGGCTCCATTTCGGGATGCATCCCCCCCCACCGACCTAAACGTAACGAATCCGGCCGAAAAATCAGTCTCAATTTTGGTGAAGACCTTTTTTTTTATTTTTATTTTATTTGGAGACCACCTGATTTTGGGCGAAAAAAACGTTTGAATTTCCGATTTCGGCCGAAAAATCACTCTCAACTTTGGTGAAGACATCCGAATTTTTGAGGTTTTGGCTTCAAATCCCCCCCCACCAAAATTTTCTGGATCCGCCACTGGCCCGGGGCAAATATCTTCAATGCTTTCCCTCTTAATACGACCCTGCTGGGATCCTCAGGTTAGTTTTTGAAATTAAATAGCTTATTTTAAATTTAAAAAAGCGAGTTTTGGCGGCCTAAACGTTCGCGATCATTTATAGATAGGCATTAGATGTGAGAAAGACATCACGTACAATGAAATGCAAAAAAAAGATTGGCTTAAATTAGAGTTGGGAAATGGAAAAACTAAAGTTTCGTAATTGAGCATTTATGGCATTTTGTTTTCAAATTGCTTTGAAACCTAAGTGTTCAATTTTCTTTATAAAGTCACAAAAATTACTCTTTATTCCGAAAAAAAAATCGCTATTATTATTCAACAAGGGGCACAGGGACTTTACCTTCGTCCCAAAACCTTTTTTTATGCCAAAAGCTTGAGCTTACAAATATACCCGGTATATACGGTATCTTAATTCATCTTGAAAGCATAACTTTACAGCATTTGCAATACTTTTTAGATAATAATTTTCAAAAAATTTCGTGAAAAGAAGTCGTTTAACCAAACAATATTGCTAGCGTTTAGGAAAGTATTAAAAAAGTGAGTATCGATACTTAGTGAACATTTTTACCGGGGCCGTAACTGATGAAATTAAGGCAATAAAATTAACTATTTCTACGTTTACAATTTAGCTATTCCCATTCACAAGTTATTGCCTTGTTTCCTTGCCACGATACGGCTACGGTACGTAATCAACATAAGCTGCTAATGAGTAAAACTTCAAAATGACATTCATTAATATTTTAAAAACTACTATTTTCGAATTACCACCAAAAACTTAACGAAATGCAATATTTTAAACTATTTTGCTTCAAAAATTATGAAAAATTTACCGACCACAATTTAGAATAATTGTATCCTTGCTCCTTGGCCTTGGCCGCGAGAAGGTCTGTCCTCGAAAAGTCGGTCCTTAGCCTTGCCCTCGGAATTTTTTTGAGTCCTTGACCTTGGCCTTGAACGTCTTGTTCTCGATTCCACCTCTGGAAAAAGCTCTTTTTTGTGGCAAATGCAATATGCTGCAGCTTCATAGGTCTTTTAATTATTGCTGTTCACAATTTCCAAAGATTTTCCGATCCCAGCTTTGTTTGAGCATATGAACATATTTTTATCTTGAAATTAGATTAGACTGTAAAATGTAATTTTCAAACTACAAAAAGATCACCTTAGCAATAAAGTTTTCCTTACAATCAGCTTAAGAGTGTCATTACGTGGGCTGGAAGTGAGCAAATAAAAAGAAATGTAAATTGCACTCAAAATGTTAACGAATTAGCGGACTTTATTAACTTTTCCGTTAATTAAAGCTGAAAATAACGAATTAACTTTAATGGAGGTAAGAAGTTTGCTAACGGACTAGTGGTTAACGAAGCTTACGTTTTGCATTAACTTGCACACCTATGGCTTTTTGTGATTCGTTTATAAATTACTTTATCATACAAATATTGCGGACAAAAGCAGTGCTTGATTGCAAATCTGAATAATATGTAATACAACAACAAACTGATTTTCTGCTGCAATTAACCAGGATGATAGTCAACGACTAAGACGCTAATTGATAGTATTTTAGCCGAATTTTTAAGTGTGCCAGTAATGTATCTAAAAGATGTGTCATTCTATGCTACCTTTATACTCCACTTGATTCTGCCTATCAATTCATATTCAAGTAAGGATCATTGAAATGCTTCAAATATACTATAGATTATGATATATTATAATGTTTTGATTGAGAATATGCCTACGTATTAGCAACACCAAAGCCTTTTTGAAAATAATTTATTTAATGTAAAATCGACTTCGGCTAGGTTGACATCTTACATTAAATAACATATTTTCGAAAAGGTTTTGGTTTTACTGATTGGCAGATTCTCCATCAAAACAACTTAATATTATAATCTCGATTATACGGATGAAGAATCGCCAACATATTATTTTTATTTTACTATTTTACCAAATTGCCTCTGTGAGTGGGATTCAACTACCGAAATTACACCAAACTGTAGAAGATTGATACTCTAAAGAGACGAATTTACGAAGGTGACATTATAGAAAATAATGCAACAATTAACCCTTTTGATTTCTGCCTCCATCCGCTGACCAATTCTATAGATTTCATTGAAATTAGGGTTATGTTTGCAAAAAGTTGGAGCTAAGTTTGTAGGATAAAACTGTGTGGATTAGCTACATTCCCACATATGTCCGGTTGACAAATGTGACAACCGTATTTTTGGTTGGGGGCTAACCACAAATTAATGCAATGACGTCATCAAAATTTTTCGAAAGAGGAACTTTTTATGGGACAAAGATGTCGTAGAATGGAAGATCAGAAGCCGTGGCCGGGTTTGGCACCTAGGACTTTGCTGAAGGCACTTGGCACCTAAGACTTTGCTGAAGGCACCTAGTACCAGGATTTTGCTGAAGGGAGAGAACTTAAACCAAAACTGTAAAAGCGAAAATATCTGAATTGGAAAACGTGTTGAGTAAATCAGTACAACTCAAATGTATCATCGACGGGGGTCTGCCGTTGGACGATTTTTTGTAATTTTTTGGAAAAAAATAATTTTAATGCCATTGGATCACACTTCGCACGTGTTTCGAACCATTTGAAAGAACTAAATTTTAAACATTTGAAAGCCAGTAAAAAAACTTTAATTGTTCAATCCTGCTTTTACTTACAATTCAAGTCCAAAACACGTTCGAAATCTTGCATTTTGGAGTTAAATTTTATAAGCGATTTGTTCCTGGTAGGAGGAAGTAAGGTACATTGCCTCCTGCGATATTTTAGCACTAAATAATAACCTACTCGAAGACTTTCCAAGAGATTTTTGTTTTGTCATGGAAATAACCGTTTGTGGGAGTGTAGGAGTATAACTTACATGTACGGCCAGGGGGCCTAAGTCCCCTCAATTCAAATTTTATACTTTGTTTTTGAGCAGTTCCCCTTTAGAGCTAATTTTTTTCCAAAAGTATTTTTTCTCGTTAGAACTGGTGAGGTGGAGGTGTATTGTTAACGAAAAGTGGTACAATACTATAGATGGTTACGCCTAACCATGACTTGCCCGGGCTGGATTTACATTGCGCGAGACCCCTGGTTTTTTCGAGATTTTCGCAGCATCTTCCTGCGAAATATAGATGAAGACCAAAAAAAATCTTACCATCTGAGTGCGGGACCCCATTGGTACTATACGCCATATGGTAAGTCCAGCCCTGGTTATTGCATTACGTTCATAAAAAGGTTTGATGAAGGCCCGAGGTAGCAACTTTTAGGACAAAAACCCTTAATTCCAACCGGGTTATACATTTGAATTGTTTGACAAAAATTGAATTGAGGGCGCCCGGGCTCTCTGGTCGTGAATATTATTTTGTTGTCATTACCATTGCGGGTCTGGCTACGCCTATGCTTTGTGCTTTCTGACTTTAGAGTTGGTTTCCAATGAAAAAACTTCGAGAAATCCGTCAGACTAAAAACAATAAAAGTAGTTTAAAGTCCGATGTTTTGGCGTGGAATCGTGAGCGTAAGAGCGTTCTTTTTTCACTTATTTGAGTAAATTGGCGCGTCCGGCATACCAACTTATCTGCGTAAAATTTGTCAAAATAAGGAAAAGATACGATCGTACACCTCGATGGTACGGCAATTTCAGACCAAGTTTAAACCAGGCAATGAGGAAATCTTGTCTTCCTGCGTACTATACCTATGTATTAGAGATTGCGCTATACTAATCTGCAATGTGGCAGGTTCAAATCCAGCAGCAGGCGCGTCGATTTCTCCAAATCTTTGGGGGGTCCAATTTAATAACCAGAGCTTTTTTGGCAAATCCTACGAATTTTGTTTGCATTGTTTGTACATCGTAGGTTTTGTTTGCGTTGTTCGTAGGTCGCAACAGCACATATGATGCAGTTTTTTTTATTTTTTGGTGGTATGCCGTTTAGGAGATAAGAGTATGATATTTTAGAAAAAGGAAAAAATCTTCATCGCGGCCAAAAATGGATAAGTGGAGGTAAAAGGGTATCTTGAGATATATAACGGAGTAAAACATTTTTGTGGTATTTTTTGAATGTGACCTCTATCACGCCAAACTTTTGGGACGATTTTCGCACCAATCCGATATCACGTGATCTATTGCGTCGAAATTTAGCACAAGCAAACATCTTGTTATTCTGAAACTGCAGTAACTTTTTGGTTAAAAATATTTTTGACTTTTCCCACTATATGTTCCGCGGTGGAGTAGCTAGAGGGGCCGGCCCGCTTTTGTTGGCACCATTTTAGGTGACATCTTTTTATGATGATATAATCAAGATTTTGATGTAAAAATTCATAAAATAGCGGCAAAATTTCCTTAGCTATAAAATAACAGCAAATTCATACAAATCCTCTGAATTTATTTTGCAACTCTGTGAAAAGTCAGTTTAACAAAAATAAAATTCTTTACGATACCTTAGTAAAAAACAACAATTATGCACAAAAGTACATCGGACCGGTTAATTGCTATTAATGTTATTTTGCTTCAAAAATTTGCAAAATTTTTATGCAGTGGGCTTTGCTCCGTGTTTCTGATATTTTCTGAAAGGGGCCGTGTTTGGGTCAAAATTCTCGATGCACCTGTGTGCCAGGTTTTCCACTTTGAAAATCGTTAAACCAAGCCTGTCCGTACTACTTTAAGGGATGACACCGTCCATTAATAGCCTGTTTACATGTGCACTTTTGGGAACCAGTTCTTAGTTCTAGTGCCTGAATTTTGCTGAGTCACACACAAAAAAGGTTTGCTGAGTCACACACAAAACCTTTTTTGTGTGTGACTCAGCAAAATTCAGGCACTAAAACTAAGAACTGGTTCCCAAAAGTGCACATGTAAACAGGCTATAAGTGCTCGCCTGGATGGCACCATTTTTAGCGCCGCCATTGCCGTTCCGTATTTGTTAGCGTAGCAACTTCCACTACTGCACTAAATAATCAACCTGGTTAACTGGAACTAATCTTTTTCTAAACAATTACTGGTAGCCTATTTTATCCTCAATGGCACAACGCATTGTCATCGCCAGAGCAACCGAAGTGAGGGAGCACTATAGCCGAAAGTGGGGGGCACTAAAATAAACTGAACTTTTGTACATATAAAAACTGATATTTTATGGCTACAAATTATGCGCTATTTTAGCAATTTCGTATTCATGTCTTAAAAAGAGACTTATAAGGCCCGCAGCGTTTCTTAGCTCGTTTCATATCAGGCCAATATAATCGCTTGAAAAATCTATCTGCAGCAGTGAAGGCGACCAAAAGCGCCATTAGGATTTTACTAAGAAGGTGGTAACTTGAACCAAAAGTAACTTTTTTTTGCAAAAAATTGGCTGATTTAAGCTCCGTACTGAACAAACTGATGCAACTCAAGCGTATCACTGAGGGAGGCAGAGACTCCAACCGGTGGGTGATTTTTGTGATTTTGCGGCAAAAACAGGATTTCAACGCCATTTCAATCATACAGGGTGTCTCAAAAGCAAGTATACACTTTAAAATTTGAATTACAATCTAATGGCTTATTCAAATTTGTCAACTGTCCACAAAAATATTCTATAAACTGCTAGAAACAGATTACCATCCTAATATCTCGTTGAGTTTACTTGTTGACAAGATATTGAACCTCAACGTGGGAACCAACAATTTTGAGACATTTCAGCCACCTTTTGAGGCATTCTCCCCAGACACTTTGCAATAAATCTTGTGTAACTAGTCCACATGATACTCCGATTTTTTGTTCCAACTCTTCAAAATTTTGTGGCCGTGTGGAGTAAACTTTACTCTTAAGGAAACCCCAAAGAAAAAAGTCGCAAGGGGTTAAGTCAGGTGAACGAGCGACTTTAACCCTTTGCGAGCAATTTAACCCTGACTTAACCCCATGCGACTTTTTTCTTTGGGGTTTCCTTAAGAGTAAAGTTTACTCCACACGGCCACAAAATTTTGAAGAGTTGGAACAAAAAATTAGAGTATCATGTGGACTAGTTACACAAGATTTATTGCAAAGTGTCTGGGGAGAATGCCTCAAAAGGTGGCTGAAATGTCTCAAAATTGTTGGTTCCCACGTTGAGGTCCAATATCTTGTCACTAAATAAACTCAACGAGATATTAGGATGGTAATCTGTTTCTAGCAGTTTATGGAATATTTTTGTGGACAGTTGACAAATTTGAATAAGCCATTAGATTGTTGTTCAGATTTTAAAGTGTATACTTACCAAGTTTTTGAAGCCGCTTGAATAACTATGAGAGTAAATTGCTAAAATTCAGAAGTCATTGAAAGAATTGAATTGCCTAGACCCTTCTGCCCCCCTTATATATACTTTAAGTCAAGTCTAAAACATGTTTAAACGATTGCATGTTTGGGTTAAATCTTCTAAATGACTTTGCTAAAGGGGGCTAAATCACCTTCAGCCCCTTCTTTTTAATGTTTTCACGTCTTGTTTCAGGTCATAAGCAATAACGAAGTACCGGTACCGATTCTATAGGCTTACATCCCTATTCCGCTACACGTCTGTAAAGGCGTGTTAATACAGTAGGACGAATTATTGCGTCACATTTTTGTACCAGCAGTTGTTGGCCAGCAATTTTGAAAAGATTCGAGAAAACGTCGAACGAGAATTACGTTTGAACGTTATTATTCCTTTTTCCATTATTGCCTGGTGTCTTGTCGTTACGTGATGTTCCAAAAACGTGTTTTGAATAAACCAAATTGGGGGGGAGCACAAGCAGTCGTTAGAAGGGGCATGACCCCCTGCCCCCCCCCCCACCCCCCCGTAGCGACGGCACTAGTCCATCCGAGCATTAATTATTTTCTTCAATCGAAAAGCGTTTTGGCTTTGGTACAACAAATGCCAATTAACTTTTTACTACGCGCAAAACAGCAAAGGGAAAGCGTTCTTTAACCTACCTTCCTCTGACGCTGCAAATCTCAGCCTGCCCTCGCCCTTTGTGCCCTGCTATAACAGTCAGGACTTTCCTCATCTAGACTTCGTTAGCTTAAGTGAGAGACACACAAACACAATGATGAGATTGTGACGTACACTCATAAAAATTGTGCAGTACCGGTGCATTAGCTAAGTGTAATACATACTCGTATTGTGATTATTACAAGAAATCTTGGCCAAGAGCTGCGATATGCGGTTTTCAAGATTTTGAGAAAGAAAAATTTGACAAGACAGAAATGTTATTTTGTCAGTATTCGTGATAAATAGCAAACATGTTCCATTTTTATTGGGGGGTCCTTTACTGTTTGGACCCCCCCAATGAATATATTTTTGGGGGGGTCCGGACCCCCCCGACCCCCCCGGGAATCGACGCGCCTGTCCAGCAGTATTACTTTTCTTGTTGTTTGTACTCAGATTTAATTCTCATTAGATAGCATTTGATCTTTTCCAGTGTTTTCTGTGAAATACACACTGATGGAACAACTTTAAAGCTGTATGCATCTTTAAGCCGGAACAAACAAAACCAATTAAAAAGTGATTTGTCCAATTTCAACTGCAAGTTTTTAATGGATTGTTTTTTTTTTTTAGATAATTCGAAGCGACTGAGTGGAAAATGGCAATGTTTAACTTCAACAGAAAAGTTGGAATACAAACAATTTTGCGATGGAAAATTTGATTGCCCTGATTTATCAGATGAATTTATGTGCTCGAGCGAAAGAAGGCATCACGAAAACAGACTTCAAAAAATATTCGCAAATTTGAAGATAAGAAAATTGCTAAAAACAGATTCTGCTGTAGAATTTAGCAAGCGAATGTGTATTCCTTATATCAAAAATGATTGGAGAGTAGCATCTTGCAAAATTTGCAACTCAGCGGAGTTTGTATGTGATCCGCTCCATGTCGCTGATGCAGGAAGCAAGTGCGTCCAAAGTTTTCAAGTCTGCAACGGAAAAAAAGATTGCCCAAATGCTGAAGATGAAAGATTTTGCAAAAAAGGTGAAATACATTCGGTTTTACTAAATAGAAAAAGAACAGTAATTACTCCGAGTTCGAATCGGTAAAAGTCAGTTTAAGCCAAAACCCAAAACTCTAAAATCAAGTGATGGAGTGGGGTTCCATTAACCTACTTCACCAAACCAACACTAAGCAAATTATCAATAAAGCTTCCTAAACTAAAAGAAAAATTTTGAGCTTAATGAGTTAATCAACAAGCCCACGATTTAACAAAATCGCCATTGCAGTGCATTGGCATAACTAACATAAAATCACTATGCTACTCGCATCAAACTATACTCGCTTTGCAATAATATTGAATTTTCTTAAAGGGGCATTTAGGTCAAGTTTTTCACTATTGACCAAAATATTCCGTTAGCCTGAAATGCATTCTCACTAAATTTGAACTTTCAAGGTTTCGCCGTATTCAAGAAATTGCAGTTCAAAGTTAACAATTTTCCGCTTATTCTGTTACTTCAGTGTTTCCGTTTTGCTAGTATTGTAACAGAATAAGAACTTTTGGAAAGTTGGTTCGAATTTACTTGAAAAGCATCTAATTTGCAATTCTTCCCCCTTAACTTTGTTTTGACAACTCTGCCGAAAATACTTATTAACAGTTACAAACATGCAGTAACTTTTCGAAATTTTGCTTGTTTTTGGCAACCATGGCAAAATTTCTAAGGAAAAAAACCTTTCTAAGGGAAATTCTAAATCGTCATATCTTGGGAACGGAAGGTCGTAAAAAGCTCAAATTTGGTGAAGTCAGTTTTCAAATCTGCCAATTTTTTTTGAGAGAAAACTGAGAAAAATTATTTTCGACCTGAATGCCCTGTTACGCTGTAAAAATGCATTACCATCAAACACGACAAAAAAAGCTAAAAGAAAAGTTAAAGAATCAGCACCCCTTTAGGGCCAGTCTACACTGTGCGTATAATTGTGAACGTACGAGCGTATTTTTAGTTTATTTTAAACAAAAATTCAGTACGCCCGTCGTGCCGTCTTACCAGCGTATAACTGCCGGTTGGTTGAAATAAACAAAAGGATACTGTCGCAGTTACGCCTGCTCCAACCGATGACGTCACGAATCGAAGCAATGGAATAGCAGCAAACAAGAAAATTAATGTCTCGAAGCAATAGCGTAATAAGTCAACAGATCATATATATCATAAACGGCGTAATCAAGCCGGTTAACCGCAATCGGGACGCCTCCTTTTAACCCGCCACAATACGCTCTTACGCTCACGATTTTACACCGTAGACCAGGCCTTACCAGTGACAAGCGATTTTCAGAAGCAGATCCCTCGAATGTAAATAAAGTTTTCAAAGGTCTAAAGATTATTCGGACTTAAATTGAATCACAAAAATCGGCAACTCCATCGAACAGACCAAAGCTAACAACCAACCAGCAGTAGCGTAGCCAGGCGGGGGGGGCTGAAGAGTATGCAAAAATTCCCGTTTTAGGACTTTTGAGGCCAATTTTTGCACTAAAAACAAAAATAGCCTCCCACCCCCCTTTGATGTGACTTGGACCAGAAAAACTGGGTTGCAGCCTGGCTGAAGACCTTTTCTTTTTTTTTTTTGGAGATCACCTAATTTTGGAGATAAAAACCGACTCAATGTGACTGAAGACCGATGAAAATCTGGGTCAAGATTGTTTGATGTTGTTTCCAGCCTCCCAAAACAGCCCCCCCCAATTCAAATTCCTGGCTATGCGCCTGCCAACCAGTAATATGCTGACTGTTCAATTTTCAAAGATGGTTTCATGGATGCCGTTTCTATATTTAGCTAAACGATGGTAGAGTTATCTAACGCCATCTGAAAGGGTTGACGCGAATCGATACAACGATAATGGTATGTCTCTGATTGTTGCCGGCGTAGGTTCGAATTCGAATCTCACCCGTTGTCATTTTTTTTTGAGAACCCGAGGAAGATATTCTACTTACTGTAGAATTTCTATACTGTTTTTATTTATAGGATTGCAAAACTACACAGCTGAATTTTCAGTGATCGAGCAAGACCTAGAAAAACAATCCTCAGAATTTAGAGGACATCTTTCCCCAGAGAACTTGGCCATTTCAACATTTTTAGACGAAGCAATCAACATTTTGTCAGTTACCAAATTTTCCTGTTTTGGGATAAGCAAGTTAACTCTGCTGTTGCAACGATTTTTTGGAAATGTGATTGCAGGAATGGATGACCACATAATGGATCTGAGTTTTGATGTTGATTTTGCTTTTGCTGAAGCTGCAAAATCTAAACTGTCTCTAGCAACTGCGAAGAATAATGCAAATTTGAGAAATTTTACTCGTCTGTTAATCCAGTCCATGTTAGACGAAATTGCTAATTTTAACTCAACTAGAAACCGGTTTAGAAATCTACCTTTATCAAGTACGGCTATGTTTTCATTTAAAAACATAACCAATTTTCAGCAACTGATTCAAAATGACACTTCGAAGTTATTCCCTTTTTATCGCCATGCATCGCAAACCTCCGGACAACTTGTGGGAATGGATCAGTTATGCGATGGTATAAGTGATTGCATAGACTACGCCGATGAGCGTTTTTGTTCGGGAAAATTTTACTGCAAAAACGAAAAACCTTTGTATGTTGATAGCATGTTTGTACTAGACGGAGAGGCGGACTGCTCGGACAGTAGTGATGAATGGCCTGAAAGACGCAGTCGGTTTAGTTTATCTTCTAAGTACAGTTTGATTGATAGTTGGGTCTTACAAATTCTTGTATGGGTAATTGGAGTTGTTGCACTACTGGGAAACGCGACGGTCATTTTCTGTACTCTAAATGAAATCAGGAAAAACTACCATTTGACCAGCAAATTGTTTTCAGTATGGAGACTTTCTAAAGTTATCTCTTACAAAAATTCAAAATGCGGACAAAACTCTCAAGCCGGATCCAAATTACCAAAACGCTCTCGTCTAGTAAAAATGTGGAATTCAGTGCTAGTGTTAAATCTTGCTTGTGCTGATTTATTGATGGGCATATACTTAACATGGTTGGCAGGAGTTTCAATTTTATACGAAGGGCGGAGTCGACAACAGCCAGCGGAGTTTCAATATTGGAACTTTGATAGAAAATGGAGGACAAGTACCACTTGCAATATATTGGGAATTTTACTTGTAGTGTCTTCTCAAGCATCAGTTTTTAGTTTGGTTTCTCTGACGTCATTAAGGCTTTACACTGTTGTGAAACCCTTTGCTTGCTACCGTTTAAAATCAAAATATTTGTTAATCATCTGCTGCTGTACGTGGGTTTCATCAATACTTTTGGCGGTAGTTCCAATCTTACCCTTTTTTGAAAATATTTTCATAACATCTGCCTTTGTTCCAATGGCCCAAATGCAACCTCCAGATATAAATCAAACTGCAGCAGAAGAAATGGTTAGAGGGATCTTTTATCTTTCTTCGTCAGACACAACCAAAGGTATTGCAAACTCCGCTAATCCGTTGTCTTGGTCTGAAATGTTTAGCTACATCCAAACAATAATGCCGAAGTACAGCGATTGGATGTTTTATGGATACTATAGTGAAGATAGTGTTTGCATGCCAAAATTATTCGTAAATCCAGCGGAAGATGATTTTTGGGGATATACTATTGCGCTGATCGTCATTAACTGTGTATCTGTGCTGTATATCGCTATTGCTTATTCAATCATATGTTTCAGATCTACTACAAAAAGTAAAAAGGCAAGGAGTAGTACTACCAACTTTAAAAATCGCACCAAATTTACTTCTACAATTTTGCAAAAATCTTTTGACTCGAATCCCTGTCACCAATCTCCCGTTTATATACCCAAAGTAGATACTACCACCTCTAACAGCATCAAAAAACTTTACCAGCATTCTTGCAAGGGACATAATGAAACTGCAAAGGTTTTTACAAAACCCAGTAAAAAAACAAATGGCATTCATGGGCGAGTGGCGATGTTAGTAATAACTGACTGTGCCTGCTGGCTTCCAATTTGTATAATCGGATTCATCAGCGCTGCAGGCCAGCATGCCGTCCCTCAAACCGCTTATGCAATCACCGCTGTTGTGTTGCTGCCTATAAACAGTGCATTGAATCCCCTTTTGTATTCCAAGTTCATGCGTTCGTTTTGGATAAAAGTGTGGTCAGCATTACGAATCAGAGCTTGGCTACTCCAAAAGAGCAACTAAACTAAAGGTATCCGATTATATACAATAATTTTGAAATGTAACAAGAGTTCTTTACACATGAGCACTCTTGGACAACGTCAATTTCGTTTGTCTCTGGAACGTGAGGTCCGAAGTTCAAACCTCGGGCCGTTAAAATCGGACACACAGTCGCCAATGGCTCGCCACCGCTGCGATATTTCTTCGTAATTAATGTCATATTTAAATCAAGGATTTTCAAGACTTTTATTGGTAATCTCAATCACGTGACTGCTCTGTCACGTGTAAGCACTTCTGGACATATGACATAAAGAAAAGAAAAAGAAAGAAAATAACAAAAGAAACAAAAAAGAGAAAGAGATTATCAACCTCTAATGAAGAGAACTCTGATGAAACTTTACAAGTTTGCTGTATATTACTCAATGTTCTAGTAAAACGCTAACAATGGCGTAAGTAATACTTACTGTACAGTTGTCCTAAGCTATTCTGAGTGAAAGCCTCGTTCATCCGTATAACCATTCAAAAAATAAACTCTTAACAAAATCTTTAAAAAGCGGTTTTCTTTGGGGCCATAGGCGTAGCCAGAGGGAATAGGAGCCCCCCTGCAATTGAAATGCCACCAATGTCAAAAATGATGACAACAAATTCTATGTTTTCTTTAGTTCCAGTTTCTTTTAATATTTAAGCATGGAAACTGTAATTTACAATAATATTAATAATGACAATCACAGCCCCCCAATTTAAATTTTTACCAACCAATTTAAACTCATGTGAAATTGACAGTATAACCCATGAGAAATTGATGGTTTTTGCCTTAATAGTTGCAACCCCAGGGCCTCATTTAATCTTTTTATGAACTTAAATGCAATAACTTGACTAGTAACTTCCTATTACACCCACATGCGTAGACAGGATTTTTGATTGGGGGGTTGGGGCAAACCACAAATCACATGCAATGGCGTCTTCAGAAATTTTGGAAAGAGGAACTCTTTGTGGGACAAAGATATCGTAGAATCAAAAATCAAAAGCGTGGCCTGGTTTGGTACTTAACCAGGATTTTGCTAACGGGAGAGGCTTAAACCAAAAGTTAAAAAACGAAAATGTCGGAATTGGAAGACGTGTTGAGTAAACTAGTGTAACTCAAATGTATCACAGACGGGGGTCTGGGGGCGGAGCTCTCAGCCGCCGGAGGCTATGGAGGTTTGGGGGCGACGCCCCCAGCCGCTGGGCAATTTTGGTAATTTTTTGGAAAAAAAACTATTTTAATGCCATTGGATCGCATTTTGCACGTGTTCCAAAGCATTTGAAAGAACTAGATTTTTAACATCTAAAAGCCAATTGAAAAACTTAAGTTGTTCAATTCTCCTTTTACTTACTATTTACGGCCAAACACGTTCAAAATCTTTCGTTTTGGTGTTAAATTTTGTAAGTGATTTGGTCCAGGTAGAGGCAAGCAAGGCACATTGCCTCCTCCTACATTTTTGCAGTAAATAATAACCCACTCGAAGATATCCCTGTAGATTTTTGTGTTGTCATGAGATAACTAGTTGTAGGAGTACATGTACGCCCAGGGGCCCCCTCAATTCAAATTCAATAATTTGTTTAATGAGCATTTACCCTAGCTCATTTCTTTTTCCAAAAGTATTTTGTCTTGTAAAATCTGGTGAGGTGAAGGTGAATTGTAATTGAAAAATTGTTACGCCTACTAAACCATGTTATTGCCCGGGCTGGATTTATGTAGCGCGGGGCCCCTGGCACTTTTTTTCGCTTTAGAGATTTTCGCAACATTTTCCTGCTAAATATAGGTGCAGACCAAAAAAAACGTTACCATCTGACTGCGAGGCCCCTGGCGCTATGCCATGTGGTAAGTTCGGCCCTGGTTATGGCACAATGCCGTTGCTACGGGGGGGTGTCCCCCCTAACGACTGCTTGTGCCCCCCCCATTTTGGTTTCTCAAAATACTGTTTTTGGAACATCATGCAACGACAAGACAACTGACAATGATGGAAAAAGGAATAATTACGTTCAAACATAATTCTCCTTAAACGTTTTCTCGATTCTTTGCGAAATTACTAGCAACCAACTGCAGTGTCACATAAATCTGACGCAATATTCCGTCTTACTTACACGCCTTTACGGATGTTTCGCAGAAGAGAGGTGTAAATCTGAAGAATCGTTACCGGTACTTCGTCAGGGATTATGACATGAAACAATACGGTACGTGAAAACATTTTTTCAAAGTCCAGTTGTTTTAATTTTTAGAGCATACTCAATATTTTAAGGTCGAAGTCAGTGTCGCAATCAGCAATTAAGGGGCTTAAGCTCTTTTAGCCAAGTTACTTAGAAACCTCAAAATACGAGCGTTCAAACGTATTTCAGACTTGATATGAAGTAAGGGGAGATTGAGAGATAAGCAATTTAATTCTTTGAAATGACTTTTGAATTTTAGCAATTTAATTATTTTTATGGCTTCAAAAAGTGCGAAATGTGATCAAAATGGCGTTAAAATCTTTATATTTTTGCTGCAAAATTGTAAAAATTGCCCAGCGGCTGGGGGCCCCGCCCCTACGCCCCCGTATACAGTCACTAAATATTTAGTGACTATGCCCGCCTGTGACACGCTTGAGTTGCATCAGTTTGTTTAGCGCGGGGCATAATCAGGCAGTTTTTGTGCAAAAGAAAGCAAACTTTTGGTTCACTCCACTTAGCAAAATCCTGGTTGCACAGCTGGTATAGTATTCATTTGGTGTAGATAGATTTTTCCAGCAATTATGGCGCGCAGACGAAACGAGCTAAAGAAAAAGGCTGCCGGCCTTATTTTAAATTTGCGCATAATTGTCGTACAAGATCTGAAGATCAGTTTTTATAAACAAACTTTAGTGCCCTCCCACTTTTGGCTAGTGCCCCCTTATTTCATTTGCTTTGGGGCCGGCACTGTTATTGCATTACGTTCATAAAAAGGTTAAATGAGGGCCTGAGGTAGCAACTTTTAGGGCAAAAACTCTTAATTTCACCCTTATTATACATTTAAATTGCTTGGAAAAAAATTGGATTCAGGATGCGCGGGCCCTCTGATTGCAAATATTATTGTTAATTACTGTTGTACTTGAAAAATGTTAAGAGAAACTGAAACTGAAGAAACAATAAGTTTTTGTCTCATTTTTTTATCATTAGTGATATTTCAGTTGGGAAGAGGGCCCTAGCTACGTCTATGATTACACCCAATATACTCAAATTGTAAAATTTTAATGGGAGGGCGCTTTTTCACTTGTGTCCTTTTTCATAAAAGGAAAAAGATTGTAAACGGACGGACCGGTATAAGCCCGAACCTGAAAAGTGATTTAAAGCCAAAATCTGGCCCGTAAGTTACGTTAGGTCTAAAAATGTGTACGCTTATTGTTCGTATGCTGTTGAAATAAACTATTCCTGATAAATTGTGACGCAATAATAGAAATATTGTGTTATAATAATTGTATTAACGCTTAAACGAAGACGTCGTTCGCTGTTCAATGTTGCAAAGTTATCTTAATTATGCTGTAACAGCACCTAAAAGGCTTAAACACAAACCAGTTCGTACAGTAAGTATATCAAGCCTAAATTAAGCCCGATATTTGTCAATGTTAAGCCCAAACCCCACCTAAAAAGCCCGGCCTGACTTAGAACTCTAATCAACCCATGCGTGCTAATTGACTAAGTGGCAAGCGAACCAAAATTTTCAAAAGTGAGGGGCCACGATGAGCCAGAATGAACAAATCACAAGCTGAGGGGCTGCACCGGACGCAAAAGGATTTTGGGGAAGAGTCCTCAGCGCAAAAAGATTTTTACAAATTTTGAACAAAAATACCTCAAATTGTACTTTATTTTTTATCCAAAATTTTATTTAGAAGACGTGTCTTTTGGCAGCTCAAAATATACAAAATACACACAAAAACAAGAAGGCAGGCCCGGCACCAGGATAGCGTGACTGAGGGGGCAGAAATAAATTTTGGGGGGGCACGAGAAGTTTATTCGAGTGTAGATCAAACGAAAAAGGAGAAGACCAAAAAAAAAAAGGTCTTCAGAGCAAAGAGTTTTATGAAATACGGTGTGAGTCCACAAAAATTACGAAAAAACAGTTCTTGCTAGCGAATTCTAGGGCGGTGAACACCAATTTGGGAGTCTTAGGCCTCGCTTTGCACTCCAGTAGCCCCGAGTCAGTTAATTTCTTCGGGGCACAGTCCTCGCTTGGGGGGCACAATTTTCGTTTGGGGGGCACAATTTTCGTTTGGGGGGCACAAGCAGTCATTTGGGGGGCACGTCCCCGGAATGCCCCCCTGTGGCGCCGGGCCTGCGAGAAGGTAACACAAATTATAGTTCTTTCACCTTCCTTTTCTGTGTTCCTTTATACGCAAGACCGAAAAATAAGAGTTTTTGTAACAATTGAGTTACAACAAGCAAGACAGCAAACGCTACTAACAGTAGCAGAACGATATTGAGTGGAAAATATTTAAAATAAGTTCCATCACAAGCAGCTGCCTAAAATGCTACAGCGTTACAAGCTGACCATGCATTAAGTCATGACCCAAGTAACAGAGGTATGACAAGGGAAACGCTTTACATGCATATTATGCCATATGGCTCCCGCTAACGGCAGTGAAACATTCGAGTTTTCGGCATTTTGGCGCTAGAAAGTTCGCATGTAACTTGTTTGCTCTGAAATTACCGCGTAAGCTGTAACGTATTCTCAGAGATTAAGTGAAACCCCATAGCTTTGCGAACTAAGAAAAAATGTACCGCTTCGCCCACGCATTAACTAATCACAGTTAGATGAACGCAGAATGTCACGACCGAAGGGTATTAGACACAAAGCTAGAATCCTTTCGCATAAGCATCTGAGCCCACATGACAGAACAAGTTAGCGAGCTCGTAAAGGTGATTTTCGCTCGCTAAAAGGCGTTAACGAGCAAAAAACTTCTTCGACAAAATGCTATTTCCCAACCGTCTTGCCAAACACGCGTTAAAAATGCTCTCTCGCTTTTCTTTGCGAGTTGTTGTGTTAGCACGTAATAAATACCTTATTGTGACGCCAGATGCATTTCTACTTCAAAATAATGCGTTTGAGCGTATTGCGTCTGTATGACCGTATGTTAAACAATTGCTATGGAAAAAGATACAATGGGCCATGCGTTAATATTCTAAGCTTGCGAAATCCTCTAGTGATAATAATTAGTTAAGAGCGACAGAGTTTAATTATAATATATTTTTGGATCGATGTAAAAACAAAAGAAGAACTTTTACCACAGTGCCGTCGCCAGAGCAAACGAAGTGGGGGGGGCACTAGCCGAAAGTGAGGGGGTACTAAAATAGACTGAAATTTTGCACACAAAAACTAATACAGTACGGCTCGAAATTATGCGCATTTTAAAAATTCTGTATTCATGTCTGAAAAAAGAAATCTTTAAGGCCGACAGCGTTTCTTAGTTCGTTTTGCCTGCGGCCTATAATCGCTTGGAAACTCTCTGCATTAGTGAATGCAACCAGACGTGCAACCAGGATTTTGCTGAAAGAAATGAATCAAAAGTAATACTTTATCGCACAAAAATTGCCTAATTTAGACCCCGTGCTGAACAAACTGATGCAACTCATGCGTATCACATGCGGAGGCTACAATGTGACGAGAGGCGCAACTAGGATTTCGCTAAGAAGGTAGGGGGACTTGAGCAAAAATTAAAGTTTTTTTGCACAAGAATTGTCTGAGTTAGGTTCCGTGCTGAACAAACTAATGCAGCTCAAGTGTCTCACAGACGGGGGCCTGGAGTCAGAGCCCCAGTAGTTGGGCCATTTTTATGATTTTGCGGCAAAAAATAGCAATTTAAACGCCATTTTAATCACATTTCGCACGCTTTTGAAGCCATATGAATAATGCTAAAATTCAGAAGTCATTTGAAAAAATTCAACTTCAAAGCCTTTTCAGCCCCCCTTACCAGGTCAAGTCCAAAATACGTTAAAATGCTCTTATTTTTGAGGTTAAATTTTTTAAGTGTCTTCCTCCTGGTTGCGTCACTGACAGTGACCAAAAAATCTTGAGGGGTGCTCTAAAAATCATCAATACAGCTAGTCTTAAAAAAAACGTTTTCACGTATTATTTCACGTCATAATCACTAACGAAGTACTGGTAACGATTCTGTAGGCTTACATCTCTCTTCGGCGACACATCCGTAAAGGCGTGTTAATAAGACGGATCATTGCGTCACATTTATATACAGTAAGTCCTCGGGTTACGACGGTCCCGACTTACGCTGTTTCGAGGTTACGAACGCACTCCATAAAAATATAAATGATAATACAGTACTGTAATATCGAAGCCCTTAAACTGGATCATTGTGATCAAGAAATACAGTGCTTTGGGCTCATTGGTTTTCGTCATTTGCATCGTAAATGACGTGAACAATTGCGAACTATTACGATTATGAACGAATAATCACTAAGCTTCAGTATGTATATGATTTGTATTGAGTAATTTATGTATAATGTTCCGACTTACACTGAAATTCGGGTTACACCGCGTCTCAAGAACGGATCAACGTCGTAAGTCGAGGACTCCCTGCACAGCAGTTGATTGCCAGTAATTTCGCAAAAAATCGAGATAACGTCAAACGAGAATTATGTTTGAACCTCATTATTTTTTTTTTCATCATTGTCCTGTGTTGTTGTTACATAACGCTATAAAAGCAGTGTTTTGAGTATACCGAAATGGGGGGGCACAAGTAGTCGTTAGGGGGGACACGCCTTCCTCCTGGCCCCCGTAGCGACAGCACTGTTTTACCTCACCACAATTTTTTAAATGACGTGAAGAACTCTTGAGGTTGTTGGTGGGTATACCGTATACTTTTATGTTAACAGAAACAATAGGTTTCAAATTTTTTCAAAAGAGAACAAGTCGAAGTACCGGTACACTGTTCTTTTTCAAAAACCAGTAAATCTTGAGTTGAGGCTGGCTGTTTTTAATTTTTTGCCGATTTTCAGCCTCAGTTGCTCTTAATTTTTTCTTAAATTTTAAGAGCATCGATGTCAGTTTTAGCAACCATGTTTGCAACAGTGTTTAATTCCTAATGCTCTGTCGGCCCGAGCAAAGGCTTTTTTTCTGATTTTATGCAAGCTTTTTTCGAATGACTGCAAAACAAAAATTCAAACAGCGCTCTGCAGTATTATATACGCTTGAAATAGTTGTAATTTTGCTTGCAAACAGAAGAAAATTACTAAAATTTTACTTTTTGAATCAGCACAAAATTTAGTTTCGTTTCTTTGGTTTAATTTCTTTTTTTCTGTTTGCTTTTGGTTTATTTTGCTGTGGAGGCCAGCATTGTTTTTCATTTGTTCTTAAATTTTGAGCAAAAATGAGTTTCGTGGTCATAGATATATGTGTTTCTAAAAAGAGTGTATTGCTATTTTCGTCAACTGGCGCTACTCAATATTTCTTATCAGTCGATACAGCGAACGGTTCTCTACGCGATTCGCTTTTTTCTTAGCAATCTAATAGCAAATATGAAGACCATTTTAAGTAATTTTCAACAAAACTTCGTTTTAGTTGTAGTTTTCAACATTTTGCCATTTAATTTCTGACCCAAAAAAATGTCTCGTACGCGTAAGAGTGCTTCAAAATCTTCGTTAAGTTGGCGAGAAAAATGTGACGTTTTTTTACTCCAGTTATATCTCGCAATCGATCCAAGCAACTTAGCGAGCGAAATTGCCGTTATCCAGCTATCAGAGCTTCAGATGCACGTGTAAAAATAACCTCTTGCCTTTAGCGAGTTTTTCGTTCGGTAGCGCCTCTTATAAAATTCTCGTTATTAATGCGACCGAGGAAATTTCTGTCATGTGGGCTCTGGGGCGACATTACAGAACGTGCTAGCGAGCTCGTAAAGGCCATTCTTGCTCGCTAAAAAGCGCTAACGAACAAAAAATCTTCGTAGACTAACTGCCATTTCTGAGCCGTCTCGCCCAACACAAGTTAAAACGGCTCGCTCGAATTTCTTTGCGAGATGTTTGTAACTTGTGTTAGTACGTAATAAATATCTCATTGTGACGTCAGATGCATTTCTACTTCAAAATAATGCGTTCAAGCGTATTGTATGTACTGCATTGTTATGGAAAAAGATATTTTAAGCTATGCGTGATTATTCTACGCAAGCAAATTCTTCAACTGATAACAATTAGTAAATGAACGACAGAATTTAATTATATTTTGGATCAATGTAAAATAAGAACAACTTTTTCCATACTATAATTTTTTAAATGAAGTAAAGCGCCCTTGAGGTTGTTGGTGGGTAAACTCATATGTTAACTGTAACTACAGGTCTTAAGGTTTCAAAATTTTTCAAAAGTGAGCAAGTCGAAGTACACTTCCTTTTTAGAACCGCTAAATCTAGAGTTTAGACTGGCTGTTTTTAATTTTTTCCAATATTCAGTCTCATTTGTTCTTGATTTTGTAAAAAATTTGAGAGCATCGATGTCAATTTCAGCGGGCATGTTTGAAACATTGTTTAATTTCTATAGCTCTGTCTGCTTAAGACTTAATCAAGTGAAGGCTTTTTTCTTGCTTTTGCAGCATCGTAAAATTGCAAAAGCGAAAAAGCAAACTTTTTTCAAGTTGAACAACTGCCGAAAAAATTTCTCAATTGCTTGCGCAGAGCAGCAGAGCTTTATAACCTTGAATAGTTGCAATTTTGCTTGCAAACACACGAAAATCACTGAAATTTTATCGTTTTGAATCAGCACGAATTTTAGTTTCTTTGATTAGTTTGAATTTTTTTTTGGTTAGTTTTGCTGCCGAGGCGGCAGTGTTTTTAATTTGTTCTTAAATTTTGAGCAAAAATGAGCCTCGTGTTTTAGAAAATCGTTCTTATAAAAGGAGTGTGTTGCTATTTTTGTCAACTTGCACTACTTAGCATTTCTTTATCAATCGAAACAGCAAATGGTTCTCAATGCAATTCGCTTTTTTTTAGCAGTCTAATAGCAAACATGGCGACGATTTGAATTAATTTTCAACAAAAATTCGCATGAGTTAGAAGTTTTCAACATTTTGCCATTAAATTTCTGAACCAAAAAGATTTCTCGCACGCTTAAAGAGTGCTTCAAGATCCTCTTTAAGTTGGCGAGGAAAATGTGACGTTTTTTTACTCCAACTGCTTTCCGCAATCGCTCAAAGAAATTTAGCGAGAAAGAATGACGTAACGGATTTCGCAAGGCTTTACATACACGTGCAAAAATGACCTCTTACGTTTAGTGAGTATTTCGTTCGGCAGCGCCTTTTAAAAAAAAACTCGTTATTAAAGCGAACGAGGAAATTTCTGTCATGTGCCCCCTGGTTTGGTTAGGAAATCGTTAACCACTTGCCAATTAAAGACTATGATGCACTACAGAAAAAAAGAACACAACATCATGAGAATGAACGTTTATTGGAACAGTTTATCAGCATGTTCCATCAAAAAACTTAGGGAGAAAAATTCAATCGGTGGCGGAGACTCAAACCTAAATACATTGCAATATGCTTTTTTTGCATTGGTTTGTAATTAACTATCAGAGCTGTTTTAGCTTGCTCTATTCAATTGCTTTGTCGCTCTTTGTATCATTTCAGTTGAAGGTATGAAATGTGCAGTCTTTGTTTTTTTTTTCATTTCTTCTTTGCTACGGGTTCAGACGGCCAAGGATGGCAGTACGGTACGGTGCGTTCAGAATTTGCGTACTACGTACCCAGTGGTGTAAAGTAACGAAATACTTTTACTTGAGTAGATTACTCAAGTAGTTTTTTCCGGTAACGAGTACTTTTTAAGCATTTTTTTAGTGGCTACTTTTACTTCATTACTTTTAGAGTGAAATAACGCTACTTAAGTAGCATTTGATTCAGAAAAGTACAAAGTACTGTAACTTTAAATATTTGAACCACAAAATTCGTCAGAACAGTCGACTTTACCGCGCAATAGTTCGATTCAGTTAAGTTAAAACTGAAAAAAGCTTTACGTTCTTCGTGGCCGACTCCCGGAAAGTCAGAACGACTTCCTCTGGCAGTTAGATGACAATATCAACCACCAACCCCTCAGCCGCAAGCAGCTCGAGTCATTAATGCATAGAGCAGGACAGCGCTGTTTCAAGCTTTTAACTCTCATTAGCAGCCCTCAGCATATCTAAACCAAAGTTATTCTCTAAAGGATCACGAACAGTAGCGTACGCAGGATTTTGAAAAGGGGGGGTGGGGCAGGAACTTCAGAAAATTTGAGAAGAACAAAGATCTGAATCAGAAATTGTTCCACTCAAATTTAGATCGATTTTTCGCCCAAAATTACGTGAAGAGCAAAAAAAAGAAATAAAAAGGTCTTCACTCAAATTTAGTCCGATTTTTCGCCCAAAACTAGGTGAAGAGCAAAAAATAACAAAAAAAAGGTCTTCACTCCAATTTCCTCCGATTTTAAGCCCAAAGCCTAGAAGAAACGCACAGAACATACCCTTTGTGTGATCAAACCTTATACCCAACTTGCAAAGGAGGGACCATGCCTCAATTTTGTTTACTTTTCTACGCAATTTTACAATCCTGGCGACCCAAAGGGGGGGGCATGACACAATGGTCCCCCCCCTAAATACGCCCCTGACCAAGAAGGACGTCAACTTTTTTCAGTTTTGATTTTCGTGGTTACGCAGAGAGGAAGTTCTTATATTAAGGATAGCATATGGCTGTCCTTAATATAAGAGCCCATCGGTTTTTTACTTGTTGTTTGCGAAGTACCACAAGCGAAAAATCGATTATTCTTTATAGACCCTCTGTCACTGTGCAAGCCGTTAAGGTTTGACCGGTCTGGCCAAAAAATGTCTGGGGAGTAACTTTGGTTTAGATGTGCTGATGGCTGCTGATGAGGCCTTAAGGCTCAAAACAACGCTGTTTAGCTATTCATAAATCAGTCAAGTTAGTTGCATTTTCCTCCTTTTTTGGCTGGCAACTCTTGCGTCAGAGGTCAGACCACTACAGCAACTGCAGCAATACCTTTTTTCTACGTGTGCGAGAACGTACCAGATCCAGTCTGGCGAATAGCAGTTTAAGATGGTTTAAGCTTCACTTCACGTTTGTTGCTTGATGTCTGCCCTTCGCCGCATACTGGCATGGATGTTTACTTCATTAAAAGCAAATCATGAAAGAAGCAAACAGAGATATAACTTAAACTTGCCGAAAATGTGTTCTATGATTACTAAACGTTTCCATAGCTAAATTCTACATAGTGAGCCAAAAATCACACACCGCACCGGTATATGCAATAAACATTATTGTACGGTGTTGTAATTTATTGTGCAATGTAATTACTAAATGTTCTTAATATGATGATCAATTTCGTCCCAGTGGAGACCCAGACTATCTAAATGGGCTACCTACAATAATTTTCTGCGATTTAGGGACGCAAGTTTTTCAGGCTTCTGTCTGCCTTCATATGTCGTGAAATAAAATTCAATTCAAAAAAATCCACATTAATTTTTATTAAATAATCCAAAAAAGATTATCGCAAAATACACTGAAATAGCTATGGTACAGAACTTTTGGCCCATTTTGTAGATACAGCGGTAAAACACGTCCTGAGTTTTTAAATTTAAGCGTAATTTGACAATGACAGTGAATGAGTATTTGAGCAAAGATGTTATAAAGTGATTTCATGGCATGATTTTCAAATCTCAAAGTCTTGCTGTTGTTCTTTTTGATTAATTGTCTGGAATATAATAACAAAAAACTTGCGCAGTTAGTAATTTATAACTTTTTGGGTTAGAAGACCTAGGGCTATGTTGCAGTAATGTGAAGGTAGTCGACCAGTTGTCTGTCCGATGGAATAGTTTGTTTATTTTGCTTGATTACTTTTGAAAATGCTTCAACTTGAGTAGTTTTAAAGCAACTACTTTTTACTTTTACGCAAGTACTTTTTTGGTCAGTTCTTTGTGCTTTACTTCAAGTAGTTTTTTCGTCAGTAAGAAACTTTTACTTGATTACAGTTTTCGAGTACTTTTTACACCTCTGTACGTACCTCGCACCTTGAGCAGTACCGTACCTGCGTACCGAACTTCAGTTCAATTTTTGAAGCGTACCATACCAACGTACCGTACCCGTACCATTACGAAAAAGGCGAACCGTACTTCTTAGCAAAAATTGATGCGTACCGTACTTACGTACCGCACCGTACTGCCATCCTTGCTTTTTTTACTACTCGCAACTTTGACTGACTTTGAAATCACTAGCCTATAAATCGCGATCTCAATTCACACATTTAGCGTCGGCTTCAGCAGTCTTTTGCCTTTGCATACAAAAAGCCGGCGCAATGTGTGAAAAGTCTGGGATTTTTAAATCACTGACAGGCCAGTTGTTTGAGCGGTAACGCGTTCGTCTTTGGAGCGGGAGGATTGAGATTCAAATCTCGGGCCAGTCAAATTGAACACAGTGTTGCCAACGGCTCGCCACCGCTTCGACATTTCTTCGCAAGGAGCTGTGTTGCCCTGGCGCAATGACGCGGAGTTGGGCCCGGCAAGCTTATTACACGCTCCGGCGTAATACAGCGAGTACAATGAAAGATTTGATTTGCATATTCAGCTAAAGTGTCGCAGTTGTTTCCGTTCAAATTTTTCTTCAATATATGACATGCCACGGTAGTCTTAGTAAGCTCCTAGCAGCTATAGGCGATAATTACGACATTACAATTGGCCATACTTGTGATTGTGACTTATGCCATCATAATGCCAATGTAATGACAAATTAAGAGGCTACAATGATTACTTCAGAATAGCCTAGACTATGTGCACGCCGGGCACTGCCGCACGAATCTTCATTGATGGCCGCACGTTGGACATAAAACGTTTAGGAGGCAAATTCAAACAACGTACCAACCTACCGCACCCGTATCACTACAAAAAAGGCATACCGTACCAACGTGCCATACTTCTTAGCAAAAATTGAGGCGTACCGTACTGCCATCCTTGCAGATGGCATTCATCTTTTAATTAAAGCGATCAAAAAAACGTAGTTCTATGCACTGCCGGAAAGTGCATTTTTTGCGTGCCTAGACTGATGGCAAATTATGATGGTGATTAGTGGATATAGTAGAGTGGGGTAAACAGCCTAGTGGGGTCAGACTCCTTCATCCAATATTAGCTCACATACTGAGCGTAACGGCGTCATATCACCACGCTATTATCATGTCTGTCTGAATAGGTTTTAGACCATATTTGGAATAAAAAAAAAGCTGGTTAATTTTATGATCAAAAACAACTTTTTTACTCTTTTCGTGTAAGCATTGCAGGTTATTGATGAGCTGTTTGATCGCCTTCAAGGCATCCAAATAATTTTTGTCTTTTCAGTAAAAAAGAAAATCATAATTGATATCAGATTCGGTTATTATTTTTGATCAATTGCCTCAACCGTAAGATAAATTCAGCATAACCAAAAGTGACCACTGGTGGGGTAAAAAGCCTTCACATATACGGGGTAAAACGCCTCCAGCAGGCGTTTTACCCCATCGATTTATTTCGTCTTTACTTTAAAAAAAATCATTTTAGCTGCACTAAGATTTATTGAAATAATAGTGAGAAACTTAAAATTCGATGCCAAAGCTTATTTTATATTCAATAGGGGCAGTATTACCAGGAAGCGCCTCCAGTGCGAGCAAAAATCTCCTAGTTTTAACTCAATTAGCTTTTTCCGCTCTGGCCCCAGCAATGTCCCTGGTATTACCTTGAGGAGGCAAAACTTATGATGCCAAGTGAAGCCAAAGAAGAGGGAAATTAGTAAAGTGGAGCGCTCTTCATTACCGGCATTGCAGATTGCCTAGAAGTAAGCAGTATTTATATTATTAGGGCATCAGCAAAGTTTCTTTTTTGATTTGGATTAAAAAAAGATTTTTTGTAGTAGTTTTGAGTAATATTGTTTTCTGAGAGGTTTTTTCCCCTCCGACATTGCACATTAATAGGCCAGCAGAAAAGGAAAAAGAGTCAGTGATTGTTCATATAATGCAAGAAGCATATACACCAATACCACGTACCATCAGGTCCTAAGAGAAAACAGGCGGATTGGTCGGTCTATAAGTTGGCGACTAAATCGGAATGGAGAGCAACTGAGCCCAGGAAGATCCTAAGACGCAAAGAACTGAAAGCATTACAATTAGGCACAGAGGAGGCCAGGATGTCTGAAGTTGATTTGTTACGGTCAGCAGAGTAAAGTTTGGGGGGGGGGTACGAGCTTAGGAGCTCACGAAAGAATACGCTATTATTTTCTGATATGCAACATTAGCATTCTCGAAGAGAAATCAACATGATCGAGAGAGTCGTCTACCATCGGCTGATAACAGATTTTGAGGAAAAAGCTCTGAGAGTGGATGATTCTTAGGGGAGATGCAGAGAACGTTCATGCCAGGATGAAGTCTAGAATTCAAGTAATGGAACACTTTCAGAGGAAAAGTTGAGCCTCGATGAGAAAATGTTTTCATGTTATGGAATATGAACTTAACAATTGGTCTTACAGCTAGCAAACGAAAACCTGTCACTTTCAGTCAGTCCTCTTTCTCACGGACTCTCAATTTGTTTTTTGCTTTTCTCCGCCTTTCATGTTTCTTAGCAAAGCCGCTCTGGAAAGTAATTATGGACCTCTTCGTCCCCGTTTCGACTATGTTTCTGTCAATTTTTGGTGGTCTTTGGCCAGAATGAGATTGCTAATTTCCTATCCAAAGCGGGAGCTTTCCAGTTTTGTGCCTTCCGTTGTGGTCCATTGCTCATTCTTCCCTGCCGTAGCCTCAACCAGAGATACTCGATGTAGCGCACTTGGAGATGTAATATATCACACTCAAATCTGAGTTGTCAAGTTCCTCCAGTTCCTTCCATGCACTTAATCCTGTTTTCCCCTATAGAAGCTGTAAACTTTCCCACCTTCGCTGCTATGGTCAGAGCCTCATTTGATCTTGTTACTTATATCATTCGTTAGGAGAACTCCTCTAGCAGCGCATGTGGACACCCCTACCTTTACAGGGTCTTATTGATCTCTTACTAAAATGTCCTGCTTTTTAACTTCTACGGTAAACTGTTTTTTGACTCTTCCCTCTTTATCTTTGACTTCTGGTCCAGATCTTGGGGCGTGGCCCGACCAATGGGTCTCTGCAGAGTTTTTTCGCGCGTCATCCCTCGGAAAGGGTTGGGAAACATAAACACATTGTAGGTTAGGTATTGGTATACTTACATGAACATTAAGGCATCAGCAACGTTTGAAAAGATTTGCCTTTTTCAATTTAGATTAAACAATAAAAGTTTTTGGGGCAGATTGTCTCTCCACTATGTCTTTCTAAATCGTTGGTGGTCATGTAATTTTTGGTCTGTTTTCTCGGATATTTGTTTTGATCTAGCTTACCAACACGCCAAAAATTGTGTGTGGCATGTTAATAACTGTTGTTACGTTCCTTTTAAAAGTAAACTCGCAATCATCTCTCCACTTTAAGGGATGGGGTGAAAGGCCTCCCTGTAGGCTTTTTGCCCAAGGTGCGGGGTAAAACGCCCAATTTTTTTGAAAATTGAAGTATTGATTTTTAGCTTAAGTACAAAGTTGTCAAAATCCTAAATGCACGTGTTGATAGAGCTTCAGTCGGTGCACTCATACAGCGAAAGAAATTTTATTTTTTCGCATTAATGCTATCGATTACAGCACATTTTCCTTGAGGTAGGCTGCTTACCCCACTCTGCGCTACCTAAACTATTTCGTTACCGATCGCCACTGATTTAGCCAGTTCTAATTCGTAAATTTCTGTCAGTGCTGTTCTGAGGTTTTGGAGTGGATTCGAGCAGCAGTCAGTGGTAAACTGTCGAAGTGGATTTAGATTGAAAAACATGACACTCTGTCTCTGTCAGAGATGGGCACGGAGTCGGTGTTCGATTGCCTTTTTCCGAATACGGATTTGAGTTTTTATATAAACCACAGAGAACTACATAAACCCAGAGAGCATACAAGACTGTGTCACGTCACATCACGCATGAATGAAACCACCGAATGCTTTCTGCCAAGCATGTGACTATAGAAAGTGAACAAAAGCAGACTGAGTCTAGGCTAGACACCGAAATAAAGTAAAATATAAAAAAAATTATGGATAGGTCGGTGACAACTGAAGTAGAATTTGAAAAAGTTGATAAAGCCGGTGAGTTAGAAAGCTGGTTATTTAAAAAAAAAGGTATTGCGATATTAGGCTACTAAAGCTTTGTTTTGGCCTTTCCACTTAAAATTTGCGCTAGTCTATCCTTGCGGTCTGTGTTTCATTGCGAAGACGTAAAAAGTGAGAAGCAAAATATATCAAAATTTTTCTTGCTTAAGGTGTTTACTAGTTTAACAGCAAACCTAAAACGCTCACACTACATCCATCTCCCATCATATCTGGTATTATATTTATGTTGTAGACATACCGGTATGCACAGCACAGGCTACCATAATTGGAACGACCGACGCTTGCGTCGCGTATTCTTCTGTTTTTACTCGGCCATTTTCCAACTAACGAGTGCGAAATTTCAGACTTTTGCTTATAACTCACGAACGGTTTGATCTAGCTTCATGAAATTTTGACAGCAGTTTGAGATTAATGAGTTGTATGTTTTTACCAAATTTCGAGGCAATAGGTCACGTGACTTCGGTTTTAGAACCCGAAAACCGCCCCGCAAGTTTGGCGTAAAAAGCGGTCTCAGTCAAAAACGGCTTAAGTACGGCAAAAAATATTTCATATGGTTGTATGTCTTAATATACCCTTTCATCCCAAACAACCCACTTTTGGCCGCGATGACGTTTATTTCTTTTTTTTTCCTTTTTTTTTCCTTTTTTTCTTCCTAATTTTTGTACGCTCTTCTTCTCCTAAACCACAACACATCCAATTCTAATTTTTGTGTGAAGTTGTTGAGCTGCAAACGCAATTTTTTCTCCCAAAGTTTTTTGGGGCAACTCCACCGGGAACCCCCCCAAAATGGGGCCCAAAAAAACCCATTTTTTGAACGACTCAAGCTTGGGTGCTAGTTCTTTTTGATATCAGTAGATATTCAACAGACAAATATTTTGACATAGTTTGGGGGTGCCACCCCCCGGGGACCCCCCCAAATGGATCCCCCAAAAATCAATTTTTTGAATGGCTCAAGCTAGAGTTCTACTTTTTTTTGATATCAGTAGATATTTAACAGACAAATATTTTGACATAGTTTGAAAGTGCCACTTCCCCTAGGACCCCCCAAATGGACCCCCCAAAAATCAATTTTTTGAACGGCTTAACTTAGAGTGCCAGTGTTTTATGATATCAGCAGATATTTAACAGGCAAATATTTTAACATAGTTTGGGGGTGCTGCCCCCCCGGGGACCTCCCCAAATGGACCCCACAAAAATCAATTTTTTGAACGGTTCAAGGTAGAGTTCTACTTTTTTTTAATATCAGTAGATATTTAACAGACAAATATTTTGACATAGTTTGGGGGGGCCACCCCCCGGGGAACCCCCAAATGGACCCCCCAAAAATCAATTTTTTGAATGGCTCAGCTTGGGTGCCAGTCTGTTTTGATATCAGCAGATATTTAACAAACAAATATTTTGACATAGTTTGGGGATGCCACCCCCCAAGGAACCCCCCAAATAGACCTCCAAAAATCAATTTTTGAACGGCTCAAGCTAGGGTGCCAGTGTTTTATGATATCAGGAGATATTTAACTGACAAATATTTTGACTCTACTTTTCTGGAGGTTCCATAATCAGATATTTTTGAATAATTGCTGATTTTACGGCAGACAAAAAGTACTTTTGAGCGTCACAGCATTAGCTCTGCGTTGGCCGTTCACTGGGTTTGCTGGCAAACTCTCATCTAGTTGTTTTTCATTGTGATTTTTATTTTTCAGGAAAAACCGTTATGGTAGTATCGTCTTTATCGGCAGGGGTGCCGGAACGTCGGAAGGGCAAGGGGGGCAGCTTTTTCAAAGGATACTTTCAATACTGCACGCAGTGGCGTCGCTAGGGGGGGCGGCCCACCCCGGGTGTCACCATTTTGGGGTGACACCATTTGTTTTTTTTTTCTTTTGAGACCGAAAACCTACTGATTGGTAGGCAAAGACCTTTTTTTTTCTGATCATCACATATTTTCGGATCAAAAACCAACTCGTTTTGCAGCGAAGACCTTTTTTTTTGTTTTTTTTGGTCTTGATAAAGGGTGCCACCACGAAATCCCGCCCCGGGTGCCACCACTCTTAGCGACGCCTCTGACTGTACGTACAGTCATTACCACCAACATTGCTTTCTAATGTTGTCAAACAATTAAACACTTCAACAAAGTCAGAGTACTGAATGCCTCGCATAAACACTAGGCTTAAAAAATAATAACAAACGAATTATCATTAAGTAAGGATAGGTTCAGCCATTGAGGGTTTGGGGGCAACGCCCCAAAACCCAGCGCTCAGATATTTTGCAATTTTTTAGCAAAAATAACGCAATTTTAGGCCTATTTTAGCAAAAATTAATGCTTTTGAAACATGGCATAGGATATTTCCTAGATTATTTGGCTGCGCAAATGGGCTATGAGAGCGGTGGTTAATGGTAAAATATCAACTTTTTGTTACAAGCTAGTAGATCATGAAATAAAAAAAATTACAATTTTTAACCTGATTCGTTTGCATTTACAAAAAAAAATTAATATGGAGATGTTCATCGCTGCCCCCTCCCGAGTATTTTATTGTTAAGTCTGAGCATAGATCTGAGCAAGAAACGGATCTTACTTCAGTCATAGCAATGAATTTCATGAAAGTTTTTCGTGTATTTCTCCGGCTTAAGCAAGGGTCCAGACCCTTTCAATCCCAGAATCCGCCCCTAATATAAACGCCGGCGTTGATCGTTCCAATTAGGGCTACAAAAAGGGCCGCAACTAGAGCGTTGTTCCAGGGGGGGGCAAAAATTTCTTTCAGGGGGGCGCTTACAATACTTACACTATTTTCTACTATTGTCACTTTGGGCTTGGAGGGGAGCGAAATTTGTGTTTGGGGGGCGCCGCCCCTCTTGCCCCCCATAGTTGCGGCTCTGGCTACAAACAAAGTTAGAAACTTGAATGTCTTATGAGTAATGGTTAGGCTTACAAACATAGGATCCTTGAGTTCTAAATTTGAAGTTTTGTAGTACCCTATCTTCCTAGCGTCAATTTAAACTGACGGAACTAAATCGGATGTTACAGTCTAATCAAATGCATTCCACAAGTTTGTTCATTTATTTTACGTTATTTAAAAATCATTTAACTCTCGCAGTTTGTTGTGAATTACAGACTATTTTACCGTAAATTTTCAAGTTGAAAAGGATAAAACGAAAATGAAAAATATCCGCGTTTTTTTTATTTGCTTTTTAAGGGTAACGATCAGTGCCGTCGCTACGAATGGGGCAGGGGTTCTGTGACCCCATAAACAGCTGCTTGTGCCCTCATTTTGGTTTACTAAAAATACTGTTTTTGGAACATCACACAACGACAAGAGAACAAACAGTGATGGAAAAATTACTATACATAAATCTGACGCAGTATTCTACGTCTTATCAGCACGCCTTTACGGATGTGTCGCGGAAGAGACATGTAAGCCTGCAGAATTGCTACCGATACTTCGTTAGTGATTATGACATGAAACAATACGTGAAAACATTTTTTTTTCGAAGATCAGCTGTTTTGATTTTTAGAGCACATTCAAGATTTTGAGGTCACAGTTAATGGCGCAACTAGGGTGAAGGGGCTTAGCCCCATTAGCCAAGTCACTTAGAAAATTTAACCTCAAAATACGAGCGTTTAAACGCATTTTAGACTTGACCTGAAATAAGGGGGGGGGGGGCTGAAGGTGCTAAGCAATTTAATTCTTCAGTGACGCGTTTGAGTTGCATCAGTTTGTTCAGCACGAGGACTAAATCATGCAGTTTTTGTGCAAAAAAAAAAAGACTTTTGTTTCACCCCCTCAGCAAAATCCTGGTTGCACGTCTGGTAGCAATCACTAGTTTAGATAGATTTTTCGAGCGATTATGGGCCACAGACGAAACGACCTAAGAACTGCTGCCGGCCTTATTTTAAAATTGTGCATAATTGTAGCCGTACAAAATCTGGAGATCAGTTTTTATGTAAAATTTTAGTGCCCCCTATTTTTGGCTAGTGCCCCCTCACTTCGTTTGCTCTGGCGACGGCACTGGTTAGTAGTTACGATTAAGGTTTGAGTTAGTTTTGGGGTTACTTTTAGAGTAAGAATTTGAGTTGGATTAGAATTAATAAAAAATTAGATAAAAATTTCCGGTAAAATAGCCTCTTCCATTTTATTATAATAAATTGAATAAACTTTTTAGTCCCACTTAGTCAGAGTATTTGTTGATTATAAAAAAAGATATTTTTTTCATAAATTGAAAACTGTAATGTATTTTTGGATAGACAAAAAACGTTTTTATGTTGTAGTTCTAGAAAGGTTATTTTGGTTCACAAAATACTAAACTTTAATTACTAGCATGTTTCTTGTAGCTGCAACACTCTCTTGCTCGTCGTCAATTTAGTCGGGCACTACTTGCCCCCCCTTGCCCCCCCGGGTAAAAGGGCAGGGGGGGAAGCTGCCACCCCCCCGTTCCGGCACCACTGTTGGTAGGCTATAAGCTTGTGCAGATGTTAATAGTCTACTGTCAATCACGGCATGGTATGGAATGGAATGAAAGACGATTTTTCCATATTCCATCCATTCCATTTTCATTCCATACGAAAAATCATCCATTCCATAAGGGGCGTATTTAGGGGGTATGGTGGGGGGTCGCCAGGATAGTACAATTAGCATATAAAAGTATGCAAAATTGCGGCATGCCCCCCTTTGTAACTTGGGCAGAAAGTTTGAGCACACAAACGGTGAAGACCTTTTTTTTTATTTTTTGGTCTTCACCTAATTTTGGGTAAGAAAACGGACAGATTCTGAGTGGAGAAATTTTTCTTTTGGTCTTAATTATTTTCAAATTTTCTGCCCCCCCCCCCCCTTCTTTTCAAAAATCCTGCGTACGCTAGTGGAGGTGAATTACTGAATTATTATTAAAAATGGTACAATAGATGGTTACGCCTACTGACCATGTTCATTGCCGGGCCATATTTGAATCGCGCTGGGCCCCTGGCACTTTGGGGATTTTTGCAAGATCTTTCTGCCAAATATAAGGGAAGACCAAAGAAAGTCTTACGATTTGAGTGCGGGGCCCCTAGCTGGTACTGCGCCATATTATGGTAAAGGCGGCCCTGGTTAATGCATTACGTTCATAAAAAGGCTATAATAAGGTCTGAGATAGCAACTTTTAGGACAAAAACTCTCCAGTTCTTCCGTTTAAATTGGCTGGCAAAAATTGAATTGAGGGGGGGGCGGGGCCCCTGGTCTTCCATACTGTTGTTAGTTACTGTTGCAAGCAAAAAATGCTAAAAAAGAAACTGAAGAAACAGTAGGCTTTTTGGCACATTTTTGTCATTGGTGAAATTTCAATGGAGAGGAGGGCGGGTTCACTAGTCCCCCCCCTTGGCTACGCCTATACTCCAGTTAAGGAAAACAAAAAAAGTGTTCGCAAATTTTTCGCGAGATTTCTGGCGTATTCCAACAAAATTTCAACGGTTCAAAAAATAGTGCTGTCCTCGAGCCGAGGACAGGGCAATTTTCGAGGACTAGAGGCTTGGAGGCCAAGGACTTGACCTTCGAGGCCAAGGCTAAGGACTTCAAAATGTGTCCTCGAGGCCAAAGACGTCCTCAAGGACTCCACCTCTAAAGAATAAGTTATGGGTGATTTTCAAATTACTGTCAAGACAAAATGATAAGTGATCGAACGTTCAAACACTGCCTAAGCGATCAAAATATTTTTGCAGGAACAAAGTTTTTGATTTTTGATTGCTTCAATAATGTTAGATGTTAATTCACCATTTTGGGTTGGCAGTAATTTGAAAATCAATCACAGCAGCTACCGCTTTTCTTTAAATTTCAAATACATTTATAGTGACAACTTTAGTAAACTTTTTTGCCCGCTTATCCAACATTTAACTGCACTATTTAATTCGTTTAATTGCATAATTATGTTGACGTCAGGGGTACCGATCTTTGTTGAGCTTTGGGGGGGGATAAATTGCAATTTTAGCCCAATTTTGCCCTATTTTCAACATTGGTGGGGATGAACCTCGACCACGATTTTGTTCAGGTGAGCAAATTAAGTGAAGACCAAACAAAAAGGTCTTAACCAAAAATGGAACACTTTTTTTCCCCAAATTCAGGTGAAGACCAAAAAAAAAAAGATTTCACGAAAAATGGAACACTTTTTTTTCCCGAATTCAAGTGGACACCTACGCTCAAATGCACACCAGAGTCAAATTATTATGGGGGATGCAGATGTAGACCATACTCAAACTATTGCGGGGAATACAGCCAGATTATTGGGGGGTTATATCCCCTCTGAGTGTCGGCACTCCTGGTTGACGTAATTGGTTGGTTGGTTGTAATTCCAACGACTGCAAAAGTACGCAAAAGTTAGTGTTGATTAATTTTATTCTGTGTGAAAACTAGTGATTTGTTATGTTGTTTAAGATGCTTTGACAAGGGTATAATGTTTTGCCGAAAACCTTCAGTGTAATTTTTGTAAATAATGTAAGTTTAAAAGAATAAAAATAAAGAAAAATTAAAATTGTAAATTTCTTAATCAAACTGTCCTGCACTCCTCTTGAATTTGTGTTCGTCAGGTGTTTTTGCTTATGTTTCAGAAAAAAAAAGCAGCAGTAAAACATAACTTATAATGACCATATAACACATAATCATTGAACTGAAGGACAATTTTATAAACTTTATCGCTCTTTTGCCGGTTTTGGTTTAATTCAAACGAAATCTTGTTAGTCACGGCAAAAAACATTAATATTTGATTTCGAAAACATTCATACCAAATTTTGTTCTTGGCAAAAAAAGAAAGCAATATTGGAAACAGTGAAAATTTTATTTTCAGGAAGTTTGTTCGCGGGCCAACTTCCTCTTCACCTTTCAATTGCTTACATTTTTGTCAAGAACAAAACTCGCTGATTTATTTTAAATACTGCTTAGTTTCTTTTCCTGCAAACTGAAATAGTTGACGTCAAACGTGAAAAGAGCAGGCTTTTGCTACAGGACAATCTGTTTTCAGCAAAGTTTTTTGACTTGATCACTCTATTTTTGTATATGCGCTGTTTTTCTAGGTCGCCACTATGGGGCGCCGTTTGTCTAAAACTTTTGTTTCATTTTATAAGGATAATTTTGCTACGATTTGACATATCTCCTGCAATATGACATATTGCAACAGTATGTAACATATCTACTGCAATATGGCATATTGCAACAATATGTAACATATCTACTGCAATATGACATATTGCAACAATATCTAACATATCTACTGCAATATGACATATTGCAACACTATGTAACATATTTACTGCAATATAACATATTGCAACAATATGTGATGTACAGTATTGCAACGCAATATGTGACATATTGCAACGATATGTGACATATTGCAACAATATGTGATATATTGCAGTGCAATATGTGACATATTGCAACAATATGTGATATATTGCAGCGCAATATGTGACATATTGCAACGATATGCTACATAGTGCTGCGCAATATGTGACATATTGTTGCAATATGTCACATATTGCGCTGCAATATATCACATATTGTTGCAATACGTCATATATTGTTGCAATATGTCACATATTGTGGCAATATGTCATATTGCTATAAATATGTCAAATCGTAGCAAAATTTGTCCTTATAAAATGAAAAAAATATTTTAGACAAACGGCGCCCCATACGCCACGACACAAGCGAATGAAAGACATGCAAATTTGTCGGCAAATTAATTATTTATGTTTATTAGTGCTTATAAGCCAGTAGTGAGTACACTTTTAATTCTGACTTTATCTTTGAAGTTGGTTTGATTCTGGATTTTGTCCATTCTGGATTTTTTCCATTCGGGATTTGTCCATTCGGGATTCTGTCCAATTCGGGATTTTGTCCGTTCGGGATTTTGTCCATTCGGGATTTTTTCCATTCGGGATTTTGTCCAATTCGGGATCTTGTGCAGGATCCACAATCTTGTGTTCCCTCTAGGTTTAAGTTGCAGAGATGAAGTCGACGACACAAGGCTCGAGGCCAAGGCCAAGGACACAAAAAATCCGAGGCTAAGGCCAAGGACAGCCCTTCCAAGGACAGACCTTCTCGAGGCCAACAACAGGAATGCTCGAGGCCAAGGACCAAGGACACAGGCGCAAGTGTTCTCCGAAAAAAAAGGTCTTCAAAAATTTTTTTCAGGTGTTCTCCGAAAAAAAAAACAAAAAAAACAAAAAGAAAAGGTCTTCAAAAATTTTTTTCAGACAATCTCCGAAAACAAAGATCTTCAAAAAAATTTTTCAGGCGATCCAATGACATAAAACTGGATGATACGCAACTCTTTTTCCCACTCTTTTCCCTCTTTGTTTCTTTATTGTGCGGATTTTTGGTCTGTCTTTACCCGCGCTGATCTGCTGACAGTGACTGTATTGTACAGCCTTTGCCTTGCTCAACTAACAATAGGTAGCAATTATAACAAATATCGTTGTCTCTGGAAGTTGTAGTTTTGCGTAATTTTTGTAAAGTTTTGTCAACTACTCAATTACCCCTTTAAATCCAATTTTCGAGTAAGTTTTGCGTAAAATACATAAGTATTAACGTGCTATCACAACTTAATGTAACGACATCACTGAAATGTAAATACAAAAAGCGTTGTTTTTTTGTTTATTTTTGTGGTTTCTCATTTCTTCTGCTTTTCTGAGTCAAAACATGTTAAATGTTTCACACTGAATTGATTGAACTACTTTTACGTGAGTGTCAGTTTTATGTTTTATTTTGTGTTGTTGTTACGGTGGCATTGAACTTCGAAGAGTCAAGAGCTTATGTTAATTTTCGTTGCTTCCATGCCTGAAATGGCAAAAATAAACTGAATTGAATAATGTCAAAAAAACTTGCCGTAGTTTTTTACGGCATATAGTACACTTTTTATAAGAACCAATAAATATTAAGTTAAGGCGGGCTGTTCGTAGTTTTTTGCCGAATTTTAGGCTCAATTGTTCTTTAATTTTGAAAACGCGAATCTTAATTTTAGCGACCACATTTGCACAACTGTTTAAGATGTTAATTTTAGCGACCATATTTGAAAAACTGTTGACGTTGTTTAGTCCCAAAGCTTTGTGTGCTTGAGTGAACGTTTTTCACTGCTTTTGTCGCAACGCTAAATTGCTCTTTTTTCGACTTGAACCACTACCAAAAATTTTCTCAGTTACTCGCTTGGAGCACAACGGCATTCTTTAATTTCCAAATAGTTGCAATTTTGCTCGCAAATACTACTACTGAAATTTTATCGTTTTGAATCAGTACCGGAATTAGTTTCTTTTATTAATTTGGATTTTTTTCGTTTTCGTTTGTCCTTAATTTATTTTTGCTGCTGAGGCTGGAATTTTTCTTAATTTGTTCTTAAATTTTGAGCAAAAATGAGCCTAGTGTTCTTATAAAATTGATCTAGAAAAGAATGTATATGATTCCTTAGCTTGTGCGTTTTTGATTTCTTTTTTTTAAGATATGTTTTCCAGTGGTGAAGTATCTTTATAAAAACGATTAACTTCTACTTTGGACTGCGGAGTCTTTGCCGCTAAAAAATCTTGCTTTTCTTTTTACAAAAAAGATTGATTTTATAAATACTGTTGCGTAAAATTTCGGCTGCAAATTTTGTTTTGGACGGTCGTCGCTCAACAAATTTTTGCTTTTTTGGTTAAGAAAACCGTCAATTTTGAGACGTTTCAGTGAAAAAAAATTAAATTCATCAAAACAATTTAGCGAAAAATCACGGGTATGTTTTGAAATTGATCGCAGAGAAACTCCAAAGCAGATACGATTTTGTCTAATATACAGCGCCACCGTTGTTTCGTGACAGCAGGATAAAGCAAAAATAAATGATCAGCTACAGCATACGATCAAAACTCTTAATGTCGTTTGATGTCTTACTTAAACTCCTCTACCTTTGAAGATTCGTATATTTCACCAACTTCTTGAGAAAAAGCGTTAACGCACCTTTTTTTCAGAATTAGTGACTGTAATACGTCCTTGTGTTCTTGGGAAAAACACTTGACGCATATTTCTCATTAGGGCCAAGCAGTCTACCCGCAGTGGAGGCCCAGCCAAAGGAAAGACTTGCAAACAGAACCCACAAAAGTGCTCGGCGTCATAGGCGTAGCTAGGATTTTTGATTAGTGGGGCCCAAACCGCAAAGCAATGACGTCATCAGAACTTTTCAAAAGGAATTTTTAATGGGACAAAGATACCGTAAAATGGAGGATCAGAAGCAGAAGCCCGGGTTACCATGTAACCAGGATTTTGCTAAAGGGGGGGTCAGGACTTGAACCAAAACTTGAAAAGTTTTCAAAAAGTTGTAAATTGGGAGAGATGGCGAGTAAACTAGTGTAACTTAAACGTATCACAGACTAAGGTTCGGGGGCAAAGCCCCAGCCGCTGGGCAATTTTTTGTAATGTTTTAGAAAAAAATTGCAATTCTAAGGCCACATGGATCACATTTCGCACGTTTGTAGATCCATTTAAAATAACTAAATTTTTAAGATTCGAAAGCCAACTGAAAAAATTAAATTGTTCAATCTTCCATTTACTTGCAGGTCAAGTCCAAAACACGTTTAAAATCTTGCATTTTTAGGTTAAATTTTGCAAGTGGCTTGGTCCAGGTAGGGTGAAGCAAGATGCAATGCCTCTTGCAATATTTTCAGCAGCTAGTAAATAATAATTCATTCAAAAGATTTGTCATGGAGATTTTGGTTTCATCAAAAAAATAACCAATTTTAGAAGTACGTAACCGACTAGGACCCAGGCTTGCTCAAATCAAATTCAACAATTTGTTCAATAAGCATTTTCCCAAGCTAAATTTTTTTTCAAAAGTATTTTGTCGCGTTAAAACTATTGAGATGGAGGTGGATTGTCATTCAAAGTTGGTACAATAGATGGTTACGAGTCATGTCATTGCATTAAGTTCACAAAAAGGTTAGACGAGGGACTGAGGTTGCAACTTTCAGGACAAAAAGCCTGAGTTTCTTTCGGATAATACATTTACATTGGTTGGATATTAATATTTGGGTACAAAGGCAAGAGTGGAACTGATATGTGTGTGTTCTTGTTAAAGCAAGCAGTATCGTCGTACGTTGTACATAAATCACCTGTATATTCGGCGTTTATTGATTCTTCTAAAGCATATGATAGAGTAAATCACTCTTTACTTTTTGAAAAGTTAAGGAGCAGAGGAACACCTACCTGCTTCATTCGTTTACGTAAACATTGGTATTCAACACAAACGATGCGAGTACGATGGGCAAATTATGTGTCTGAAGCATTTACAGTCTCCAATGGGATTAGACAAGGAGGTGTGTTAAGCCCATACTTATTTTCTGTGTACATGGATGGTCTATCAGATAAGTTAAATAATACTGATGCTGGATGCTGTATAGGAAATTTAACTTTAAATCATATAATGTATGCTAATGATTTATGCTGCTTTGCTGCGAGTGCTGGAGGGCTACAAGATTTATTAGATGTGTGTAGTAATTATGCCAAATTACATGATATTGTTTTTAATTGTAAAAAGACTGTTGGTATGATTTTTTCTTCAAAGGATATGTACACGTTTATGCCTTGCAATATGAATATTGATGGTCAGAAAATTAAGTTTGTGAATAATGTGGTATATCTTGGAGTAAGTATTAGCAGTGATTTATGTGATGATACTGATATTGCAAGACAAGCGAGATATTTATATTGTGCTGCCAATAAGCTCAAAACTCGTTTTTTTAAATGTTCAATTGAGGTGAAAACATTTTATTTCGTGCACACTGCATGTGTGTTTATGCTAGTCAACTATGGTGTAACTACTCCACATCAGCTATAAATCGGTTAAAAGTTGCGTACAATGATGCGTATAGAATTCTGCATGGCATGCCTCGCTACAGTGGCGGATCCAGAAAATTTTGGTGGGGGGGGGGGGATTTGAAGCCAAAACCTCAAAAATTCGGATGTCTTCACCAAAGTTGAGAGTGATTTTTCGGTCGAAATCGGAAATTCAAACGTTTTTTTCGCCCAAAATCAGGTGGTCTCCAAAAAAAAAAAAAAAAAAAAAAGGTCTTCACCCCAAAATTGAGACTGATTTTTCGGCCGGATTCGTTACGTTTAGGTCGGTGGGGGGATGCATCCCGAAATGGAGCCGAATTATTCAAAATAGAGGCTGATTTTTCGGCCAAAATCGTAACTTTTAGGCTGGTGGGGGGGGATGCATCCCCCCCACCCCCCCCTAAATCCGCCACTGCCTCGCTATCACAGTGCCAGAGAAAGTCAAATATACTATAACATTGATTCGTTCTACGCTCTACAGCGTAAGATGACTTATAAATTTGTTGAACGCTGTCACTTATCACAGAACCTTTGGCTTAAAATGTTAATGTCTTCTGATTGCTTCTATGATTCTGTATACTATGATCATTATTGTGGCATTTTGTTTGTGAATGAATAGAAGATGATGTATGTTGCACCATTCAGGAAAAGAACATCTCCTTCTATACAGTGTTTCTATATATATATATATTTTTTGTGTATATATAGTGCTTGTATATGGACTTTATGAGTCTGAAATAAACACTGAATAATAATATTGCACTGTTGTACGCAAAAGAGCTAAAGTAAACTTAAGCTGAAAAAAGGCTTTGTTGTCATTATTTTTACCATTGGTGGCAATTCAATTTGCCCCCCCTCCCTTGGCTACGGCTGTGCTAGGCGTTGATGTGGTAACACAGACGCAAAGTGTCTGGTTCATACGAACGATCGATCGAGTGACTATACCAAAAGTTCATGACCTATGAAAAATGTTGGTGCGGATGGGTAAGACTTCGACTATCTCGTTCACACCCTTTAAACGATTAAGAATGGACACGATCGTACTCTGAATAGGCTATCAAAGACCTGTAGAATCAGCTCCAATTTTCAAGATATCGCTTCACTCGAATAACATAAACATAAATACAGATTAGTTCACTTCAAACCACCGTTAATTACTTTGCAAGCACATTAGTAGCGCTTCAACCGACCTTTTTCAAACTGCGCACCAATAGCCAGTACCAGAGAAAAGCAGAAGAGTGAGGCCTGCAGCCAAGCGTGACCAAGCAGAGAATAAAATGAGTGCATTCGGGCAGTTTCGGGTCATCTAGTTTTATGTCATTGGGCGATCTACAAAATTTTAACCATGTTTTAACAATTCAAAAAATAGTGCTTGTCCTCGAGTCGAGAACAGAGCAATTTTCGAGGACTTGAGACTTCGAGGCCAAGGACTTCAAAATGTGTCCTCGAGGTCTCCACTGCTGTTATGTAGTTCTCTGTGTATAAATTCGGAATCGGAGCGGAACCAGATTTTAAATTTGAAGTCGAAAAATTTATTTGCCTGAGAAAATTTTTTGAATTTATTTTGTAATTTTTTTTGCTCCCTCCTTTCTGCAGTGGCATTCATAAGTTACTCCGTTCAGCAAGCTTATTTTCAAATTTTGCAAGAACTGTTGGGTTTTCAGGATTTGGCAATCTAGGCCATTAGAAATGAGAGTCATAGACTAGGCTTGTGGTGAAGTAAGCCTAGTTTAGATTCAAAAGTTTCACATCTGAGATTAGCCGTTAGTTTAGCTTACCATTAATACGCTACTGAATTTCTGCTGTTTAAACGCTAGGTCTATCAACAATAAAACTTTGGCAGTTTCAGATTTTATTCTTTCCAAAAATATTGATATTTGTGCTATCACTATTTCCTGAAACACTGGCTTGCAGACCACGCCTCACCAGCAGTGTGGAACAAGCTAATCTCTTAGCGTTGTATTTCATTGACAACCCGTACGCACAGGCAAAAGAGGAGATGGACTGGCATTATTTTTAGAGATAATGCCGTGAAAGAATAGCTAGGCTAGGCTACTTTTCTAAAGAAATGAATTTTTCCAACTTTGGATATCTAATAAACTGCAGTGTAGCTTTGAACAACAACGTAACTTTTATCGGAATCATGTATTGACCACTAGGCTACCTTCAAAAGCAAATGTCTTCTCAAACTCTTCATTTTTTAAAAGGACTGGGAAGATTATCTTAATCATTTAGTGCTTCTAAAACAGGATATTTTACCATGTTACCGGTACTTAGGGACATAAATTTTCACTTGGAAAGCTTAAATTCTCCAGACACTAAGCACTTTATTTGAATACTAGATTCTCACAATTTTCTTCAGCATGTAGACCAGTAGACACTGCAACTGATGTATGTAGCCATATATTCGCCTTGACCTTGTAGCAAGTTTGGAAACTTCTTTTTACAGTATCTGGAAAACCTGCTGTACATGAGACTTTTAGAGCTGACTCCATGTCATATCTGGGAAAACCTTAGACCATTTTGTTGTTACTTGCAAGCTTGCTCTTTCTGTACTTGCAAGCTTGCTCTTTCTGTTAATACAGAAATCTGAAAGCTATTGATATTAACGTAGGCTACTCAGTACGTACTGAACTATAGGCCTGCTGTATCTGAGATGCTATCAATGTATCAGCTGTTCAACTTATTCAAGATGTAGTTGCACAAGTAGGCCTATGGTAAATCTTTACAACAATATTATGACTGATGCTCTGGACACACTAGCTCCCATTGTTGAGAAGCGTATTCAGACGTGCCCTACTTTTTCTCTGTATAATGCTGATCTGAAAAATGCTAAGAAATTATATAAAAAATTAGAGAGACTGTTGATTAAATCAAAATTATTAGCGATAGCTCACAAACGACTTACGAAAAAAATGTGCTAAATTCAATAAACTGCTGTACAATTCAAAACAATCTTGTATGTGTTCCAGGGTCAATCAGGGGTGTATTTAGGGGGGGCATGGCCCCCCCCTTTGGGTCACCATGTGGTATAATTAGCATAGATTAGTATGTAAAATTACGGAATGGCCCCCCCTTTGTAAGTTGGGTAGAAGCTTTGAGCATACAAATGGTAGGCGAAGACCTTTGTTTTTGGCCTGCACCCAAAAAAATTGGACTAAATTTGAGTGAAGACCTTTTTTTTTGGTCTTCACCTAATTTTGGGCGAAAAATCGGACTAAATTTGAATAAAACAATGTTGATTCCGACCTTTGTTCTTCTCAAATTTTTCTTAAGGTCCCTGCATCCCCTCCCAAAATCCTGCATTTGCTACTGGCATCAACACACGTGAAAAAGACACCAAGAAACTGAATCAAATAGTTGGCAAATTCCTAAAATCTTGTTCATGAAATAAACTGCCTCGGATCTGTCCTGCACTTGAGCTTCCAGATGCATTTGCTAATTTCTTTCAAAACAAAATTAAAAAAAAGCGACACCATAATATTAGTGATACAAGCTTCTGTGATGCAATAGCCGAGGTTTATGACAAAAGGGTGTTAAATTTTTTCATCCACACCATTGCAAAACCTCATGTAAAAATGTTGTGTGTCCTGTGACCTGAGCAGGAGTGGACAAAGCACCCACAGCAGAAAGCCAGAAAATGATCAGAGCAGCCAAGGTCACAGAGGTTTTCAGGTTCGTAAATAGGCTAAATCTAGTTTCTGTCTAAATGTAGAAAAGACGTTGGATAAAGGAAAATGTGAAACAACAAACAAGTAAGTTAATGTGTAGACCTACTCTATACTGGTAATTTAGACCTCTCCCTTTACACAAGCGAATGCTAGACACCACACACAGTGACGCAGCATCTGCGCAAAGTGCGCGTGCTTACAGGCATGTGTTGCCTGCTGTTTTGCTTCCAAAACTATTTTCAAAGTAAATACAAAATGCTACAGGCCTAGTCTACTGTCTAGCCTACTGTGTAAAAGTCTGATTAGCCGATTTAAGTGGTGCACCGGGATGGGGAGTTTCGGAGGTCGAAACCCCCCTTTCGGAACTACAAAAACAACATAATTTTGTTGTTATAACACAGTTTGTAACTCTTTGCTATTTTTGCTTTTAATTAAATAATCACTTAAGATGTTCCCTCTAAGCTGATTTTTGTTAGCGATTCAGCGATTTGTTGGGATAAGGGCAAATAATTTTTAGGAATATGTTGCAGATATCTGTTGAAAAGTCAACAAGTATGTAAATACATTATATGATATTTAGTGTATTGCCAGGGCATGGTATGGAATGGAATGAAAGATGGAATGGAATAGAATGGAAATTTTGGTATGGAAGATGCCAGAATGGAATGCAATGGAAAACAATCTTCCATACTTCCATACCAATTTCAAATCCATACTAGATTTCGCTCATGGCATTTATAGAAAAATATATATGACGCTTTGTGTTGTGATAACTAAAAATATGTGAAAGCGTTTAGCAGCTAATCATCTGTTGACAAATTAATAGGGTAATTCAATCATGAACATTGCTCATACAGTGCAGAGTGTAGGTATTGCACGATCAGATCATAGAATATGTTCATTGCGATTTGCAGCTGCATTGATGCTGACTAGCTTAATTTTTGGTTTCAGAATGAATTCTGCCTAGTGCTGTCGACAGAGCAAACGAAGTGAGGGTTTTGCATATTAAAACTGATCTTGTATGGCTGCAAATTATGCGCAATTTTAAAATTTTGTAATCATGTCTAAAAAAGAGACATGTAAGTTCGGTAGCGTTTCTTAGCTCTTCATTTCCAGCCCATGGTCACTCGAAAAGTCTATCTGCAGCAGTGGCTGCCACCTAAACAACCTTGAGTGTGCTCTAAAAAAACAAATACAGCTGGTCTTTTAAAAAACGAAATAAACAATTTTGTTAGTCTACATTTTTACTCTCCGACACACCCATAAATAGGCATCCAACCAAGATTTAGTTTAAGGAAGGAGCTTGGAAGTTAAATTTTCTTCATTTGAAAAATGCCTCGATTGGGTGGTGAGCTGAGCAAAGTGCTGCAACTCAACCATCTCATGTAGATGGGGGTCTGGGGACTAAGCCCATGTTTTCGGGTGATTTTTTGAAAAAAAATTACTATTTCAACACCATTCAAATCACATTTTGCACATTTTTATAGCTATTTAAAAGAATTATATTGCTAAGACTTAGAAGCCAGTAGAAAAATTAAATTGCCCAGCCTATTCAGCCCCTACTTTACTTACATGCTGTGTTCCCTCTAACTTTATGGCCAATCGGCATGTGCCCAAATTTTCTTTAAACAATTGTGCCCAGAGCTCTAAAAAGACGTTTGTGTGCCCTAAATTTTGTACCAATCCAGTATTAAAGTATACCAAATGTCATATTTCCACAAATTTGTCAAATTTTCTAAAGCTATGTTTACTATATTGCCAAAAATTAGTTGCCCTTGCTCCAACAAATCGCCGATTCACTGAAAAAAATCGGCTTAGTGGGAACACTGCTTACAGGTCAATTCAAAAACAAGTTTAAACACTTGCATTTTTGGGGTAAATTTGTTAAGTGACTTAGCTAGGGGGCTGAAGCCCAGTTTGCCCTTGTAGTTGCAAGTTTGCAATGCATTATCCGTAAACACTTAGTGGTCTGTCTTGCATCCTGACCCATAGTTTGAGAAACACTATATCAGGGCTTAGAATACTTTAAATTGAATATGCTGCAAACGTTCATGGTTTTGAAATTGAAATGACTAGACTAATCTCGTGATGTTCTATTAGGTTCAGAGGTGTAAACTTTGGATGTTAAATCTGGTGTTTGAAACTTGAACCACTTACCTTTTGGTAGGCCTATTTAAAAACTTCAATATATAATACTACTAATGTAGGTAACTTTAGTTAAGTAGGTAGGATTGAATGTTATTATTCCTTTTTGCATCATTGTCGTTTTTCTTGTTATTACATGATATTTCAAAAAAAGTACTTTTATTGAACCAAAACGTGGGGTAAAGCCCCCCTGGTCCCCCATGGTGGTGGCACTGAATTTGCCAAGTGACAAAACTTTTTCTTCCATCATAACAAAGATTTATATTTACTTTTCTATACTGCTTAATTCTTTGTTGTTTGTGTTAATACTTTTTTTAAATATTTTTGTAAAAGGTTTTTGTCATTATGACTATGCCAAATTTCATAGTTGGTGTGATTACAAACTTGCAATCATTTAACCCAGTGTATATCGGTCAACCTATTGTCTGTTGATTAAGTGGTTAATATTTTATGCTGAGTGAATTTTTATAGTAGCTCATGGTGATAGTGCTTCAAATATGGGATGAGATGCATCATGTACCATACTGCTTATCTTTGCGAGCGACTACTTGCAAAGGTACGCTTAAGATTGCAAAACTACAATACAAATTACGCGTAGCTTCTGGTCTAAATTTGACGTGGTATGGAAGTATTGAATGGAATAAATTTACCGTGGTATGGAAGTATTGAATGGAATATGGAAGAAAATTTTAGTTTGGAATGGAATATGGAATGAAAGATTTTTAGTATGGAATGGAAAAAAAATTGCCAGTGTGGAATATGGAAAAATAGTCTTTCATACCATGCCCTATATATCATATACTTTACTTAGGCTACTTCAATATAGGATCGGTATGAAATTTAGGTCACATTAATGTCTTTTTGCAGCTGTGGGTGCAATTGCTTCAAGAAAAATTGGGCACTTACCAATTAGCTAAAAAGTTGGAGGAAACTGTTGAATCCGTAGTGTGACTGTTCAATGCAGAATGGTGGTAGTGAACAGCATAGTGTGTGGGTACTATTAGTATTAAGCTGTGGTGGTAGAGAGGTCTGACACTGTTTTTTGTTGAATTACTGTGACTTTGACTTGAACCCAGATGTATGACAGTATGTATGTGGTTGTTGCTGGCATGAGTTTAAATCTCACCCTTGGTCAAGTGTTTGAGAACCCTAGGCAGATTTGGCTGATGATGCAGTGATGGTTTCTTTTCTATTTTTCTAGAAGAAAAAATTTGACTTTGTTGGGTTATCCTTGCGTATTATCGCCTCAAAAGGGCAAACCACTACTTATATCAATCTCTAAAGGCAAACCAATACAAATCAGATACTGAAGTTAAATTTCGAAGCCTAATGCAAATGTTAAAAAAAATAACTTCAAGACTTGGACAGCCTGGTGCTGATGATGTACCATTGGTCAAAGGTCTGGCAGCATATGGTACATGCATTGCCCAGTGTCATCTGTACCTTTTTAATGAGAATTGTGCAAACTTGTGATGTCATTATTATGTTTGATATGTTTGGTGTCGTAGTGTAATAGTATTTAAGTGACCAGTCAGCTTTCTTGCTTTGGTACTAGTTTAGATACTTGTATTAGCGATTTCGGGTTTATTCGTCGGCACAGCTTTAGCTATTTATTTCGCAAAATAAATTGTAGTTGATGGCTTACAAGTGGTTACAACAACAAAACTGAGATCGTAAATAGTAGGAAATGTATCACGTCGAAGTTGGCCATGACATAAGCTTAGAAAGACGACAGCAGTAGCATTTGGAGACTGGAGAGATTGGTTCCGAAATGCAATAAATCCATTTTGTAAAATGGTGCATTTCGCATGTTTTATGAAATGGCGCATATTGCGTTTTGGAGAAAAAGCTTTGATTTAAAGGATCTATTGCTTTATTGAGTTTTTTTTTAATAGAGTCACTGCTGTTGACTGCAAACCCAAATGCCAACATTTTTTGCGATTTGACATTAATTGGGACTTCGCGTGAGCGCGTAGTACCATTGGTTTTGTTCGCGAATTTTGGCGGATGAGGATTAATTTGCTTATAACTAACAAACGGTAACACCAAGAAAGTTGAAATTTGGACTCAACACAGCAATTAATAAAAGCGTCTTGTGTGCCAATTTTGGGGATCCTAGGTCACGTGATCGTGAATCGAGACATAAAAAAACGGTAATTTTTGGCTTGAAAAGTTGTTAAATTGCTTATAATTCCAAAACTACTTGACGTGCAAAGCTGAAATTTGGACACAATGTGGGTGCTTATAAATGCTTTACGCAAACCGAGTTTGGGGGCGGCCGGTCACGTGACTAAAAGTTAACAGGCCAAAAATGGGCAGAAAGTGGACGATTTTGAACCGATATATCTCGGTAATTACCGATATTGATGAAAAATGGTTTGTGATTTTTGAGCACACTATCAACCACCTTTGTTTTGGTTATGTTCGTTTACCCCAACTTGAATACTAGTGTTGTTGTTTTGTTTTTTTTCTTACTTTTTTTTTCTTTTTTTCCTTCTCTAGCTATCTACTTTTAAACCGCTAAGCGCACTGTATTCAAAGCTTGAGTGATTGAAGATATCAGGGAGGACTAGTGCTCGACTTAAATTGGGGGTGCCAGGTTGGGGGGATCCCCCTCAAACAGGTCCTCCAAAATTTTAAACTTTTAAACCGTTGGAGCTAGATAAATCAAATTTTTGGAATGGGTAGATATTAAAAATAAACTAAACCTAACAAAAATTGGGGGAGCTATGATGGGGGGTTTCCCCCAAACTGACCCTCCAAAATTCAAAGTTTTTACGTTTTTAAGCTAGATACATGAAATTTTTAAGGTAAGTAAAAATAAAGGAAAGATAAAATTTGGGGGTACCAAAATGGGGGGTTCCTCTCGAACGAGGCCAAAAAAATTCACATTTTTAAACCACTTATGCCAGACATGTGAAATTTTCAGAGTAGGCAAATATCACAAAAAGATCAAATTTTACAAAATTTGGGGGTATCAAAAGGGGGGTTCCCTCTCAAACGGAGCTGCCAAAATTTTGTACTTTTAAATCATTAAAGCTAGATAAATCAAATTTTTGGAGTGGGTAGATATCAAAAATAAACTAAACCAAACTAAAATTATGGGTTCCAAAATAGGGGGTTACCCCCAAACAGGGACCTCCAAAATTCAAGCTTTTTAACCTTTGAAGCTGGACACATGAAGTTTTTTAGGTAAGTAAATATAAAAGAAACATAAAATTTGAAACAATTTTCGGTACCTAAGTGGGGGTTTCCCTTTAATGGAGCTGCCAAAAATCAAACTTTTCAGCCACGCATGCTAGACACATGAAATTTTTAGGGTTGGCAAACATGAAGAAAAGATAACATTTGACAAAATTTGGGTTTATCAAATTGGGGGGTACCCCTCAAACAGGGCCGCCAAAATTCCAACTTTTTGACCACTCATGCTGGACACATGAAATTTTCAGGATATGCAAATGTGAAGAAAAGATAAAATTTGACAAAGTTTGGGGGTACCAAAATGAAGGAATCCCCTTCAAACAAGGACGCAAAAACTCAAAATTTAACCACTTAGGCTGGACTGATGAAATTTTCAGATAGGCAAAACCGAAGAAAAGATAAAATTTGACAAAATTTAGGAATACCAAAATGAAGGGATCCCTCTCAAACAAGGACACCAAAATTCAAAACTGAACCACTCACCCTGGACTGATGAAATCTTCAGAATAGGCAAATATGAAAAGATAAAAATTGACAAAATTGGGAAGTACCACTATGGGGGTCCCCCTCAAATGAGGATGCCAAAATTCACACTTTTTACTTGTGTATTATATGCTAGACACATCGCGATTTCAGGATACACAAGCAAATATGAAGGAAAGATAAAATTTAACAAAAAGTTTGTGGCACCAAAACGGGGGTCCTTCAGAATTCAAACTTTTCAACCATTCAAGCTAGACATATGAAACTTTCAGAATAGGTAGATATTTGCAAAAGAAAGATAAAATCAAAATAGATAAATAAAATATCACTAATTTAAAGTGCCACGATTGGAGAGTCCTCCTCCAACGGGTCCTTCAAAAGTTTTAACCACTCAAGCTAGACAAATAAAATTTTCAAAATTGGTAAAGATATAATATGAAAAAAGTGAGGATCTCATACTATAGGGGTGCTCCAATTGTGTTGGTACCTTCCCCCTTTAACTACAAAAGCTAAACAAACTAAATCTGTTGGATAGGTTAATATGAATCAAAGATTAAAGATAACGAATTAAATTGGCCATATTGAAGAGACCATGCCAAATGGGCTTTTTAAAATTTTTAAATCTTTATTACAAATTACTCCAGCGAGACATAATCAAAGAGTACGGGTAGGCTAATATGAGAAAAAGGTAAAACATGCCAAACTTGGCTATGCCATGTTGGACAATTAGCCCTTAAATGGACCTTTAAACTGTACGATGAATTCTCACAATGAATCGGTGTAACAGAAAAGTAGAAAAGTAAAACCTATGGGATTACTGCAACATTTAACACGTTGAAGTACTTGAGCTTAATGGCTTTGTTAGATTTGAGCTGTATGGCCGAGTATTTTTACTAAACTGTAACTGATGACGTTGAAAAAATCTTCTACTTGCTCTTCAAAGTTGTTGAACAATTTTATTAAGAAAGCTTTCGTGCTGAATAATGGATGTAATACAATATACTGAGCAATATCTAATGTGTTGGCCGTTGGGTCGCACCGCTAAGTAGCGTTCTCAGAATAAGAATAGTTGCAAAATGCGTGCTTATTTTTGGCCGTGGATAGTGTAAAGTTTGGCTGATGTAAAAAAGTCGCTGGAATTTTAGAGATCGCTCTATGTTATTTCATAATAAAAAGGAAAACTGTTAGAACTCCTCATAGCATTTTGATTGACGTTACTTGATTATTTTAATAACTTTTTGAGACCTTGAAACTTTAAGAGCGAATAACTTCCAAGCTGTTACAATGAACTAAAAAGAGCGCAATGTGCAAAAAAGTAGATGATTTTTGGTAAATAGTTTTTTGACTCTAAACATTACACCTAGTGTTCTGGAAAGCATAAAGTTAGGAAATTGTTATAAGTTTTCAATGTGAAGTCATTGTAAAGTTCAGACTGTAATATCACATTTAAATTTATAAGAATTTGATTTTTTGTTTCTAAAGTGTGTTTGTGTACGTATCTTTTTCCATGCTAATTGCTAAGGCAGGCATTGTTAAATTTTGTTCATAGATTTTGAGAAAAATTTGTCGAAATGTTCATACATGTCCTGGTATAAAATTCTTCGTAAAAGATATTGCTGTGGGCTAGTTAGGGTGTAGATTTGATATTTAGAATAGTGTGTCAAATTTCTGGTCAAGATAAATGTAAGTTGCAAGCTATAAAAATCTTATTGGCATTTTCAGATCAAAAGTTTTTGTTTCTGTGTTTCAACCGGAGCAAAAGGTTATTGTCGAAATATTTGTTTTAACGAGGGATTTGTTTGTAGCCGCAATTTTAACGATTGCGCTGCTAAGCGAAAATTCAAGTAACTCCTTAAAAGTTGAAACGAGATCTGATAGATATTTATAGGTACCTTTTCTAGACATTTAAATTTTGAAAGCCGTTAACCACAAACTTGATCAAGTTAATGGAACATTATGAAATTCGAAAGCGATGTATTTCAGATCGGACTATCGCCAACCATAAACACGCTTAACGCAATTGTGATGTTTTTTAGTTCAATAAAGTTAGATAATTTCGCGAAGTCCCCGGATGTCGCTTGCGAGGTCATATTCTAGTTGCATTTTGTAACCAAGCTCTTTAGTTATTGGTACTCCTTGTGGTTTCAGTTGAATACTGGCTACGTCTCAAGTTGCCATCATATTCTGATTAATTTGTATGTTGGTTGGGTTTTAAAGGGGCAGCGAGGTCTAATTTTTTAATTTTAACACTGGATGTGTGAAAAATAATTGATTACCAACATTTTTGGCCCGTTTTTTCGTTGTCTGACGTTAAATGACTTTAACAGGAAAGATTTTGACTTTTCGAGAAAAAATTCGGATGTTGCAACATGACATCGAATTAGCATTAATAATTTCAAACGAGCTTTGTCAGATTGTATGCCTCAGGGTAGGATGGGCTTTTGCCAGGTTTCTGTTGTACTTTTATGCTTTTCAAATGTAAAAATACTCTTATTGGTTTGAATTTGCTACTTTCAGTGAAAACATATGCGATGTGCTGCGCTTGGAAAGAAACAAAAAATAGGCCTAGGCTCAGTGGTGCACCCAAGGGGGGGGGGGGGGGTTCGAGGGTCGAAGCCCCCCCTCTTTTGGCACTCAAGAAACAACATAATTTTGTTGATATAACGCAGTTTGTAACACTTTGCTATATTTACTTTTCACCTAGTAATCTCTCAAGGTGTTGTTAATCACTTAACATGTTGTTTTAGGGCCGTAATTTGATCCTACAAGATATTTACCAAGCAACAAGAGATTTTAGCATTTGTTTCATCTACGCTGTTGCGGAGAGAAACATTGTGTAGCTATGTGTATTTCAGATTTGATATATCCATGAATATTGAATAATGGATATATCATACTCGATCATGAACTTCTGAGCGAAACAGAGCTTGAAGCTAGAAAGAGACACTCGGCCATTTAGTGAAAAAAGTCGCCCTTGTGTAGAAAAAAAAACTACCCAGCCAAATGCACTTTTGCAAAAAAAAGCAAACAAATCCGCTGTTTGAAATTTAAAACCACAACAAAATTACATTCAAAGGTCGAGATTTTTATTCCGCAAACGTATTTAGGAATGTAAAAATTGCTATTAGTAGTGCCGGCGGTATCATTTCCAAACAATTTTTTCTGTACTTTTGCTTTAACTTTACAGTATTTTAGGTGAGTTTTGCAGCATCATACGTCATTATAACAACCCATTCTCTATTTCAATGCAACTCAATAGCCTGTAACAGAGATGGAACCGGTCAGGATTTTCTCGACCCGACCGGTAAATTTCAAAATCATCGCCGGTTGACCGGCCGGTCAACCGGTTTCTGACCGGCCTGGTCGACCGGTTTCTGACCGGCCTGGTCGACCGGTTTTTTTACAGAAGGTTTTTATTCACTGTTCAATGTATCTAATGAAAAATTTTCAAAAGGGGGAGGGGCATGGGTGAGGTGTTAAACTTTGTGACTTTGGACGGGGGTCTAAGAAAAAAACGCAAAAAAAACTGCGTTTTTTGCAAAAATGACTCAATTCTAAGACCTTTTTTGGTTCAGTTTTGGTTTGAATGACCTGTTTTGAGCAGCGCAAAACTTGCACAAAATAGGTATAAAAAGCACTGGAGGGCACAAGCTAAATTATTAGGCGTTCTTTCTAATGATATTTTGCGAAAGGCCAAAAAATGAAGTTATAATTTTTTAGCTATTGGTGACAGATTATTTGCAATTTGCCGAGCAGCAAGCACTAAACTTTTTTTCGGCAGTGCTGCATTTGCAGTTACAAAAAGATAATGACAAAAAAAAAAAATAACAGCAAAAGATAGGTAATTGTAAAAACATACGAACATCACAATAGTTGTACTATTGTAACCAAAAACATTAAAATGATGGATCAATAACATTACATGATATTGAAAATTATGTCACTATCAGCGTGAAAAAAGGAATACTGAAAAATTATGTCACTAACAGCGTGAAAAAAATTAATAATATTCGTAACAACTAGGCTGCTTCACTAACAGTTTGAGAGAGTGTAAAAAGGATCTATTGCAAAACATTATGTACTGGAAAATCTTTTTGGCTCAACGTAAATTTATATAAGGACGGAACAATTAATATAAATCTATGTTGAGGTAAAAAGATTTTCCAGTACATAATGTTTTGCAATAGATCCTTTTTACACTTTCTCAAACTGTTAGTGAAGCAGCCTAGTTGTTACGAATACTATTAATTTTTTTCACGCTGTTAGTGACATAATTTTTCAGTATTCTTTTTTTCACGCTGTTAGTGACATAATTTTCAATATTATACAATGTTATTGCTGCATCATTTTAATGTTTTTGGGTATAATAGTACAAGTATTGTGATGTTCGTATGTTTTCACTGTTACCTATCTTTTGCTGTTATTTTTTTCTCATTTATCTTTTTATAACTGCGAAGGCAGCACTGCCGAAAATTGCTCTGAAGCAGCTTCCCGTTTTGGGAAGTGAAACGTCAAACCAATAAATAAACTCATCGGTGCTAGTACGAAATCGTTATGAATAACTATCCCGATGAACGCAACGCGTCCGTTTTTTTTCATTGAAAACACTAAACTGTTATGACATTGGCTAGAAAACATTCAAAATATAACGTGCCCCATGCTGCTACTTCAGAACAAGCCATGGTTAGTTAGAGATAAAAAAATAAGAGCTATGTCTTTCTTGCCCAGTGTAGAGTGTGGTAAATGTAAATTGAAACAAGCTTCTCAAAGCGGCAAGATTTTAGCATGTACTAAAAAACCTGAAATCTGCGCCACTTCTACTCTTAAGCTGATTAAAATTATGCTAAAATGCCAGGTAGCGCAAGCCTCTTCCACATGCATGCTTTATTAGAATCTGATTACGCGATTTTAACGTATATTTTGCACTTTCTTGCTTTGTGCCGTGGCCCAAAGTCGGGAGGCATGGTACAATACTCCCACCCTAAATACGTCCCTAGATGTGCATGTCTTAATGGTCACAGCATATTAGTCACAGCTTGAAACCATTCAACAATTGTTTTCGAAAGGTGTGGTTTATAAATACTGATTTTTTATGAAAAGTTTTATTGATGATAAAATATATAAGTACATTTCGGTTGGTGCTTAGATGTCTTGTAGTTGCCAGAAAGGAGAATTCGACCGGTTTTTTAACCGGCTTGACCGGCCGGTCGAAGAATCTCGACCCGACCGGCAACCCGACCGGTTTCCATCTCTGGCCTGTATATATACCACGCATTTTATTTTTTCGTCATTCCAGCGTAGATTCATGAAAAGAGCTGGGTGAAAACGTTCCGTCTAAAACAGGGTTTTTAAGGCTATACCTATTTCTCAAAGAGCGGAAATGATAGCTCCAACACTATTAAAGGCTATATTGAAATTCTGTACTCTAACAAGCTTTGTGAATTTAAGCATGTATTCATTTCAAAGATTTAAGCCAAAAGTGTGATCTTTCAGCATTTAAACATATTTTGGACTTGGCCAGTAAGTGTGCGGAGGCTTATTGGACTGAGCAAAATAAATTCTTTTATGCTCTTCTAAATATTAGTAATTTAGCTTTTTCTGATTGCTCTAAAAACGTGCAAAATGTCATTAAAATGGCCATTTTTTTTTTGAAAAAATAACGAAAATTGCTCCGCGTGTACCAGGCCCCCATAGTGGTAACTTGTTCTCTCTCACGCAATCTTCACAACCAAAAACTTTCAAAATCGTTATTACAGGGTTTCTGAATAAACAAATGTTTTAACAAAATACAACCATTACCGCAAAACCCTGTTTGACTATAATAGCATGCAGCTTGATTATAACAGACTATAAACAACGCTTTCATTAATGGTTACAATAAATTAACTAGAATCGTGTACTGGTTGCTTTAAAAAAAATTGAATCCCCTCTTTAAAAAATTTTGGGTGCGCCCCTGCCTAGGCTGGTACGCTAGCATAGCCTACTGGTTTAAGTTAGTTTAGTTGTTGTTTGTTACAATTTTAAGAGTAAAACCTTGTCTAAAAAAACCAATTGGGCTAGGCTAGGTTAGTAGTTTGAAATCTACTGGTAGTGGTAGGCTGCTAATGGTGGTATGGTAGGAGCTATAATAGTGATAGGTCTACCAGGTAGCGCCAATCCATGGCAACAAGAGCTGTCACGGATCAGTAATTCAAATATTAGTTTTATATGAAAGGATTGTCAACAGAAAGCGGAAAAAATATATATAAATATCTTTCGATCTAGAAGTGGCAGAATTTTAAAATTAGTTGCAAAAAATGTTAAAAAAGTATAAAATTTTGCTTGACATACAATAAATGAGTTAAATGAGCGTTTGATGCTCTTATAAAAGTTATGGTTAGTCAATTCACTTGTAGCAGCTTTATTTTGATTTGTTTGGAATATAATTCTTGTTAATAGGACTAGCAAGGTTACTAGTAGCCTACTGTTTGCGTGCTTTAAGATGGATACGGCTATACTGACCTTGTTTGTTTTGTGCCATTGCTTTTGCATTTACTGCAGTTATTTTAGTTTGCAAAAAATTGATTGTTGGTAAAATTAATAGCAAATTTTAGTGTTTACTGTTTAGTCATTGTTTGGTGTTTCATTGATGCTATCAATTAATTGCTATTTTTTAATTCTTTCTTCAGAAAGTACTGGTCTGGTCCCTCTTGATATTTCAATAAATGCCATTTATGAAAGCATTGTGGTTTGATCGAAGAATTACAGTTTGCTGTATAATTAATGTTTGGTTGCTTAATTTTGCTGGTCTAGTGTTGTATGCTGATTGTGATGCTTAATTAATTTTTATTGAATGCAGATGTCAGTTGTTGCTGATCATGATCATTGATCATTATAATGCAGTATCATTATTTAAAATGAGCTAAGTGTACTTATCAACTGTTTTCAAAAGTTGTGTAGCATGGATCAAATGATTAGTATTTTCTTTGCTCTAAATTTAATTTGATTTTCTTGTTTTTGATTTGCTTAATTCGATGGTTGTAGCATTTTTTAAAGCTATTTAAGTGAAAAAATAAACAGCAGGTAAAATGATCGTAGGTAAATAGCCTACCGTACATCCTGGTTTGATAATATTAAATGATGAAGTTGTGAAGCATTTTCTTTTTTTTACATTTTGTAATTGCTTTTGTAAACAATCTCATTCTAACATCATTTTTCAAACCAATTGTAATATTTGTTTTGTTTCATATATTCAGTTGCATATTTACTTGTTGCTTAAAATGAACATTGCTGTCTGATGAGTTCATTTTGGCAGGTAAGGTTTATGTTTCTATCTGGTGAGTGGCTGTGAAAGACCGCAAATTCATTCTGTATATATAATATATATTGGGCCGCATATTGAGCAATTAGTTTGCAAATGCTGCTGTTTTGGTAATGCAGCTACCCTGGCAAGTTTCTCTTCTGCACAATTTTAAATAAACTGCAAATTATTCTAGGTTCTACTGGACTGCGATTATGCAGTATGAGTTTTCAGAAGAGACATCTTGATTGGAAGCTAGGTATTCTTCAACATATCAATACTTTCAAACTAACTTTTTTTTTGGTCTTGTAGAACAGGGGTAGGTTAAGAGTTAAACAGGCAATGCTTTGCTATTTGGCTCTTCAAAGAAAAAACAGAATCTTATCCAAATAGAATTCTCATTTAAACGAGTATTGAAGACAAAATCAATTGGGGTATCTAAAGCTAGGGCAGTCGTATTAGATTAGCTTGCCAATATAGGTAAATTAAAATTATTGACTCCATCCTTCATGACCCAGCCATTTCAGAGATATTCTACTCCCTACACGACATAGAGGTCTCCCTAATTTTAATTTGTATTGGCAACCTGACGTTGCAATGTAACGTAGCCCACGGAGGCCTGTATTAATCAAAAATCGGTTGAGAGGCATCTGTGGCTTAGTCTGATTGCGGTGCTTTAGGATAGAACAAACATGGCGTTGTTGATGTTATCAGTGCCAGGGTTGCCAATAAAATTATGATCAGAGAGGCCCCTACGTTCTGTTTCAAGTAGAATATCTTTGGAATGGCTGGGTCAAGAATGGAGTCAACGCCAATTTAACCTGATACGATTGCCCTAACTTTAGATCCCCTCATTGATTTTACCTATAGTTCTTTAAGATGATTGATCTTCACTTGTTAGAAAGAAGTAGACGTTAATAGACTTAGATCTTCTTGCAACTTTCAGCAAGATTTCAAATTTAAACTTTAGAATCTTTGTTATTTTTTGAGACGTCGTTTCAAACATTTTGAGACTCTTCTCAATATTTCAATTTTTCACAGCACGTATTTGCATGAGTTTAAATATACAGTTATTGCTGCTAATGCCTAATATCAGCATAATTTCTTTTTCAAAGTGCATTGAACCAAACTGTTTCCTTGCTGCAATCACGTGCACTGTACTTTGATCTGATATTGCGTAGTAGAGTGTTAAGCATTGTGCAATGTGTCGTCTTGAACAAATTTCTGCCCTTGATAATCATCATTACTTTATTAAAATAGATCAAATAAATCATGACAGTATTCACAAGTCACATGAATAATCTTTTACGTGAGTTAGTCAATTTCCTTTTGGCTGTATTATATATAGTTTTATTCATAGCGCTTTAGCAACTCAGCAATTGGTGCAAATTGATTACATTAACGTAGCAGTTAGATTAGTCGCTGCACTAGGTTGTTTGACCACTTTTTACGTTTTACAGCTCAAAGATTGTAAAGTGCAATTGGGATAATAGATGTTTTTCTTACAATTTCGCGATATTAATTGTAGAAGTGCAAGCAAGTTAAAAGACAACTTAGCCAATTATGTGTTAATTCATATTTATCTGAGTTTCTATATTAATGCTAGTTAATTGAAGTCCATTCGGAAAGAAAATTTTTTTAGGCTCAAACTTTTTAATTTTTTTCTAGAAAAGATAAATTTGAGACTAAAGGAGTGACTTTTAGATGCCAAAAAAGAAGATAATTATGTTGAACACTTTGCTCAATGCTGTGTTGAAAGTTATGTTTTTGTGTAGGACTCACTATCTTTCTGTTATGGTTCTACTTTTGCCAGAGGGTTGTGGGATTGCCGCTAAGGTATTTGAATTATTCGTTTCGCTAAGTGCGGTATTGTTTCCATAAAAGGTATTTAAAATAGCTCATGAATGCTGTAATTTTGCTACTACCCTGCATAGAGAATGTTAAAACAACAATACATTGCAATTTCCTCCAATGTTGAAGCAGAAATTGATTAATTTTAGAATCCATACTTAATGCACACATAAAAATATCTGAAGTGCTTTGTTGCGCAAATTTAATATTTTATGACATGCTTTTGAAATGTTTAAATTTTAAAGGCAGTTTATTGATTACGATTAGGTACTCAAAGCAAGGTATGTCATTAAGTACTTAGAACTTTCTTGAATGCCAAAAAGTTTAATTGCTTAGTGCTGAAATTTGAAAGCATGTTAGTTTCTTAATAAAAAGATTTTGTATTCATTCTTATAATAAAATCGTTAATGACTTGTTATTCCAACGTTTGAAACTTTTCTATTTCTATTGACAGGTAGTAATAAAATAGTACACTCTACCGTCTACATTCTACAATGAAACAGCGAATCTTTGAAAACAAGTTTTAACTTAAAATTGGATCAATTTACCAACTATGCAATTTGGCTGTAAAATTATTTTGGATTCTTTCCATTACTTGTTTTGCAAATTACGTCAAAGTTTTTTCAAGCAAGTCACGGCAGCAATCACCTTAAAACTGTTCCAAAACTAATCAGGTGCTTTGATCGGTTTGCTTATCGTGAAAATTTTGCTTTAGTGTATTAAAGCAGAAGCTATTTTTTTGTATTCATAATACAGAGAGTTCATAAAATCCTGATACAATTTGAGCTTTTTTTTATGAAGTCAATTCTCAGAATATCTCAACCAGGTTGGGTTTATTTTAATCAGAGCCGCTTAAAGTTTTTATATAAAATTTTGTTTTTCAAATATAATTTTTATGTGTTTTATGAATGTGTTAAATAAACCCGTATTAAGCAGTTACTCCTCGAGAAAGCACAATGTGTATCCTGGTTCATTGAAACAAAATCGGACGTTCAGACTCAGCGAAGGTACAGGACTAAGTATGGAAAAGATCCACCATCACGTTCTTCAATTCGTCGTTGGCACAAGAAATGTTTATGGAGGCAGGGTCAGTGTTGGATGCAGTGAGAAGTTCTTCATCCTCAGAAAATTAATTTTTCATCCTCAGAAATTCGTTGCAGCATGTTATCTGCAAACTTTTTTCGTTTTGGCTTGTCATTTGAATGAAGTCGTTGTAACATTTGCACTTTGTTAGCATACAATCGTTACCTTTTGCACTGTTGTAGGTGGTAATTCCAATTCTCTGGCAACAGTACGGATGGACTTCATACAACAACCAAACTCTTGTCTTAAGGCGAATTCACACAGTATCCGTTTTTCGTACGTTTTCGTCCGTTTTTTTACGTTTTTGCTTCTTCTTCTTGAAAAAGTATGCGCTTTTTCATCCGCATTTTTAAAAGTCCATATCCGCACTAACCAGACAGTTACATACTGGACAAAAGTTTTCCGAAAAAAATTTTTTGTAAAGGGGTACAGCTCTATTTTGAAATATCGCTCTTATCCTTCATACACAAAATTTTTGAACAAAATTTTTACCTATATACAACAGTCTACTTAGTGCGGATATGGACTTATAAAAATGCGGATGAAAAAGCGCGTACTTTTTCAAGAAGCAAAAACGGACGAAAACGTACGAAAAACGGATACTGTGTAAATTCACCTTCACGCCCTCGATGTTTTCTGCAGATGTTCTTGGCCACTTCTCATTGCATCCAACACTGACCCTGTCTCCATAAATTTCTTATGCCATCGACAAATTGAAGAACATGATGGTGGATCTTTTCCATACTTAGTCCTGTACCTTTGCTGAGTCTAAACGTACGATTTTGTTTGAATGTACCAGGATACACATACAGCCTGTTTACATGTGCACTTTTGGGAACCAGTTCTTAGTTCTAGTGCCTGAATTTTGCTGAGTCACACACAAAAAAGGTTCTGAATTACGTCACAGAACCTTTTTTGTGTGTGACCCAGCAAAATTCAGGCACTAGAACTAAGAACTGGTTCCCAAAAGTGCACATGTAAACAGGCTAATAGTGCCTTCTCTTGAGGAGTAACCATTTAATAAGGGTTTATTTCACACATTCATAAAACGCATAAAAATCATACTTGAAACGCAAAGTTTTCGTTTAAATAAAAACTTTAAACCGTACTGATTAAAATAAAGCCAACCTGGTTAAGATATTTTGAGAATTGACTTCAAAAAAAATTTTGAAATTGTATTATGACTTTATGAACACTCTATATATTGCTCCGAAAAGTGAAATTTTACTTGTAGTCTTTCTATTGCTGGTAATGCACCAACTTACGGCGGTTGTAGAACGTAAACCCATTTCAAAAAATTTTTTTTCTCAATCAATGAATTTTAAAAATTGTAGGCTAGCTGGATAAAGCATGTAAAAGCTGACTCTAAGACTATACCTAAACGTCCCAGTCCGTTGCTAACTTACTTCGTGTATTGACATAATATTACGGATTAGTTTGCAGGCAACGTATTTGAACAAAACAGTGTTTTTGCCTATAGAAATCTATTAATTTCAAGTTACGATTTTTAAGTTAACTGGTGTTACGGAAAATATATAGTCAAACCGGCTGTATTTTTGCGTTATTGTATTATCGTGAAGACGAGTAATTATAGGTTTTATCGCCTTGAGCGAATAGTAACAAACTGCTCAGTGCTCACTATGATGAAACTAGTCTGGCTAACTGCTCAACGCATATTACATTAAATTGTTTTCAGTGTATTGCTTATGTTTTTGAATGTAACGCCGTGAAGATAACATGAGACTAAGTCGAAACACGTTAGTATCTCTAGGGTGAGATTCCAAACAATGAAGTAAACCTTTCTAAAATGGTCTGGCTTGTTGTGCTGTAATGCTCGGTTCGGTGTTTTGCTGTGTTGACATTTTCAACATTTTTGGTGCGTATCAATATCGAGCGCTTTTACGTAAGTGCGTTCACGTGATGTTTTAAATTGCCAAGGCTATGTGACTGTGACGTAATGCTGTTGGTGTAATTAATTCGCAGCACAACGCTTTTTCATGATTTTATTGAAAGATGAATTTATTGCAAAAACAGCAGCTAAGCAATGCAGAAAGTAGATCCTCAAGCTTAGAAAGGCTTTCCGCTTCGTGAGCTGTTGTTTTGCACGATCAGTCAACGGGCATTTTGCCAACGATATAGCTTGCAAATAGACCGTTGCTGTAGTATTTTTTAATAAACGCGCGGTTCTGCAAATTATTGCGCAAGACAATAAATTGGCAACTTTGCACACCCAGAGGAATGCAGCAAGTTTTAGATTAAGGTTTTCATTAGACAAAATTTGAACACAAATGGAAAGAGATTATGCGGTCAAGTCAAAAGTTAGATTTGAGCAGTATTAAAATAAATATTTGTGAGGGCAATCACTAATCGGGGTATGATCTCCAGAAAGTAGTTATTTTTTATGCAATTTTCTTAGCACGGGCATTTTCAGGATGTTTTATCTGGATGCAGGACATGCTGCTTTGCTTTAACTGCAGTATAACAAAGTGTTTGATTTTTTTTACTGCTAATAGTTTACAGCTACTTATCTATGCCCACTGACCGCTCTTGATAAATATAGTAGTTATTTTAAGATATTTGCTCTCTCGTTGAAATGTTGATTTTGTAACATCAGTATTGCATTGTGTTACGTTAGCAAGGTTAGTAGACTTTCATGCAAATTGTACAGTTTGTTAAGTTTATTATTTTTGTGTATGAGCCAGACATTTTGCGCTTCTGATTAAAACAACGTATAGCACCTTGTTTGGGTTCTGTTTGCAAGTCTTTGTTTAGGCTGGTCCACCAGGAAAGGTATACTCCATCGCCTCAATGATTGGAAATTAAAGGTTAAGATTTTTTTTTATCAAGAACGAGCTACATAATATTGGGATCACGACTTTTTTTCCACTCACCTCTCGGTGAAACATGATGCCGGTTTAGGAATCGAATTAGGAGTTGAACTTTATTTTCTCATTGAAAATTGCTAATTTTGATGCATAAATTTTGAATTTTTGTCGAGTTCAGAAAGTTTCACGACATCCTGTTTTATTTTTTCACTCGCCAGTTGGATGTGCAATAAATTCCTCGCTATTCTGCATTGTTTACTTTGGTCTAAAGCAATGGAGTAGAAACGGACGCGAACTGGTTTTCAATACAAAGCATTCAAGATTGCTTGCTGCTGAAGTCTTTACTTCTCGGGATGTTCTATGAAGCTTTAAATGCCAGTCTAGGACTTTTTAGTCCATCGAGTGAATAGTTTGTATCAAATATTCATTTCATGCCCTTAGAAGGACCAGTTTTGCAATCGCACATACGTTATTTTATGCTTATACTGAACAAGCGACCCATTGCGTCAAATGAATTGTTGAGGTAAAGTAGTCTTGCATCTGTTTTGTTAACATTAGGTAAGAGGTTAAACTTTTACAGCACCCAGTAGAACATGTTTTGTTAGTACTGCGAATGACTGAGCATTACGCGCACGTGGTTGCCGCTATCCTCTTAGCTTGCTCGTTAATGTTCGGCGACTTTGCTGTGTAAGCAGAAAAACGAAAACCGCTTTGAGCGAATGTAGTTGATGACGACTTAGTATTTTGTTAGCTTTGAAAGCGATGATGAAGAAAGACTGGTCAACTTTGATTAGTCTCCAGCAAGGTAGCTGGCAATCGATGGAAACACGATTTGGCGGCAACTTTGCTCGGTTACGTGTCTGCTACCTGCAAAACATGTTTCTTGACTTATCAACGACGTTCGTGCTAAAGCTCTTCTAGTGTTTCACTGTACAAGGAAATGAGTAATGATTAATTTACGCACAATGCTTTCATAGCGCATATGGTAGTACGTGCTAGATCAAGTACTAATAGAAAAATTAAGCCGTAAAGGGAAAAAGTTAAGTGTAGAAATTGAGTTTTAATTTTCATCCATGTTCTTGGTACCATTAATTGTAAGAAAATTGGAATGCAGTTATCCATTATCTCACTTTGTCTGTAAGTCAGTTTTCCTGAGAATTCCTTGCTGTTTAATGTGAGAAGTTCGAAAACATACCTGCCGAGATTTGTTGTCACGCTGTTGCAGTTTGAATACTGGTAGGTTAGATTTTTGGAAAAAGGGTTCTTTAGGCCCTTGCGAACAAAATGTATGTCTTTACAACTTTTGCCTGCAGGTCGCTGAAGCCACGCCATTTCGCAAACAAAAAGCTGCATTGTGCAATGTCCAGTCACAAGCCAAGAAATTAGCTTGACCGAATCACGAATATCATTGCTCGCACTGAACAATAAAGCGCTGGGTTTCGGAGCTTCAGTTTTACAATTCGCATATCGAGCTAAAAAGAAAAGTGCGTTATGCATTAGCCGAAGAAAAAAAAACGATTTTATGTCGAAAAGAATATTGATTTTTGGTATAATGACAAACTGACGGCTTAAACCAAGAATGGGAATAATATTTTCGAGGTAGAAACGAGACTGCTAAACTGATTTATTGAAGGAAAATTGAAAAATGTTTACCGGCTCAAGTAAAAAGAAAAAAAACTTGGATGCTTGGATATAAAGTTGCTTTTAGTCTAATAAAGATCTGTATTATGCACAACCGGCTTGTCAAAGAGTGGAGTGGAAGGTTTTTTAAAGCAGAAAGTACAGCGCTGGTGAAGAACAGAATTTACTATACAGTATCAAAATAAAAACATCGATGCAATTCGTAATTGGGTGTTTTTTTGTTCTTGATCTTAAAGTGCAGTCTTACAATCTAAAAAAGATCAGAACTTTCGTGTCTAACATTGTTTGGTGATTAGTCGGGTTAGTTGTCACAGCTCTTAAAAGTAATTCTGTTGATATGAGACTGATGTAATTGTTCTGCTTATGTAATTATTTGGCTCTGGCTGCTGACTGGCCTTTGTATGAGCTTGAAACACGTATTATAAATTCTAGCCGGTTTTCGCCGAGCCCTTCTAAAATTACCTCGCATCAACCAAGTAAACACAAGGCGATAAAAGATTGCTGATAAAGCTGCTCCGTCTTTTCTGTCGTCACACTTTAAATTGCACGCTCGAGTGGTTGGAAAAAGACTTGTTCAAGCGTGACTTCTTTCTTGTAAAAATACCAAGTCTTGATCGTACCATAGACTGATCGCACAATCAGCAAAATATGTGTTACGCCGAAGCTAAACTACCGCTATGTTCTTGCGTCGACTGGACGCTTTCAGTTATGACTCACATTGACTTTCTGTTGTTTTTTGACCCGATGTTTAGTGTCATGCTCAAATATTTTGTTCGTTTTTTTGCGCGGTGCACAACATGTTTGCTTACATAAAGCTGCAAAATATCTCGATCTCTATCTTTACATTTCAGGTTTATACTCTTTAAGCGATTTTACTATGATAACGATTTAGTGAAATTAGGTAGAAAAAAACCTGCTATTGTGGTTAAAGAGCTTTCTAAAAATGAGAACAACAAAGTGAAATAATGGAAACGCCTTTGGATTTATTAATGAAAGCAACTCACTACGTGGAAAACCAACAGCAAAGTAACAATTTGAACAACGCAAATGGACCTTCAAATTCAAATGCCGTTACAAATGAAGACAAACCGATAAAAGAAAATGGACATGCAGGTATAAGTATTGCAGTGTGTGCTCTTCATAGAAACAGTATATAATTCTTTTCCTATTCTCTGTTTAGAATGGCGCTGTTGTAAGTTTTTGCCTGTGATTATTTGATTAACCTACCGAGCTCTGCTGCGGTGGTAACATCCTTTACTGTTTCAATTTTTTTAGTGTGATACTTCATCCTACCAATGAGGCAACTGCGAAATATCGGTATTTCATGTCATGATTCTAATTACAGTATGTAACTGACAAATTCAAGAAGCTTGCGGTAGTGATGTACACGTCTTTTTTCAGAATTGTAAAATATTCATCCTATTTCCATCCTGAATTTTGCTAAACAGATGTATTCTTTTATGTTGTTCTGAGTTTACAGTGTGTTTTTGGGTTAGATTGCGCCAATTGTATCTTTCTATAGATGTTCTAGCAAAACTGGTCAACTGCTTATTACACTTTTTATTCCAATTGGTTTGTCCTGTTGTTGGTGCAATAAGCGACAAGGTTATTTTGAGAAAATATGACAGAATAAACATTAACCAGACGTATCGATTTTTGTCTATGTTAAAAAACCGTAAGATATCTTCTGTTTATAATAATATAGCATTGGCTAATGGGTTATAATTTGTCATGCTGAGATATTAACCCCAATGGTTGTTATTACATCATCGTCGACTCCACAATTACAATGCTTTGTCTTAACTTCTCGCTTTGCTATCTAGCAATAGGCACTTCCAGTTACACTTTCAATGGGCTGATTCAGCTCTCAAGTAGGCAACAAGTACTGTCATGTCGAAATGAGGTAGCCAAATGTATTGATTTTTGCCTTTCTTGTACTGGTTTTATATTTAGGTAAAAGGTTTGTAGAAACAACATGGAAAAATTTATGTAGTTCGCTACGTCCACATGCAGTGCTGGTAGTTTTAGTTGAAACTTTTTTTTATGTTTTGAACTGGCCTGGTCATAGCCAATTCTAAAAAACTTTTGCAGTTTCTCTTGTACCACATTAACTAGCACGATGCAGAGCATGGTTCAGTTAGACACACATGTTCTTCATAAGAAATGTGGATTTCGTCAACCCTTTTTTGAAAAGACGTAAAGCCATGTTAAACTTAGCATCCGAAGACTATGAAAATTGATATTCACAGCTTTCCTGCTTGACATACAGCAATTAAAGGGACAGTGTGAAGCCTCCACTGTGCGTGGTAGACAGGTAGGCAGGTGACGGCTTGACTTGAAGACCGAAAGGTCACTTCGCTGTCTCCTGGCCAAGGCAACTTGGTGAATAAAACTATAATTACAATTGTATCTGCTTGGTAATACTTGGCCAGTTACTGTGCAATTTTGTATCCGCATCAGTAGTTATGCTTACTGTTACAGCAACGGGTGCTCATTATGCTAAAAACAGTAAAAAGGTTGACGAACTTCATTAAAAAATATTCGGTCCATATGGTTGTTTGACCTCTTTTCATCATCACCAAGTGCCTTCGCTGATTCGGAGGTTGGTTGCCGGCTGCCTCCACAAAGTCCACATTCTTCTGTCTTCAGCCTTTGTTTGACTTCTTCCATGTTGGCAGAATTCGACCCTTTTTGACATCATCTCTAAGTTCTTTGTTTTGTGCCTTGTGAGTGCTCATGACAATACTAAGGTGCGTCATGCTCCCAAAACTGACGCACTTAGCAAGTAACAGCTTTAATGACTTTCATTAGTCGCCTTGAAAGGCTTATTGGTTGTCGGTGATAGGCGACTTGGCAAAGAATCCCAAGTACTAGGCTTATTAGGCTGGATTACGCCATATCGTTAATACTATCAATGATTAAACTGCGATAATTAACACCGTAGTTTTCCTTGATTAAATACATTGTTTAATTATTTTCAGTTCACTAACGGCGTTCTTTTTTAAGTTATTGTTTTGCCTCGTTTACAGATCGTATTGCGTCGCCATATCGCAAGACAACTACACCAGTCCAGGAGGCAGTTTCTCAACACTATCTCAACAAACAACACAATCCTGCGAGACGCACTTCTGCCCAAGGTAAGATTTCCTAAAAACTTGACAAAAGAGACAATAGTTATCAAGAAGTTATTGCAGAAATGCAATGGTTCCGATATATCTTCGAAACGGAATAATTTTGTAGTTACTTCAATCACTTTTAAGCTAATTGGTTTCGTTCTGGGCAAGCATATATTCAGCTCTTAGTCAACGGTTTTTAGTAAATAATTTTACTGTACTTCAATTTTAGGTTCACATCCAAGAAATAATATTAATGTACTGAAAAATTTATCACTAGCGAATTTTCACGATAATAAGCAAAGACTAAATTGTTGTTTTAAAAATTTTTGCCACAAATATAACCAATTAACCATTAACTATTTTTGCTGAAAGAAATCTCCATGAATTAAAAAAAATAGATTATTTTTTTCCAAGTTATCTGCAAGATTCCATTACAGACGCACAGTATTATGACAACATTTCACGCTTCATTTCAAGCAGCTCGTGTCAAAAGTGATTGCGAAATTTCAAGAATGTCAAGCTTCAAATTCTTTTGTGCTGCATGCACCGTGGATAATGGTCTGATTCAGCCGTGAATGTACTCTGCGTAACCGGTACTTAACTACCGGTACCTTAAAACACCTTAAGTATTTTTAATTTTAATTCGGATCTGTTGGTAAGGTTTGTAAGCAAGGCGAAAAATACTAATCACGTCCTCTGTTTTTAATCTTTGATTTTATCACAGTCTCTTGCAAAAGCAGTATACTAACGTTTATTAGCACTGAGGTTACTACTTACGTTGGGTTAGCTATCGCTGTTTGAGATACAACACATGTTGAGTATCCCTTGCATTCATAGAAATGCAGTTTTGTTACCGTATCTACGATGTTGTAAGATCAGTGCATAAATAAAATTTTAAGAATTAGATATCGGTTTCATACGCATTAATGTAAATTTTCGCAGCTAACGCTTAAATACTCGACAAGTCTAAATACTCCTAAAGTCCTGCCCATAATCGGCATCACTTATCGCCTCGCGCCTAAAGCCCAGGTCCAGCTGTACTATCGCTTGCCTAATCGATCCTTTGTAACGTGAATAATGCAAGATTAGTTTCACCTGTACTCTCGTAATTACAAGAGCACTTAGAGCAGGTTACTTTTTGCAACTGTTGGTGATTTATCAAAGTTACCTGCCATTTTGAAAACTACTGTTTACCCTGTCGGTTTTTGGACCTTCAGCAAAATCACGAGCTTTTCGCTTAGTGAGATGCGCCAGTTTATGACATACCTTGATGCACATAGTGTGTGCTGATAGCTTTTTGAAGTAAATTTGTACTAGTGACGCAGCATATTTGAAGATAATACTTTGACCATGAATCGCTAAAGGCTATTTTTTATACATTCGTGGCTTGTTTGCTTTTAAAGTCTGCATTGTAGAATGTAGATAAAAACATTTTCTTCTCCATTGTTTAAGTTTATGGATTAAATAGCGCATGTGTTTTTACCTCATTAAAGTAACCCAGAACGCAAGCAAAAAATAAACAAGTTTTTGCTGTTAATGCAATCTCCAAGCAGCCCACATTTGTTCATTTTTTTCAGAATGGGTCAAGATATTGCTTAAAATTATGGATTTAGTGTTTTGGGCAAAGGTTAAAAAAGTCAAAATTACTCCGCTAGTTTTCTGCAAAAAAACAAACGAAGCAGCTTATATACAGTTTGAACTTGATCTGTGACCAGTGTGACGCAACAGCAGAAAATTGCGGCATAATTTGTAAATACAGTGCTTTGCCGGTTAGATCAGTATTGAATACCGGTAGGCTACGTAAAAGCGGTAAAATGCGCAGGCATCAGGTAAAAATGTCAGGCTAATATTACTTTCAAACAAATCTCAACTCAACCAATGCCATTAGATTCCTACTGGTCTCTTTACCCCGTTACCGGTAGGCTTATTAGCCTGTACCAGACCAGTTGACTGTACAAAACATCATTTTCTACTGTATCTTTCCATTGTTTTTCGGTTTTAGTCAAATAATTTGATTAATGAACCTCTAAATTTTAAGGCCAAGCCTGCAATGGCCCTAGCTAAACCAGTAATTGGCATGCAAATATACCGAGTTTAAGCGAGTCCTGCTAAACACCTGTGACCCTTCAGTTAGTGATGGTAATTTTTTTTTGTCGAATCGATCAGTGATATTTCAAATGATGTCACTTAGTAACGACGTAACGGAGAGTAATAATTTTTTGTAGCTTACTTTTTACCAAATTCAAACATCGTTCTGCCCATGTTTAATGGCTTATTGCGTTACGTATTTTCTGTTAAAAAAATTACATATTTTTAAGAAAAAATTATCTACGGTTGGGATGTAAAAGATAAACTGTTTTTTTGAGTTTGGAAAAAGGCTCCCCAAGCGGACTCAAAAGTCTTGAAATCTAAAAATATAAATCGCAATTGGCAGCATGTATAAAATCCGGTTTCTTGAAAGTTTGGATTTCAGTGATACACCTTTTAAATTGCCTACTTTAGAGATGAAATAACCCTTATTACACGGGTGACCAGGCCTCTATAGCAGCACACGAATTTGAGCTGGTTTGACGCTATATGAAGCTACTATATAGTAGTTATAAATACAGGTAGTCTGGTGGGTATTATCGCTTGCCTTAAAATATGCCCAGCAAAAGATTCAGCTGGTATTTAGTTGTATATAGCAATTAAATAACTTTTTCTCGTACGTTTCATCATTCAGTGACTCTGTTTAATTGTTTTATTGTCGCTTTTTATGTGGAAAGTGGCACCAATACGATTTGGTTTAACTACGTAGTCAACAAGCTAATATAAACTAATGGATAACGATAGGTTTAAATACCAAATGGCAAAAGCTATTTTAAGCTAATGGTAACGTATTAATCTCAACTAAGTGCGTAGACCGATTGATTGTAAATTGCTTAAAATAACTTGATTCTTTTCGACTGAAGTTTGACTCTCAAACCTAACTGGCAGCTAAAATTGAATATACCTAATGTGACTGCAGCATGCTCTCGCGCTTAAATGCATAGTCAGGCAAAATGCTTCTCTAAAAATAGAATCGATTAATTTTGCATATGGTATTTGTCTGATCGATTATTTTATTAACGTGGAGTGTAATGACTACACAATCTAGCGTTTTTTAGATATAAGATAAAAATCAATATTTCCAAGCGACGTTGTTATTCAGGGGTGTGAATTGTTGGGAGTAGAATGGGGTTTAAAAATGTGCACCAAGTTTACGCATAGTATCCGTTCCGGCAACAGTTGAAAGGCACAAGCGATTTTCGGAAGTAGCAGTTGGAAGACACAAGCCTCGGTTGAACGGTTAGCCGTAGCTGTGGAATTTTAAATGACGATTTGGCATTTTTTACACTACACCTCTCTGTGCTAAATAGTCTAACCCAGTGGTTCCCAGCCTTTTTATATCGGCGGACCGGTAAAAACTAAACAAATGTTCACATACCGGCACCCAAAATCGCTATGGATATAACAAATACAGTTCCAATGTAGTTATTATCGCATTTGTTAACCACCGCAAAATAAATAGCACGATAATGCTGTAATGTTTTGGCACAGGCACATAGCCAGAAATCTGGAGAGGGACTGTTTCGGGGGTCTGGGGGCGGAGCCTCCAACGCTAAAAAAATATCTATTTTTTGCAAAATAACTTGATTATAGGTCTATGTTGATGAAAATTAATGTATTTAAAACATGCCATAGAAATTAGCAGTGCGAAAACATAATTAAACTGGTTGCATAAATGGGCTGTGTGAGAGGTGACTAATGGTAAAACTAAAATTCAGTTTTCTTATTTAGAAGCCGGTAAGTCATAGAATTCTGCAGTCCAATATAACTCACAAGAAATAATATATTTCGTCTATATTTTATAAAGAATGATAATAGAGGGGCTAATGGTACGAGATTTGAGAGAAGCAATAAGTGCTTGACTAATACTTACTGAATAGTTCCCCCACCGCCATGGCTACGCTACTGTTTTGACATATGTTACGCATTTGAATGCAACAATTCAACAAAATGTCAGTTTATGGACGTATAGTACAATATCAGAGTTATTGGGAAATTTGTTGCTGTTTCGATGCTAATATGAGAGACAAGCGAGGCAGCAAAGAAGTTTTTTAAACATGCAGCTCTGCTTCAGCATCCAATCAATTTCACTGCTCTGATTTGAATTGAGCCTGAGCTGAAAAAATTCTCTTAAGTAGCTGGTTGAAATTACCATCAACAACTTGAGATGGATATTCGTTTTCGAGAGATCTCCAGAATTGAGACAACGATTTTTTTTATCTTGAGTACAAAGTCGAATCGCACATAATTTCATCAGTTTTTCTTTTTCCTAAGGATTACGGTTACATGTGCTGACATCTTCGACAAAATGTAACAAGGAAGTAGAAAAAAGCCAGTTTTGCCAGACTAAAAATCAGCCAAACATAAAATGAGTTTTTTTAATCAATAAAAGCATTGCAATAATGTGTGCAAAGAAGATATTTTGTGGACTGGCAAAAAATTTACGCCGACCGGCGGTTGGGGATCACTTGTCAAACCTATAGCTGCATATCGGCTCGTTCTTTTATCTACTTCTCTTTCACTCCAATTTCTCTTCCGCTAAAGTATGATGGCATATGTCTGCAGGCTGCGGACTTCTCGAAATAGTTTTTCCAGGTATTTGAGGCTTGGAATGCATGTATACGTAGTGTTGTCACTTTTGAGATGTGAAACTTTGACTTTGTTACCATCAACAGATCAATCATTGAAATGTATAAAAAAAAGAGAACGTCCAACTAAGTTAAAGAAATATATTGCAAGATAACATCAAGAAAGAAGAATGTAATGAACAAATGAAGAGAAGAATACATGAAAATGTAGAGGAAGAATTTTGTTGTAAGGCCTGCCTTGGAGACAGATTAGTTTAATGAAGCAGTGTTTAATTGAATTAGGTTGCCTCAAAATCACTGCTTTTAGAGTTCCCATTTGCCTAAACTCGCACATTAAGCGCAAGTGTAGGTTGATTTGTTCATTTGGCTGTAAATTTAGTAATTAAAGTGTATTTCTGTCGGTTTTGAGTTTGGTTGATTTGCGCAATAAGTTTGTCACTATTCTCTTAGATTGAATTGCGTGTTTGTATAAAGTAGGTCTATATATAGAGTGTGGTACAGAGTGAAGTTGTTTTTGAGATTATTTCGCCTCAAGGTTTCAAATTTGAGAAATACAAGACGCTGCTTTTGGTTGAAAGCTCAACATTTGTTATAGTTATTTGAGAACCCAAAAAAAATAAACGCTAGATAAATGTTTGAATATGTCTAACTGTTGTTTTAGGTATGCGAGGCCGAGTTAATATAAATTGAAGTAGGTCTCGTTTTCATTCGACGGTTATTTGAATTATGTGATTTGTGTTTAAATTATCCGTTCTTGTTTTACCACTGTCTGATTTTAATGTCTGTGGTTGAGTTGATGGTGGAATTCTGGGTTTTGCAACGTAAACACCATTTCGATTTTCGAGAAATAAATTTTCGCAAATTAGGTTTGGTCTTATCCAGCCTCACAGGCACGCTACCAGGATTATGCTGAGGGAGAAGCCTCCCCATAAACTAAAATAGTTATATCCGAAAAATGGTCCAGCTTACGTCGTTACTCTAGATAAATTTGGTTGACGTTTGCAGAGTTGTTGCTGTAGTGCAATGGTACAAAGCGTAATGCAGTTTATTTGTTTTGGAAATTTTGCTTTTGTTAAACGTGCATAAACCTTTGAAAAGATTATTCACCCGATAAAGTCTCACTCAACACAAGTTTGGTTTTTCTGAGAGCTAGTTATAGGCTCACGTTTCAAAACCAATAGTGGTAGAAATTCCAGTTTGTTTAATTACTCAGTTCCTTTTTCCTGCAAAAATTTTCCGTCTCGCGGAAGCTTTATTATTTATGGCTATTTGGTTGCACACTTTCTTCTCTTCAAGGCCAACAATCTAAATAAAGAAAAACGTCAAATTCTTCCTCACTACAAACTCGTTCCAAACCGTTCCTACGCGCTTGCAATGCCTCTAGACCAGTGCTCTTCAACTAACAGTGTATATTGACGGGAATAGCGCAATTGACTCTTTTCTAGAACACAATAAAGATGCCAAACTTGCGTGCAAAATTCGCCCGTAAGTTTTCCTATTCATTTTTTATTAGAATAATGCTCTTGTAATGTAATTGTTCATCACAAAAATTCATTGCAGTTGCGCAGCCATGAAAGGGGCTGAAACTCACCTTCTGAGCCAAGTCACTTAGCAAATTTAACCTAAATATGCCAGCTTTTAAACGTATTTTGGACTTAGTAAGTAAGTAAAGGGGGTGGAGCAATTTAAATCTTTTCCTTGCTCAAATGCTTTAGCAATGATACTAGCAACCTTTTTGGTTACACACCTGCGCGCTAAATTGCCAGTTTCCAGTATAAAATTAATTTCATAATTTAAAAGATTGGACTGATCACTTGGTGTTTACTTTCTGCGTTTAATTCTTAACACTGCTCTTTGTGGGGCATAGGAAAATTTTTTGAAAGTTTGTAAAAGGTATACAACCACAAAAAAGGTTGAAGAGCACTGCTCTTGGCGATTGTTTTCACTGAAAAAAGACAAAACACCTGGGAAACGGATCCACATAAATCATCCCTCTACCCAAATGATTACTGGACTCCCCAAAGAGAGACTTTCTGAAGTTGCCACAACCGTGTGAGATTAGAAACTGGTAGCTGCAGTGTTGATAAATAATCGGACAGCAAGCAAAATCAATATGGTTTGTGAAATTTTTTGGCTGTGATTTGAGATTATAATAGAATTAGATGGGTTTGCTTTATTCTTCGTGACTCAACTGTCGCAGAGATTTCAAAACTCAGTTTCATGTTCACCTACTTGGCCATTTTCAGTCGGCAACATTGGGGTTTAAATACCTGTGCTGCCATTGTAGCGCATCGCTGGTTTCTGTTACAGTGTAGCGTCGTAGTATGACAGCGGTCTGCGATGCGATGGCACAAACGGTAATTAAAGTCTTTGTTACCCAGAAAAATAGTCAATGTGCTAAAGTTGGGAGACACGTTGTGTTTCGGGTAGATCTCTAAAACAGGTTGGTCAAAAAAAGCGAGTTAACCCAAATTTAATCTGCTGCCCTCTATTAATGCGTAAATCATCGTGGTAGGAAGTGCGTTGAACACTGTATGAGTAAAATGTAGTGGCACAAAAAGTAGCAGCAGTTTATTGTGTTGCCAAGCTCACAATTCGAAATGCCCTGGTGGCTTTAGGTCGGCGATATTTGAAAAAATCTAAAGCCTCAGAAAGCATTCCAATGCAAGTCGTGACATCTAGTGTAAATCATGCTAGGTTGTTAAAAGCGCTAGGCGGAGTCCTTAAGTTGTGGCCCATATTGTGATCTTTAATTTGCTTTTTTCAGAGTTCTTAGTGTGTTTGTTTTCGAATGTTATGGATTTAACTTGCACTAACAGCGAGATCAAGACAGTATTCATAAAGTTATGTTAGAATGTTTGCTATCAGCTTACCTACAGAAGTACAGATACAGAAACACCAAATAGATAGTAGTCGTGAAGCTTCTTCATAAAAAGTGTTTTGCAAATTCTTTGCAAAGGTTGACGAGAGTATAAAGAATACAGATTGTTGAATATTTTTTGGCTTAAATTGATAGAGCTATAAACATTTTGTTTCGAAAAGATTCAAAAAATACATTGAATTGTAAGCGCAGTCGTTCTGATTTTGTGGCATCGCTGTCAAATCCGCTTATCGTTCGTTTTCTAAATTACTTAAATCGGTTTTGTTAGCCTTTTATGCCTATATAAACCGATAAATAGTGTGAAATTTTTTAAACCAACTTTCACGATATAAAAATAGGTTTAAATCTTAACGCTTTGGGCATACCTACACATCAATTAGTAGACGAGGAGTTACTTTGGATAAAATTCCAGACGCTAAAATAATATTGATGAGAGCTTGTGAACAACAAGCGGTCATCCATGTATGGCAGCAGACGAAAAACTTTTTTTCATTGATCTAACAAAAGTAATTGATACGGTCAACCACATGGTACTATAGTTTTTCCTGCAAATCTAGCATTAAGGTTCTAGTTGAAAATTTTACTGTGTACAACGTTCTTTTTTAAATAATGCATTGAAGCTACTCTATTTTGTTAGAATTTAAAGAATGCCAAAATAATTTAATAGCTCAAAAAAACTTTAGTGGAATTGCAAGTATGACCACTGAGCAATAGCTACCATTTTTCACGTAAAACTAAGCTATAGACTGCATTTTTTTGCCTCTTGCATTTTTTTTCATTTCATATTTTTGCTTAAAGTAATTATGGTTCCATCTAGATTCAATGAATGAAGATTTTGTTATTGATATTGGTGTCATATATAGGCTATCCATTATTAACGAAACTTTTCTTACAGGGTGAAACACACCCAAAGCTGATAAGCTTTGACTATAGGAAAACTTTGCCATCAGATATCATTTCATCGTGAAATTTATCCTCTTGAAATCTGACGTAGCAAGCAGAAAAACTGAAATAAAAATTGCACCACACATGATTTAATATTAGTTTTCTTCATTGATTTCCCACAACTTTGCTTTTTTAATATTTTTTCTGCAGCTTAAAAGTGAAATATTTTCCATCTAATTTTTATAGGGTTGAAGGTAGATAGCTTACGTATTTTTTTATATCTTTACCAAGTGTTCGTGATAATTGCAGTCACAAGCCGTAGACTAGGAGATATTGCTGAAAGAAGAAAATGCATCATAATGTCTTCAAATATTGTCTTTTCACCCAGTTAAAAATCTTTGAAACAAGAAAGGTCGTTTAGAATAGAACTTCAGAAAGAACTTCTTTTGCAAGCTTTCAAAATCTGAAATTGCACGTTGTAGTCCATTTTGCATAAGAGTCAGGGTGAATTATTGTAAATTAAAAATAAGTGTCTCCACCTTGCCCTATTGCGCTTTTTGGAACGTAAACACTGACAACTTTTGTTTAGTGGTGCGCGTGCCATATTGCTTTGATGAATATTCCTGTTTTGATCGGTACATTCCATGTCTACAAATGTGTAACAGTACTCTGAAAGGTCGCCTTCATTTGTCCCTCCTTAAATTAACAAAATTAAGATGTCAAAGGCGAAGAAGTCGGAATGACATTCGGCTATTGAATTTCCTACGCGATTTGGCGTCTTAAGAATTTGGTGGACCAAAATTAGCAGCCAGTAATTTCAAAATCAACTTCTGAAGTTTTTCCGTAATTATATATTTTACCGGCTAGCACGCACCTGTGCTACTTAGCTGTGCCACGTCAAAGGCGTCACTTAAGTTCAGTATTTTAAGATCGGTGGTCATTACGACAATGAGTTTGTAAAATTAAAGGTATTGCTTTCGGTAGAATTTTTGCTTTGTAGTTTTGAAAGGTTACCAATGGAGGACTTTAAAATCTTCCAAAAGAAAATGCACAATTTTGAGCGAAACTAAAAAGAAAAATTAAATTTCACTGGGGAATCCCGTAATTGAGATGTATTTCAAAATGCGATGCCCGAAATACTGTATTTTTTACTCAGCACACCTTTTATGGTCTCGTACAAACCTTCCAGTACGCAGTTTAGGAAATGATTGCTTAGCTGTCCGACTATTAAACGTGGGAAATTTTCCTTCGGTAACGTTGCAAATCGTCGAGAACAAAGCGCTTGTAACGAAAGTTTAGCTGTTGTCTGATGCCCAAATTACAGGCTGAGAATTACCAGGTATCGCTAATTACAAGCTTGGAATTAAAGCGGAATTGTTGCAACGATGTGCATCGAGCAAACAAGTTGCTAACCGTAGTTTACTCCAAAGCATAGCAAAGTAATGCTTCTACAAATTTAAGTTATTGCATCATCTTTATTTTGTTGATTCGGCAATTCTTGTCGCACTTTCGTACTGCTGCAATTGTAGCTACACAATCTGAAAACGATCTTTTATCTCACCTAGAGAGCAAATAGCCAGATATTTATTCAAAAAAATATTCAATAAAGTTGTCGAAATATTGCTACATGATTGTGGCAGTTTTGCATAGCTTAAAGTTCTGTTTGGATATTTGTGAGAAGATTATATTCACTAAGGTACAAAAGATAATGAAACTGATAGAAATAAAAATAAAAACTTCATTGAAACGATAACGTAGTTTATTTAGCTACGTCAAAATCTTGACTCGTTTGGATGTGTTAATTCAAACTCATAATGTATTGTGACTGGAATAAATCGCTTACGTATACCAAAGGTCGAATTAAAGCGTCTGGATGGTGTAATTGTTTGTTCTCCGTTGAACTTTTCCGATTATAAATGGGCTAGCCTTTCACAAATAGATTACGCATCAAGAACGATCAAAACGACGTAGCAATTCAGATCATTGGTTGCACGGACAGGTGTTTCCGTAGCGTTTGATCACTAATCAATAAATAATCATTCCTTTTTGAGCTAGTACGGCTCATATCCATTTGGAACAAAAGCGCAATATCATTTCCCTTTCGAGCTTTAGTGAGTGGGCTTCATAGTATTGCAGTTGGCATTGGACAATGACCGCATTGAGGTTTTGGTTTGAAGTAATGACACCTGAGAGAGCATTTCTAGCCAATTGTGCACAGACCACCCTAGTAGTAGTAGTAGTTCAGAAAATCAAGTGCAAATGCAATATCAGAATTCAGCCTTTTTTGATGCTGTGTATCAGCAACAATGCATTTTTTATTCGACTGAAGTACGCCAGCTAGGTTTATCTATTTTTGCCCGAAGCGTTGTAGAAAAGATGAAGTAATTTACGGTAATAGCATGAATGTAGCGGAAAAGAGTAACTTATTAAATTTTCCGCTGCATTTGCTTAGATCCCATTAGCATGTTACATGAGTTTGGAACTCTGTTTGAAAAAGCATGGTATATATTAAGCAATTCTTGGGTAATTGTTTTTGCAGGTCATCAAAAAGTAATAATGAACTCTCGTAATGCAAAAATAAAAATACGTTCGTCCGAAACATGTTGAATATCGACTGGTTGTTATGTATTGCCTTGATTTTAAGTGCATTGATCATTTCAAATAAGATTGAAGAAAGCTCTTTAGCTTTAATGTTATCCAAAACAAAAAAGAAATGAACAAAAAAAAACAAAAAAACAACAAACTAATGGCTCTCGCTAACCTTTTCGCATGTTTAAAAAGTTTGGAAATTGTCTCGATAGTCCAAAGATTTATTTGGAATTGATGTTGTTAAGATGTCAGTTTTGATGGATTTACGTTGTTCCAAGCTCTTGGTGTCAGTGTGGACAAAGTATTCAGCAAGACCCTATCAGGTTATCATATACCCTGTACAGCATTTCCAAGCTTGCTATGGGAGATTCAAGAGATAACAAATGAAGTTTCTCCCAACCATTTGCTTCCCAACTGGGACATTTCGATGATTGGTAATCGATCAGATAGTACTCCCACTCAATGTTTTTCGTTTGCTGTTTACTGCAAAACAATATATTAAGTACACCAGTCGAGCGGTAACGCGTTGGTCTCTGAAGCGGGAGGTCTGAGGATCAAATCTCGGGCAGGTCAAATCGGACACCGTGTTGCCAACGGCTTGCCACCGTTGCAACATTTCGAAAGAAGCTGTGTTGCCTGGGCGCAATGACGCGGAAATGGGCCCTCACAAACTTGTTACACGCTTCGGCGTAACACAGCGAGTACCGGTATAAAGAAAGGTATGATTTGATCTATTATCGTGCTGGTACGAGTTTTTCGGAAAATGTTTTGTCTGTAATGACATGCAGGACTTGCAGTCATATATTGCGTAATCATAATAGATCATAGATTTAAATTTACCTGGAACACAATGCTTAAACCAATTTAAATTTAACTGGAACACAAGCGATATCCGAAGACCGCGAAAGTATCTAACTTTACTGGACTAACGAACTTCACTATTACGTTAAGCGTGTTTGTGGTTGTTGATAGTCCGATCTGAAATACATCGCTTTCGAGTTTCATAATGTTCCATTAACTTGATCAAGTTTTTGTGGCTAACGGCTTTCAAAATTTAAATGTCTAGAAAAGGTATTTATAAATATCTATCAGCCCTCGTTTCAACTTTTAGGGAGTTAGTGGAATTTTCACTTAGCAGCGCGGGACAATTGTTAAAATTGCGGTTACAAACAAATCCCTCGTTAAAACAAATATTTCGACAGTAGCCTTTTGCTCCGACAGAAGCAAAACTTTTGATCTGAAAATGCCAATATGATTTTCGGATTTTCTAACGTACATTATCTTGACCAGAATTTCACACGCTATGCTAAATATCAAATCTACACCCTCAACTAGCCACTGCAATATTTTTTTTAAAGAATTTCATATCAACACATGTATGAACAGTTTTAGGAACTCAATTTTTCATATCAATTTAGGAACAAAAAATCAAATTCTTAAATTAATAAGTGATATTGCAGAGTCTAACTTTACGATGACTTCACATTGAAAACTTAATTAATTTACTCAACTCCATGCTTTCCAGAACCCTAGTTGTAATGTTTAAAGTCAAACCACTATTTACCAAAAATTATTTATTTCTTTTGCACATTACGCTCTTTTTAGTTCATTTTAACAGCTATGAGGTTATTCGCTGTCAAAGTTTAAAGGTCTCAAACAGTTACTAAAATAATCAAGTAACGTCTACAAAAAGCTATTGAAGTTCCTAACAGTTTTTCACTCTATTACGTAGTAACATGGAGCGATCTTCAGAAATTCCAGCGAGTTTATTACATCAGCCAAACTTGACGCTAGAAATATGCACGCATTTTACTACTATTCTTATTTTGAGAACGCTATTTAGCAGTGCGACCCAACGGCCAACATATTGGATATTGCACAGTATATTGTATAAACCCATTATTCAGCGCAAAAGTTTTCTTAGTAAAATTATTCAAAAACTTTGAAGAGCAAGTATAAGATTTTTTCAACGTCACCAGTGACAGTTAAGTAAAAAAACTCGGCCATTCAGCTTAAATCTTACTAAACCATTAAGCTAAACTACTTCAACGTGTTAAATGTTGGAGTAATCCCATAAGTTTGACCTCTTCTACTTTTTGTGTTATCAATTGTAAGAATTTATAAGAATTTATTGTAAGAATTTATCTTATATTTTGAAGGTCCATTTGAGGGCTAATTGTCCAACATGGCATTGCCAAGTTTGGCATGTTTTTCTTTCTCTTTTATTATAGCCTACCAATACTGTTAAAATTTGATATGTGTAGCTGGAGTTAATCGTATTTAAGCTTTGATATTTTAAGGGTCCCATTTGGCATGGTCTCCTTAATGTAGTAAATTAAATTTTGTTATCTTCAATCTTTGATTCATATTAACCTATCCAATAGATTTGATTTGTTTAGCTTTTGTAGTTAATGGGGGAGGTGCCAACACAATTGGATGACCCCTATAGCATAAAATCCACAAATGTTTTCATATTATATTTTTACCTATCTTGAAAATTTTAATTGTGTAGCTTGAGTCGTTAAAAATTTTGAAGGATCGTTTGAGGAGGACTCCCCAATTGTGGGACCTGAAATAAGTCATATTTTATTTACCTATTTTGATTTTATCTTTCTTTTATATTTACCTATTCTGAAAGTTTCATGTGTCTAGCTTGAAGGTTGAAAAGTTTGAATTTTGAAGGTCCAGCATTTTGGTGCCCCAAATTTAATTTTGGCGTCCTTGTGTGGGGGGGATCCCTTCATTTTGGTATCCCCACATTTTATCTTTTCGGATTTGTCTATCCTGAAAATTTCATGTGTCGAGCATGAGTGGTTAAAAAGTTTGAAGTTTGGTGTCCCCATTTGGGGGACCCCCCTATTTTAGTACCCCCAAATTTTGTCAAATTTTATCTTTTCATATTTGCCAACCCTAAAAATTTCATGTGTCTAGCGTGTGTGGTTGAAAAGTTTGAATTCAGGTAGCCCTGTTTGAGGGGGACTCCCATTTCGGTACCCCAAAATTGTTTCAAATTTTATCTTGTATATTTACTTACCTCAAGAATTTCATGTGTTCAGCTTAGAAGGTTAAAAAGTTTGAATTTTGGAGGGCCCCGTTTGGGGGAACCCCCAATTTTAGTTAGGTTTAGTTTGTTTTTGATATCTACCCATTCCAAAAATTTGATCCATCTAGCTTTAATGGTTTAAAAGTTCAAAATTTTGGCGGCCCCGTTTGATGGGAATCCCCCATTTTGATACCCCCAAATTTTGTCTTTTGTTCATATTTGCCTACGCTGAAAATTTCATGTGTCAAGCGTGAGTGGTTAAAAAGTTTCAATTTTGTCAGCCCTGTATCGGGGGGACCCCCCATTTTGGTACCCCCAAATTTTATCTTTCCTTTATTTTACTTATCTTAAAAATTTCATATCTAGCTTAAAAGGTTACAAAGTTTGAATGTTGGATGGCCCGTTTGGAGGGAAACCCCCATCATGGCACCCCCAATTTTTGTTAGGTTTGGTTATTTTTAATATCTACCCATTTCGAAATTTTGGAGGACCCAATTGAGGGGGTTTTCCCAACCTGGCACCCCGGATTTCAGTCGCACAGTGGTCCTCCCTGATATTTTAAATCGCTCAAACTTTGAATACAGTGCGTTTAGTGGTTTAAAAGTAGATAGCGGCAGAAGAAAAAGAAAAAAAAAAGTAAGAAAAGAGATACAAAATAAGGAAAATAATTTTCAAGTTGGGGTAAACGAACATAACCAAAAGAAAGGTGGTTGGTAGTGTGCTCAAAAACCGCGAATCGTTTTCATCAATATCGGTAATTACCGAGATATATCGGTTCAAAATCGTCAACTTTTTGCCCATTTTCGGCCTGTAACATTTTAGTCACGTGACCGGGCGCCCCAAACATGGTTTGCGTAAAGCATTCAAATCAGCTTTGCACGTCAAGTGGTTTTTGAGCTATAGGCAAAATAATTTTTGAGTTATAGGCAAAATTTTCGAACCAAAAATCGCCGTTTTTTTAAGGCTTTTTTTGTCTCAATTCACGATCACGTGACCTCAAAAGTCCTCAAAATTGGTACACATGACGCTTTCATTAATTCCTATGTTGAGTCCAAATTTCAACGTAGTAGGTTTTACCGTTTGCTAGTTACAAACAAAATCAATCCTCATCTGCCAAAATTCGCAAACAAAACCAAAGGTGTTACGCGCTCACGCGAAGTCCTAATTAGGTGGTGCGGTTCGTCAGCCTTTCAAGAATAGCAGGACAAAGCTCAATTCTCGCGATAGAAAGGTGTTTCAACCTCTTTCGGTGAGGTTTTTCCCCGAAATTTTTTAACTGCAACGGTTGTTTAGAAAATAGCTATAGTCTGCCAGTTACGAAGTAGGTAGTATTTTAGGTGATTTATTTCCAGTTAATAAACGGTTCAGCGTGCTGTTATGTAACAACAGCCCTTTTTCTATATTATTACGGTCGGTAACTTCAATTCACGTCGCGAATTACCGTTTATTTATTCGTAAATCGTTAAATGTTTGCGAAATTCGAAGAAGTTAACGACTCTAAACTTATCTAAGTGTTAACTAGTCGATATTTTGTATTTAAAATTCGCATCAGAAATTAAGACATGTTTTTCAACGCAACAGCAGTTTCTTGGCTTGCAACGACTTGCATAAGAACGAGAATTAAATTTGCAGACAGGAAGTATGCAAAAATAAACCGCTTACGCCTATGCATTTACAATAATCCAGAATGCGTTGAGACTGGGGTTTCGGATTCATCCAAATTTTGGATTTTAAATATTTCCGATTTAAAAATTTTCAACTCACGAGGTACTCGTATAAATAGATTTGATCACTCGTTGTTGAAAAATATGGTAGAAAGCAGCCAATGCCTATACTAATCGTCTTAAACTTTCTTATCAGTCTGAACACTGTTAACAATATTATATAATCAATATTCATGTGTTCTATTTTTATGTTTTCTTATCTTAGATGACTTATCTCTTTAGTTAAACAACTCTTGCCTTTCAAAATGCACAGAAAAAAAAAGCATGAACGTGAGTCATCTTAGTTTTGTGCATGTCATTATCGGTACAAAGCTTTTCAGATATTCGTCGAATTGGTGAAACTTTTGCAATTATGAGTTGAATATCAATGAAATCTTTTATTATTTATACTCGCTGTAATACGCCGAAGCTTGTTACGAGTTGGCGGGCCCATCTCCGCGTCATTGCGCTTAGGCAACACAGCTTTTTTCGAAGAAATGTCACATCGGTAGCGAGCCGTCGGCAGCATTGTGTCTAACTTGACCGGCCAGAGATTTGAACCTCAGACCTCCCGTTCCAGAGACAAACGCGTTACTGCTCGACCAGCTGGCCGGTATGAGTTGAATATCACCAAATAAAATTCATCATACTGTAAAATGTAAATGCAAGCATTGCTATTTGGCACTTGATGGTATGTCACTAAGTTGGATTGCATTGCTATGCGCATATGAATGCGATAGTCAATTGTAAACAAGCTAGCCGCTCTTCTAAATATAGTTTACACATGAATGCTTCATCACTTTGATTGAATACCCTTTCCTGCTATAAATGTTGAAGTGAAATGCAATTATAAATGGCAGTCGTGCTAGATTTTAATAGCCTTTGCCGCAATAGCTGCAAAAAACGTGGAAGCGCAATTCATATTTGAAGTGTTTCGATTAATGCTATTTGCATGTTAGCTTTATTGTGATAACACGCTGTCTGACAGCATTTGACTTTTTGAGATAAATTTCGTTGGCATATCGTCGTTCAACGCCGAGTCTTAAGCCCATGGCGTATTTCCATCGCCACAGTTTTTCCCGAGCTTCACCTTGGCATTGACATGCTTTTACCTGTTGTAATGTAATGTACTGCACAATGTACATGGCCTCAGGCTCTGTTTTATTTGCACCGCACTAGAGATCGTGAATGTGCATGGTTTTGCGCGTGTGTGCGCTTTCGATTTGCACGAATGCACGTCCAATACACTCACTTGGCTTAAGTTGCTACTTTAATGGCATTGCTCAAGCTGGCGTTAATCGTCGGTCAAAATGTAGAAGTGTTTTGAAGTGTGACTGTTGCAAGTGCGTGCTCTTTCAGCGTGCATAAGAAAACAGGTTTTAGCCAGTTAAGGAGTCAATTAGAGAAACTGATCAATTGCGACGGGTCGTTTGTGATTCATTTTGCCTAAGCGCCAAATTTTTCTTCATTTAGCAAAAGAGCATGTTATGTAGTACTTCCTTTTCAAAAGGTGCCCAATCAATGAGCTGCTTCAGTTTACATTTGGTCGTGTCAGTTTTGCGTAATTAATCGCTTTTTCACCATTACACTTATGATTAGTTAGTATGTGCTGATGTTATGGCGCGTGGTATATCTTGCTATGAATAGGGCGTTATGAAATTCTCCGAAATTCGGCTGCTACTAAATATTGCTTCCTCGGATTTCATAATGTGCTGCAACTGTCATTTCATTTGATCTTTTGACATTCAATGTGCGCAAAGAAGAACGCAAGCATGGCTTACAAACATTACGGAAGTTCTTATATTAAATGAAGATCAGAAAACTTAAATAGTGCAAAGTCAGTAGAGAGAAAAAGTCATACTCAGCTGAAAGAATATCAATGCATTAAGAGACGATTACGTTAATTGTGCTGAAACTCGAGAAGAAGCTATATGTTGTTCAGATGTTTTACATGTTTCACAAGATGAACAGTTTTGTTTGAGAGAGTCTACACTTAATCGATCAGAATCGCCATGATGTGAACATTGTCACAGGCTAGCGTTTCATCAGTTGATATCGCCATGAAATGTGGTGGTTGAAGTCGAAGGTTTTGTAATAATATCTGAATGCTATTCGAACGTTTATTTATAATTCCAATCAAGCTAAAACCTTATGTAATCATGATCCTGCTAATCTACAGTGGCTCAAAATTATGGCACTTTATGTGGGGGTGTCGTGATGAATAGCTTAGATTTTAAATGAGTAAAGAGTTTGAAATGTTCTTACCTTCAACTTCCTCACGTTGTCAATTCGTATGAAAATCAGGGTTTCTGCAAGAGCTCTCACGAGTGTCTTACTGAAAGCAGCGCGGTCTCAAGTTGTGTAGTTCAAGCACGCAAGCCATGCATGGCAGCATTTACAACGGGTCACGTTCCCAGGAAGTAATTACAAGTTGTAGTGCTCAGAAGTTGACCTGGTCCAATCATATTTCAAATGCGGAAGCGAGTTCTGCCAAGCAAAAGTAACATAATGCTTGTACAATGTGCATGTAACTGTTGGCTGTACTGTTTGTTTTTTCATCAAAATAGGCCTTGATAAACGACCAGTACAGCTTTGTAATAGTTTTCAGCGCGCAAACCGATGAGCATCTTGGGTTTGTCGTAGTTGTACATTATACCTGCTAGTTTATCAGAATAATACTGCAAGTTCAAGTTTGTTTATTGACGCCACTAAATGAACAAAAAACAAAACAGATATAGTGTTCTTATTAGTGAAGAAAGCAGCGCCTGAATGACAGCGAAGGGACCGCGAAGTCTTCGAGTCTGCAGCCACTCTGGAAAGCCATAATAAAAAATGTGGCATCTTTTTTCGAGCTACAAAGAAATGACATAAAAAAAACACAAGGAAGCAAAAACTAAAAAAAAAACAAAAGACAAAACAAGAGCTACAATAGTAATGTGCTGGCTACAATAGTAATGTGCTGCATTACTAGAAAATAAAGATGACTTGAGTGTAATAATCTTTTTTCTATGAATTTTGCTTTGAAAGAATTGACAATATTTGATTAAGATTTCGAACCTTTTAGAAGTTGTTTCTTTTGTATTTATTGTACTTCAAATAGTTATTAAGTTTCTTTACAGTTTAAGCGAATAAAGAGCTATGAAGTTTGAAATGACTGTGAAAGACACCAGTTTGACCGAAATTGCTGCTGATGACTAACCTTTCTTTCACTATGTGTTTTCTATTTTATTTACGTGTGCTATTGACTGAATGTAGAAAAGGAAGTAAAAGCTCATCCCACGAAAAAATAAGAATAAAACAAATAAAAGGTTTCGGTTTTCGCGCTGTATTTAAAAAAAAAAGAAATTAAATCTCGTTACCTGTTTAGTGTTCACCAGCAAATACTTCGTACAAAGTTACGTGAATTAGCTAGACTAAACAATCAAAAACTTGCTTAAAGCCAATTCAGCAGAAATTTCGATTAAGCTCTAACTTTCGATTAGAAGTAGGTTACTGTTCTCACGGACGTTTTTTGTTTAGATGAATCTGGAATTGATAGGAAACGAGAAAGTAATATGCGTTATACTGATGTGAGTTCTTCGGACGAGGCTACTGCTAACATGTCACAAATTAGTCGTAATGGAATTCTCCAGCAAATGTACGGAGTAGAGGATAAAATTCCATCCGCTTATCGTGCCACTGATTCTCCACTGAAATCTTCACCTCGTAAAAGATCTTCTTCGCCTAGTTCAAGAGTAGATTCAGAGCAACCTGCTAAGATGCAAGTGCCGCCACAGTTTAATCCTTTAATTGCTGCTGCTACGCCATCTGTTGGCCACCAGCTCTCTGCTGGTAACCCCGTAATACCGTTTATTCATCCTTTGTATTCCGGTCTTGATACTTCTTTGTATGCCGATGCTCTAGCTCGTCAAACCTTGGCTAACAGTGATGCAATTCGGTCAGGAGGTTCTCCTGCGTCTACGTCAACCACTCAAGCTGCAAACGACGCTATAACATCTCAAGGACTTTCTCGATTAATGTATCCGATGCAGAACCCAGCCTTGTTGATGGCTCAGCGAGCGCCGACAGCCAGTGGGCTTGCTTTACCTGAAATACCGATGGTCGTTCCGTCACAATTTGCAGCGGCATATGGGCAAACAACTGGTTTACTACCTCAACAACTAGCTGCTTGGTCGGCTGCTTCTGAAGCAGACAAGCGAATGATGGAAAGCATGGCAGCTGCTGCTGGTTTATCCACACAGAACATGCCAGCACAATGGCTGGCCAATTATCCGTATTTAAAAAACGCTTTTGCTGCCGCAAGCAGCGACCTCGCATCCAATAAAGACACTAACAGAAACGCTCAAAAAGCCTCCGTTCCTCCAGCTGTAGGGTTGACGCAGATTCCTCAAAATTATACTGCAGAGTTTTTGCTCAAATACCCTGAGGCTTTACACGCTGAACTTTTGAAACAGCATGAGCGAACATTAGCTTCTCAATCAATGTCGCCTGCTCCAGAGACAATTAAAAAGCCTGGAATATCTGCCCACCTTCCTTCTGTCAGCCTACCACTTCCACAAGACGCTTTAGCGGCTTCGTCTTTGACAAAACCTTCAATTATGGACTGGAAAGTTCCGGCGACTGCAGCTCGGGCTTTGAAACACGAAGGCGGGCAATCGAGCTTCGAAGTCCGGCCACCAATAGCGACAACTCGCCGAGATGGAACCTTCAACGAGAATCATGCTAGCCAAGCCAAAGTGGAAGAAGCGCGCCATAAGCTAGCAGCTGGTTTAGCTCAACGGTAAGTGATAATCGTTGGTAGAGTTCAATTTTATAATTATGGTATGAAAATGTTGCTTTTTTGCTGAATTCTGTTTCCAGCATTAAGTACGAGACACTACTATGGAGTTTACATTTAGCATGTACGAGTATGGATTCGGATAATTGCGACCTATAAAGCGAATTTATCTCCCAAAAGATCTAACCACCATCAAATGGTAAACAATTCCATTTGTAAAGTGAAATGAACATACAAAGGGGTCCGTTTTCATTTTTTTTCGTCGATTTATTTTTTCTTTTTCGAAGATACTTATTATATTTGCAACAAAGCGTATGGTATTTGTAACTAAATTTTACTAATACGTGCTGTTATGGAAATTAAGTCACAGCAGAAAGTGCTTCTCCGAAATAGGGCCTTAGGTAACTCAAATGTTTTGCTGCGGAAGTCGAGTTCAAGCGATAAAAGTGCGGTGCCATCTCTTGTACTTAACTTGTTTCTATTCACTAGTGATTAAAATTCCGATTGGGATAGATTAGGTAGCCCGCACGAACACTAGTGGTTCAATTCAATAAATTTTGCATGAAATTGAACTTGAGTTTCTAAGACCAACTAAATTGTCCATACTATTGAATTTTTTCTCAAGAGAAAAAACATGTTTGGAAACACTGGTAGGCTTCGTTAAGGTACCTGAGTGTGTATTTTGCTTGCTTGCATTGTCGATTTTGTTGCATTTTATTCCTTATCCTTTCGCTTAAAATGTGTTTGATGTTAGGAGATTACTTGGTAGCTGCAATAGCCGTGGGCTAATTACAGAAGTCGAGATACAATTTTGTTTAAAAACAACAAAAATTCCAATTACATGTTCATTTTTTTGCACTCACTTTTGCATAAGAACTTCTTTGTATATTAAAGATGTGAAGATATTTGAAAAATTTATTATCAAGTTTGTTTATAGTATTGCTGAGAACCGTTTTGAAGACAATTTCAAAAATCATGTCTGCTGTGTTTTGAGGTTGCGAGATTATACAAAAAGGTAGAAAATTCACGTAACTATGGGTTGTATAACGATATTCGTGAGCAACGATTTCAAATTGTAATTTTCAAGTGAAGAAATGCACAATTTCCGTTGAATGTTCATGATTGCTAAAAATGTCAATAAAAGCAAACGGATTTCTGTGGGCCATTTTTGGATTGTTTACAAGTTTTAATCATTACTTGACAAAAAAACCATTAGCTTTTAGTTTGCGTGCTTAAATTTGAGGTGGTGCCAAATAAAAAACAATCACCTTAGAATATCCTCCATATAATTTGATTCCAAATTGCATTTCCCTCTTCACAATAGAGTACTTCCAATACCATATCAAATTGAGGTGGCTTAGTTATTGAATGATTTCGCTATTAAATTTCAGCTCTTCAAGCTTAGAATGGGGTTGCGTGACATACGATACGAGGTTCAGCAACGCTGTTATAGCAGGTTATGCGTAACCAACAATACACAAGAGCGTGGAATAATACTACAGTGTTGCCTGTTTAAACCTCCGTTCGTCACACTATCACGTCATGTTTCTATATTTAGTTGAAGTGTTATTTGTTAGCTCAAGCGTTGGGCGACCACTGCAATCTGGCGTGAAAAACCTTCGAGCCAAGCGCAATATATTACGTTTTGAAGCGTAAGTGTCACCCTGACTTTGGTAACGGGCAAACGACCTGTCATATTTAATTTTCTGCAAATGTCGTTAATGTGTCGGCGCTTTTTGTATGTGACGTCATTCGACAACTTTCGCAAAAGTAAACGGAATATTTCTACGTTTAGGCCCAGCTCTGGAAGCGACGGCTATGTTGCTCGTTACAATTCCCATGACCGTCAGTCAACTTCACCGTTTACTTCTGAGCGCTGGGACTATCGCCGACGGTCACGTGACTTCTCGCCTCATTTATCCCCCAACTCCAGCGACAAATCAGCTAAGAAGCGGCCGGCAGAGATGTTTGGAATTCCGCGCGATTTGATTCCACCGGAGTTGAAAAATCACAGCCCGAGCACACAATCGTCCATTGGCGGGCTCAGACAATCGAAATCTCCGCAGCGAGCGACTCGAAGTCCGTTGGATCATCCAGTTGCTCCATCTGTGGCGAGTGGTTTGTTCGCTTCATTAGCCGGAAAAGCCAACGCGGTTGCTGGCGACAAAGACAATGCGGTACTTTATCCTTATATGCTACATCCTGCTTTGAGTGGCTATCCTTTACCCTTAGCATTGCCTGCGACATCCTACCTATGCCAGCCTGATATCAGCACCCCAGGTTCGACCAAGGCAATGGCGGATGCATTAACGGCTGCTGCACAAGTGAACGCGGCCGCTGTCGGATCACATCTTCTTAGGGCACAATTACCTCAAGAGGTAAGCAAATTGCTGGTTGGACTGTAGGTTCGTAATGAAATTGAATGGTTTGAATGTGAATGAAGTAAGCCATATACCGTAAGGATTAGCTGCTTTTGCAAATCTTATTGAAACGCAGTCAATCGGGTGCTATGCATTTGTTTTAAGGATTACAATATGTAAAGACGTAATGTGTCCAAATGATTGTTATTTTTGTGTGCTAAATGATATTGTTTAATTGATAATTAACGTTCGGTTTATGTAAATACCTTGTTGAGAGTTTTTGGAACGAGCTTTAGCTTGGCTCTAGGGCATCATTTATTATACTTAACATGATTGTTGTTTTTGCTTTTCAGTCTGCATTAACAGCTGCAGATTTAGCACGATGGCCAGGAATTTCCCCTTACATCCCTCTCCTTCAACATTCGCATCTGCAGGCTTTAAAAGCTTTTTCTCCTTCCTCTACTGCGACTGCAGTAAGTAATGGAATTCCTCAAGGGTCCGTTTTGGGACCTTTGTTTGTCCGCTGTTTTTCAGATCGGCATTTAGTTACAACTGCATGAAATGTGATTCGGGCTTTGAAGTAAAGACGATAGTTGATCTGATATGTCCGTAAATCGGGTTTAGTGTGATTTGATTGTTAATTAGTGGTAAAAATTCCGATACCGTTCATTTCGAAATTACTGTGTGATGGAATATTGCTGTTTTAAACTAGCATAATGCATGTCACAAAACAGCTTAATAAATGTATACGTTTTGAAGAAAGCTTCAGGTCTCAAGTATCAATCAAAACTATTCAAGTTGCGGTAAAAAATGAAGATAAATATTGCGGTATAGACACTAACATCTAAATGTTGGCGTTTTCTTGGAAAATTATTACTATCAAACCAACACTGTTGATTCGCAGGCATGTATTTGGCACATGACCGAAAGTTTTAGCAAAGTTATTTTTTAGGACTACGCCACAGCTGTCAAGCTGGCACAGCAAAACCTCCTTGACGGTAGAGACAAGGAAAGAGTTTCCAGTCCTTCTCATCCATCTCTGGTTTCTGCTCGACGCTTTATGCCAAATCCCAACATGTCTCCAGCACCTAAAGTAGCCAGAGCTTCGCCAGTTTTGATGCAGAACAAAACCAACGTAAAGAACCCGACCCAAGCTCTGAATCATTTGTATAAACCACGTTCTACGTCTCCAGTCCGTGGTCCAGAAGCTTTAGACGGACGTTTGTTCAAGCGCGAGACGAACTCTCCCGGAGCAAAGAGAACTCTTCCTTCTTCCATTAGTCCTCATGGCAATCCGAGAAGCACGTCATCCAGTGTTAGGTTGACTGAAGAAGAACGATCGCGATTGAAACGAAAACCAGCGGAAGACCTGAACGAGAAGAACTTTGCCAAAGAAGTGTCGAAGCGGAAGCGGGAGTTAACGGCAGGTAACGAACTGTGCAGTGTTCATTGCAATGCCATGTACTTTTTGCCAATGCCAATTTTATGGTAGGCTCTAGAGTGGTTTTAAACCTCTGTTTGAAAGAGCAAATGTTTTAGCTCCTATTTTCTTTTCACAAATTTGCGCATTTAACGTGGCTGGATTGAAAAAACAAAATAGCTTAGCTTGCCATGCCCGGTCCTACTACAAGAATTCATTCTCATTTAAGCTTAGCTTTAATTACAACAAAATAATTTTCCAGGCAACGAAAATTATGTAAAACCCTGGGGCTATGATATTAACCATTATGAGCCGATAGCACAAGTATTTGTCTTGTAAAGCGTACGTAGCTAGGCTAACTGTTGAATAAGTTGAAATTAATAATTGAAATTTTTTAGATATTTTACAACGTTTATATCTTAAAACATGATTAATGCCTAAGTATTTGTATTGTAAAGCGTACGTAGATGGGCCAACTGCTAAATAAGTTGAAATTAGTAATCGAAATTTTTGATATATTTTGCAACGTTTATCTCTTAAAACACGATTATTGCCTACTAATTAATTTGCCTTTGTCTCTCTGATAAAGTTTTTTAATTTTTAAGGCATTTCAGCAATTTTTCTCAAATTTTTGGAATAGTTATGAAGTTAAGCTTTGGCTGATTTATTCTAGTGACCTCAATCTTACAATTTCATACTCCCACTGGCTGTTCTAATAATGTTTTCTTAACCGTTACTTGGTGCAGTGGTTTGCAGCAACAAATTCCTCAGTTCGCAATCAGCGAAAATTGCTTTTTTTCTGGAATTTTTTATTGTTATGTTTAAAGCGTCATAGAGTTGGGTTTCGCGTAAATGTTGTGTAAATAGCTTGTTATAGTTTTGGTTGAAATTTTATAAATAGCTTCAAAAGATTTTTTGGTTTAGGTCAAGGGCAGTTGACTGATTCTTTACAGTTCGCTTCACCTTGTAATCAATCGTCTTAAATAGCTTCCAATTATGCTAACTGGCTTAGTTTTAAAATATGTTCTCTTCTATTATACACCTATTGTAATAAGAATAATTAGGACTGGGCAGAAACGTCTAATAGTTTTGTTTCGTATTTTGGAATTTGATCGGACTATATTTTCAAATTTTTTAAGCGTTCAATTTAAACCCTTACATAAGATTAATTGTTCGATGTCACAGTATTTTTTTGACAAGATATATTTAGGTTGGGTAAGGTCTCTTTTTTTTTAACTGGTTGCGATATAATCGTGGATTCGATCACGTGATGTCTACTAATGACGTCACTTCGAAAGTCTTCATTTCCGTTTTTTTCTTTCGTAACGTTATTTTGGAAAGGAGAAAAAGATATCAAAACGAGACGAAATTGCTCGCTATGTAGCAAAAAATCTTTTCTGAAAGATGGCTTGACCTGAAATAGTACAACACTTGGCCTTTATGTTTGTCTTGTGTCACTTTAACTGTGCAAGTAATGTTTATCCTACAGGTTTGCTAACTTTTGAATAGAGTGCGTAGGTGTATTGTAAAGAAAAGTTGAGCTATGGTGATAAATTCCGCATACAAACAGGAGCTGTCACTTTTGTATTTTTTTTATGACTAATTTCAATGGTCAATGGTAAAGGAAATGGTCAAGCAAAATTGTATATTTTTTATGACTAATTTTAGAACTTAGCTACTTGTACATCGAAAGATATTTGCATATCTTTTTCCCGCTAACTGTAGCATTCCTTCCATTTTAAAAATAATTTTTTAATCGCTGATGCGTGACTGCTCATGTTGCCATGGTTTGGACGCTAGTTTAAACGTTATGTAGTTGGCCTATCACTAATAGCTATTACCACTATTAACAGGCTGCCACTACCAGTAGGTTTTAACCTACTAGATTAGCATAACTATTTTTTTGGACAAGGTTGTACTCTTATCATTACAACAAACAACTACTACCCTAAATTATCAATACCGATAGGCTATGCTACTTATGCTAGCTTACCAACCTATGTCTATGTTTTATTTCTGCCCAAGCTCAGCAAATCGCTTATGTTTTTGCTAGATATAGCAAATTCAAACCAGTAAGTGTAGTTTTACATTTGAAAAGCAATTTATCTCATCAAGTCACAGTAGAAACCGGACAGAAGCCCATCCTACCCAGAGACTTCCAATCTAGCAAAGCTCGTTTGAAACCATTAATGCAAATTTGATGTTGTCATGTTGCCACAGCCGAATTTTTTTTTCGTTAAGTCAAAATTTTCCCATTGAAGCTATTTAACGTCTAACAATGGAAAAGAGGGACAATAACGTATGTAATCACTTGTTATTTTTCATCTATCTAGTGTTAAAATCCAAAAGTAGTAAAGAATAAAGGATTATGACGTCAAGTATTTTTTGAAACAATTTTGCACGATTGCTATGATTGTTTTAAAACTTTTGGTATTGTGACAATGATTGGTTTCATCACCTAACAACGTTTTTCTGTCGCAATGTTGTATTGTGTAAAGATATCAGGTTGAAAGCGGTGAGTTTTTCAGCTTCATCCGAGCACAAATTCCCCAGCTATGCGCCTGCCTACTTGGACTTGGACAGCCTTTAAGACAAGCACGTCCAAATTCTATTGCTTGTTGACCAAGTCGCAAAGCCAATCATTTAAATTGATTTTTTGCTTCAGAGTTGCAGACTGCCTCGTTAACTGTAAATAGAATATTGCCTCAAAAATACATGCTAATTCAAAAACATTACTTTTTTTATCACTCGGTGAAAGGCAGGCATAGTCCGAATTGGCGTAGAAAAGCCGCAAATATATGTGTCAGCGGACAGAGGTGTGTTGTATTAAGTTTTGTTGCATTGTTTAAATCGTGTATAAAGCGTTGATATAGTTGAATATTACTTTTCTGTTCTTGCTCATTTAGCCCTGTATGACCTGTGGTTTCGTGAATGGTTAGTATCAAATTTTAGGCAAAGGAAATTAACTGTTCGGCGACGATAGATATATTAAAAGATAAGCGGTGCAAGTAAAAGCAAAGCCTATCCTTTTCTTTGATTTATAGAGCTTTGGATGCGGTTGCTGGGTACGCATTAATTTAATTTTAATGCTGTACTGACAGATTGGTGTTAAAGTTTAATTTGCAGATTTGGTCACTTTTAGTAGTTCAAGGAGCGGAATTGATGTCTAGACTTAATGTCCAGTCTAGTGTTGTTTTGATGCAAGATCAATTTTGTGCCGAGTTAATTGAAAGCTATAAAACGGCGGTGGTAGTGACCTGGTGGTTTTGTAGTTTTGGAGGTTCTTTACTTCGGGTATTTGCCAATGCGTGTTTGTTTTTGGTCGGTCTAACCTTCGGTATTTTATGTCAATTAATCCGAGAAATTTACCTTTGCGGTAATCAATAGTACGCTTTCAAACTCCTTTCTAGGAAAAACGATTTTGCGAAATCAAGTTTCAGCGAGACGAGGCTTCTAGTATGTTTAGCTGTTTATGATTTTCCACTTATATGCACTACCAGAATAGGATATCGGTTTCCGTGTGGCCAATTTGTTTTTACCATCCTGCTTAGTAAACAGTTGACTAATAAAATAAAACTTTGCTGAACTGGTTTATGTGGACTACATATCCAGTAGACACAGCATAAAACAACGTTAAGACACACTGGAGTGAGAACTATGGTAACATCACATGGTTAGAATAAAAACAGTAAAGTCTTACTTAAAATAGTAAAATTCTATTTGAATCAGATTTTACCTTTACTGATGATGGACATAGCCAAATCCGAAACGTTTAGAAATTTTACAATTTCAGTAAGGCTTTACTGTTTTTAATTCAGGTTAATAAAACTGCCGTGCAGCGATATTCCATAGTGTATTTGCGTAAGTAAAATAAAGCAACGGTAGCGAACTTTATTTCATATTCATGGTACATGCCCCTTGTACCACGGATAAGCCTCAACTTATGACTTTTACGGGGTAGCAGGTTAGCAACTATCTTGTATGCTAAAATTTTCAGAGGTTGTAATTTGTACACACAAACCTGGGTCTGTTTTTAGCAGTCACTTAGCCTGTTTTGATGTCACTCTTGCAGATGAGACGTTTGGTGCAAATGGGGTCAGTCCGTCTACTTGTAAATCATTGATTTCATTAAACGCGATAGCCGTAAAATCTCTTTCGGAAACATGCTTGACTAAGATTTTTGGTGGGGAAACATCAAACTAATCAAAAAGTGCAGGTTGGTCGGTACTGCCCGGTTTGGTTTTAATGCTCTGTGCAACTGAATGTCACGTCACAAAATCCAGCGATGTGGTAGTCTGGACAGCCCGGGAGAGTCCACACAGAGCTGCCGTGAAGGGTAGGCTCGACCTACCCACTAATTTGACAGGGTAGGCTCCCGGTTATCCAGCCATGCGATTTTCGTCAATTGAGAATTTGCGATCGGCCCTGACCAAAATTTGCACCAATTTCCGGTTAAGACCTTTTTTTTTCTTTTTTGGTCTTAACTCAATTTCAGGACTTTTTTTGGTGCCATATATTTTCGGGCGGAACAGTGCTTCAATTTTCGCTTTCATGAAGACTTTTTCTTGCATTTTCACCATATCCTTCGGCTGGAATCTGATCCAGAGCCTACCCACCTCTTTGTTTAGGACGGCAGCACCGAGTCCATAGCACCTCATCACACAGGTGGCGGCTACTGTTTGTTCTTGGTTCAATAGATAGCTTTTTTACTTTTTCAGCAAACGACGTTGATGAGCATTTTCGAAGATCCTTGGGAAGCGATTACAAAGAGAGCGATGGACAAAATAAAGTGCACATTACTGGATCTGTGGATGACCACTTTCAGAAAGCGCTTGGAAACGACGTATGGAGCAAACTTAAGCCGACTAAAGCTTATCCGCCTGTGACGGATCCACTTACGAATGGAAGAGATGTGCGTTCGATTCCTTCAGGTCTTCATTCTGGCCTTCCTCCTTATCCAGTGTATCTAACGTCCATGCACGGAGCTCCTCCTGATTCCCGCACCTTGACTTCTCTTTCATACTCAGGTCATCCGATGATGAACATGGCTGGAGGTCGCACTGTTAAATCAGGAGGAACTGTATATCCGGAGATAAATACCGACACTTCACTACCTAGCACTAAGGGACACGTTGAAATGCGTGGCGACACTCAAAAGCGACATCCAGCATTTTCCGAATCGAGACCGCTACCTCCAGCTTACGATGCTGTAGCTAGGAGACAAAACGACACTCAAGAACCCGCAGTAAGACGCGCGTCCTCTTCACCGAATGAAAAAGCTAAGAAGCCTAGTTTTTCGCAAAACTCTTCCCCACGATCAAATTCTTCGCAAAACTCCAATGACAGGCCATCACTTCCGACATCGGAAAATGCGCTCCCAGTGCTACCACCAGCAAAGTCTGTACACACGATTACCAATGGATTTTCAAAAAGTCCACCTAAACCTCTTCCGCCTCCCGCTTATACTCCGCCTAGTAGTAGTAATTCTATTTCTGCGGTTCCTGTGTCAACTCCACCCACGCATCCAATGACTGTTGACCGTCAACCAAGCGAGGAAGGTAGCAAATCCACGCCGGCTATGTCCGTCCAAAGCTCACAGAGCTATTTCTCCCCAACAAGCTCACTAAGGCCTATTTAAGTTGACTAGAATGGTCCAGGGTGATGCATAGTCTGACGTATCTAAATGCAAGTTTGCGCAATGCGCATTTATCGAATGCTCGTGCCAGTGCCTATTTGTCATTGCTTGGTTTGCTGCTTCATGGTGTAAATGGTGGCATCAACGTTTCAAGCTTTTTGAGATGCATTTTTGCTGTTTGAAGTGCGGAAATCTTTTTTTACTGTATTCCAAAATGTGCGTTGGTTCAGAAATCTGTTTTGTTTTTACTCAAAGTTCCCAATTTAACAGTTTCACAAGATGTTACTTTTTTTTTCAAATCTAACGAAAAAAAATTTTTGTATTTTGGCTATAAAAATCCCGACTTCCCTATCATGTAAACGTGTTTTGTGTTGAACACCAAATTAGTACTTTTGTTTGGTTGTGCCATTAATCAATTTTGTTGCATTGTATGTATTTAATGTTGACGGCCAATTTAATATCGCTTTCGGGCAAGTTGTTTCTTTTTGGTGCGCAGCGCTATTGACATTGTTTTTTCATCGCTGGTAAAAACTGTGCCTTTTGCGTATCTCGTACAATTTTGCAATACATTGCAAGGACTAAATGTGCGATTGTTTTGCGGATGTCACGGTTTAATTTTTTGGACCACCACCATTATATTCTTACTAATGCTAACTTGGTTCCGTATAGAAAAAAAAGATTATGCTAAAAGCTTTAGAAGCAAGAAGTGATTGGTTGGGAAAACTGTCGATCGAGCTCTTTACCTCAGCGTAAAAATTTACAAAATTCTACTACCGTTAACGCCAAATTGTGGGTCACGATCTGCATATTGGTTCCGATTTATTTCAACTTTGGTGAGTTTAAGTTTGAGGATCAGGTCACATCTATAACGCATCTTCAGCATTGGATTTTGGGCAACGAGTACAAACTTACGTTTGCCTTAATCAAATTAACGTAGCCGCTAGATGTCAGTACTTAGCTAAAAAGCTTATTCTCAAGTCACAAAACAAGCAAATACAGGTTGACTCAGGCACTGGTTGTCTTATCTAGTGTGAGTTGGTACCAGTCGCGCAGCCAGAAATCTGCAATTGGGGTCTGGGAGCGGAGCACTCCAGAATTTTGTATTTTTTTGGTAGAAATAACTTAATTTCAGGCTTAAAACGTGGCAGAATTTAGCGGTACAAAAACATAGTTATGTTAGTTGCTGAAACGGCTATAAGCAATTGCTAGAATTTCAGTTCTCTTCGTTACAAGCTGCTGTATCATAAAATCCTACACCGATTGTTCAATAAAACTCTTTAAGGAGTAATCTATTTCGTTTATATTTTATCAAAATATAATTAAGGGGCTAAAGGAAGGAAGTTTTGAGAGAAGTGATTGGTAATTAACTACTACTGAATAGCCCCCCCCCCACTATATCCTGAGTTTATATAGTTTTTGATGAAACCTATATTAAGCATTTGTCAATGTGCGATCAAATCTGATGACCAATTTTTCGCCATTTTTGACAAATTAACCCCCCCATAAATAATCGTTTTGAAATATGCTTTGAATTATTTTTTGGAGTATATTCCTGTGCAAAAGAAAGGCTTAGAAGTGCTAAAAACGTGGTATTTTTTTAAATTTTGCATTTAGGTCGGGAGGCCAATGGAGGGGCTATAGCTCCCCTCCCCCCGCCTACGCTACTGGTTGGTACTGGTAGTCTTATTGTCATGTAGCAATAAATAGCCTTACTGATAGGCTATAATTTGGTTTGAAACATCTGACAGCTTGATCTTTGCTGAGATCGCTACAGGCTACCATCGCTACATACATTGCAGTATACTCTTTTTTTCCGACTCGGATCTGTTCTGACGATAAGTTGAAACTGATCGCACAGCGAAACGGCTTAATGCAGAAACATATTAGAGGCGTGGCCTTAGGAACAGAGGTTAGCGCCGCTTCTTTTTCAGTAGCGGTAGCGCCGCCACTATTTTAGCCAGCGGCGCTGTTTTAAAAGCAATTAATCTACCACTACTGCAAATTAAACAATAAAATACGTTTATACTCAGTGGCGGATTTAGGGGGAGGGATGGGGGGGATGCATCCCCCCACCAGCCTAAATATAACGTGCATATGAATAATACTTTACTTATTTTAAAAAAGCAATCAGTGAATAGTCGTTTGCTCGTGTGACTGTGATATAATTTCAAAAGCCAAGGGAAGGGGGGATGAAAGAAAATAATATTTGTGCAGCGAAGTTTTTACAAAACAGAAATTAGTCTTTTACACGTCCGATTGATTTGAAGGCGCCAAATCAGCAAAACTCACAACTTGCACTTTTCAGCGATAAAGGCATAGGAGCACAACCAGTGGCGGAGTTATGGGGGATACATCCCCACCAGCGTAAATATAACGTGCATATGAATATTATCAAACTTATTTGAAAAAAAAACAATCAGTGAATTTTTGATAGGCCGTGGGACTGTGATATAATTTCTAAAGCCCAGTGAGGGGAGGGACAGAAAAATGTAATTTTTACAGAGAAGTTTTCACAAAACAGAAACAAGTCTTTTGCGGGTCCGATTGATTCGAAAGCGCCGATTTAGCAAAATTTAAAACTTGCACTTTTCAGCGATAAAGCCTACACAATGCAAATGATTTCCTAAGTGACATATTAGGCTTATAAACAGTGAGCATTAAGCGAGGTCAAGAACATTAATCCTAAGCAGTAATTTAGCCAGGGGGGCGGGGGGGGTGATATATATCTTATATCCTAAGCAGTGATATATCCCCCCATCCCCCCTTGCTTCGGCACCACTGCTATAGCCCCTTCGCTGGCCTATCAACCAAAATGCAAAATAAAAAATATCACGTTTTTAGCACTTCTGAGACTGTTTTTCGCACTGAAATAGACCAAAAAGTATTATAAAGCATTTTTTGAAACATATGGTTAAGGGGGACTAATTTGTCAAAAATAAAACTCACAAATCAAAAAAAACTTTAAATGACCAAAAATAAGCAATAAAATTTGATCGCTATTGTGTAAAACTTGAACACGGGTTTCATCAACAAATATATTATAGGCCTAAACTCAGAAATGGGGTGGAGAGGCTATTCAGTATTGTTTATTTACTAATCACTTGTCTCAATTCTCTTTCCATGAGCCCCTCTCCAATTATTTTTCTTTATAAAATATAGATGAAACAAATTACTCCGTGTGAGTTTTATTGAACTATAAGATTTTATGCGTATGGTTTACCTGCTTCCAAATAAGAGAACTAAAATTTTACCATTAACCACCTCTCACATGGCCGTTTATGCAACCACTTGAATTATGTTTGTACTGCCAATTTCTATGCCGCATTTTAAAAGCATTATTTCATCAAACTAGCTCTAAAATAAATTATTTTTGCAAAAAAAATGCAAAGTTTTTGAGCGCTGGGGGCTTCGCCCCCACACCCCTAAAACAGCCGCTCCATTGCGAATTTCTGGCTACAATACATCCGAATTTTTGAGGTTTTGTGCTTGAAATTTTTATCATCCCCCCCACCAAAATTTTCTGGATCCGCCACTGTTTATACTCTACACATTTTGTTTGAATACGATGATACAGTTTGATCTATTAAAACGAGTTGAGACTATTTATATTAATGAAATTTATCACTGCCTGAATGAAAGAACACTAACCCCAATTGACATTCAGGACTCTGTTGGAATCCAGAATGACCAAAAGTTTATTTCAACATTGATTCTTATGCTAATTGACAATTATTGTGCAGATGTTTTGGCAAAAGAAATGCGAAAACAAGAGATCTTTTTATGCACTGAAAAGTGCGCAATAATTAATTCCTTTTTTTCGAAGTTAATATGATTTTTTGGGATCCATGGTTTAAAAATCGACCAGTAGGTCGAGAGTTAAAATTCTGTTCAGGAACGGGAGGTCTGGATTTCAATCCCCGGATAGTTCAAATTCCACTCAATATTACCAACGGCTTGCCACCGCTGAGACACTGTGTAGTCGAGCTGTAATGCGCAATAAATATGGGCCATAACTTATGGTCTACTTTTTTATGCATTTTTGCTGCTTTCTGTCGAAAAACACAACACTGCCAACTTGTAGTCAGGTACCAAACACATAACAAAATCAGTAATGCCTTGCCGCAAAAATAGACAAAAGGATGCCGTCTTGCACCACTGTTTTTTTTTTTTAATCCTGGATTATAGTTGGTTTGCAAAAGATATCTTCAGGACTAAAAAACAGTGTTGTCTACGCACGATGCAATGAGTAATGGAGCAAATCTACGATACCATATACCTAAATTTTTTATGTTATAAAGAGATACAGCTCGAGATCTATTTTATTGAGGAAACGAGAACTACGTTACCTAAAGTAACAAAGAGGTACCCCATGCCTTATTCCAATACTCCCCTTATCCAGAAAAATAGATTTAATCCGTTTGACTGCGTACCACAGACAACCCTGCACTTCGAAATTTCGTTTCACCAGAAAAGGATGACTTTGCAAAATAAGCAACGCGATGTTCGATTATCGCGTTTCTTATTATGCAAAAAAATTTGCAGATTAGTTACTTCTTACGGAATCAGCAAGGCGATATTCGATAATGGAACATCGCGTACCTTATTCTGCAAATTTTGCCAAGTCATCCTTTCTTGATATCACGAAATTTTGAAACGCATGATTGCCAATGGTACGGAGTCAAAATGGAATAAATCTATTTTCGCGAATGATGGAAAAAGATTTGAGGCATCTAGTTATTACTTTATGTAGTTCAGATTTCTTCGATCTCGAGCGGTATCTCATTCTCTATACGCTACACCGCAGCTATTGCCTGTGTCGCGGTTTTTCCAATTCAATCAATTTTTTGCATTTACAGGCTGTCAAGTCGTTAAATTAAACAAAAATGACTGCTGAACATAAAATAATGACAATTTTCAAGTATATTACAATTTTTTTTTTTTCAAAAAAAAAGAAGCGGTAGCGCCCACTGTTTTGCGTGAAGTAGCGACAACGAGGAGGATAGTCAAAGTTTATCAACGTCAGGGTTGCCAATGAAAATGAAAGCCAAGGAGACCCTTACGTTGTGTTTGAAGTAGAATATAAACGGAACGGCTTCGTCAAAAACAATGGAGTCAACGCCAATCTAATCCAATACGATTGCCATTATTTCGATACGCCAATTCCATTAAATTTGCCTTTAGTCCTCGATTAACACGTTTTGTTTAACACTTCCAAGTCGGAGAAGTTAAATACTCTCCGGTCTCAGAAGTTGCCGATCAAGTAATAGGGCCCTGAAGCATGGAAATGACGTTGAAAATTTTTAACATACCAACCTGAGATGGTCGAATGACAAATAAGTCCTACATCCAAGCGAATCGAGTTGGATTTAGTTACTTAGCTGATTAAGTTGGACACAAACTGCTGTTAGCCATCGCTGAGATATATCTTTGTGAGAAAATTATAGAACACAGGTGCAATGGAACGGAAAAATTGAAAAAGTTCTCGAGGCACAGACAACCTATTCATAGTGCTGATTTTCGTATTTCATTCTTTACGATGCTCAACAAGTGAATTCTAATCTCACAACTTAGAAGTTCATCAAACAGCTGTAGTAATTTGGAAAAAGCGTTTTGTAACTTCAATTACATGAAGCTACATTCTAACAATATCGGTATCAAGGTTATTGCAAAACGAAACATTTCTAAAACATCGAAGTATAGCAACATTGACAAAATCGCAAAAGTGGATCAAATTCAAGAATGTCATGGATTCCCTATTCTGGCTGTCCGAAATGCTGGCTGATTTTTTTGTTTACGGTTTGTTACTCGAAAAATAAATGTTACAACAACAAATTCATGCAAATTATATTGTGGCGTCCATAACAAATATCATCTTACTGTGAATGTGTAAGTACATGTGACTTAGCGCAAAATCTATTATCGTAACTAAACTTAATAAATTGAAGTTTATTCAACCTTACCGCACCTAACAAAAAAACAGCAAAACAATACTGTATTGAATAATTGATATTGATATAAGGTTTCATATTGAAATTCAAATCTCGCATGAAAATATGACCAGTTTTTCTTCAAGAATTCATACACACAGGTGGAATGCACCACCAGCAACTAAGATAATCCGTTTAGCGACTCTGGTATCGTTGAACTTACTAGTACAATACAGCTGAATCCGTATCTTCCACAGTTCAGACAAGAAACTACAGCACTACGCATTTTTCGCAATTTGGTACTTCAAGTGTTCGTTTGCCCAATATTTTCAGGCAAGTTTTGAAATTTAAGGTTTTAGGATAGATCACGTAGGTACATCCAACAAATAAATTTATACAAAACTGTATTTCAACAAAAAATTTCAAAGATTAATAGTTGCCAGCAAGAAAATGATGGTCATGACAAATTATGTTGACAAAAAATACTCTAACCACATCTTGCAGGAGAAAAGATCAACGTTTACGGTAGGTTTGGTCACCAACAAATCCGAACCATGCGTTTCAAAAAAATATTTTTATCAGTTCTAAAATTTACCAGATTTTAAAAAACTCGAAGAGTCGCCAGAGCGACATGGCTTATTCAAAGGTTGCCGCTTGGCCAACCATCAAGCCAGATAGCATAAAAAAAACAATTAAAATCTGATACATCTCAAAACAACATCATAATGAAGCATTGTTGCTTATGGTTTCTTCAAAAGTATCTAAATTTTTTCTAACTTACGATAAGAATTTAAATTGTAACTTACTACAGAGTAACAATATGTTTAAGTGAAATGTAAGCAAAGAAGCTTATGGGCCAGCAGTTCACTCATTATTTTAATAGTGTAATGCAAAACACATTGAAATTTGAGCGCTTAAAGTAAAAGGTCTTGGTTGTTAGTAGCAAATATCAATTGCCAAATCAAAGTTTTTTTACCTAGATTCAGTTCCAACGACAAAATGTAAACATCAGAAATATTATGATACGTAGTTGTGTTCAGTCGAAACACAATAGGACAGAAAATGCCGTTTACATATCATCGCTATTCAACTAGATTTCATGTCATTGCATTGGTAATACGGACATTTGAAAGGAATTGCTCAAACCGCCACTAAATTGAATAGAAACCTATTTAAGCAAACTCGAATATTGTTTAAACCTTCGAACTGTCTGAGTTAAAAAATCAATCTTCTTCAGAATCACTCTCTTCCAAAGATTGCTTAGCATAAGCTTCAGCATTAGCCAAAATATCCGCTGGGACTTTCGAATGAACTCCATTCGAATCAGCACCTACCCAAGTCAGCTGCAATTGAAATGCTTTATCTTTCACTTCATCGTGGACAACGTAGATAGTTTTAGCAGCTTCTTTGCAGGCATCTTTACTGTTTATTTCACCTAGTTTCAGTTTTTCAATCTCCGTTTTAGCTGCTTGCTTCGCCTTTCCAATGGCGCAACCAAGATAACCTAAAGGAACACCAGAAGGATCAATCATGTATAGCTGGGGCTCTCTTTCATAATAAGCTGCTATTAAAACACTGGCTCCAAATGGACGTACAGAGCTGTACAATGTGTAAGCATGCATATACATTGCAACTCGTTCAGCTAAGTATTTCGGCGGAATTGGACTGCCATACTGCAATCTATAATTGCTTGCTTCGTTTCTAGCGATTTCAACCACTTCACGAGCATCAGTTAAAAGTCCAGCCACAGCCATACCAATGTGTTTGTCCACATTGAAAATTCTTTGGTTCGATTCATTTTCGTGCAACCTTGAAGTGATCAGCTTTTCAACAGCTAACACTACACCATCCGAGCATTTCAAGCCAATGGCAGTACTACTGTTTTCCACAGCTTTTTGGGCATATTCAACTTGAAACACCCGACCATCAGGTGAAAACTGTGCAGCAGAAAGATCGTATCCTGTACCAATTGAACTCATATTTACAAGCTAAAATATAAGTTAAATTAACTTAAAAGATCTGAAAAACAAAAAACAGTTTTACTCCAGTCTCTGCAAAATCTACTGAACAGAACAAACTATTAAGTTCAACCGAGGTGAAATATTGTTCTAGTAAGCACAGTTGTCTTTGGAACAAGTTAAGTTTTTTTTTTGTCAATTACCAGTACCATAATCTTTAGTGAATAATGAAAAAAATTGATAAGACTCAGCATGTTTTTTCCATAAAAGCTGAAAAATTAAAGTAGCAATTTTGGAAAATGACCAAGAATGTTTTTCTAAATGTGGACAATAGATTAAATCTGGGTAAAAAATACAATTTCAAATTTCTATTTAATAAGCTGTCGGTCGTGTGGGGTTTAGTCAACTTTCCCTTACTGCTTAACAAGAACAGTGTTCAGCATATTGTGTGTATTTTTGTCATTTTTCAAAAAATTACTTCATACTGCATTATAGTACAATGACATGAATAAACCTGACTTTGATTAGTATCAATCTTAAGCTGTTAGATTTTTAAATTAGTCAAGCACAGGACACATTTGTTGCATCAGAGTACTTAATAAATTATTCTATTTCAAACACCTTTCTAATATTTCTGGATCTTCATTATAGTTAATTGGTCAAAACACTGTATCTTCGAAATTTACTGTACTCAAATTGCATGCAGTACCATATTTTATCCGTTAAAGTATGCATATGAAGCATAGTACATTACTCTTAATATATTTTATATTATTGACTACAAATAAAAGAGCCAAAGCTGTTGCAAACATTTTATTTAAAAGAAACGTTTTAACTAATTACTTCAGTCATTATCAATCTGCAAATAATGGACAAGAAAATTACAACAAAAAGTATCCTGCACAGAGCTGGACAATGCTGTTTCGAGATTTTAGCTCTCATCAGCAGCCTTCAGCACATCTAAACCAAGAGTATTCCTCATTCATCTCTCCGCCAAACTGAACAAATGCTAATGGCTTGCACAATGCACAGTGGCAGAGGCTTTACAAGAAATAATCGATTTTTCACTTGTTGTTCTCCACAAAAAAAGCAAGTGAAAAACCAATGGGCTCTTGCATTAAGGACAGCCATCAGCTATCCTTAATGTAAGGGCTCAGCAAGTTTAACAAAATGGGCAAAAAATTCAGAAATTAACAAAATATTGTTTTACAGCATGAAGACAATATTGCTTTCAAAAACATGCCCAAAACAAGGTAGAAAGCTATTCATTATCAAAATATTATTACTAAATCTAACCAAGTGATATTCATCCATCCACCTGCAAATGCACATCCAGAGGCCGTCTTACAACCCAAATTTAATTAAAGACAACGCAATACAAAAATCAAGCCGAAACTACAGAAACCCAAGCAGACACCCATCAATTGACACTAAATCAGCAATCAGCTATCCATCACATCATTACTATACCTATCTACTGACCATATGGTACTGGTAGAAATTAACCAGCATACTCCCACTTTCAGACACACTACTGATCCAAAAATAGCTCTGAAGTAATGCAGACATATCCAACATTTACGTTATTAACCACACCAATGACTAAAATAAACAATTAAACTTGAAATCAAATTCCAAAATTACCAAAAGTTCCAAAATGATAAAAATATCGAACCCAACTAAAAGTCCCAATGAAGCAAGAAAAAATCCAACCTTGATCTGTCCGTTTTTGAAAGTAATATTCATAGACTAACAACCAAGACCAGTTAAACTAACAAATGACATGGGAACTTCACATATTACTGCAAAAATTTTACCACCTTTCATCTTCCAGTTAAATGCAAAATGTGATATTAAACATTATTTTAGCAAATAGGTGATTATGATAAATATCAAAAAATCAAGTGACATCATTAACAAAAAAAATCAGCAAACTTACATCATTTAGTCAGTCAAAACATTAAAATAAAAGTGTGGAAAAAATATGTAAGTAATGAGTATACCACAATACAAATACAATTGTCACAAAACTGAATACTTGGCTCGAGTACAATCCTTAATCTCCAGAATAGTCCAGGTCGACTTAAACCTGAGAACGACTGAGATGTTAATTGACGAGTCAAAGATGGCAGTTGATAGTTCCATTAGCTTCTTGAATAACAGAAAGCAGCACACCAATTTTAAATTAAGAACTTTCTATTGAAGATTGAAAACAAAACAAATCTCTACAAGCAAAATCACTCCATTAAAACTTAGCGCGATTGACCAATTCAGATCACACACTACAGCTACACAAGCCAAACACAGACACACAATCTCAACTAAACTGCCTACAAAACTAATATTCCGAAGGCTAGAACTATTAGAATGAATGGAATAGAAAAACCTGTCTATTTATACTATGGCAAAAGCTCTCGAATATCTCAGAAAAATCGTTACTACGTCACAATAGAAAAAGTATACAACCTTAGGAAAACAAATTGCACTATAATTATGACATCACAAACTTCAAGTCCAAATATAGCAGTTATAAGTAGCAATCAAGTAACCCGGTGACTGTAGAAGATCGTAGAACATACTGAAAAGGAATTATCTCTAACATTTCAAATCAAAAAGGTGGCAAAACTAGTAAAGCAGTAATGACTAAGTTAAGGCAGGCAAATAATCATAGCAAAAACATTCCAAATTATTATATGCAACAACAGTATTAAAATTAAACTATTTGGTAAAAATATTAAGACGAGGAAGAAGAAAGTATAACAAACAATGAGCAATAAAAATTAGTTATTAAAAACATCGATAGGCAGAGAAGATTGACCAACATTAATATTTAGCCTATGCTGTTGAACTAAAAATAGTTTTTTTGATCAATAATTCATTCAAAATTGAAGTTGATGCTAAAATCTCAGGGTAGTTCAATTCAATGATGCTCCTTATCATCTAGTACATATTCTGCAACTAAATTTAGTTTCAGAGTGATGCTCTTCTATTCTGAATTTTATATTTCTCCTAGTTCAGAAGTTTGACCAATATCCCATTTTCTTGTACCACGAAATGCAATATTATTCTTATGCCAACTTTTTGGACAATATTGCAATTACAACTTTATACACCATGTTGCCTTGGCCACGAGATAGCGAATATTTCTACGGAATACAGAACTACATCATAAATTAAAAGATTACAACATTAAGTATAAGGACTATGGAGCATAAAAATTAACTTACTTTTAAGCTATAATTAGCTGATTAGGATCAACACACAACTAGAATTTCAATTCTAACACCAGTAAATGAAACAATCATTTGTTCAAAATTTAATCATTTTAAAAAACTGCACTTCTTTTGCTTTATAACATTTGCAAAAACACGAAGCTTATTTTTGCTTAAAATTTAAAAACAAATTATGAACTATGCCAGTCTTAGTACGAAACAATCATTGAGCACATGGGACATATTTTAAAAAACAAAAGATCAATTTCTGGTGTACATCGTTGTATCATAGCAAGCATCAGATTTTAGCAGATCTTGTCTGTAAACTACTGTTTCGAATGTTTAATAAGCAAGAATGAATTTGATGTCACTTAAAGTTAATTCTCTAATGAAATTTAACAAAAACAGTCAGTCACAATTATTGCACAATAACATTAACCTTATCAACAGAACAATTGCTGAAATTCATTTAGTGAAGTTCCAACTTCCAACAATGGATTAAGAAAGGATCAAACTGTTAATATTTTGCTGGAAATTTTTGTCTACTTTTTTATTAGGTAATTTTCATTCTGATTCAAATCAAACTCCTTCTCAAATCATTATTTTAAAACTGATTCCAACTTTTTAACTTAATTTTGATCATTAAAAAAGCAACTGAAAAATACGAATATATTTCTCAATTTTGCTTGAATCTCTCTAACTTAAATCTGTTTGGTGGAATATGGTAGGCCTAGTCACTCCTAGCCCTACACATATGAAAAATCTTAGTTCTTAAAGGCTGTTTCTTTTAAATACTGGTATATAACTGAAATCAAAGCAGATACGCAGCCTAGGAAGCTAACTGTGTATTTAATTTCAATTCCGATTATCTACAACTGACCTTAAATTTACTCATTTAGCATTCGTCTTAGTAGCCTATAGCTGTACAGTGTACATTAGGCTATTCACTATTCAGTATTAATTTTTGGAAGGAAAGACAGGGTGATACGGTTAGACCATACACTCTTTATTGGTAGATTGGAAACTGATAGTTTTGTCTTTTTTTCTTCACAGTTTACTTGTTCTAAAATATGCCAATTTGTCCAATCAGCGTGATTTTTTTCTTCACAGTTCACTTGTTTGAGGAATATGTCAACTCAAATCAATTGAATGCGCATGACCGCAAAAAAAACTTTGCAAGAGCGAATTTTTTTTCTTAAATGCTCTTCTCTTTTTCTCCACCTGTCTGTTTCTAGTCCACTAAATAAAGAGTCTACAATATCAGTATCGAGTACCGGTATTTTTAGACAATTGCCAGTGAGTTTGTCACAAAGTGATCAGTAGATTACATGACAGACGGCATTCTGAAGACAGAAAAGGCCTAGGCTATCTGCCAACCAAATTGTACTGTTGCATTACTGTATTGAAACTAAAGTATTGACTGAGAAGAACAAATATTAAACTAGCCTACCGGTATTTTATTACTATTACTTAGTACTATCCTCAGAGCTGTCTTACCCTAACCCTCACTTTGTGGTGAAATCACTAGGCTGTGGGACGAAATCGCTTTGTGACAAGATAACCGTTAACGATTTACACCAGGACTGCCCAACTCATGGGCAGCAAAGCTGTTCTATGTGGCCAACAAGGTCATTTTATGTTGTTGATTTCCTGATGGAAAGGCTTACCATTTGCGGCAAGTAAAAAGACGGTCTAAACCAAAACCTTCTTCTGTTTTGGTTTTCCCGAAATCAAACCGGACTTGAGGCGAAGTTTTTTTTTGGTCTTTACCTACCGTACTTTTGGGAACAAATTCCTGAACTACTGGCCGAAGTGAAAACTCATTTTGCACAATTTGCAATAATTTGGAGTTCAAACTTGATAAAAATGCATGTGGCCCGCAACAACTTTTCTCCTGTAAATGTGGCCAGTACCAGTAAAAAGGTTGGGCAGGCCTGGTTTAGACAGTAGCCTAGGTTTAAAACTAAAAGATACAACATATTAAAAGGATTGAGATAAAAATTAGTGAACTATTCCGATATTCTTTAAGATCACAAAAGCCACTACTGTATATTGTCCCAAACACACAAAACTTAACATACAGTTGGCACTCGATCATTTACCACGAGTATATAATCATCAACCCATCTATTAATTCCGCTCACACTGCTGTTCACTGGCCTGTGATTAATTTTTTCGTATCATGGTGGTGTTGCCATATTTTTTTATTCCGCAGTGAACCGTGATCGGCATTGCTCAACTGTTCAAGACGACCGTGTCTTGAACTGGCTGCGTTGTAAACTTGTAACCGTATAACAACCATCTTAGCAGAGGTGGAGTCGAGGACACAAGGCTCGAGGCCAAGGCCAAGGACACGAAAAAAATCCGAGGCCAAGGCCAAGGGCAGCCTTTCCGAGGACAGACACTCTCGAGGCCAAGGACAGGAATGCTCGAGGCCAAGGCCAAGGACACAAGCGCAAGTGCTCTCAAAAAAAAAAAAGAAAGGTCTTCACAAAAATTTTTCAAGCGATCTCCACGAAAAAACGTTTTTCAAAAAATTTTTCAAGCGCTCCACAAAATTTTAACAATTCAAAAAATACTGCTGTCCTCGAGCCGAAGACAGGCCAATTTTCGAGGACTTGAGGCCTCGAGGCCAAGGCCAAGGACTTGACCTTCGAGGCCAAGGCCAAGAACTTTAAAATGTGTCCTCGAGGACGTCTTCGAGGCCAAGGACGTCCTCGAGGACTCCACCTCTGCATCTTAGCACTCTCGTGAGAAACTAACTTCGTAATTTCTCGATCCATACTGTCCATCTTTGAGGCAAAACTTTACACTGATTTTTACCAAAAATTTTTATTGACTAAACTGTGTCAACTCCGTAACACAGCGCTTGTGGTAGATCATTTCCAAAGTAGACAGGGCTTGGATTAAAAAACGATATCGCTCTGGAGTTAAAATCAGCCATTCGCTGACTGTACAAAACACTGCAATGATTAGGTCAAGTGGGTCGCCGATGCATAAAGCCAAGTTGATAATACTTAGCGACCAGAGGTGCAGTCCTCGAGGACACATTTTGAAGTCCTTGGCCTTGGCCTCGAAGCCTCAAGTCCTCGAAAATTACCCTGTCCTCGGCTCGAGGACAGCACTATTTTTTGAGTTGTTAAAAGTTTGTGGAGCGCCTGAAAAAATTTTTGGAAAACGATTTTTTCTGGAGAACGCCTGAAAATTTTTTCTGAAGACCTTTTTTTTTGGAGAGCACTTGCGCTTGTGTCCTTGGTTCTTGGCCTTGGCCTCCAGCATTCCTGTCCTTGGCCTTGAGAGGATCTGTCCTCGGTAGAGCTGTCCTTGGCCTTGGCCTCGGATTTTTTTGTGTCCTTGGCCTTGGCCTCGAGCCTTGTTTCCTCGGCTCCACCTCCGGCTGTAATCTATAACATTGCTTTGAAAAATGAAAAAAATAAATGAAAAATACTTTACCGGCGACTCAAAGAGGGAGGGGGCATAACACAATGACCCTCCCTTTTAAAAACTTCCCTTCCTGCATCGCAAATTGATTGACCAGCTATTTGGAAAACAACGTGATGACTAATTTCAGTAATTTGTTTTTTGCTGTCGCTAATAGAGACAGTTTATGCCGCCTCTTTCGAATATCTTGCGTATGCAACTGGTTGCGGGGGCAGTTATTAGTTATGAAAAAACAAGGGGTGAAAGAGAATCGAACAATTCAATCAAATTAACCCACTTATGTCATCACCAATGTCGTACGTATATTCTTTTTACAGTCCAAATAAATATTTTTCTCTCCCAAGGGTTAGTCATGCTTCAATAAATATCTGGCTTCTTGCAATTTCAGCAAACACGTCATAAAAAAAGTCTGCGCTTTATTTTGTACACTTCTTTACATAGGGGTAGCCAGGGGTCCCGGGTCCCCCCAGTTGAAATGCTAACAATGATAAAAATGTCACAAAAAGACTATTGTTTCTTCAGTTTAGTTTCTTTTAGCATCTTCGCGTACAACAGTACACGCGTACAAGAATAATTAACAATAATATTGAAATAGGGGGCCCGAGCCCCCTCAATATAATTTTCGCCTATCAATTTAAATGAGCCCCCTACAATAATATCTAAATTGCTTCCAATTTAAATGGCCCCCCAACAATAATATTGATCCAGGGGGCCCGGGACCCCTCAACGTAATGTTTGCCAACCAATTTAAACGTATAACTCGAGTAAAATTAAAGGTTTTTATCCTAAACGTTGCTAACTCATGCTCTCATGTAACCTTTTTATGAACCTAACGCAATAACCTGGGACGGATTTCACATAAGCAAGTCAAGTCAACTCAAGTTTATTGGAACGACCGACGCTCGCGTCGAGTGTTCCTCTGTTTTTACTCGGCCATTTTCCGACCAACGAGTGCGAAATTTCAGACTTTTGCTTGTAACTCAAGAACGGTTGGGTCTTGCAACATGAAATTTGAACAGCAGTGTCAGATTAATGAGTTGTATGTTTGTACCAAATTTCGAGGCAATAGGTCACGTGACTTCGGTTTTAGAACCCGAAAACCTCCTCACAAGTTTGGCGTAAAAAGCGGTCTCAGTCAAAAACGGCTTAAGTACGGCAAAACATTTTTCATAGGGTTCAGGGTTGTATGTCTCAAGATACCCTTTCATCCCAACCAACCCACTTTTGGCTGCGATGAGGTTTATTTCTTTTTTTTCCCCTTTTTTTTCCTTTTTTTTCTTCCTAATTTTTGTACGCTCTTCTCCTAAACCACAAAACACGGAAATCTAATTTTTGTGCAAAGTTGTTGAGCTGCAAGTGCAATTTTTTCTCCCGAAATTTTTTGGGGCAACTCCACCGGGAACCTCCCCAAATTGGGACCCCAAAAAATCAATTTTTTGAACTGCTCAAGCTAGGGTGCTAGTTGTTTTTGATATCAGTAGATATTTACCAGACAAATATTTTGACATAGTTTGGGGGTGCCACCCCCCTGGGGACCCCCCTAAATGGACCCCACAAAAATCAATTTTTTGAATGGCTCAAGCTAGAGTTCTACTTTTTTTTGATATCAGTAGATATTTAACAGACTAATATTTTGACATAGTTTGGGGGTGCAACCCCCCGGGGACCTCCCCAAATGGACCCCCCGAAAATCAATTTTTTGAATGATTCAGCTTGGGTGCCAGTCTGTTTTGATATCAGCAGATATTTAACAAACAAATATTTTGACATAGTTTGGGGGTGCCACCCCCCAGGGACCCCCCTAATAGACCCCAAAAATCAATTTTTGAACGGCTTAAGCTAGGGTGCCAGTGTTTTATGATATCAGGAGATATTTAACTGACAAATAGCTTGACTCACTTTTCTGGAGGTTACCTAATCAGATATTTTTGAATAATTGCTGATTTTACGGTAGACAAAAAGTACTCTTGAGCGTCACAGCATTAGCTCTGCGTCGGTCGTTCACTGGGTTTGCTGGCAAACTCCCATCTAGTTTTACCAAACGTTTTATTTCACCAAACCAAACCAGAGGAAGGAATCAGTGAAAAGACCATGCGGTCATCTAAGTCAACAGCATCTATAGCAATACTTAACAGTAACAGACGTAAACTTAAGCTTGGCAATAAATAATTATACAAAATAACACAAAGTAGGGTAAGCACTTGAATAACAGTGCCAGGGGCCCCGTGCTCATAAAAGACTTTTTTTGGTCTTCACCTGTATTTGGCAGAAAAATATTGCGAAAATCCCAAAGTGCCAGGGGCCCAACTCTATGTAAATCCGGCCTGGGCAATAACATGGTTAGCAGGCATAACCATTTATTGTACATGTTTCAATAACAATTCACCTCCACCTCGCCAGTTTTTATGCAACAAAATACTTTTGAAAAAAATTAGCTACAGTAAGAGGAATGCTCATTGAAGAAAATTTTGAATTGAGAGGGCCTGGGCCTTCTGGCCATATATGTATTTTAAAAACTGGTTGTTTTCATGACAAAACAATCATCCCCGAGGAAAATTTTCGAGAGGATTGTTACTTACAGCTAAAATATTGCAGGAGGCTATGTACTATACTTCCCCCTACCAGGGCCAAATCACTTACAAAATTTAACCCCTAAAAGCAAGATTTTAAACGTGTTTTGGACTTCAATTGCAAGCAAAAGAAGGACTGAACAACTTCATTTTTTGAATTAGCTTTCAAATGTTAAAGATCTAGTACTTCCAAATGGCTCTAAATACGTGCGAAATGTGATCCAATGGTGTTAAAACAGTTTTTTTTTCAAAAAAATTACGAAAAATCGCCGAGAGGCCGGGGGCTATGCCCCCAGACCCCCGTCTGAGATACGTTTGAATTACAGTATACTTGTTTACTCAACACGTCTCCCAATTTAGACATTGTCATATTTCAACTATTGGTTTAAGCTCTCCCTCTTGAACGAGTTCCTAGTTACGTGCCAACACCAGGTTACGGCTTCTGATCTTCCATTATACGATATCTTTGTCCCCCACAAAAAATTCCCCTTTCGAAGTTTCTGGTGATGTCATTGCATGTAATCTCTGGTTTTGCCCACCCCCCCAATCAAAAATCATGGCTACGCCAATCCTTCTTAAACAATATAATAATAATAACTAACCCAAACGCCGAGCACGTTATTTTCCGGTTTCCACAATGTCACTTATTTATCTACACGATGCTAAGTCGGTGGTACAAACAGTAAACAAACACAATGCAGCGTTGATATTTAGCATGCACGATGAGCGGTTCGGTTCATATTTTGACTTCAAATATTTTTGATAATAAGGGCATAATTTATGGAACATCACCTAAAGGGGTAAAAATGCAAGGAAAAGATCGTGTTTCCTTTCCTCGGTTCACTTTTCAGCAGATCACAAAAATACTTTAATAACCAGTTAACCACATGGATGGCAATTCGGTACGGTACATTCAAAATATGAACATTGCGTACTTCAAAAATTTATCGTATCGTACTAACGTAACGTAACAAAAAAAATTTGCATTTGTACCGTACCTACAGTACGTACTCTTCATCGGGTCAGGGGCGTATTTAGGGGGGGCATTGGGCCATGGCCCCCTCCCCTTTGGGTCGCCAGGATAGTATAATTAGCATAGAATAGTATTAGGGATGTGGAAGCGGAAGCTGGAAGCGAAAGCGGTGGAAGCGGTTAATTTTTTGTGGAAGCGGAAGCACTTTCATGAAAGAGGTTGGAAGCGGAAGCGAACTCGGAAGCGAAAGTGTTGAAAAGGAGCTGGAAGCGGAAGCAATTTTTTCAAAATCAGGCGCTTCCGGATTTTCAACCTGGCTACAACCGTTGGGGTAAAATGTTACAATAATAATAATAATATAGAATAGACAACCAGGGCATGGTATGGAATGGAACGGAAATTTCGATATGAAATATGGAAGATGTTAGGATGGAATGGAATGGAAGATTTCAAGAATGAAATGGAAGACAATCTTCCATACTTCCATACCAAATTCATACTAGATTTTGTGCATTGTATTTACAGAAAAATACAAATCGATGTCGGGTGGCGATAAATAATATTGTCATAGAAGTATTCAACTTCAATATCTACGGGTAATATTTGTCGACAAATCGCGGTACTTTGGTTGTTTATATTGTGTAAACAGTGTACGCATTGCACCATTGTAAGTACATTGCAATGTGCAGCATTGATGTAATAGTTGACGACTTTGACAGGTTTAATTTTTTTTTTTTTTTTGAGATTAACAAATTTCTAAGTCCTAAATTTTGTTTTCTTACATCGTCACGAAAACTCGTATTTGTTATTTCATTCCCGTTTCAGCTTAATTTTATTTATATTTTTAGTTTTTCAGCTTACAATAATTCTTTTTGGTGTTAAATCTTGGCATTTCTATTATGGCAAATGTTCTTTAGCAGTTTGGTTATGACAAATTTTAAAGTTGATATGAGAGCAACTTGTACGGTAATCATTCAACCATAGGCATAACCAAGGGGCCTAGGCCCTCTGCCCCCCCCCAATTGAAATGCTACCAATGATAAAAATGATGACACAAAGCCTGGTTATTCAGTTTTTTTAGCATTTTTTGGGCGCAACAGTAAATGCGTACAACAGCAATTAGCAATAACTTAATATTGACGACTAGGGGGTCCGGGCCCTCTCAATTTAAATTTTTGCCAACCAATTTAAATGTCCAAGCTGGGAGAAATTCTGTGTTTTTGTTCTAAAAGGTGCAATCTTAGGCCCTCATCTAAATTTTTAATGCAATAGTATGTTTTAGGCCACCAGCTAGCTTTTATATTGCGATAACATAATTAGTAACCATTTATTGCACCTAATGTACCTACTTGAAATAACTTTAAATTTCACCTTCACCACCTACCAACTTTAAATAACAATCCACCTCCATCTCGTTAGTTTTCAGGCGACAAAATGCTTTTGAAAAAAGTTATCTTGGGAAAATGCTTAATTGCTTATTGAACAAATTATTGAAGTTGAATTGAGGGTGCTTAGGCTCCTGGTCGTACATTTTCCTAAAACTGGTTATTTTCATGATAAAACAAAAATCTTCAAAGGCAAATCTTCGAGTGAATGATTTTTAAAATGCTAAAAATGTTGCAGAAAGCAATGTACCTTGATCCCCCTCACCAGGGGCGGGATTATGAACTTTCTTCTCTTTACTAAAACGGGCGAGATCGCAAAAATTTTTTGAAAGAGAAAGTAAGTAAAGTACAAGTTTTGGTATTATGATTCCTTCTCTTTATCACTACGTTTCGCTATCGACGTGAAACGTCAAATTCAAACCCGGATGCGTGCTTTTATGGCAGTAAAGCATTGTGAGTCAGCAAATATTTCGATTTGCTGCAATTTGCTTTCTTTGTTTTTGAGAAAGTCTTTGGAAGCTTTGCTGCAATATAGGATACTACTACAGTATAGCCATGGAAAAGGTAAAAGTTCAAAAGAAAAGAGCTCCTAGGTGGAGTGAAGTGGAAATTGATGCTTTGGTTACCGCAGTAGAGAGTAATCGAAAACAAATCCTAGGTTCGTTTTCATCAGAAGTTACTTTAAACTCAAAGCAAAATGCGTGGAAAATAGTTGCATTTAAGGTAAGTTGGTGTTTTAGTTCTAGCGTTTTAAGTAGGTCATTAGGTTTCTTGCATTACATTATAACTGTATCGTTACTGAGGAACATTGTGCTAAATCTATTTGATGTCAAGCGGGTATCCAGGGGGCTATAGTTGCCAAACGGCCAACACGATTCTTTAGAACAAATTTTGAAAGACTTCCTCCCTCTTAAAGCTCGTTTTTCCTGAAATACTGTATATGTGACCTCTAAAAAAAGGTCTTCGCCACCGAAAGCTTTAAATTTTCCCCCAAATCCTCGTGTTCTTCAATAAAAAAAGGTCTTCAACATTTTCAAAGACCAAAACACCTCCCATTTATCGGTCAAATTTAAGAACGATTCATGAGATTCAAGAACGCTTGGCAACCCAGGGGGTACGCATTGGTCAGATATAGTCAAGTTTACCTAAAGATGAACTAATTCCAAACCGAATATTATATTTAGACTGTATTTGTTAAAAATTACATGAAAATAAATTTCAATCAAAAGCAATTTCAGTGAATTTGACGTGAAATAACGCCAAAATCACTATTTTTAAGCAAACATTTCCCAAATTTTGACTGCGTGGTTTCGCTCCACCACCTTCTTTTTCAAAAATTTTCCCAAGAAGGAATTTTTAACTGATGATAAATGCACTTGTTCAAATACATTATGCAAGAAGGGGATATATTTTGAACGACATAGATGATGGGGAGATCTAAAGGCTTGATTTTTGCTTTTTGTCGATGAGTGACAAAAATGCCATTTGTTCAGCTGAAATTGGAATTTTATTATCTTTGTTTGAAGTACTTTGCCAATGCCATAATGCGTTTTATTTTTGTACTCACAGTTCTTAATTTTGTTACTCTGCTGAGCTAAGCACTCCTAACAGACCATTTATATAAACTTTGGTAATTTCAGGTCAACTCGGCCAATGTATCCGGGGTTGAACGCACGGTGGAGCAAGTCGAACACAAGTGGTTCGACTTAAAAAGTGCCTCCAAAAAAGCTGTTGCCAATTGGAAGACTGAGGCACGTAGAACTGGTGGAGGAGTCAATCGCGCAACACCTCCAACCGAGATACAAATGCGAGTGATTTCCATCATTGGAGTTCAAAGCGCAACTGGGGTTGCAGGAGCCATCGAATTGGAAACTACTGAAAGTAAGTTGATGGAAATTTGTAACTACATAGTATGTTCATATGGTGCATTTGTAGCTAAAATAAAAATTTTTGTTCCATAGGTGAAGCCGTGGCGTGCAAAAGAAGTGCGAGTATGGAAGAGACCAATGTAGAAGAGCCTAATACAAGTGGAGGTCTTCCTTTTTCATATGACCAGTTAATGGAAGAACCTTCAAGTTTTCTTGAGATGTTGGGAGAAAACCCAGTTAGCCCATCGCCTTCATGCAAAAGTGCTACATCAGAACCACCAATGCCAAAATTTAAAAAAGCTCGAGCTAACCCGGAAACTGAAATTGTATCAGTCCAAAAACAAATTCTACAGCAGCTTACTTGCTTACAAGTGACACACAACAAAATACTAAAGCAATTGGAAAAAAGAAACGAACTAGAAGAGAAAAAAATGGAGTTGGCGAAAAATGAAGTAACTGGAAGCCAGCCATTTACCATCAATTCGGAAGATACAAGCACATAAACTTGACAAAACTAACGCTATTGACGTTTCAAATCTATTCGTTGCTTGACTGTGATTTGGGCCATTCTATGATAGTTTTAAGATAAGGACACATAGACCTCTAACATCGCTTTTTCTGAATACTATTAACATTTACTCCGGACGTTGTGACCGTTTTTATAAAATCAATCGCTAGCAATTTACGACTAGGAATGTTGCGTGACGAGATAAACTCCTGAACCAAATAGCCGGGAAAACTCTATAGTCTTTTCTCTCGTGTTTTATGACTGTATGTTGCAGTGGATTTTATCATGAAACATTCAATGATTGCACATTTTTTTGGATGTTTTATCACACTGTTCGTTTTATACTGCACATTTTTCTTAATTTATTAGTACACAATTGCAAGAAAATGCAGTCCGTTATATCGTATAAAGACAGTTGCAGCTTGCAGGACCTAATTCTTATCTAAGCAAAACTGGCGACAATGGCTGCTCGTACGGAGCGTTCTTGAGAATCTGCACCTTCTGTGTCCTCTTCGATGGGAGCTATTTCAATTGCTGCCAGCAAAGGCATGCGTTCGTGCATCATTGGCACCTTGTGCTTGCGACATAGGTTGTGCAAAATGAAGCAACACATTGCGATTTTGCACGCTTTCAATGGTGTGTAACAAAGTCTTCCTCCGGTGTGGTCGATGACGCGCCAACGTTGTTTCAATACTCCAAAAGCTCTATAAAATAATGCTAGAGTATGATACAAAATATAAAACTGCATGCACTGTGATACAAGTATGTCAAAAATATTCATAAAGTTTTCTTAAATTACATTTATAGCTTTAATGTTTTGGTGATAGAGATTATTTTAATAATAATAATATGCCGTATTTATATAGTATTTTACTGCCAAACGATGGATTGCCCGTTTTACGCTTTTGTATCTAAATTGATATAGTTGATCTCAGAAAAGTATTTATTTCGGAAAGTGTATTAATTCATATCAACAAACAAGCCATCAAACGATGATGGTGATGATATGAAAGAATATAGGTGACTTACTTCTCCACGATTGATCGGCATCTCTTGTGAGCCTGATTATATCGTATTTCCGCTGGTGAACATGGAGCTGAGATCGGTGTTAAAAGCCACGGTTTTAGTGGATAACCACTATCGCCAAGCAAAATTCCACTATATCTCCCGGTTTCGAAGTTGTGATGTATGTTTTATTGGCGTAGAATAAACGCATCATGGCACGAACCTGGGTATCTGCACACGACGTCCAGAAACACCATATTTGCGTCACATATTGCCTGCATAAGGAATAATATTATCATGTAAAATAGAAATGATTGTCGATTGCATAATTAATGTTATGCCCCATTCAGCAGTGGACTTTGTCCAAATTTGACTTATCCCTTTACGTCTTATTTAATATTAGAGGCTCAAAGCCTTTGCTTCCGTTAAAACACGCAGATTATGTGGTGGGTAGCGACGCGTAATATCACACTGTGAGCGTGCGCTGTGCGGTAAAAGGGACATGTCTGCAATTTTTAAATCTTGCAAAAATAATAATAGATGAACGTTGGCCTATATCCAAGTTTCCCTTTTTCAAAAAACGTTGTTACAGACATTAGCTAACAGTGCGAATTTTCTCAACGTAATTACACTAAGCAATTAATTAATTTACACACATATCTTACTTGTACATTGATTGAATGGAAACCTTTGCGATTGACATACAGATGCTCATCCTCAGCTGGTGCAATGATTGGGACGTGAGTGCCATCTATGGCACCGATGACGCCAGGAAAATGTCCCAGCAAATAAAATTTCTCCTTTATTCGGGTTGCTACCCTACTGTCTGGCATGCTGATAAAATTTTTCTTTTTCCGAATCAAGCTTACCATGAACCGAGCAAGAACAACACTGACCGTTGGCTGCGAAACGTTAATGTTGTCTTTTGCGGAGCTTTGAAAGCTTCCGGAAGCCAGCACTTTTAGAGACAGCAAAACTTGTTCTTCCACGGTCAATGCTGCTGATTTCCTGGTAGTTGGGCTTAAATCGTCTCTCAACATATCGCATAGTTCCAATATTGATGCTCTTGACATTCGATATTCATATATTAACTCAAAATCAGACCTTTGCAGGGGATTTTGCCTGACCCTTTGTCCTCTACTTCTATTTCTAACCGCCAAATATGCTGCCATTGCTGTTATAATCGGCTATTTTGCATAATAAAATCACTGTACGAGAACTCTGAGCTTCTCTTTGTTTCACGAGATGAAAAAAGCAGTTTCAGTAACGAGAAGGTAGTTGGTAATCGCTCTACGAAAGAGAAGGTGGCGAAAGAGACGCACTCGTCATCGGGCGAGATGAAAATAAGTAAAGTGAATGTTCACAATCCCGCCCCAGACCAAGTCACAAAATTTAACCCCAAAATGAAAGATTTTAAACGTGTTTTGGACTTGACTTCATTCTTTCATTCATTCATTCATTCTTTTTTTATTCTTGACCACCACAACAATAGCAAATGCATGGTAACACAATAATAACACGTAGAGTCAGGAAAAGGAAGTAGCGACACAACGCCAGACGTTAAGACATGCAGAGGATACTGAACACAAAAAAGCGATTTTTATTTGCATGGTTGCTACACCTGTCACACCAGCTCAAAGTACATTGTAGGCCTAATCAATTACAATCATCAACATACACGCAGGCACACAAGATGGAAGTAAAACTAACGGCTGGAGTAGTTGTTCGAATGATTGATAAAGAGAATAGAGAGGGACAGTGACCAGTGCAAGGCCAGGCACGGTTACGTAGGTGGTCAACGGGTGGTGCAACCGGCTCAAAACTATATTTAGCTCAACGGAGCATGGTGAGAAAAGAAAAACCACCCTGAAAATGAAACCTCACCGGGTCCGGAAACCCTTTCAAGTAGCAGCTGGTCATAGCATCAAGACAATAACAATTTTGCAATCGATACATATGCATCAAAACAATTATACACAACTTGAAGTAAAGGGAGGGATTTGAAATAAACGATTTGAAATAAACGACTTGAAGTAAAGGGAGGGATTTGTTCAATTGACTCTCAAATCTCAAAAACTTTGTTCTTTCAAATGGCAGTGAAAACGTGTGAAAAGTGATCCAAATGGCACTAAAATAGCCATTTTTTCCCAAAAACTTACAAAAAATCGCCCAGCGGCTGGGTGCTTCGCCCCCAGACTAGAATATGAAGGTGTTTTTTTAACCAAACTCAATAGCATAATCATTCCGGGAGAAAATGCTGATACGCCAACTTTCGTGATCAATGAAGATGATGGTGCTTCATTTGCACCTGAAGATATCATTCTAAAACTTCCGGCTCCGATTGTTGTTGGTGGTACAGCAAGAAGACGTAGCCAACTTCGATTTGATTTTGACTCTAAAAAGATTGATTTAGCTTGAATTCAGAAACTCGTTGAAGCTTTTTGAAATATTGCTGGCTGCTTCTACAAAGTTTTGATGAATAGCGGGTGAAATTGTCCAAAACAATAACTTTTAGCATAACGTCCTAGTGTGATTTGTTTGCGTGGCAATTGTGCCACAAATTTATTTTTTGCAGCAATAAGCTCTAGTGATTGGTTTGGTCAAAAATGTATAAATTCTATTAATGAAAAAAGTTCAATTCTATGTTAAATCTATTCAACAAAAAAATATTGTCAAATTTTTTCTTTTTACAGATCACTACACCCTTGATTGCTTTATTACTACTTAACAAAATACTTTATAAAAACACTGGTTTCTTGAATATTAGTTCTCAATAAGCGGACATCTTAATAGGTTAGGTTTCTGGCTCTCAGTTCAAATGCGTGAGCAGTGTTCGTTAGCTTTGCTTTTTTTCGTTAGCAGTGTTTTTTCTACTTTTTTTTTGCTCTGTTCGTTTTTCTCTCATTGCTGTTGTGATGAATGTTTTGCTCATATTAATTGCGTTTGTTTCCAACTTAATGTCAGTTACGACGAGACTGACATTGGTAACAAATTTTTTTGAGCTTGCATGGCTGATGGAATGCAGAAAGTTTAAGCTGCTTTTGCGACTTGTTGTACAGTATTTCCTGCTCTTGAAGAATTAAGTGTAGTACACTATGATGTAGCGTACACTGTAAAGAAACCAAGCATGCTGAACAAAAAAAGCGCTTTAAATCACGTGTTCAACGACCACATCCAAAGATATTTTGTTGTACTTACCTCCTGATTGGTTGTTTCACAAAAAAATTGCAGTTTGTCTCGCTATTTTTCCAGTATTTTGTGATATATTTTTGCTGTATCAATTTACCTTCTTGTGTATCAAAATACCTTTTGGGTGTATCAATCTACCCTTCTCGGAAGGTAATTGGATACATGTGATTGACTATTTTTAACAATCAAAGTAAAAAAATGCATGAGATACGATGATGAAAGTTTTGCAGAACCGTTGGCAAAAGACCGAAGTTGAATGTAAATGTGATTGTTGAATTCTATTTTCATCTATTTTCACTTCAAAGGGAAAAATATTGAAATCGTATCAAATTACCTTCCCTTGCCCTACGCAATCAAATTTGATCGCAATTAGTGTAAAAATGCTAAACATAGGTGTCATCAACAAATATACTATTAACTAAGGAATAGGGGGGAGGGGCTATTCAGTATTGTTAATTAATTACCAATTTCTCTCAAAGATCTTTTCATTAGCCCCCCCAATTATTTTTCTCTATAAACTGTATACGAAATAGATTACTCCGTGTGAGCTTTATTGAACTATTCGATTTTATAATTTACCAGCATCTAAATAAGAGAACTAAAATTTTACGATTAGCCACCTCCCAAATAGCACATTTATGCAATCAGTTTAATCATGCTTGCAGTGCCAATTTCTAAGCCACGTTTTAAAGCCATTATTTTTTTATCAAAATAGCCCTAAAATTAAGTTATTTTTGCAAAAAAATGCAAGATTTTCGAGCGCTGGAGGCTCCGCCCCCAGACCCCCGTGCCTCTTGCGGCTGGGGGCTTTGCCCCCAAACCCCCAGACCCCCAAAACAGCCCCCCATTGCGAATTTCTGGCTACGCGCCTGTCTGTGAGTGAAGCCCTCTGACGCTACGCTAGGCGATCTGTGTGATTTTTTAACAAAATAATTCCTGTTAATAAACGTTTTTCCACTAAATTGTCAAATTATTTTGTTTTATTTTCGTTTCCAAAAATATCTGAAATTATGTGGAACTTAGCAACCACCAACCGCCGATAGGAAGCATTTTAAAGGGGGTGGATCTTCCAGCCAATTTCGGTAGTTTACAATAGGTAAAATCGAAATAAAATTTTAGACATTTTTTGTTCTTATTTTGGGGCTGTGGTTGCAAAGATATTCAACGAATACAGAGAGGTATCCTCATAAGAAGTGTTTGGAATATGTCTCAAGGATAAAGAGGGACTGAGTTAATAACAATAACCTTCCAGTAACATCTCGTGACCAATCCAGTTTTGTAATCCCCTTTTTCTAGAAATTCTGGCTGGGAGAACAATTCGTAGAAAATTGGGTTGGGAAAACGAACTATAACAAATCCTTTTGCTGTTACTGCATGCACTGCAAGTCCACCAGCAAAAATTAGCACCGATTTAAAAAGAAATTAATCAGTTAATAAAAAAAATTTGAATCAATTGCCCCCAATGCTCGCCTTAGTAAGGCTCCGTACCATTGATGACTCGAAAAGTTTAAAATTGTAGGTAGGAAATTTAGATTTGAGCATTAGCCAAGAAAGAATGCGACAGCGCTCGATCCTTTCTAAACGTACGGCTCATTCAACCAACAAGCAACATACGTAAACCCAAAATGACATGCTTTAAAAGAATTCGTTCCAAGACGGCGCATCACGGGCTACGAAAAATTATTTTGTTTCATCAGTCAATGATCAAAAATTTTCATTAAATACCAACTCTGATAGTGATTACAAGCAATCCACACCCCTTCGGATTTTGTAGGTGTTTGGAGTTTAGTGCTTTAAACTTTTTTGACATTCCTATTTGTAAATAATTATTGTGAAATTGTGTACTACTTTAGAAAGGAGGGGGACTGGTGCCTAATCCCCTCCCCTGCCTGCGCTGGTGTGTGGCATCAATAACAACATCAAGCAGAGACTTCTTTGCTCGATTGTAAGCATTACCGTGATGATACAACGGAAGTCAGCAGTTTCACTACTTCAAAAGTGTATTTAAAAAAGGTATTTCAATATTTAGAATAGCTATGTCACTACTTCAGTGGTCGAGCGGATAGAGCGTCTGCTACAGAGATGGTAAACACGGGTTCGATTCCTGGTCGGGTCAAACCAAAAACTATAAACATTGGCGTTAACAGCTTCCCTGCTTGACGTTCAGCGATAAAAGGAGAGTGAGAAGCCTCTACAGTGTGTGGTAGAAAGGTGAGCAGGTGGCAGCTTGACTCGAAGGCCATAGAGGACCCTTCCCTATCTTCTGGCCAAGGCAACTAGGTGAATAAAGTGTAACTACGATTACTTCAAAAGTGTTGTGATATCAGTGCTAATGCCAGAATATCGGTCACTATTGCTAATTAGAAGCTTCTATAACAGTCAAAGTAAGTAACTTAGATAATACTTTTTATCACAGCATTGGCACTTTGGCAACTCTCTGAAATAAGGAAAATTTTTCTGCTTTGTACTGTAGTGTCTCGAAAACGATAAAACATTGAAAACTGAAACTTGGCGAGGATAGTTTTAAATTTTTCGTGATTTTTTAGTCGCAAGTCAAAAACCAGGCTTTCCACAGCACCGGAGTCAGAATAGCGTGACTGGGGGCAGGTGGGGGAGAAAAAAAAATTATGCCCCGTGGATACGGGCCGTTTGCCTCGGGACTCAATTCTCGCTCGGGAGGGGGGGGCACGTTTATAGCCCGGCGGGACGCGATGGAATTTTATGGTGAGAATCTCCATTCTTGCCCGCAAATTCAGGAGTGAAGACCAAAAACAAAAAAACGTCTTCAGCCCGAAATCTTAGGCTTCGTCTTGTCGTTCACATGTGTTTTTCGTCCTAAAACGAGACTTCACTCACGCTAGGGGGAGCACAAGCAGTATTTTTTGGGATACAGGCCCCGAAATACACTCCAGTGGCACCGGGCCTGTTATTTCTTTTTGGGCACAATCCTTGCTTGGGGGAACACATTTCTTTCTTGGAGGAGCCCATTTCTTGCTTGGAAGGGGGGCTCGGCCACTAAATGCCCCCGTGGCGCCTGGCCTACTTTCCTACCCCCACAAAAACGCTTGTTTTGGTGAATAGCCATTTAGTAGACGTGGAGAAATATTCTTTGACGATAACTACTAACCTACGAAATCATTTATAATAGGACTAGTAGCTTATAGCAGATGTTGGAAGTTGAAACTGTGAAAACGTATGAAAAAATAATATCTTGATTCAGACGTGAAGGCCACAACCTATTGAGGCTCATCAGTTCAGATTGTTTTATTACTGCATATTCAGGGGCGCCAAGAGCCGAGGGTGGGCCCGGGGACTACTCAAATATTACGCATCTCTGGTTTTGTGCAGTCCAAAACATGCAAGAAAAATGGCACACTCTGCGGATTTTCAAGTGATCTCCAAAAAAAAGGTCTTCACCGAAATTGAAAGATCTTCACCGAAATTGAAACGTCTTCACCGAAATTGAAACGGTTTTATCTGTCCAAATTCAGGTGATCTACAAAAAAAAAAGGTCTTCAACGGTTTTTCTGTCCAAATTCAGGTGATCAAAAAAAAAAAGGTCTTCAACGAAATTGAAACGGTTTTTCTGTCCAAATCCAGGTGATCTCCAAAAAACAAAAAAAAGGTCTTCTATGTTCCATGTCAATGGGCCCAATGAAGCCCATTGGGGCCTCTCATGGGCCCCCTAAAATACATGGACCCCGGGGTCATTGTCCCCCCTGCCCCCCCTCTCGGAGGGCCCTGTGCATATCTAATACACTTCGACATCATTATACTTGCATTGATAAGTTGTTTGGTCACGCTATCATTTATGGAATGTCACGTCTGCAACATAGCAGTAGGGGGTGGCCATAAATACAAAATTTGCAACAAGCACGCGCATTTAATATGTGGAACTTCAGAAGGAAAAGGAATTATGGCCAAGTCGTCACGTGCTCAAAATGTGCGAAAAGTTAAGATGAGTTACTGTATAATCAGGCATTTTTTTCTTTTGGAATCGGAACAATTTGTTAACGAAAAGTTGGGCTCAAAAAAAAACTTATCGGCTGGCGCTGCTCGAACATTAAAAACCGCATTTTCGCGCAAAGCAACTTTTGCAGTTTTTGAAGATAAAATTTCAAAGTAAGGCTGGTGGTCTCGAAATTTGCCTGGGTCTCTAGAGAAAATGCTTGAGGTCTTAATGTTAGTCTTGGCAGATGCCGTCTCGATTTCGAACCCAATGGTAATAAACAACTATCGAAGAAAGCAAAACATTTAGCAGCAGTAGGATAGTCAGAGGGGGGGCTAATGCCCCCCCAATGGCCACTCGACCAAAATGCAGAATAAGGAAAATACCACGTTTTTAGCACATCTGAGACGGTATTTTTTTGCGCTGGAAAAGACTAAAAAAATGATTTAAAGCATATTTCGAAACGTTTAGTTGGGAGGGAGGGCTAATTTGTCCAAAATACTGTTTACTCATAAATCAGAAAAATTTTTTGAAAAATGGCCAAAAACTGGTAATCAAATTTGATCGCTCATTGAAAAATGCTTAACTTATGTTTCATCAAAAAAAACAATACTTTTATATAAACTGAGGAATTGGGGAGGGGGGCAGCCATTCAGTATTAGTTAATTACCAATCACTTCTCTCAAACTTCCAATACCCCCTAATTATATCGTTCTCTATAAAATATAGCCCATTTATGCAACTAGTATAATCATGTTTTTGCACTACTAAGTTCTATTTTACGTCTTAATAGCATTGATTTTTAGCAAAACAGGTTTAAAATTAAGTTATTTTTGCCAACAAAATACAAATTTTTCGGGCGTTGGGAACACTGCCCCCTCTCTCCCGTAACAACCCCTCATTGCAAATTTCTGGATACGCACCTGCTCTGCGATCTTTACAGTTCACCAAGAAACATACAGTCACTTGCCAAGGGCCAAAGAGGCCATCCGAGTCAACTATTATTATTAGTATTTATTTGTGTCAGACTCAACAAAGGTCCATAATAACGCGAAAAAACAAAAACACACAAACAAATTTATCAGGCACAACACAAAGCATAAACATGCGTGCTAATTTAGCCAAAATGTAATTTTGAGTAATGTACTGAAAAATCAGAATCAAGAAAACATGCAGAGCCAAAAATTTGTAGAATGTAAGCGTTTGGAGAGTGCTTACATCTTATTATGAAATTTGCAGTATGTTTCCTCATTAACGAATAAAAGGTCGAGATGCCGTTATTAACCATAATTTCATTGATGTGTATTCTTCTAGGGAGATTAAAAAGTATACGATAAGCATTCTTGTAAGCTACACGAAGACGATTTATACGCGACGCAGGATAACGACACCAAAGATTGATGCCGTAAATTGAGGAACAAAAATAACGAAACAAAATGTTTTTTGCATTAACAGAGCATTTTGAAAAACCTAGTACGAAGCATATTAGCTACGCAATATATAGATCTTACTCGAGCTTTAATATCAAGTTCATCAGAAAGAACACTGTTAATTGTAACACCACGGTATTTAATACTATTCACAAATTCAACATGCTGGTCATTCACAGTTAGATTATGATCAGTGGTTTTGAAGAATTTACAAGGAAAATACATAGTTTTGGTTTTCCTGCAATTGAAGACAATATTGTGCTTTGCAGCAAATTCGACGCAAGTATCAACAAGCCTTTGTAAGCCTTTGAAACTAGTAGCAAAGCAGCAAATGTCATCAGCGTACATAAGATTGTTTAAACACTTGTCCCCAACATAGGCGTAGCCAGGATTTTTGATTGGGGGGGGCCCAAATCCTCAAAAATTCGGCTGTCTTCACCGAAATTGAGAGTGATTTTTCAGCCGAAATCTTTTTTTTTCATTTTTCAGCCGATTCGAAAGATTTTTCCGCCCAAAATCAGGTGATCTCCGAAAAAAAAAAAAAAAAAAAGTTCTTCACCGAAATTAAGAGTGATTTTTTAGCCGAATTCGGAAATTCGAAAGATTTTTCCGCCCAAAATCAGGTGATCTCCTAAAAAAAAAAAAAAAAAAGGTCTTCACCGAAATTAAAAGAGGTTTTTCGGCCGTTTCAGAAAAATTAAGAAAAAAAAAACTGCAACTAAACATCGTCAGGCTATGTTGTCATAACTTTTTGTCGTTAGTGGAGTTTTGATTAGGGGGGGGCTGGGCCCCCTGGGCCCCCCCCCTGGCTACGCCTATGGTCCCCAATACTGCAACCGATATCCAGTTGATTTAACTTAACAGAAAGCTGATCCATGTAGATATTGAACAAATAAGGGCTCAAAATGCCACCTTGTCTGACCCCATTGGTTATGGAAAAACAGCGTGAAAAGACATTATTCCATTTAATAGTGATCATTTGGTTTTTATACCAATACATAATAAATCGCACCAAAATTAAAGGAACCTGCTTTTCAATAAGCGTCTGAAATAAAATATAATGGCAGACTCGATCAAAAGCTTTCGGAGTCCAGGAAAATTGCATACAGGGGAGTATCATGTTGATTGTAATGGTTAATGGCTTGTTTCAGCAAAAATACACAAGAATCTGTGCCATGTCCAGATTTGAATCCAAACTGATTGTCACAAGTATGTAGAAATGATTCTAAATACTTTAACAAAATTAATTCAAAAAGTTTTGAAAAAGTCGAAGCTAAAGCAATAGGTCTATAATTATTAACATCTCTAACGCTATTTTTGTTACTTTTTACAACAAGTGTGATCACAGATGCAATACAACGGTTAGGTATAAAGCCATGAGTCAAGCACACATTAAACAGCATACTAATATGAACAGATATCAAGGGATGTGAGTAAATTAAATGCTCAGTGCATATGTTGTCTAAGCCAGGAGCACATTTTCGTTTTAATTTATGTAACTGAGCTTGAATGAGCCTTACATTGCAGAGAGGCAAAGGGTTTAACTCATTAAGGTCACAATTACTTAAAGTTTGGTGCACAAACTGTTTCGCTGCGGATTCCGCTTCAATTTCAGGAAAATTCATGAGAGATTTATAATGATCTTTCCACATATTAGCAATGTTTTGATCGCCAGTTTGACCATTTACACAGGTGGAAACAGGAGTTTTGTATTTGTTGTAATTTGCTAAATTAATATGCTTCCAAAAATTTGGTGAAGATTGGCCCGAGGTAAGACTATTAGCTATAACTATTAACTATAAATAAACTATTTCAAAAAAATTCAATGCAAAACTAAAAGGTGGTAAACGGAAGGCACCGAAATCTGAGCGAAAGACTCCGAACACTGCTGCACGCCTGAACAGACGGCAGCTGATTGCGAAATGTGCTGAACTCCCTTTCCACTTGGCGACGCTGTATAGTTTTTTTTAAGTTGGCGTAAAGTTTGCAAGGTTCTAAAATGAAAAAAGTTACTTAGCGGGGCGATGAGTCTGCTTAGCGTAACTTCGGCGTGGCCAGAATATAGAATGCAATATGTATACTGGGTCATTAGAAAACGTGAAAAAATTTTTTTCGGAAAACATTGGCATGTGACATATCAACAAATGCAGAACGACCCTATGAGTTGCAATTTGTTAATTGTTTTGGTTTATTAGCATTAGATAAAGATTTATTTGAAAATTTTAAATCGATGGCATCATCATTTTTAGTTATAATTGCATCTTTGCACGCTGTATTGAGTAGGCCTATTAAATAGAAAATGATTACCTGGTTGCCTCTTGTCTATGCAAAATCGTTTCAGTACAAATAATATCAGTCATGTACAATGTCTTTTTGGGCAATATACTAATCATAGAGTGCTTAGATAGCCTACTTAATAATAATCACCTGATTTTTGTGAGTACTTTTTTAGATTTAAGATTAGCTTTTGAATTGTACTGAAAACAAAAATTATTATACTGCACAATTATCATTTATATTGGATTGAGTAAATAGAAATGACTATTGATTACCACAGGAAGCGCAACAAAAGTTTGGTTGATTGGCAATTCTAAATCTGATCTTACTACCAGCTGTTTACTGACCAATGGTGATGTCAAACCTTACGTACTTTTTTTTACATTTTTTTCTAAAATCAAAATGTCACAACAAATAATGCTGTAAAACAAATGATTGAAGCAGTTACTGGAATCTGGTTGAATTTGGGAATTCCTATGAAAATTAGTTGGCTGCATTCAAAACAACTTTTGAAAATTTTTGAACCGCAGCAAAAATAAAAAAAAGTACCGGTAAGTAGCAAGATAATAACGCCGAAAGAAACAACAAAAAAGATTTTGTAAAAGTTTGGAAACAGTATTTAATCTTCCTTTCAAAAAACACTGAGCAACTAGTTTCTAGTGATCATCTCAAAACCGAAAAAGCTAAAAAGGAAGATTTGGCTTTTTTGCATGACAACAAAAATGCTTGCAAAATGCAAAATATAAATGTTCACTTTGAATCATGAATCAATGGAAGAATGGCAAAGAAAATGTCAAAGAGTCAAAACTGAAAATCTCAAATTAACACTAGTCTTATCTAGCAAAATGGATAACCCTACCACAAACTAATTTATTTGCAAGACTCCTCCTTTCATTCTGAATCTGAAACCTCAGGGAAAGAATTCAGCCCATGTTCAAGCCAACGCATTCATGCTTCTAACCAAACCATATCCGTTTAACTTTCATTTTCAAGAAAATCCAATTCCAAAACCTTTGCTCAAGTAGCTGGCAGGGAAGTTTTTCCACAAATCATTATTTCTCTGTCATTCCGTGATTGATGCTTCTGAAGAAGCATCACAGATCAATCATTAATTTTTTCCACAATTCAAAAATTTTCAGAAGTTGTTTTAAATGCAGCCAACTACTTTTCATAGGAATTTCCGTTTTCATCTGGATTTCAGGTACTGCTTCAATCATTTGCTTTAGTGCATTATTTGTGTCATGTTGATTTTTGAAAATGCGAAAAAAGTAATGCATGACATCACCATTAGTCAGGTTTTATGATCTATGATCAGATTTAGGATTGCCGATGAACCAAATTTCAGTTGCGCTTCTTGTGATGCCGGTAGTCATTTTTATTTACTCAATCCAATAAAATTGCACAGTAGGCAGGTAGAATAATTTATGTTTTCAGTACTATTCAAAAGCTAATCTTAATTTAAAGAAGTACTCACGAAAATTAGGTGATTATTAACATGTATTTAAGCACTCTGTGATCAGTATATTGCCGAAAAAGATATTGTACGTGACTGATATTATTCCAACTAAAACGATTTTGTATAGACAAGAGGCAACCAGGTAATCATTTTCCATTTAATCCTCCATATATCGTCAAAGATGCAATATTAACTAAAAATGATGATGCCATCAATTTAAAATTTTCAAATAAATCTTTATTTGATGCTAATAAAGCAAAACAATCAACAAATTATGACTAGGAGGGTCATTCTGCGGCTGTAAATATGCCACTTGCCAATGTTCTCGAAAAAATTTTTTCACGTTTTTCAATGACGTCATAAACTAAAATCGAGTTGCATACTCCCTAAACATCAAAATTTTTTTTGTGAAAATTGGTCAATATCATTTTTTGAAGTAATACAACGGGAAAAACCATTTGCAACATCACTTTTTTAAAAAAATCTTTTGTTGAACAACCCTAGTAATCACTAACACCATAAGAATGTAAAACTGCAAGTAATGTAGAAGGAGAGACAGTATCAAATGCTTTAGCCAACTTGATGTGTATAACATCAAAATCAAGATTACTGTCATAAAAATAATGCCATTTGTTTAAAACTGGTAGATCTACCTGGAATAAAACTGTATAATATTGTCTAGAAGTGAAAATGTTGTTGCTTAATAAATAATGAAGCAATTTTTTCACAATAATGCTGAATACTTTCAAGTAATCTAAACATAAAAAACCATATTGCCTAGAAGTAAAAATATTGTTGATTAATAGACAATGAAGCAAGTTTTTGACAATAATACTTGTAAGTAATCTACATACTGTAAATTATGCTCAATAATTTGAAGGCAGTTCGTGAGTATCCTTTTTGTGAATTGGAATAACTAATGCTTGCTTCCATTTGTATGGTATCTCGGCAGTGCCAAGATTAAGTTAATACAAATGACATAAAACAACAATCCATGGAGCAATTCGCGTAAAAAAATAAGCCGATATTTCATCAGGTGTTTTAGAAATTTTGTTGCTGTTAGTTGAATGTTAGATTGAATCTAGAATGTTGGCAAGAGCTGTAGTAATATCATTTGCAGTAACTTTGATGGTGACACGGATTCATTAATTGTAGCTCCCCAAACTATATTTCTTAGTTTAGTTTTAAATAAGGCAGTGTCTGCTGCACCGGCCCGGTTTCCAACATCTAATCGCTGCTGCACCGGTGGCGGCGGTTGTTTTATTTAGCTGTTCAATTTACTATCTCTCAGCTGGCATCGCTGCCCTAACCCTAACTCTAAGAATAAGATTTTAGAGAAAAAAAAGGAATTCGTAGAGTTATAGCTCTCTAGCGCTATTTTTGGTGAGCGTGTCCAGCGAGATTCTATACCCCAACCCTCAGCATTGTAGCCAGACGTTCTAACCACTACGCCATCAGGACTTCGAATTCAATGTGGCAAAGTGCTGTATTTAAAGCGAATCAAGGAGAAATGCGCAATTTGATTGGCTGCCGGTGATCCAGCGATTTGATGTCGGAAACCGAAACAATGCACTAGACACTACCTTTAAATAACCTTTGAGTTCCTGTTTGGATATTTGCTAAGATTGCATTTCAAATCTTGACACTTTTGGATGTTTGAAGTCTTGCTGTTTGAATCTGGCTATGTAGAGAGATAAGTTATTAGATTGACAGGTGGATCTGGTTAGTCGAATGGAAATTTTACTTGTTTTAACGAAGATATTAGATAGTTGTGGAGGCAGTTTGTTTAAAAAATGTAGATGCACAAATTTAGCAGGTTCATGGTCGCATAAATCTGGAAATTTATGTACGCCAACCTGTTTATAGTAAGGAGTAAAATGATCCTGATAGATGCCACCACAAGAAAGTTTTATGGCTTTATTTTAAAGTCTCTAGCATTATACGGTAGGGTGGAGTGAAAAAAATTTTTTTTGGAAATTCTGGCAAATGGTCTAAAAATAGAAAAAAAATCGACTTGAGCCAGTTGCCACCTACCATGGGCTGGCTACCCCCCCAAAAATTGGTCGCGGGGGTAAAATGGCCATAAAATCATGTTACTTGATAATCGCTAGTCGTAGAGACCTGATTTATAGCTCAAAAGTTGCAGAATCATCATGTTTCTATGAGTGCTAAGAGGACTTTTTTGTCTATTTCAATCATAAAAAAAGTTACAGTCAAGAAACCGGTTTTTCATGCTAGAATTGCATCATAGAGAATTGTGATTCACTACTAGTAAACATGAACTCTTGCAATTCGTAACTTGCTAAGAAATTTGATTTTAGGGGTATGTTGTACAACATATTACTGTAGTAATGCGAAGTGCACAACAAAAGTGAGTGCGAGGCCGGCAAACATAGATGTGTTATCAACAGTCAACACAACATAAAAACATTTTATGAAAATTGCATTTTAGTGTCAAACTTTTTTAACAATTTGCGAGATCTAATTTTTTGGCGAATAAGTCCGTCTCTTCTTTCAAATCCAGTGACTTGTGCTGATGCTTCCGTTACCAATTTGACATGTCTTTCGACAGTTTGATTGTGGCATGGATGGTGTAAAATTAAGGGTTTCATTCGACAGTCTTCAATTTCAGAATCGGACAAATGTCTAATAGCTGATGGTTGTTGCTGACAAATTTCCAAATCAGCCAACTCATAGTATGTGTCTGCTTCCAAGTTTAAAGTAGGAAGGTGAAATAAACGAACTGAGGTGTCGTTCTTGCGAAGTGAAAGAACGTGATTCACGCCCTTGTCTCGAACAGCTTGATCGTCATCTCCTAACATTGCGATCAAAATGCTTTCTGGATGGCCAAAATATCCATTTCTTTGAACAACATTTTGAGCTACTTGTCGAAGATCTTGATTTGTCAGACTGTTAATTCTTTTGATCAAGTTGAAAAAAACTTAAGAACCATGTGTTAGTTGGTTGTATAACTTGATTTCAAACCAAGTGGGAAAATAAACAGTTAAACAAAAGTTAACTAAAATTTCCAAGTTCTGAGCTGGTTGATCAAGTGACACGTAATATCGCAAAATTCTACAACCCAAAGTCAACCATCTTGAATGCACCACTGGGCCAACTTCCAAATATTGTAGATCATCATCACAATTACCAGTTATAATTGCCAAACAGATTTTGTAAGCGTAGTATTGATCTGTACTCAGGTCATCAATGACATGAGGTGGAAGTTTTGGAAAAGAAGAAACAGGGACGAACACTTGCTTAAACTGAGTAACTGGCCAACTTGATACAGGACCCTGTATTTTTTTACCTATTGGTCCGGCAAATGTATCTGGACCACTTGTTGCCCCATCCAAAGCAGCAAACACATGTCGCAAGGGAAGTTCATTTGTGTGTAGTAAACACACAACCCACTGAAGAGGTCTGTGTAATAATTCTTCTAAGCTTCGAATGCATCCATTGTGTTTGCCGGTCATAGAAGCAGTATCGTCAGTGCCAGCTATTGCAAGCTTGCTTTCCAATTCCGTACCACTGAAAGAATCAAACAACTTTTGGGCAATTGTTCTACCTTTGCCATCTTCAGGAGAAAAGTGAGTAAGGTAATAACTTCCTGGCTCACCAACTACTGTATAATGTTCTTCCAGTTGAACAGACCGATAATGCTTCTCATTTGGACCTTGTGCAACAATTAGGGTTGCACCTTTGCGGCCATCCAAATACACTGCGTTCACCAATCCAAAGTTTTGTTGCTCTTCGCTCCGGATTTCGTTTCGGCATCTTTCACGCTCTCTTCGTAGTTCACTACGATCAATGATACGTGTTTTATCATCTTCAGTAACTAAACCAACATCCACTAGGACACTGTTAGCAACTGCAGCAGTTGCTCTATTCGATAGCTGGTAGCGTTCACAAATTCTGGCAAGGTTTGGCCATTTATTGCGATTTTGAATGGATGGATTTGGCATTTCCGCTAAGAACTGAGAAACTGCAGATGATTGTGATGTGTCTGTGCTTGTTGATGCCAAAGATTTGGACTCCGAGACATAATCAGTAGTTGACAGAGTAATAATTTCATTTTGGCATTGTGAACTTGGGGCATTGACATGTGATTCTGAACGTCGTATAAATTTTTGGTCAGATGAGGTCAAAGGCAAAGCTACATCTAAACATTTTCCAATACGCTGACTCTTTTGATCTTCATAAAATACAAAATCTTCATCAGTCATTTGCAACTTGTGGTCTTTTTCCAAACGTCTTCGTTGTTCGTTGTCATTGCAAAACACGTCGAACAACTTATCTATATCTGACAAGAACTCCGCTTCTTTTTCCAAAAAAGATGCTCCACGTTTTTTCTTGGGATACCGATCAAGTTTGCTGAAAGCTACCACCAGTGCCTGTACTTTTTTAGATATATTTAAGTAATGTAATGGATAAACATTACACCACACCCATCTGTCATGTATTTCTTTAGCAACATCATTTGCAACGTCCACAGTTCTAAAATTTTCGAATTGGATGATCCTCTCTAACACTTGACATTTGGTGGTAGTATACCGGATGGAAAGCTTTTACTTCCAGTGAAAGTGTATCCACTATGTAAAACTTTAACGTTGCTTGCACTTTGCCTGGTTGTCATAGCTATAAACTACGGTGGTTATCAAGTTATTTCATTAATAGTACTTAGCACCTAATTACTTATCTACAAAGAAAAAAATCTTTAAAAATTTGTAAGGATTAAGTAGACGTAAGCCTACGTCTACCTAATCCCTAATCCCTAAAAAAAGCTATGTTACACCTGCCAAAACTAGTTTTTTGACTGTAACTTTTTTTATGATTGAAATAGACAAAAAAGTCCTCTTAGCACTCATAGAAACATGATGATTCTGCAACTTTTGAGCTATAAATCAGGTCTCTACGACTAGCGGTTATCAAGTAACATGATTTTATGGCCATTTTACCCCCGCAACCAATTTTTGGGGGGGTAGCCAGCCCATGGTAGGTGGCAACTGGCTCAAGTCGATTTTTTTTCTATTTTTAGACCATTTGCCAGGATTTCCAAACTACACTTTTTCGAATTTCCAAAAAAAATTTTTTTCACTCCACCCTATTATACAAACATCATCTGACATGTAGGCTAATTGTAAACAACATTAATGAACAGGTAACACAGAAATATCATTATCAAATATGCTTTACTAGGCCTACTAGTGTTGGTATAATTATGTTTACACTAGCATACCATTGCAAATGTTGAAATAAAAATATTATATAGAGTAGCTTAAGCAGTATAAATTATACACTAAGTAGCTAAACCAGTGAAAATAAAATTTCAGTGTGGTGCTACAATGTTATTAATGTGGCAACTATTGTTTTTCAATGAGTGCATCATTAGATTAATGTTGCAAAAATTATTCAACAAGTATCACTTAATTTACTTTGGTGCGACAAATTGTTTGTTACTTTTTAGTGTTTTTGTTATTTGGAAGTTGGGAGAGTCAAGTTTTGAATCCAATTTCTAAACACTGATCAACCTGCAGTCAATAGCTGATAGACTTCGATGCGTGTTCATAGGTTTTTAGTGTGGGCAAGAGCTCTCAGCTGTGGGAGCATGACAAGATGATTGACTGGTTGATTCTGCAGTACTCAGTAGTCTGTGCAGTGAGTTAAGATTTGAAGATTCATAGTTTGAAAATCTTTTATGTGGTTGTAGTTTTTATTACCCAACCCCACATGCCAACCTATTCCTGTAAAGAAATTATACTGCTTTAAGAGAAGCCATAATTTGATGTCAGTGTATGTTTTTCACTCTATTCAGTATTGGCTAGATACCATACTTGGTATGATTACTTCTAGCATTGCTTAAATTTTAACTTGTCAATGCTCATTGACTGATGGTGTAAAAGCATTAAGTGCATAATCTACCTTTTTTTTTTAGTATTATTGGAAAAATTGTAACTAGCGTAGTTTCAAGTATATACATGTGGATTCCTTTTTAAAGTTGCAATTACTCTTACTGGTTGAACTGGTGGAGGGAGTCAGGCTCTGATACTGTAATGCAGAATGGCATCACTGTGCGACAACCGGTGTATTGCTATAGAATTTGGTGGTTAGTCATATCCATAGGTGGGCACGTTAATGCAAAATGTTAGCTTTGTTAACCACAAGTCTGTTAACAAACTTCACACCTCTATTAAAGTTAGTTCGTTAATTTCAGCTTTAATTAACGGAAGTTAATGAAGCCTGTTAATTCATTAACATTTTAAAAAGTAATTTACATTTCTTTTTATTCACTTACTTCTAGAACACATAATGACACTGTTGAGGTGAATGTAAGGATAAACTTGTTGCTATGGTGTTTTTTTTTTGTTTTGAAAGTTGCATTTTTTAATCTAATCTAATTTCAAGATAAAAATAGGTTCGTATGCACTAATGAAATTGCAATAGGAAAATCTTTGGAAATTGCGAACGGCGATAACTAATAGACCTCAAGCTGCGGCTTATTATTTGCCACAAAAAGAGCTCGTTTCTTCGCTTTTTCTTCTATAAAACTCGTGCCAATATAGAACAAGTGTTACCAGTGCAAACTGGTGTGTACCGATACGATGAATGAATGGTGCAAGAAATTAACGTTGAAAACTTTAACGGAAGTTAATGAATCTTAGTGGAAGTTGATTTAGTTTGTTAACATAAAAAGACTTTTAAATGAGTTAATGAAAAAGTTAGCTTCGTTATTAACGATAAGCGGATTTGTGCCCACCTATCAGAGTTGTCCGGAACACTAAATCTTTGTTCCTATTTCATTCCGTTCCTAATGGCTTTTGTTCCTATTCCTAACCTATTCCTAAATTTAACAAAAACATCATTACAACATTTCTAACTAAAAAATTGTTCCTGTAAAATAACAAAGCTTTATCAAAATATCAATACCACCATATTGGCATGTAACGCATTCTAAAAATATTTGAAATTTGTTTGATAGTTTGAAATTTTGGTTGCTTGCTGACAATGCTGAGTCAAGTGCTTAGGCTACTAAAATATTAGTGTGGATTTTGAATGAAGCAATCGTATGTGCGACCCGTGTCCCTTGGTGTGTAACTAGAAATACTGTTCATGCACGATGTCTGAACTGACACGCAAATGCAAACTTCTTTATGACAGTTAGTAATCATGCACGCTGCTATTAAATTACTTGAAAACTGTGTGATTAACTGCAAAAAACCTTTCATGAACAAAATTATTCAGAGATTTAGGAATTCTTGTTCCAGTAAATGAAAACTTGATTCTGAACCGTTCTGGTTTCAAAAAAAAGGCAAATTCCCACTGACACTTGTTCCTGGTTCTGGTCCAAGAACAACCCTGCCACATATGGTCATACGGTATCTGGTAGTCTAAGTGCCAGTACTTACTTACAGGTAGTATCTACCTAAGTCAGTTTCTGAAATATGGAATGTTTGCAGGGAATGTGTGTGCTAATAGTAATATACAATAAACTTGGGTTTGAAGGCACACTGGCACTACACTAATGTTAACCAGAGACCTAATTGTAGTTGTAATGCATATTTATCCTTCTGTCACCTCACAGTGTCAGATGCTAACTATTGGTTGATCCGAACGCTTATCATGGTATTGACTGCATCGTGCTTAGAGGAATCGCACCTGCTTAGAAACTTTCAGTGATCCAATGTTGCTGCAGATTTCTTTGAGTTCTTGTCCACTGAATTTGGTGCTTGTTCAAAGCCATCAAGCAGAGATAGTCATTGTAAAGCATCTTATCTAAGGACACAACAACTTGCCCAGGGTTGAGGTTGAACCCAGATCAATTCTAACCTTATGGGCTAAATTCTAAAGTTATTGGCTAAATCTACTATAGCCTTGCACTGGGTGAATGTTCTTCAAATTTGCATGAATGTGACAAGTCATAATTTTATAATTTGTATTAAGTTAAACTGTAAAAGCCATGAGCAGTTCATTGATTACTGTATATACTCGCCTATAGGTCGCACCACCGTATAGGTCGCACTATTAGTTTTGTGTTAAAAAAGTTGAATTTAGCGTTGACTCACACATAAGTCGCACTATCTTTTTTGCACAGATAACTTCGAAAATTAAAATAAATTTTCGAAGTTAGCTCTGCGAAAATTAAAATAAACTTCAAAAATTAAAATAAATTAAAAACAAATAACTTCGAAATCGAACATTAAAATCGCAAAACCATTTTTTCTTAACAAAGCGGGAAAATCCAACGCACGCTGAGCGGTTGCATTGGCATGAAACTGTCTCGCATTGGTATGTGTGAGCACAAGCGCAAGCGCAATTCATGTCTATATTGGCTTATTAGCCGGAAAATACGGTACTTGCAATAGCCGAAAACTTTCAAGGTATGTCGCGTGGATAGGTCGCACCCGTGTTTTTTGTTAAAAAATATGAGAAAAAAGTTGCGACCTATCCGCGAGTATATACGGTACATACTTTGCTGCATTCATGACTGATTCGATTTTGATGTTTTTGCTTTCATGTCACTTAACCAGTTTATCGTATAAATTCAATAGTTTTGTTATATAAATGAATAGATTGCATTTCAATAAATGAAGTACCAGTAGCTTTACTTATTTTTTGAAAAATGTTGTTTCGAGGAAAAGAATGTGGATCTCTTATAATACAGTTTATATATCATGTTTTATGTAAAATTTATCAGTGTTTGTAATTTGCAAACGTTGAATTTGAAATTTTGTTTTTGCAAATGTGATATGTTGATGTTGAATTTCTCATTTGAAACTTGCAACAGTAGCTTACTTTTAGAAAATTCATAAATTGTTATTTTCACAAACTAACAAGTTCAAAGCCTACTGTTCTCAAATAGTTCAGTTTAAGTTTATTTTGTCAGTTATGAATTGCATTGCACAACATCTCAGTTATAGTTTCTTTTAATCTGAAACAGTGGTTCCCAACCTTTTTGTATTGGCAGACTGGTAAAAATTAAACAAATGTTCACAGATCGGCAGCCAAAATTGCAAAGAATATATATAACAGATACAGTTCCACTGTAGTTATTATTGCATTTGTTAACCACTGCAAAATAAATAGCATGATAATGCATTATTTCAGCACATAGCCAGAAATCTTCAATAGAGGGACTGTTTCAGCCCCCAGCGCTCAAAAATTTTGTATTTTTGGCAAAAATAACTTGATTATAGACCTATTTTGATAAAAATTAATGCATTTAAAACATGTCATTAAAATTAGCCATGCAAAAACATAATTAAACTAGTTGCATAAATGGGCTATTTGAGAGGTGGCTAATGGTAAAACTAAAATCCAGTTTTCTTGTTTAGAAGCTGGTAAATCATAGAATTCTGCTGTTTAATAAAACTCACAAGGAATAATGTATTTCATCATAAAGATAATTGGGGGGGGAGGCTAATGGTACAAGATTTGAGAGAAGCAATAAGTGCTGGACTAATACGTACTGAATAGTTCCTCCCCATTACCCTGGCTATGTTACTGTTTTGGCATATGTTACACATTTGAATACAACAATTCAACAAAATGTCAATTTCTGGACGTATAGTATAAAATCAAAATTATTGGGAAATTTGTTGCTGTTTCGATGTTAATATGAGAGACAAGCAAGGCAGCAAAGCAGTTTTTTAAACATGCAGCTCTGCTTCAGCATCCAATCGATTTATCTGCTTGAGTTTGAATTAAGCCAGAGCTGAAAAAAGTTCTGCTCTTAAGTAGCTGATTGAAATTACCATCAACAATTTGAGATGGATATTTGTTTTCAAGAGATCTCCAGAATTGAGACAAGGATTTTTTTTCATATCTTGAGTACAAAGTAGAATCGCACATAATTCAATCAGTTTTTCTTTTTCCTAAGGATTACGGTTACATGTGCTGACAGCTTTGATAAAATGTAACAAGGAAGTGGAAAAACATCAGTTTTACCAACTAAAAATCCGCCAAACATAAAATGAGTTTTTTAATCAATAAAAGCATTAGAATGACGTGTGTAAAAAAGATATTCTGCGCACCGGCAAAAAATGTACGCAGACTGGCACTGGACCGCAGACTGGCAGTTGGGAATCACTGATGTAGAACATTCGCAAGCTTGCTGGACGCTAGTAGGCCAATTTGCTGGACTATCAGTGTGGTTCTGATTTAGATTTGCTGTTACCAGTATCTTTAATTCAGGGATGTCCATTTCAGAATACTGAATTCAATGGAACCGAATTGTGTTTTGAACCAGTTCGATTTTTAGGATTCGGTTTAGTTGTGATGAACTACAAGCTGATAAATTTGTTCAAGCGAGCCGGTCGACCACTTTGGGAGGTGTTCTTTTGACCTGGATGTTACAATGGCATGATTTGCTCTAGGAGGGCTAAGCTCCCCCTGGTTGCGAGCTGTTTCCTTTCCCTGAAAATAACTAGAAATGATGGTAAAAATGAAAATGAAAAATTCAGAGAAACTGTTGAAGCATTGCAGAATGAAAATATCCAATAATCATGCGATATATAGTGCTGTAATCCTTGTATATACTGGCTAAACATTCATTAAAAATAAAACAAAATGTTAGACTTTTTTGTTTTGCAGTAGTTGAGCAGTTAAGTGCTGAATTGATATCAAAATAGTACTGATGGCCATTTTATAGATTTAGGATTCGTAATTCTGGATTTGGAAAAAAGATTCAGAATTATTCTAGAATACATAATTAGTCTGAAATGAGCATCCCTACTCTAATTACACATTAATGTTTCATTGCTTACAGTTGTCTGTTAGTTGTGGATTGTTTGTAATATACCAGTACAGTATCTTTTTACTAAGCAGCTTACTGTTTTTAACTTATGTCTGTGTAGTACATGGTATAAATGACAAATATGGCAACTGCCGCTGATGAAATTGTTGTGGCTTTGTATGATTATACAGCTAATGATACAGAGGAATTATCTATTCGCAAAAATGAGCAGCTTTCCCTCATTGATGCAAAGTTTACTTGGTGGCAAGTAAGTAGTTTGAGTTCAATATTACACCAATTAAGTACAATGAATGAATGAGAGCTGCTTGATTTCAACCGATGCAAAAAAGTGTTCTGTCGCTCTGGTTAGAGCTTACATCATTATCGCATAACAATAACATACAAGAGTCAAAATTTATTTTTCGATCATTTGCCTGTCGGCAAGTGATATCGACTGAGTACTTGCTCGAGGAAATCTCAACTTGCCCATTACAAATAGACACAGTGAATTTTGAGCTTGTTTAATTTTGAAAAAAATGTATAAAAATACTTCATTACAAAGACACTGAATGTGCATAATACTGTGATATGTCTTAAGAAGCTCAAGTTTTTGCATGTGATAAAAGGATTGAAGTGGTCACTTTTTTAATCTTGCAATACACAAAAATTGATTTTTCAAGTGTCTTCTTTCTTCTTCCTTCTTCATTGCCCGCTTTTCCGTGAGGGTTGCGTGGGCAGTAGCTCAAGATTGAGCCGCCACACCTCACGGTCTTCCATCACCTCCATCATTTCGCTTGGGCGAAATCCCAAGCGATTCCATCCAAGATCCTCAATGTAATCGGTCCATCTAGTTCTAGGTCGTCCGACTGGTCTTCTCCCATTTGCTTTGGCATGTAAAGCTTGTTTGGGGAGTCTTTCCTGAGGCATTCTTTAATTATTACATTAACAATGGTCAATGTTGCTTTTTTGCTGGAAATGTGTTTTCAACAGCTAATAACTTGGAAACTGCACCATTTGGAACACAGAGGTGGGTCATTTTAAAGGAGCGTCACTCCTGCTTCCCATTTTAAAGGAGCGTCACTCCTGCTTCTTAGCAAAAAAAAGAGCACCTCTCTTGTTCCTGAAAGTAAAAAGGAGCGAGCTCCAGCTTCTTTTGATACCTTAATTTACAATCTAACTATAATCTATGTACGATTATATTACCTATATAAAGTTAACACAATATTGTAATATTATTGTTCTGATAAAAAATTATCCTGTTAACCCCTGTCCTGAACCAAACTTCTTAGCAAAAAAAAAGAGCACCGCTCTTGTTCCTGAAAGTAAAAAAGAGCGAGCTCCAGCTCCTTTTGATACCTTAATTTACAATCTAACTATAATCTATGTACGATTATATTACCTATATAAAGTTAACATGATATTGTAATATATTGTGTTAACTTTGTACTGATGAAAAATTGTCCTGATGATGACAAAGATGAAAAATTGTCCTGATAAAAAATTATCCTGTAAACCCCTGTCCTGAACCAAACTTCTTAGCAAAAAAAAAAGAGCACCTCTCTTGTTCCTGAAAGTAAAAAGGAGCGAGCTCCAGCTCCTTTTGATACCTTAATTTACAATCTAACTATAATCTATGTACGATTATATTACCTATATAACGTTAACACAATATTGTAATATTATTGTCCTGATAAAAAATTATCCTGTTAACCCCTGTCCTGAACCTAGACAAATGGAATGCGATCATAGGTTTGAACCCAAGCCTAAGCCTACTATAGCTTGCTGCACTGACTAGCAACTACTAATAAAAACTCAAATAATTCATTTCCAGCTATTTTGCTATTTTTCGATAACAATCAGCGTAATCTGAAAACCATCGCAAATTTATCCCTCACAAATTTTCCCAAATTATCCAAAAATTATGCTTAAAAAGGAGCAATTAGCTTCTGGCCTTTAGAAAAGGAGCATGCTCTTGTTAAGATAATTTTTTTTCAAAAAGAAGTGATTTTAAAAAAGAAGCACACCCTATTTTTAAGTGCGTTCCTGCCCAGCTCTGATGGAAAGCTGAAATTTTTTCAAAAGATAGAAAAGCTACAGATTGTTGAAAACTACGCTAAAAGAAACAGTATAAAATTTTCTTCTTTGCCTTTTGAAAAAGCTTTTAATGCAACAGGTGTGGGAAAAATTTTTGCAGAAAAGAACGTAAGGCTTGGATCACACCATCAAGTTTTTCGTAAAATTTTCTTGCAACAATGTTTTTGGAGTTATCACATCTACATACTATTTTCTTGCTCAGCTGCTTGCCAGATGGAAACGTCTGGATTTTTCTGCAAACAAATTGCTGAAGTTATCACATGTATTTTTTTCACTTAAAAGCATTTACGCAGTAGTTAAAGAATTTCCTTGAAATTTGCTGCAACGATAGTAATGTTATGCACTTGGTCGATTCATTGTTATTTCTTGTTTGACAATATGACACAAGCATGTTCACAAAAACGAAAAGCTGCAGCTTTAGTAGTAAATAGCTATTTGAGTTCTGCCACAAATTGCGTGCGCAGACAATAAAAATTTTTTTGATCTGCTATGAAATGAAACAGATAAATGGAAAATGTAAAAATAACTTTGCTTGTGTGGAACTTGTTAACGTATTGCGTAGCTTTTTTCATGCTATGTTATCTATTGCCAATAAAATTTGCATAACATTGCATAATTGATCTAGGACGGTAATATTAAACCAGGTATGTTATTTCCTGTACTGGCGGTTGCGGAGAGCTCAATAATTGGATGTCAGGGTAAACTGAAACTTTATTACTTTTAAATGAGAGCGTTTTATTTAGTTTTTTACTAGATCCAAATGAAATTGCTGAAAATTATCTTTTGAAATTTACCTTAACTGCTGAAAAATGCAACAGGCTCTTTTGCCAGTGAATGTGTCAAATTTTAACCAAAAAAGTATTAAAATTATCAAAAACATATCACTAATTGCTTAAATTCGGCTCTAGCAAAAGCTAGCTGGAAACTTTTTTCTGATCAGAAGGAAGTTTTCAATATCTTGAATAAAACCAGATCACACATTGAATACTTATCAAAGTTTAATTATTACTAAATAGTGAGCAAAAGCTTATCTCCATTTGATCTCGGTCTAAAACTTCCGAAACGTATTTCCAAGCATCTGATTTTTGTACTCTATTCTTGTACTTGGAATGAAATGTGTTCCTTAAGCACTGCCTTTCTTCAATTTTGCTAATTGAAAGTTCAATTTCATGAGTTGACCATAAGTCCACTATGGCATGTTGATAACTATACTGCATTCTGGTTGATAACTTTTCAGAATGAATTTGGCAAAGGCCAAGCACAAGTTTGAAGTAGGAAGAATTGGAAAATTGATATGTGATCATAAACAAAACAGCAGGCAACACATTTGAAGAAATATGAGAAAACAGCAGGCACAATGTTATAGTATGTCATTGTCGATTAAATCAAAAGTGGTAAAATTTTTACAACATTTTTGCTTGATAATTGTGATGCATTCGTTTTTGTGTTGACCTTGGTGGTAATTTTTTGTGTTCTGCAGCTCAATATTTTCTAACGCATGACTCAAAGCTTAGTTTTTTTCAATGAGAACTACGAGTTTTAGAAAACTTGCTGGCAAAATTGAGTGCCATTCTATTTCCCCTGCAAAAACTCAGCAAGACTTTCTAGACCAGTGGTTCTCAAACTGGGGTCGCGGTCCTTTTGGAGGCCGCAAAGCACATTCCAAAAAAATCAAAATGATGCTTCTGAAGAAAAAAATTTCAAGATTTTAAGGCAACTTATCTTTCCAAGCCTATGTTAACAACCACAATTTGCTACGAAATTTTTCAGGCTACATACACATCTATGACAACACAATAAGCTCTATGATGTCATTTAAGCAATGACTTTTTTGGCATGAAGTCTGTGAGTGAAGGAGAATTTTTAAAAGCAAAAAGATCATTTGTTTTGCAGATGGTTTAAAAGTAAAAACCTGGTGGATGGTGGCATCAGAGTTGGTTTCAGAGAAAGTTACTGTAATATGTGATTTCAGTCTGATAAATTCGTCCCATGAGAGCCAAAAGGTTGTAAGTGACATTTTGATAGTTTTGAGTAAATCGAGTTTAAAGATTTGATAGGCCTTGAAAAATCAGGTTTTAATGCAATTCGTTTGAATCGTTGCATATGCCACATAAACATGAAGCTCTACAAAATAAGATGGCAGAGTTGATGGTTCGAGCCCCTGTCAAGGCAAAATTTCACTTACGACCTTTTGGCTCTCAGCTTTTTATTAAAAACCATTACTTTTTTCACTTACGACCCTACATCATTTTACTAAAATATTGTGTTTCATGTAATTTTTTGCACTCAACTTGCAACCAAAAGGTTATTTAGAGGGGGAGTTGTGCTATTTCTATCCTTTTGTTGTACAATGATTAAAAAATGGTGTAAGTTTAATTGCGAAAATTGAAGTGAATAAACTGATAAAGCTTAGATGTGTCAATGGTCATCATTATCATCAACTGATAATTACCTCAATTGCATTTCGAAGAGGAGCAGGTTGGAGATGTTTTAATCCTTAAGCCAAGCTTTTTGTTATCTTGAAACTTACAAGTTTAGGCAATAAATGACAAATGTCAGCTACTCTGTACGATACATCAAATAGCGTTTTTATGGAACATTGTCATAGCACAAATCATGTATGGGCAGACAAAAATGCTGTGCTTCCTAGTATTACTGCAACTATGTTATACATTTTCTTCGGGTAATATGAACTATGCTGAGTAGTGCGCTATCTACAATGAGTCTGTGCTATGAAATAAGTGGCACCATTTGCCCCCCTGCTTTGTCACTAGTTATTGTGCAATGCTCCTCATGTTCAGGCCACTAATAAGAAAAGCTTTAACATCAATGGCCACGCAGTTATTGATACAGAATAAACAAAAGTTGAAAAGGCCCATGGTAAGAGTCCTTAACTTTTATAAAATTTTAACTTTTTAAACAAATGATAAGATGAGGCAGATTGCAGGATATTTTCAGCAAAATAGGTAATAGAAGTTGCGAATGACTATAAATAGCGGAACAAAATACTCATAGAAAAAGGCTATTGCACCACAAAATTTTATCTAGCTTTTTATTAATGCCGCCAAATCTAACTTAAACTCAAATCTTTACTCTAAAGTCTAAAACTAACTCTAAACCTAACTCAAACCCTAACTTAAACCCCAATCTTAACCCTTGAAAAGGTAAATAAAAAATACGCGGATGTATATTTCTCATTTTTGTCTAATTAACTAACTCTCAAAAAATTTTGGTGCAATGGTATCACCTCGACTTATACTGTATATTGTACCTTGGTTTCATACTGTAAGTAACGCAAACATTGATTATTCTAGAATAGTGCATGCTGCCCAGTAGTTCAATTGCATATTTGATATGTTTGTGCTGGTTAAAGACGATGTGATGTGTCCATAGCAAAAATTTAGCATGAATTTGAACAAAATAGCAATAACATTTAAAATTACTAAAAAATCTTTAGGGATTTTTATTAGAATGCTGGGGGTTTGAGTCAAAAGTTCATAAAAAAGTTTTTGATGGGGTATAGTGCTGTCCAAAGAGGTCATTCAAGAAGATGATCCAGATTTTGCAATGAGAGATTACTGGAGCTGAAAAAAAAAACTTCACAATTGATGGTCTTTCGATCCGTTCTCGATTTCAAAATCAAAGTGGTCCAACCCAAAACAGTGCGGTACCGCTCTTTCTGTTACGGCTCCCCAGACCTCTGGCTTTGCTCCCAAACCTACTTCGTACCATTACGCTATTTGATGCCAAAAGGTACAAAAAATCCGATTCTTGGTTATTTGCTTCATTGAATATAATTACTCGATTTTGTTGACTTCTAACAATTTTATGTTAACTTGAGCAGTGGGGCAGAACTATTTTTCAGGAAGGGGCGTTGTTGATAAAAAAATGGTAAGGCCAAAAAACTTGAGTTTTTTCGATTGCACAACCCATGCTGATATTTCAGTGCTTACTTACGTAGGTGGTATATAATACTAATACTAAATAATAATACACTAAATAATACTGTATGGTTGGCTGAGTTGTATTAAAAGATGAGGATCTAATTCCCCTAGCTATCCCTCAATCTAAATCACGACGATTTTGCAAAAAAAAAAAAAAACAACCGCAAATTCAGCTGTAAATTGCCAAATAACGTGATTTTACCATGCTACAAAGTGTCACTTACGACCTTTTGGTTCTCGGTCAGTGTCACTTACGACCTTTTGGCACTCAACACTTGAGCCAAATTTCACTTGCGACCTTTTGTCACTGATGAATATTTGAACGAATTCTCAGCTGATTGCAACCAAAGTTTGTCAGCGCATGGAGGCACTAAAGAGCACCCTTTTTATGCAAAAAAACGATTTTTTGAAAATTGTCACTTACGACCTTATGGCTCTCATGGGACGAATTGTTCATTCTCCTTGAATAAGTTTGGAGAATCCTTAAATTAGTAAGTGATAAATCCAAAAGTATGTTTAGCACTAATTCCAAGTTGCAAAACAAAAACTTTGCTCCCTTTTCTTATGTCAATTTTTTTGATAAAAATGAACTTGACACCAACCAAGGTGTTTTCAAGCTCATGCACTGACACATTTCCTTTCTTGGTGAAGCAATTCGGCAGTACTTCGCTGATTTGGAAGATTTTCAAAAGTATTATTGTTTTGTAAACAACCCTTTTGGAACAAGTGTTGGAGATCTTCCTTCACTAGATGATTTATAGATAAATGTACGAATGCGCAGGTGCTATTGCGCAGTACGACTGCGCATCGTTGTCAGCATAATAAATAAAGAAAAGATCAAAAACAGCAAAGGTGTTTAAAAGATCCTCGACAACCTCAGGCAGCTATATAATGTTTCAGTTGTGCCAATTGCAGGACATAAAACTCGCTTCTAGGAGAAAACATCACGTGTCCTCAATTATTACGTTTTTCACTTTCAAAGTTTGCTATTGTATCCACCGTCATCATTGCGCCTTTTGATTGTAAAAACTTAAACCTTTCTCACAACAGAGCTTCATGCCTACGTCATTCAACAAACATAAAGAACTGGTGGAGATTCATTTCTTTAACCTTTGTTTTTCCTCTCTGCGCAATCGTACTGTTTCTTTGAAACAACGTACATTTGCACATGCACACACAAATCACTCAAATAGGCAACTTTTCGCTGGTATTCGGTCAAACTAAATTATTTTTTTAAAAGTAAAAGGGACATTAAAATGTAGATAAATGGTGGGATTATTTGCGTATTATTGTACAATGACTATTACAGGTAATCGTAATCAATGCAAAACAAACGCAACTATTGCAAAATAAATCCTGCTTTTTGACGTCACAGATGACATCATCAAAACAAAAAATAGAAAATGAAGGAAACCAATACACTATCATAAATGCTGCGGATACTTTAGAAATAGTGAAATTCCTGCATTGCTATGTATGATTTGCTTTTATCAGAGATAGGCCTAAACAGCTTTACTTAAAATGCTAATCTACAAAGCGCAACGATTAAAATTTGCAATTTAATTTTTTTAATTTCTGAAACGATGCGCAACTTCGCAATCAAAACGAGATTTTGGTGCTAAGTCAAAGCGCAACTTTCTCAACTAAAATTTCAAAACACAATGCAAATTTTGGATATTTGCGTCTTCATCTGGAAAAAAAAGTACCGTATTTATTCGAGTATAAGTCGCATGTATGTATTAGTCTCACCCTCATATTTGAATGAAAAACAGGACAAAATTTTTTTTAAACATTGTTCATTCATTGCAGTTACATTACAAAAAATTAAAAAACATTGAAGTCATCACTGCTGTCACTGTCCTAAAATAGTCCCAGTTTACCTCTGGAACATCCCATGAGGGTGACAAGTAATGCAATGTAATGTGACTCATGTGGATAGGCGATAAGTAAAGCGATCGTATGAAAAGGCGATAGCATAGAAAGCAATAGCATGAAAATATCTCAGAAAAATTTTGTATTGCGTTTAATGTGCTTCATATATTCCTGTATAAGTCGCACCTGACTTTTTGGGCAATATTTTGGTCCAAAAAAATGCGACTTATACTCGAATAAATACGGTAATTGCTAAAGTCTGACATTTGACAGAATTACGATTGAAATGAAACAAAATTAAGTTTAAAGTTTAAAATTGCGCTATTAACCAAAAAAATTTTGAAAGTGCAACGCAATAAATACACTACAAGTTTGAAAGGTATTAATCTGCAACGCAATCTTTTGTAATTTCTCAAAATTAATAACTTCCGCAATTTTTCAAAATTAAAAATTAAATTGCATTGCGACTTTCGTAGTTTCGGGGTTATACTTATTAAGTGTGCTTCGCTCATTTCTGGCTTTATGACATCACTATTGATGATGTCATCAGCAACATCATTTGCATTTTTTGCTATTATTGACATCATTGCGACTTTTAATTATTGTTTGAATCAATAATTGTTAACTGTTTAATGTGGAATTAATCGCTGTAACAGTGCGTAATTGAATTTGACACCTGCTAAATTTTCTTGTCTCATTTTTTCAAGTCTCGAAATGTCAGAGATAATTTTGCGTCTAGAGATAAACAATAAGCGATTCTCAACAGGATTAGTAGTATACTTGTAAACGTGTGTAATTGTAAACAAAGCGCAGCGCAATCAGAACGAAATGAACAACTGTGTAATTAAAATACCAGAAAGTTGTGAAAAGATTTTTATCATTTGTTAACTTTTCACAGACGAGTTTGTACCAAATTTGCGCTAATTTATTTTGAATATTGATGAGCAACTTAAAAGCCATGTGTTTGGGCTAATTTCGCTATTCAATGCATCACAAAAATAACTGATGCGCGAAACTGCGCATTAAATTACATTTCTGCACAATTGCACATACTGCGCAGATATCACATGACTTCATTTATCACTCAGTGCGACTGGAAGCGCAGCAGGAGAGCTGAAATTTTTTGTAAAGTTTAAGTTAATTAATGGTAACAATTTGTCATTAACTCAGAAAGTTTGAGTGTAAATGATAAGCTAGAATAAGAATAATGAAAGTGACCCTGTGCATTCGTACGTGGCTTATACTCCAAGAATAGTTTATTGATTTGGTGAATGATGGAAATGTGAGTTTATTCAGTGAAAAGTCTTTCAGTGACTTCTGAAATGAAAAGGCACAAACTTACCCTGACATTTTAAAGATGTCATTGAAAGTACTAATTCTATTCCCAACAACATATGAGTGTGAGTCTGCATTTTCGGTGCAACTTGCCATCAAGCCAAAAGCTTGAAACCGGTTAGATGCGATTAACGATATGAGGGTTGCGTTGTCCAAAACAGAACCAAACATAGCTGAACTGATAGCAAAGCAGGAAGTGCACCCGTCACATTGATACAACAAAAAAAACAATTCGTTGTTTTGTGTTTATTTATGTTAATTTTTTAAGGAGACCGTGAGCCATTTAAAAAAATTGCTAGAGGACTGTAGCGTAATTTTATTAAAAAAGTTTGAGAACTACTGTTCTAGACACTGATTTTAATTCCCACTCGGGCCATTCAGTATAATTGATATAGGTGCTCGCTATAGCAAGTCATAAACATGCATGACCTTTCACACAATTGATGCAAGATAATTGTACAAAAGACCTGATCGTGTGATTCCGGGGTCATTCCATCTCCAATCACCCAAAATTAAAAAAATTTTTAACCCTACTATCTCCAATTTGCACAAAATTTGGTTTGCTGGTAGAGCTCATGTAAAAACTCCCAAATTTTTAATTTTATTGAAATCAGGGTTGTAGTTTTGAAGACATGCCCCTTCAAAAATTGGGATTCGGGGAAAAAAATGTGTGTACGCACCATAATTCAAACTGCAATATCTCCACAACCACTGGGAAAATTTCAACAAAATTGGTGTTATTTTGAAGAAAATTGCCTAAAGATTTTATTTCTGTTTAAAAATTTCCAGAATGTTTATGTTTAGGGGCAATGACGTTTGACCTTGATTTTGACCCCAAATTTGGCCTTGTGGATCACGTGACACAAAAGTTTTGAAATGTGGAAAAAAATCTCTGAAAAAAAATCATTCTCCTTACAACTTTTAAAAATTTCAGATAAGTAATATTTGTGGTTTAAAAGTAGTCTGCATTTAAAATAGGGCCATTTCATGGAATTTCTGTAATTTGCAGGAAAACCACTATCATAGTCCATTAAACAAATAATTGATCATCCAATGATTTGTTCTAGTTATACATACATTAACATCAGACGTGGAAACACATTTGTTTTTTTTATGTCAGTTCTTGTAGTTTTTTGTTTTTTTCAGTTCTTTGTAACTTGAATGAAGATGTCATATTTTTATTATGGCTCCTCAGAGTGGCTGCAGACTTGAAGATCTCACGGTCCCTCTGCTATCGCTCAGTCGCTGCTTTCTTCTTTAATAATACCTCTATATGTAGTCTGTTTCATCTGTTTTTGTTTACTTAGTGGCATCAATAAACAAACTTGAAGTTGTGCATTAAACTAGAACTAACATTGGTAATCAGGTAACAACTGAAGGAAAACAGTGCACTAACACCAGTGGTTCCAAAACTTTGTTTTCATAACCCCAGTTTTTGTAAAAATAAAATTTTCACGTATCTCGACCTCACAACAATCAAAAATTAACTTGTACCACAGTACCATCATAATTATCCAGTATTATTAATTTTTTATGGGCCAATAGATTGAGGCCCAAGGCTGAAATAGGTTAGAAATCACTGATATCAAAAAACCAATTTTAGCTTTGCTAAACCTTACTTTCTACAAAATGTGTAACACTACACAGTGAGATACGAAATTATTTCTTAGTTATCATTTTTTAGTGATGTCACAGTGCTAATTCTTATGTACTAGATGTGCTTCAAGTTTGAAAAGGCTAGCAAGTTCGTTATATCATACAGTATATAATTCCTTTCTTCATAATTTTCTTTCTAAAAGCAATTTGTTTAGGATGTGCAGTAGCACTTATATTATGAAGTCTAAATGTGTTAAAATGAACATGAATAATTTTTTTATTGAAATCTAAGGGACCCCCGAACAATTTTTGTACATCTCTAGAGTTGTGACCCGCACAGTTTGGGAACCACCGCACTGACCTAAGCATTCAATGAAATTTGCTACAATGATAATCTAGGCAAGTTGTTGCATTAAAATCAGAAAAAAGTTGTTTTTATTTTTAATTTAATATTTAAGTAAAAAGTTGCATTTATGTTCTAGTATTTTAAACAACAGTGATTTACTCAAGCAATTGATTAGCTTGAAATGCGAACATTTTCAGTCATATGATCTTGGGGAGAAATAATTGTTCTTTTTCCAACTGTTTGCTGCTTGCTACACCTTTGCTCCTCAGTGCATGAAGTAGATTGGCAGTTAACAATGTGGCGTTTGTATAGGCTTGGTTGATTTTTGGTTTGTTAAATTCATTAAAATGAATTGATTTCATACAGCCTTGATTTCAATAAAATTAAAAATGTGGCAGTTTTTACATGAACTTTACCAGCAAACTAAATTTCATGCAAATCGAAGGTGGTAGGTGATCTGAGATGGAATGATTCTCCAGCCTCCAGATAATAACATTTCGAGGGAAAAGAGTTGCAAAGCGTGTTTTAGTATTAAGCAAATTTGACTGTGATTAAGAAATGTTAATAGCAATTGATGTAGTTCGTGGGATGAAACAGAGCACTTGGTAATTGCTCTAAAACAAAGCAAACAAAAGCTTTCTTTACTTGCATTTTATTTTACCGCAACAAAAACAGTAATTTGTATTTCCTAATAATCTTATTTGATGTTGTTTACGTTATACGCTGTATTTTTTTAACTTGGTTGTCGCGCAAGTGAAGCTAGAAGATAACTTGCTCGAGGCGATTTAAACTTACCTTCAAGCAAGCGTTAATTTGGAACCCTAACATTGCACTGTGCATGTCACATATAAAATTTCAACAATAAACATGAGTTTATTTCCAAAATGCCTTAGAGACCATGTTTTTCAAAATGGACTTTTTTATTGAAAAATATAGAGATTGACCATGCACACGTTTGTATGTAAAAATTTAGTTCCGAATCGCTTTTTATCCCTGTCAAAAAAGTTTCAGAATATTGTGTTTGTTTCCAAAATGCCTTGTATCCAACTATCCACTCTTGGTTTAGTTCCAAGACGCCTTCTACCAATGAGTTTTTTTTGCTTTTGCTTATCGAGTTGTTCATAAGCTGCAATAACAAACTAAAACAATGTTAGTTGCGACACATGAGAGTTAGCTACTTGTCCAAATGTCACACTTAATGATTGTGCATGGTCAATGATGCAAAAATGATTTATTGTAGTTTAAGCATATGACAAGTTTCTGGACTGTTAATACAAGAATTTGATTTTTTTAAGATAAAATACTATAATTAAAATGTTCATATCTTCAAAGCTTTTTGTCTGACACTTGTCAATAGGAATCGTCAAAATAGATAGCACAGGAAAAAGAGCGGCTATTTATAGGAAAAAGCCAAGCCAGGATTGGCTAGAAAAAGACCAATGAGAAAGCGTGATTAGTGCACAATCTCTAAGCTGTACACAAATTCTTTTTGTCAGCAAAGGGCGGGGTTGGAAGTTTTGATGAAAGTAGATAGATGGAAAGAAGAGCAGATAGATGAAAAGAGGAGCGGTCTTGGGCTAGAATGGAAAGAGGAGCAGATAGATGGAAAGAGGAGCGACCTTAGGTAAGAATAGAGAATCTACTACCATCATAATGTTGAGCACAGACTGTATTTTGTAAAAGATGAAGTCCAATGTCTGAATCAGAAGCGAAAGATTGGGTATTAGTCTAGATGGAAGATTTGCATCGACAGGCAGGAAGTAAGCATTTCAGGGAAGAAGAGAAAGAGCGGATAGATTTGGAAATGTGTTGTTTAACTCTGTCCTGCAGCCTTTGGGATAGAAGGCCTACATACCGACTGATGTTGCAGTGGCATGCGAATTGATACACAACATTGCTTTTCTATGAAGCAGGCCGGACACCCTTGTTTGTAGCAGAGAGAAGCTCGTTGGTAGAGTAAACAACAACTCGTGTTTCCACAGCAGAAAAGCACTGTTTGACAGCAGATTTTACTTGCTTATCAAACCGGGTAGAAACAGAACAAAGCCATGGGAGACGTAGATAGACAGGGCATCTTTCTGGTCCAAATTTAAGCAGAGTGTGAATTGCTTCATCTTCTTAGACATAAACAACTGGATAACGTGCTTCAGGTATCCATTAGTCTGTAAAATGAACTAAATTTTGTCTAGTTTCGTTGGCTATCTTTCAGGAGAACAAATGGCAAGAGCCAGGTGAGTTCAGGTCAGGATTAAGTTAGTTTTGTGTTTCTGTGGACTAAAGGAATTCCAGCATAGATATTGACCAGTGAATGTGGTTTCCAGTAGATGGAGGTTATGAACTTGAAATGGGGTTTTTCAACCAACATGTCCAGGAAAGGGAGGTCAGGTTAGATTCGTTTTCAAAAGTGAAGCGACGAGAAAGATGAAGCGAGTTGAGGCAGATGTGTTAGAAATGATCGCACTCATCTTCATTGCTAAATACTAGAAAAGAGTCGTCCATATAGCAGTAGTACATCTCCGGCTGGAAAAGTTGGATTCATGGTAGCCAACAAAAAGTATTGGCAAGAGCTAGTCCAAGGGATAATCCCATGGCAGTTACGTCGATCTGGTGATGCATGATGTCATCGAAGCTAAACTCAACAGAAGAAGCAGCCATCTTCATAATTCAACAAACATATGCCTTGGAAAAGTTGCAGGAGGGTGCTCAGAACTGTAGAGGGCGTCAGCACAGATTTAAATAGTCTCTGCTAGAGGTACATTAGTAAATTAACTCTTAATTTCAAAAGAGTTTGTCAAAACTCTGCATGATTACTTTCCTGGTATGTTATGGTTGTACGCAGCATCAAGCTGAAAGGCGACAGCAACTATTCGTACGTCACCCAAGCGGTTTTTTGTACAATTTTGGGTAAAAGCAGCAACCAATTAGGTTTTGTAGGCACTACAACAAATGCTTGAACAAACCATTAGGTTTAGATTCAGATTAATTTTAGATGGAACAACATTTTCCAGAATTTTATTATGTTTAGTTTTAAAACGCCTTGTATCCACTTTTTTTAATTTAAATAAACCAAATTAAAACCTCAACTAAATATCATTAATTTTTCAAACTTATCGGTTTTGAAGAGGAATATGTCTGCAATCCCTAGAAAGTGAAATTAACAAAATATTCACAAGCTTCAGGGCTTTTTTTTGCGGTTTTTATCGAAACATCAAAAGTGGATATAAGGCGCTTTGGAAATAAGCTCTTCACATATTAAAACCTTCAAGCTGCTTCACCCATAAAAGAAATCATCAGGTCACTCTGATGACTAATATATCTTATATGTCGTCCAGAAGCTAAACCAGTATTAACTTTCACTGTAAGAATTTCCTGCTGTTTTGCTCCAATTGAATTGAACAAGCACAGCATGAATAGTGTACTGTATTACATACTGTTGACTGTTGATGAGTCTGATGTCAGCTATTTGTTATTATGTTTTGAAGGTACGAAACAGCAGCGGAAAAGTGGGACTTGTTCCTTCAAACTATCTTCGTCGTGACAAAGACAAGGCAAAAGGAGAATCTCTTGTCAACAGAATAGGTAACATGCAGTATTTAAACTATTAAGCACTTATTAGTTTCTACCTGAGCAATGTTAAAGTTGTTTATTTTAACCAACTTTCAACTTCACTCTTGTAAAGCTTTCATACAAACGAATATTTTCAGAGCAAAACCAATGAAGAAAAAACAAATATGGTTTTTGGCATACAGTTATGTTAATACTGATTGATTTTACCTAAAAGTAGCAAGTAAGTATAAAAAAGGCACTTTCCGTTTAAGTTCAGGTTCAGTACTTCAGTTTGAGATCACATGTTAAATAGTGAATGTTGCTATTTGCCTTGCAAATGTTTGATATTTCCATTGTTTGCCGTTGAAAATTAACAAATTTTTGGGCGCTAGCCAAATAGCAAATCTTTGTGAGGATGAAAGACTAATTCAATGGGGGTATATAAAGTTACACCAATCACATAAGACTAGATTGGCATTGACTCCATCCTTTTTGTGACCCAACCATTCCAGAGATATTCTACTTCAAACACAACGTGGAGGTCTTTAATGCTATAATTTTTATTGGCAACCCTGACGTTGATAGCCTTGGCATCATTATCAACACCATCCCAGTTCTAACCTAAAGCAATGCCGGTATTAGGCTACTGCATTGAGTCGTTTTGCTGTGCACTAAGCAGTCTGATTTTGCCAACAGAGCAGATTCGAGGTGGAAAAAAGAGTCGACTGTACAGTAGCCTAATTAACAAACTTCTAAGAACTAGATGTTCATTTTCCCAAGGGAAAATAATACGGGACTTTTGCCTGTTCCATTTCACCATCATTCTCTTCTTCATGCTTTGAAGATTATCGATATTTCTATAAAACTCAATTGTATGCAATGCAAACAAAGTGATTTTGTAACATGAAAAAAATAAATGTTGATTTTAAATCATTTTTGGTTTGGGTAAAACTGATGTCTGAGTAAGTATTTGAACCCAGCTCAGTTCATTGACAACAATTTAAAACCCTAGCGCCTTTAATCATTATGCCAACTCAGCATATGAACCCAACTGACTAAAATCAATTGTTAAATTTAGCTTTCTAAAAAGGATTTATGGGGAGGTTCATTTGGAGGTTGGTACTCCCAAACCATGTAAAAAATTGTCTTTTAAATATCTACTGATATCCAAAAAAAAATAGCACCCTAGCTCAAGCCGTTCAAAATAATTGATTTAAGGGATTCCGGAGAAGAGTACCCAAAACTATGTGAAACATTTTGTGTCTTATATATCTCTTGATGTAAAAAAAACTGGAGCCTTGACTTAAGTTCAACAAATTGATTTTTGTGGTGTTCACGTGAGAATTTTGGGGGTGTGGTACCCCCATGTTATGTGCAAGAAAACTGGAGCCTTAGCTTAAGCCGTTCAACACAATGACGTTTGGGAGTTTTTGGGGGGAGGGTACCCCCAAACTATGTCCAAGTATTTGTCAGTTAACTATCGATCGATATCAAAAACATCAGCACCTAACTTAACTAACCTAACTTAAGCCATTAAAAAAATTGATTTTGGGGGGATTTTTATAGAGAATGAAACCGGATACTCTCTGATCATATCTAATGTCAAAAAAGACAACTTAAAAACGATTTTGTCCTAATCAAAAAATATGTGCTGGATTCAATATTATTTTGGAATTAGAGAACCGATGGCCAACTAGATGATTGAACCCAGGTCTATTCAATCACAATGGTTTCCTATGCTGGCGCCTTTAACCACTAGGCCACAGCAGCACATGTGTATGCATAACGAAAATCAATTATTAAAATCATGTATTAAAGTTCGTTATAGTTTTTGGTGTGTCTGCCACAAACTACGTGACGTAGCAACTCCAAAAATCCAAGTGCACAACTTCATGTATAGACTTATCATATCTCCAAATTTCGAGTTTCTAGCTTTCGTGGTGTCAGAGTTTTTGTAAAATTTGCTTGTAAAAAGTGATTTTTTGGATAGATGTTTGGTTCCTACAGACTGTGTAAAAAAGTTTGTCTCTGAAATATCTACTGATTTCGAAAAAAAACTAGCGTTCTAGTTCAAGCCGTTCAAATAATTGATTTTTGTGGGTCCATTTTGGAAAGTTCCGAAGGGGTGGTACCCCCAAACTATGTCAAAATGTTTGTCTCCAAAATATCCACTGCTGATATCAAAAAACACTGGCACCGTAAATTAAGTTGTTCAAAAAAGTGATTTTTTGGGGAACCCCGAGGGGGGTGATACCCCCAAACCACGTCAAAATATTTGTATCTTAAATATCTACTGACAGCAAAAAACACTGGCACCCTAGCTTGAGCTTTTCAAAAAATTGGTTTTGGGGGGATCCATTTGGAAGGGGGCCTCAGCGAGGTGGAACCCCCAAACTCTGTCAAAATATTTGCCTCTAAATATCTACTGATATGAAAATAAACTGGGACTGTAAACTAAGTCGTTCAAAAATTGAGTTTTGGGGAGTCCATTTTGGTCCTCGAGAGGAGGTGGTACCCCAAACTACGTCAAAATATTTTTCTCCTAAATATCTACTGATATCAAAAAACACTGGCACCCTATGTTAAGCTGTTCAAAAAATTGATATTTTGGGTGGTCCCTGTCCATTTGGGGGTGTCCCCGGGAGGGTGGTACCCCCAAACTATGTCAAGGTATTTGTCTCTTTATTGTGTCTTGATATCAAAGATGCAGCACCCAAACTTAAGCCGTCAAAAAAACTGATATTTGGGGAGGTTTCCGAAGGGGGGTTGGCACACCCAAAGTATGTCAAAATGTTTGTCTGTTGAGTATGTGTTGATATCAAAAAAAACTGGCACCTTTGTTTGAGCCAATCAAAAAATTAACTCTTGGGGTGTCCGTTTTTGGGGGGTCCTCGGGGGGTAATACCCCCAAACAATGTCAAAATATTCGTCTCTTAGATATGTGCTGATATCAAAAAAAACTAGTCCCCTAGCTTAGCCAATTAAAATTTGATTTTTGGGGTCCCCAAGGAGGGGGGTACCCCCAAACCACGTCAAAGTATTTGTCTTAAATATCTACTGATATCAAGAAACACTGGCACCTTAAATTAAGTCGTTCAAAAAATTGATTTTTTGGCGGTCCATTTTGGTCCCTGAGGGAAGACGGTACCCCCAAACCACATCAAAATATTTGTCTCTTAAATACCTAATGATATAAAAAAAACACTGGCACCTTAAATTAAGTCACTCAAAAAATTGATTTTTGGGGGTTCCATTATCGTCCTCGAGAGGAGGTGGTACCCCCAAACTACGTCAAAATATTTTTCTCCTTAATATCTACTGATATCAAAAAACACATAAACCCTATGTTAAGCTGTTCAAAAAATGATATTTGGGGGTCCCCGAGAGGGTGGTACCCCCAAACCATGTCCAGGTATTGGTCTCTTTATTGACCACCCTAGCTTAAGCCGTCAAAAAAGTGATGTTTTTTTGGTCCATTTGGGGGGTTGGCACCCCCAAATTATGTCAAAATAGTTTTGTCCTAAAAATTTCTACTGACACCAAAAAAAACTAGCGCGCTAGCTTATGGTGTTAAGAAAGTGATTTTTTTTGGCGTCTTCATAGAGAATGAAACCTGATACCTTCTGATCATGGGTAGAGTCAAACAAAAAATATTGAAAGCGATTTTGTCGTAATCGAAAAAAAAAATTAAAATGCTAGATTCAATATAATGTTGGTTTGATTAAAGCGATGGCCGAGTAGATAATTAAACCCAGGTCTTAAGTTTCAAGCCCTGGCGCCTTTAACCATTCCGCTGCGGAAGCACATGCGCATAGGTGACTACCTCCAAACTATGTCAAAATATTTTTGTCTTTGAAATTTCTAGTGATAGCAAAAAAAAAACCTAACGTGCTAGCTTGAGGTGTTAAAAAACTGATTTTTGGGACGTCTTCACAGAGAAGGAAACCTGATACCCTCTGATCATATCTAGTGTCAAACAAAAAATTATAAACGATTTGTCGTAATCGAAAAAAAAAAATTTATATGCTAGATTTAATGTAGTCATGGTTTGATGAAAGCAATGGCTATCTAGATAATTGAACCCAGGTCTTAGGTTTCAAGCACTGGCGCCTTTAACCATTCGGCCACGGCAGCACGAGCGCGTAAGTGAACAAAATCATTTAATAAACTTCGCTGTCACAAGTTAAGGGTGCATCTGCCCCAAACCACGTGACGTAGCGTCTCAAAAATTGGAGGCACACAAGTTCATGTATAGACTTATCATCTGTCCAAATTTCAAGTTTTTAGCGTTGGTGGTTTTGGAGTATTTGTTACCATAATGTGATTTGCTTAATAAATAAAGAAAGAAAGAAAGGAAAAAAAAAGTGTCGAAATCGTCATAATTTTTTTTTTTTTGAGAGCTGAAGCTGCATGCTCAGACGCTTCTAAATCCGAAACTTTTATTCCCTTAACGCGGTTAGTTTTCGAGCTAGAGCTGTTTAAACCTTCGATTGGCGTTTAAGTTTTTGGCTCGAAAACCCGTATCACGTGACCGATTGCCCCAAAATTTGCACTAAGAATGATTCATATGTGCCCCATCTAAGATTTAAAATTCAAGTTTCTACCTTTATAGCCGTTCCAAAGCTATAGCGTTTTCAAACTTCGTTGCCAAATTCGTAATTTTTCACTGAAAAAAACATAGGGACTTCCGACGCAAAGCGTCGCGGAAGTCCCAATAAGCGGAAGTAAGGGTAGTAGAGTAGTAGGCCATTGTTTGCAATTAAGTTGGAAAAGTTTGTTTCAGGGTTACAAAATACTGTAAGCAAAACAATAGGCCTACTCAGGTACTGGTATTCTTATTATCATGTATGAGTTTGTACTTTGTAGCTTAGCAATAAAAGCCTTGTTGCTTGGCTAGGCTTTGATTAAGACTGAAATGTATCTGACAGCTTAATTTTTTCTTAGATCGCTGGGCTACTAAACAGTCTATCTACTCTTTTTGCCAGCTTGGATCTGTTGTGCTGACAAGATCAAACTGGTTAATGTGCTTTGTGCAGCGAAACGACTCAATGCAGTAGCCTAATAGTGGCGTTGCATAAATGCGTTAGGTAAGAACTGGGATGGTGTCGCCAACGACGCTAAGTCTATCAACGTCAGGGTTGTCCATAAAAATTGTAACATTAGAGGCCCATACGGTGTGTTTGAAGTAGAATATTTCTGGAATGGCTGGGTCAAAAAGGATGGAGTCAACGCCAATCTAGTCTTATACAATTCGTTTAGCTTTAGTTAACCCCATTGATTTTACCTTTAGTCTTCGTTTGGGTGGATCACGGCTCACAATCTCACATCCTTTCTATTACTTTCACAGGCTATGTTAATATGTTTCAAAATGTTTTGCATATATGAATGTGCCATGACAGATTCGAATTTTTTAAAATTATTTAAATGATATACCACACTGTGCACTTTTTAAGATGTCCAAGTTTAAGAACAAAATTTATTTTGAGTATTCAACAAAACAAAGCATTTTGAGTGAATGCAAATCTTTACCAGGTGACATGGAAGATATCATTCGCTTCCTCGGAGTAGTATCGGTGTATGTATCAGTGCTTCATTGTAATTATTATTGTTCCAGTTAATTACGGGTTGAGCTTGCTACATGGCAAATGGGTTTCATGCACTCAAGTAATCACTCTTGCAGTGGTTTAATCCATCAGCAAAATTTTAATCAGATTTAAATTTTTTTTGTTAAAGTGTGGTTTGATGTGTTTTGTTTAAAGTTTTGGTTATATTTTTGAACATTTCTAAGGGGCAAAACTCAGGTTTCTGCACTACGCTATTCTGGCTGTTGAGTTGAATTTTTATGTTAAGCATATCATTCAATCAGTTTCCTAATAACTGGCAACTGCTTATAAGAAAGTGAAATCAGCATGCTTGGCTTTATGTTTGCTGGCGGTTTAAAACCCTTGCCACTAACGAGAATATACAAGAGCATTCGTAATAACATAACTGTCCATTTAAGTATGCATTTTTACAGTGATGGATTGGAAGCCTCTGCCTGTTCGTTTCAGGGATTAGATGTTGTGTAGAAGTTACAGTAAGGCACTGTTTTTCTTTTTTTCTCCAGCTGAACAAATACGAGAAAGTCAACCACCGTTTTCATGTATATCAAAGTTAGGTGCAGTACTCTTTTACTGTAGGCAGCAAATAGCTTTGAAGTATTGAACTTTGAAAACTGTTCAAGTGTAAGTTTAGTATTTTTGTTTTGAGTTTTAATACGGTTCATGCTTTCAAGCTTGCATTAATCACAAGTTGTGTAAGTCATGCACTAGGCGTCACGTATTCTATACTGCTATCAATAGCAGTAATACATTCCATAGCTGGACCCAAAAATATTACTTTTTATTTTGGTAGACTTGATTTTTTACGCGGTTTAGTTTAGTGTTTATAAGTAGAACCTTATTTGGTTTTTGAGGATTGTGAAATGAAAGTCGTAAGAAATTTGACAACGGGATTAAACGTTATCGTCGACTTAGTTACCGGTTGTTTAAAGTCTAATTTTTAATGTAGACTCGACTCACTCATATGAGTCGATTTCGATTCTATATGTGGACAACAGCAGAGGCATATAATCAGCATTTTTCTCTGTTCTTGTAACTTATGAACATATAGTCAGCACGGGTGGTTCTCGACAACTGACCGCGAACCAGCTCGAACCCTAATGTTGGCCGTCAGTTGGTACGTGGTCAGTTTGCGGCGGTCAGTTGACTCGGTTCGGTAAATTAATGAATATTTTCTGTTATCGTAATTTCTATCCCTATAATTTACTTTGTATGGCACGTTAGAATAAGGATTGCAGTATGATCCTCGATTTCTTTTGCATTCTGGTCTTGCATAGCTGGAAAAGTGCTATTGACTGTACGAATCTGTTTTGTTTTTTATTGCCTGCTTAAATCTTCATCATCATTCATTTTTTTGAAGTAGAAATTAATATTGGTAATGCCTGAGTTGCCCAAACGTTTTCAGAACTTAATTTTTTGAGAAACGGGTCGTGGTAAACTAGAAATCGGTCTTTGATGTGATATTTGTGGAAATTTAGGTGAAGACCAAAAAATGGTCTTTAACGCATTTTGAAGTGATTTTTGCCGGAAATTTGCGTGGAGATCAAGGGCGTCGGCAGAAATTTTTCAGGGGGCGGATGGGGGGGCAATAAGAATAGATTCAGTATTAGCTGCTAAAATGGAAGAGTTATTGAAATTTAGGAGGTTTAAAAGAGTGTGTGTGAAAATCCAGGTGCGGCATGGCCCCCCTACCCCCCTCCTGCCGACACCCATGGTGAAGACCACAAAAAATTGAAAAAGAAGGTCTTTTTCCCCTAATGCATCTCGAATCCGCTCTGTTCTAGATCAACTTAAATTCTAAGACCAGTCGTGCGCCAAACTAAATCGTTGCTCGGGCCGCACTTTAGGCACCCCTAGTTGACGAGCCAAGTCAACTGACCGCGACAAACTGACCGCGAAGCAACGATTTCGTTACAGTGATTTTGTCACGAAGTGAGGGTTTGGGCAAGATGGCTTTGGGGATAGTAAAAATATACTTAAGATCGCCTTTCTCAGCCAATCGGCGTTGTTCGCGGCCAGTTTGTTCGCGGTCAGTTGGTTCGCAGTCAGTTTGTCGCGGTCAGTTGTCGTGGACCCCCTAGTTGATGCATTTTTAATAGAAAGCATAGTGTTTTGGTCTTATTTCAAAGTTTAGCCAACAGTTTGATTTCTACAAAGTAATGAAAATCGTTTTGGAAGTCTGGCTTATAACAATTTCAAATATATTCGTTGCCGCTCACTAGCCTTTACAATGCTATGAGACAGTACTAAATTCTTGGCATGATCGGCGAATACAAATGGAACTTTCACCAAGCATATCACCAAAAATGAGGCTAATAGCATTGTCGGCAAATTTGTGCTCCGGTTTTTCATAACGTGAAAACGGAAGTGTAAAAATGGAGCAGCAAAAACAGATTTGTGCATTTCAAATTTGCTGGCGAGTGACGACTGGCGATATTGACAAGTGTTGCGGCAGTTAGAAGAAATTAGCAGATCAGCACTGTACGAGACATTTTGGTTGGTCACACCAATGATGAATGACGTTGAAAAAATTTCACAGTTTTAACTTAGTGTTTTTTAAGCCTACAGTTTATTGTTAAATTCAAGACGAGAAATAGGCGAAAAAATGTTAAGCAAATAGAGAACAACAACTTACTGGGTATTGTACTTACGCGGATTTGAGACTGAAGATCGGATCGAACTCCCAATTTTAATAGTTAAAACTCTTTAGGGTCTGGTTTCTTACGCTAATTGCAAGTTAGTGCAGTTTTTGCGTTAACATTCGTTGTAGCTCATGTTAGTTGTTGCCATCTAACGGTGTTTTTGGCTGTTTTGTTAACCACTAGATGACAGAAGAGATATGTAATGAGTTTTCTAAAGCTCTAAAATTGAATTCCACTTTGTGGAGTATTGAAAATGGCGGTTGTATGTTTGTCCATTGCGTATTTTTATTTTGATATTTTTATGCATGTCACGTAAAATTTAACGTGAAAACGATCATAAACATGAAAAACTACTGCATCATTTCGCAATTTACGTACAACATTAACTAGTGTATTTAAAAAAGTTTAGATAGTTAAAGAAGTTTCATTAAAATTTCATTCAATGATTGTCAGCCTAAAACTATAGGTTTTCGTGTTTCGACCAGTAACTTAGGCCATCTTCACGGCTAGCATTTAGAAGCATAAGTTATTCATCTATACAATTTATTATTGTAGCATACAGTGCGATTGAGCTATCGCGACGCGTTTCGACCTTGCTCAAGGGTCTCATCAGGCGAAAAAATAACACATATTTAAACATGCAATGATATAAAACTGCAATTAAAATTCGGAAACAAAAATTAGCAGCAATTTTAAAATCATTGAAATTCTAAACATGCACTCATATAAATCTGCATTTACCAAATTTGGAAATAAAAATTGCATCGATAAACACATCTGCTTTGTCTATGCAAATTTTATAATGACGTCAAACAACTTATGACATGTTCATATAAAAATCACAGGGAGAGCACGAGCTAAATGCATGTGCGACACATTGCTTAGTGAATGAACACTTAACTAAATTTGCTGCTAATTTTTAGTTAAGAAGTTTCAGTTTCACTTCCTAATATTTCTTATTCAGCGGTTTTATGGAAAACTACTTAATTTTTTGTTTTCACAGTAGATTACCACAGTGACGAGTGGAATTTAAATTCTCCCGATTCCAAAAAAGTGCTCGACAGTATAGCCAGAGCAAATATCATGACAATGATAATACAGTACACATTTTGACTTGTACTGTGTTATGGTATATAACCACAATATTAAAGCATTTGTTTCTCCCATAAATGAGATCATCAGGGATAAGTCTGAACAATCTTAAAAGTACCAATTAAAATCTAAACTTCGTGCTTCAAAATTTGCACCGATGTAGTGCAACTCAACTGCTTGCTTGGTAAGTTTTGACCTAGTTCTCAAATTTTAGGATCTCAGATTTTTAGGAATTCAAACTTTAGAATCTTTAAAGTTTAGAAATTAATTGTGTACTTTTTAAATTGTTTAGATTTACCCTGATTATCCCATTTACGGGTAAAACAAACTATTGAGTTTTAGAGGTTTTAATGTTTTAATACTGTGGTAATCCACTGTGATATTTGCTCTAACTCTTCTTATATCGAGTACTTTTTGAAACCCTGTTATCAATCACAGACTAACTTTTTGTTTTTAATTTTTAAAATCAGTACATTTTAGACTACCTACCGTACTGTTCACACAGTTGGTTTGCATGCCAATTTTTCTCTTAATTGTTCAACACTTCCTCAAAATTTTGTTTGTTTTACTTCACTTGACATTTTTCATAATTTCATACAGCAGTAATGGCTTTTCAAATCCATTTAGTCTTCATAATCTGGGTGAAAAAATACTAGTTTTCGCTACATGACGTACCTACAGTTGGCTCCAAAAATCAGGATGGTGAGTTGTCATTTTGCAATTCTTATTGTGGTATATAAATGCGTTTGTATGTTTAAATCTTGTTTTGTTTGTTGCCTCGAAAATGTTAAGTATTTTTAACAAGTACGCCATTGATCATATGGAACAATTTGAACGGGGGAAATTACGCAGGCCAAATTAAACATGTATGAAGGCGAGTGACTCATTAGCGGATTTGCGATACATGCATTTTTCTCAATGGAAAGTAATGCACAGAATCGACGCCCGCTTAGTTGGCGTCATTGGAGTTAAATACCACTTATGATCGTTGAATCAGCCCAGTCAGCAATTGGCCAGACTTTCTAAGAGTCTATATTTGATAGTTCCAGTACAGCTAACAGTGTAGCATTACAGTACCCATGAGAAGGAATAAGCAGAAATCAGAGACCTTGGTTTTGAATTTTGCTATAAAAATCGGTAACTATGTGAGTGTGCATGTATTTAATGTTCAATGATTTGTGTTTTGAAAATCAAACCCAGTAGGAGTATGGTAATGGTGAAGTCCGGGATTTTGGATTAGGTTTATTAGATATTGAGAACCACGTCTTGAGGAGCTCAACATTTGCTAGTTTCGTAGAGGTTGAGGATCGAAGTCTTAGCTAATTACTCTCTAACGTGATGCCGAAAACACTTAGAGAGTTGAAATTTTTGTTCGGTCACAGTCGTACTATCGTAAATCTACAAATTGGTTTGCGCATTGATTAGCGCTAGGCTCTGCAATTTCAACGAGGAGGGAGAAGCCACTGCTTCGTTTTTCAAACGCGGAAATTAGTTGCGCAAAAATTAAAATCAGCACACGGTTTAAAACTGTTTTCTAGTTTCGAGCCATTAAGTGATATGTTTGATCGTTCGCGTTACGTAAATTGTAGACTCATTTAGGTTATTTCTGTTTAGCTGCAATCAACTTGACTGCTGTAGTGACTGGTGATGATTTCATTAGCTGTCGTGAAAACGCGAAAAACTTCTCTGTCAATATTTGACTAGGTTAAAACTTATGACACTGCTATGTTGTTAGGTAAGGTGCAGACTGAGCTCAATATAATCGAATGTTAATTTTTTGTGTGCGTTTGTATTTACCAAAGTTGTTTCAGTTTTAGCTTACAAAACTTTACAAGTATAGATCAGACCAAAACCTTACGTTAGGTACGGTCGAATAGAATTAGGGGAATGTTAAGCTTAGTTGAGTATGAGAGGTCCCATCTGTTTAGGGATATTTTTCTAAACAACACGTCTTTGCTTTGCTCTATGACTGATCATTTATGGTATTATGTAGTCACACATGGTTAGCAATATGCAATGCGAGTCGCAGGTTGTTACAGGCGAGCAGCTGTCATTAGCATGCGACATTGTTAAACGTTTTAAACGTGTAAAAATAGGGTTCCTGCAGGAGGTTGTGCTTTGGACGAGTTAAAATTGAACATTGATTCGCTGGTTTCAGAGCATGTTATGGCTCTATTGTCAGCAATATTTTAAGTTATAGGTGAAGTGCATTCAAAGGAAATCCGGTTTTGTATGCTCATGATTTAGTTCAGCATGTGCAAGTGCCGAAGTTAAAGGACTACAATAACAATATTGTACGTATGTATATCCCAAACTCATATCCTTTACGATAACTCGCGTTTCCATCGTTGTCATTAGTTTGTAAAAAATTTGTAAATTCAATTATTTGATTAACAAAAGCTGGTGCATGTAATTTTTTTTTTTATTGTGTGAACATTTTCGAAATTATTCCACAAACTCGTGCTACTTTTGTTAAATGGTCAACTTTTATCTATATCATTTAGAATTAAAATTGTTTGGTTACCACTGTAAGATTAGTCATATATTCGAATTCTAGGTTAAGGAGAATAGATTTTTTTGCGCAAACCGACCTCATTTGGAAATGGAGAAGTATCTGCGCAAGTCAGTCCGTGGATTCGGTAAGTTTTTATAATATTGCACTGCTGCATGTTCTTCAGGATGAAAGCATTCTGCAGTTGTTTCATTTCAGGTACTTTTTGTGTTATTCTGTTTCAAATTTTTCATTCTGTTGGAATAAGATTGGTTAGGATGAATTAATAGAATCTTGAAAGTTTTTGTTGTTGTTTTTTTAACGTTGGGTAACACAAGACTGGAAATCCCAGCTGTAGTCCTTGGACCGCGAAACACTAAGTTATTAAAGGATATCTTTCATCGTAGATCAATCCTATTATCTTTAGGATGCCCATTTGACTAATTTATTTCAGTGGAGTTTTCCACTTTTTCTGTACCTGGTCCGCTTCATTCTCTGTCTTTGAAGCACAGTATCTATAGGCAATTTTCTCGCTCCATAATAAAATTAACCAGTTCCGTTTCCCACCGAATTTTTTTTTCGAAATGACTTTCTGCTGTTCAGCAGTCCTGCAGAGAAAATCTCTGGTTGAGAGGCAGATTTTGGTTGCTGGTCAGTTAACTCGCATTGCGTCAGGTTTTCGCTGCCTTTTACTCTCCAAAGCCGATGTACGTCTTCTGCGGCATTAAAAATTTCTGAAAAAATTCAAGAATCAAATCCGACAAATCTTAGGTTACTGATGTTGCTCGAATTCTGGCGTAGAAGTTGCCAAAATAGTACAGTGCAAATGACCGACCTGTTATTACGTAAGCATATAAAATCTATTTATTTTGTTCATATGACCCATCAGGAGAATCGAATTCTCACAGATATTGTTGCACCAACGTCACACATGGCCATTCACCGCTCATCAGTGCCGAACATAAGATCATCATGTGACAATTTAAATAATTGCTTCACGGCTGGTTCAAACTAATTGTGCTAAAATTAGTAATACTAGAAATAATAAACGCGATATTGCCCTTCAAGAATGATGTTCATTGGATTTCTTCCTTAAATTTAAGCGTGACAGAAACAAAAAAGTGTATGTTGAGGAGGGAATCGATCGCGTTTGCAATTGCTATGTTTTTTATCACATCCCTTTTTTCCACGAAGTCAACTGACCATCACTAACTGACCACGAACCAACTGACCGCCATGATTAGTGTTAGGATTAGGTGGCGGTCAGTTGTCGTGGACCCTTTTTTACAGTATCTGAGCAAGTGCAATAATTTGATAAGGTTTTTTTAAAAAGAGAGACGTTTAAGCTTTACTGTAAATAGATTTAGTCTTGACTATTACAGTTACAGCATTTGAAAATTTATGATAAATGCAAAAATTGCTAGTACGCGAGTAGACTATCGCTGGAACCTGTTTAAACATCTTTCAAAGATTAAAAATAACTTGATCTCCTTGTTCATGTTGCTGAGTGAGCAGGGCAAAGTTAGCTCTGGTCCGTTTATTCAAACAGAGGACTTGGTGCATAACGTGGAGGATCATATTTTTACGTCGATTAGTGCCGTAAATCAGACAATTGGCAGGCAAGTAAGTTGGAAGCGAGCTTCTCGACTAATCGATTTTCCTAAACCAATTATTGCAAGCTTTCTACAAGCGTTTTTAATGTTACCTCAACACAGCTTGACCTCGAGACTAGACGTGCATTTTCGTCATTTTAAATGTGATTTTTCGAGATCAGCCGTCAAAAATTTGAACGCATACATTAATAATTTAACATTTTGGCATATAACGTCCAATTTAAAACTGGCCATGACTGTAGATCTGCAGTAGAGGAAATATGACGTCATATTAGAAACGTTTTAGAGGTGTTTCTTTCTAGCTGCTCAGTTGATCTTGATTTCGGAGTACGTCTGCTACGGCATATGGTAAATCAACATTTTATCTTAGTTGTTGAAAATGGATTTCTAAAATCATTAGAGTAAATAATGCATTTGCTTTTTTTTTCTAAAATGGTCATTTTCAGTGCACCAATCTTTTTGATTTTATCGTTGATATTCACGAAGCCAATTTAGGTAGTATATTAGTCTAATTAATGATTAAAAAACGTTTAAAAAAAGGTAGATACATCAACCAAAACCATCAAATGTTGCGTGAGATTTTCTCATATCCATTTTGATTTTGAAGCATCTTGCATTTCTTGTCGTTTTGCGGTTTGTCGCAACGAAATCTTGCTGTTTGTCGCAATGGCATATACCGGTAACTATAGTTGAATTGGTAAAATGAATTTTTAACATAAACTAGACATGGCTATGAACTACTAATGGTTATGTAAATGGAATGAGTAAGAACAAAGTTTTAATGTCTGGTGAATTTTCAAATCGAAATTTTTTAGTTAGGGTTGGTTGCTACTTCCTTTTAGATCCATTAATAGAAGCAGTTTAGCGAAGAGGGTAATTTTGTTTCAGCTCGAAATATTTCATAAGGTCTTTGGGAACCTTTTGCGCTATACTGTGTAAAGTTTGCATGTTTAATCTAGTGCGATTGATCTTTTAAAACTGGATCGTGCATTCCTTAAATTTCAGGAACGGGCCTTTTCCGATTGGCTCTAGAGAAGTTCGCATTTTCGTCAACAAACACAGTCTAAATACCTGTCACAGGTGATCGAAACAACCGAATTGATAATTTTTCAGTTTTTTCAGCACAAATGGTACGAAATGCTCTGCGACCTCAATTTTATCAGTACTTGTCTTATTGCCGTATATTGGAAATCATTTGCAGCATTCAGCTGATAATTTCCGCTTGAGCTTTTGTACTCGGGATCAACTTCGCAGTTGAATATGAGCAAATGTTGTCACGTGATATGGCGTCATCAGCTAAGCTAGCAGATAAAAGTAACAGTAAAATTCTGTTTAATATCTTAACTTGTTTGTTGCCAAGCATGGCGGGTTTATCTGTTTGAACTTTATTTGAATCATACCGTCTTGTCTAGGTCAGAAGTTAACAAACGTGTTGTCAGTTACATTCTTCACTATTTTTGAGCAGTAAACTGAAATTAATAACCCAATTTGTTTGATCTTTGTTGCTTGACTCATCTCGTTCTGTTAGATTATTTCATTGCTCCCTGCCTTTGAAACTTTATGAATCAGCCACTTGTACTTCATTTATGTTAATTTTCATGGAGAAACTGGTTCTATTTGGGTCGGATGTCTTTTTCATGCTTAGGATTTCAAGATTAATGAATAAAGTTATCTTGAGCGAATTAAGCATTGTCGTTTTGCTGTTCATGCAATATGTTGCAATCAGGATAATTTATCTTCCACTACCGAGAGTGAGAAATGAAGACAACTACTTTACCTCATTGGTAGAAATTATGTATCAAACAAAACGTTACGTTTTGCAAATGGTAAAGGTGTGTAGTGTGGATGGGTGGTATACAATTTGTCAAAAAGTTATCTTCATTAAACGTGAGTTTTCGACAACCAGGGCATGGTATGGAATGGAATGGAAGACGATTTTTCCATATTCCATAGTGGCAATTTTCCATTCTATTTCCATTCCATACTAAGAATCTTCCATTCCATACTAAAATTTTCTTCCATATTCTATTCCATACTTCCATACCAAGATAAGTTAGATCGGAAGCTACACGTAATTTGTATTGCACTTTTGCAACGTTGAGCGTACTTTTGCAAGTTGTCGCTTGCGACGGTAAGCAGTATGGTACTACGATGCATCTCATCTCGTATTTGCAGCACTATCGCAATGAGCTCAGAGCTACCACAAAAATTTACTCAGCATGAAAATATCAACCACTTAATCAACAGCCAATAGGTTTACCGGTATGCATTGCAGAGTTTAATGATTGCAAGTTTGTAATCACACCAACTATGACATTTGGCGTAGCCAAACTGCCAAAAACATTTTTTTAAAATACCGAAAAAAGTTTAAACGCAAAAAAGCCTAAAGAATTAAGCTCCATCGAGGATAGAAAAGTAAATACAAATCTTTGCTACAATGGAAGAAAAAGTTTTTGTCACTTGGCAAATTCAGTGCCGTCGCTACGGCGGGGGGGGGGGGGGGGGGGGGGAGAAGCTGAGGAGCCTTGCTCCCCATTTCGGTTTACTAAAAATACTTTTTTGAGAACATCCTGCAACGACATAAAAACCGCGGACAATAATACAACAAGGAACAATAACATTCAATCCTTCCTACTTGACTAAAGTTACCTACATTAACAGTAACTAATATTGAAGCTTTTAAATACCAAAAGTTTAGTGGTTCAATTTTCAACTTTTAAACACCAGATTTACCATCCAAAGTTTGTACCTCTACAGTCGGGGACAAAAGTTTAAGACCACCACCTATAAAATAAGTATTTTTCAGCAATCATGACCTATAATTCCAACTGATGCCATAAATCGCGTATTTTCATTGTTTTTAGCTACAAAACCATTTTCAATACTGTTTTCAGGCAAATCATTTATTGTAATGCACGTAAATGATACGACATTTAATATTTTGTGTGTCCACCTTTATTATCTATGACCATCTTAAGGCGTCTAGGCATGCTTTCGATGAGTTTGCAGCAATATTCGGAAGTTATCCCAAGTGTCCAAACTTTTTTTATCACATTTTCCAGTTGCTTCAGACTGGTGGGTTGTTCTTCAGTCACCTTGTTTTTCAGTATTACCCACAGATTTTAAATCGGATTGAAGTCCGGACTGTTGCCGGGCCAATCAAGAACTTGAATTTGTTTACTTTTTAAAAAGTTGCTAACGATCTTTGCTTTATGGCATGGGGCGCCATCTTGCATGAAAATAGTGCATTCATGCACATTCATGTGAAGCTGTAACTTGTTCTTTAGCAATTCAAGATATTTTGCGCCGTTCATGGTTGTCCCAGGAGTGAGAAAGAAGAGCCCTGCTGTTCCTTTAACTGACATGGCACCCCATATCTTGATCTTTGGGGAATGTTTCATAGTTTGTTGCGTGTATTTTTCATCGAATCGCTTTCCAACAGGTCTCCAAACTGAATGCTTTCGAGATCCAAATTGCTGGATGCATGATTCATCAGAAAAAATCACCCTTGACCACTGTTTTCTTGACCAGTTGATATGTTTCTTCGCAAAATTTAATCTCTTCAATTTCATTGCTGGAGTTAGGTGGGGTTTTTTAGCTGGTTTGAACGCCTTGAGGCCAAAATCTTTCGTTAAACGCCATTTCACAGTTTTGCTGGAAACATCTGTACCGTGTGCTAATAATGCTGAGCGCATTTTCTTAGATGAGCTTCGTGGAGAACGCACAGCAACACGCCTAATGAGGCGGTCATCCCTTGCAGTTGTTTTTCGAGGTCTTCCGGATCTCTTATTATGTGAATAGCTCCCTGAATTTTTGAATTTAGCTAGTGCATTATGCACGGCTGTTTTGCTGCACTTTTCTGCTTTGCTAATTTGTCGTTCTGAATAGCCTTCCTGGTTGAGAAGTACAATTTTGGCTCGTTGCACCTCCGTCAGTGATGATTTTCTACCCATTTTTAGGCTCTTGATAAATCTTAACTCTCAAAAAAATTTCCTCCTGCACTTGCTGTATCACAATTTTCGACAGCACGTAATCTAGAATGAAGGACTGTTCTTCAACAATAAAGTTTATGACATGTTTCCTATGATTATGAATCATAACACAGCATTTCATGAAAATGTTGATTTCTAATAAAGTAATATTAAACTTTTGTCCCCGACTGTATGCCTAAAAGGCCATCAAGTAATTAGACTTGTCATATCAATTTCAAAATCATGAACGTTTGCATCGTTTTCAATGCAAAGTATTTTAAGCCGAAGCCAGTGTTTCTCAAACCAAGGGTTGGGATGCACAATTGGCCGCAAAGCGTTTACGGATATAGTGGCGCAACTACGAGGGCAAAAAGGGCTTCATCCCTCCCTCGCCAAGTCACTTAAAAATTTGAACCCTAAAATAAAAGCGTTTAAACGTGTTTTTGAATTGGCCTTTAAGTAAAAGTAGGGCTCAATGGACTGGCTAATGTAAATATTCTACTGGCTTCTAGATCTTAGCAATTTAGTTCTTTTAATTAGCTTTAAAAGCGTTCCAAATATGATCCAAATGGCGTTGAAATAGGTACTTTTTCTCGAAAAATCAAAAAATTCACCCAACAACAGGGACTTCTCCCCCAGACTCCCCTTTATATGAGATGATTGAGATGCACTACTTTGCTAAGCTCGCCATTTAATCGAAGCAGTTTTCAAACAAAAAGTTTTAACTTTCATGCCTCCTCCTTTAGCAAAATCTTGGTTGTACGCCCGTTTATGGGTGTGTTGGAGAGTAGAAATGCAGACCAAAAAATCATTTAATTCGTTTTTAAAAGGCCAGCTGTTTTTGCTTTTTGGAGCACACTCAAGGTTAGTTTGGGTCGCAGTCTCTGTTGCAGATAGACTTTTCAAATGATTATGGGCGGGAAGCAAAAGGAACTAAGAAACGCTACCGGACTTACATGTATCTTTTTTAAATAATATTACAGATTTTTAAAATTGCGCATGTTTTGCAGCTGTACAAGATCAGTTTTAATATGCAAAAGTTCAGGCTATTTTAGCGCCCCTCACTTCGTTTGTTCTTGCGACGGCACTAGGCAAATTATCGTTTTGAAAACAACAATTAAGCCAGTCAGCATCAATGCAGCTGCAAATTGCAATGAACATATTCTATGATCTGATGATGCAATGGCTACACTGTTTGCGCAATGTATATATTTTTCTGTAAATGCCATGAGCGAAATGTAGTATGGAAGTATGGACGATATTCTTCCATTCTTGAAATCTTCCATTCCATTCTGACATCTTCCATATTCCATACCGAAATTTCCGTTCCATTCCATACCATGCCTTGTCGATAACCATCATTTCCAACATGTTACATTGCAAGATATAGTCTGCTCCCAGCGGCCTACAGTTTTGCTTATAAAATTTAATTTTCAACAAACTATCACTGGGTACCAAAGTAAGAGCGATGGCATTACATTGTTATTGCAACGCAGAAGAAACCTTGCTGTGGGAATTACTGCATTATTGGCGGCCTTATCAAGTTATGAAATTGATCTTTTTTTCGGATCAGTTACACAATTTTGTCGAGTTGGCTTTGATAAAGGAAAACAGGATTATTGTTATTACGGTCTCAGTTGAACAACTCAATATCGATTTTATTTTTTATCGAATTATTTTTCATTCTTGTTTCGTCACAGTCAAAGAGATTAGCTCCTCATGGATTTTGTTTAAACCAATTGCATGAGGTCACCGACTCATTCAATACAAAGATGACACGAAAGCGTTTATTGATTTTGCTAATTTAGGGTCTTATGTATTGTTTTCCGCGCATTTCATGTGATTGGTGAGCAAACTTTGAGCATGCGGTTTTGTACGCATTCCAATATATACTGCTATATATATTACTCCGTTTTTTTTTTCATTAGGCTACAGTATACGGTATTTAAGTTTATGTGGGGGAACTGGGTAGTTGTCACACTGGCTGGCGTCGTATTGGCTTGCTACCTCACAGTGAAATGGGAGATAAGATGCCTTTTTTCAAAATGCAGTTTTGAAAAATCATTGTGATTTAAAAGACTTCTCTTTTAAACGAGAAATGTGAAATTTTCAAAATCTCTTCTTTTAGAAAGGAGATTATAATGGCGCTACACCAATAAACGCAGGGGTCAGTAACCTTTTCGCCTACGCGGGCCTCAAGCCGATTCAGCAAGATCCCAGCTGGCTGACATAAATTTTGAGTAGAGGTCAACTCCAAAATTGAGGCCGAATTATAGGTGAAGACAAAAAAAAGGTATTCACCAAATTAGGAGGAAGTTTCCCGGGCCGGATTTGGATGCAGAGGCTAACGATATCCGGAGTCCGTAAGGAGTTTCATCAAAAATGAGCGGGTGGATGGATCTACGAGTTCGCGGACCCATAGGTTACCGACCCCCGCGCTACGCTGTTCGGTATGTTTGATAATCAGCACCAATGAATCAAGAACAAACTCACTCAAAGTTATATGAAACAAAAATGTTTTCGTTTATTTTAACCAAGCTTAATTTAAGGTGACTTCAATTTAAATTCAGAGCCGTAGACCACAGGACAATTTGACATCTTCAACAATGAATCAAGAACAAATTACTCAAAGTTATATGAAACAAAAAAAAGGGAATGAAAATAATGTTTACGTTCATTTCAACCAAGCTTAATTTAAGGTGACTTCAATTTAAGTTCAGAGACGTCGACCACAGGACAATTTCGCATCTTTAACATGTTTTAAAATGTGGTTGCGGTTTGAGTAAACGTTATCGATATCATGGACTTGCTGTTTTTTATTTAATTAATTATTAATCATCTCTGTTGCAATCGGTTTTGCGTCGTTGGAAAATCATTATAAAAGGTGAATGTCCAAGTCATTTTAAAAACTGTTCGTTGGTCTTGGAAGCTTTTGTGGTTATGTACTTGTCTTATACTATTGTGTACAAGTTTGCAAAGTCTTTGTTTTAATTTGCTTAATCGGGAGCATTTGATTTGGTGGTAATTTAAAGCGATTTCAACCCATGGTTGGTTTGCCAAATATGCGGTTATGTAAAAACGTTAACTACATTAGATGTAAAAAAACTTACGTAGAGTTAAATCCTTTTTTTTTACATTAACTGCAGCATGTATACTCTTCTTTTGCTTTTTTTTATTCACGTAAAGTTCCAATACTTATAGAAACGTTTTGCTTCCTTAGGTTGCTTATTATTCGAGTAACATAAGTCTAAAAGCCAGCAGAGATCAAGGTCTTGAAGCAGGGGTCGGCAATTTTTTCGCCTACGCGGGCCACAAGCAAACCCAGCAAGGTCCCAGCGGGCCGACGTAAATTTTGAATAGAGGTCAACCCCGAATTTAAGGCCGAATTATTTGTGAAGACAAAAAAAAGGTTTTCACCAAATTAGGGGGTAGTTTCCGGGCCGGATTTGGATGCAGAGGCCAACGACATTCGGAGTCACGTAAGGAGTTTTACCAAAAATGAACTGTTGGATGGATTTATGAGTTCGCGGGCCGGATGAATTTCCTTGGCGGGCCGTAAGTTAGCGACTCCTGTCTTTAAGGCTTGTTGTTTTCTGACCTATTCTCCATACCGTATTATAGTGTCATCCTGAAAAATATTACGTCATCATTCATCGAGGCTTCGTCTCCTACATTTTGGAAACCAAAAGGTCTAGAAAGTTCTTTTAGCGTATTAGATCAGATGTTAACTGTGTCATTGTAATTTTTTGGCACGCAGCGGTAGCCTTGCAGACCGGACTTTGCCTCGACGCTTTATTTTTTCAACCATCCTCCTTGCTCCTTTCTTCTGAATACGGAACACTACGGTATCAACAAAAAAGCGCTAATTTGTTCTGAGCAAGTACGATGAAGCAAAAAAAAGCATGGTGTTTTGGCGTCAGGATGTCGCTGGCGTCTAGAGTTCCCGGCGTAAGTTATCTCGCGTGTGGATATCTTGCGTCTTTTCGGCTGAGTTTTGTGGACCCAAATAGAAGCTAGTTAATTTTCCAGTTTTATAACATGTTTGAAGAGTTATTACATGTTTGAAAATGTTAGTGTGTCAGAAGACTCGTTTTGAGATTAGAAAAACGAGCCAATGACGTTCGATACCATGTGGTGATCGTAAAAGTGCTTATTGCAGCGTCATTAAGTTATAAATTGCAAAAGTCTACTATTTTCGTCTGTAGGGCTTTAAAAAAATTCCAACGCGGCTGCAATTATTTTTGTGAGGCAGTATCGAAAAGATCTTGAGGAACTACAGAAATGGCTGAGCAATTAGTTTTATGACATTCCATATTCTGCAACGTCGAAAGACTGAGGTCAATTCAAGATACTTTGGGCACCGAACCAATTTCGTTGTTTGAGCTGTGCCAAAACATGGATGGCATTATTGAGAGTTTTAGCATGTTACCTATTTGCTTTGAAGGTCGTGGTAAAAGCAGCAGTTTGTCCAGCACCCGATATTCAAAGCTGAAAAGGAAAAATAAAATTTCTAGAGAAGAGCGAGAACGTTTGCTTCATCTTAAAAGCTATCACAGATTTTTGAACGAGAAGCAAAAGTTGGGTACGTAAGACTGCATCAAAATTTTGGATGAATTTCAAACTGCTTTGTCATCAGAATTAGATAGTGTTCGTAGTCAGTACCATTTTCAGTAACGATCGAGGCAGGGAAGCAGTAGAATATTGATTTTGAATTTTAGTGATTTTAATCAAACTTTTCATTTGTGAAACGTATCAAATTCATGGTATGACATAACAGCTTATGCAGCACAGGAAATGCGTGTCGTAATTAGCTTAGTTGGTGGGCTAATGTAATGAACTAATGGTTTTGCAAGAATTTATTGCAAGTCTTACAATATAACCATGCATTAGAGTAATCATAGAAAGGTCTCTTTTCTTTTGGTTTTTGAAATTAAATCACTTTTTGATGCATGATTCGGCCAAAAGTTTGCAACTTTTTTGCGATAAACTTTATAAAAAATTTAAGTTTTGTTTCAAACTCGGATTTCGAAAGGTGTCTCATATGGATGATAGTAAGAAGCAGTGCTAATATTTGAACAGTAACTTATGTTGTATTCAAAAAAGATACGGTACGTGCACTTTGAAAATTTAACCGTGGGTTCGTTACGCTGGTGCGGTTGATTGGGCCAATGGCCTTTGGCCACCGAGATACAGCTAAAAACACTTGAATTAAACATAAAACAACATTTTTATCATAGCGTATCATTAAGAGTGTCATTATTTTTATGATATTGTACAGTTTTAATTATACAATGTAAAAATGTGCAGTATCATAATTTTTATGATATTGTATTGGCCTGTTGGAACCATTGCTAATTCTTAAATTATTTTCAGCGCACAAGTTTCCTGGTGGTAAGAAGGGAAAAATTGCCAATTCTGGCGGAGGTGGAGTTGCTCCACCTGGAGGAGGAGGCGGAAAAGCTGGGATGTTTCCTTCCGCCGGCGCAACTCCCGTCGCCGTGCCCCCTACACAACTGAACGAGGAATACATTAGCAAGTTTAATTACGACGCTACCAAAGACGACGAGCTTACGTTGACCAAAGGAATGCGGGTTTTGGTGCTGAAAATGGAAGAAGACGGATGGTGGTACGGAAGAGACCCGGAACGACCTGGAAATCCCGGTTGGTTTCCGTCAAATTACGTTTCTAAAGACAACCAAGTTAACCAAGCCTCCGACGTCTCAACGGCGTCAAAACCGCAAGCAAACGGGTGTATGATGGTTGTCCGTTGCTTGTATCCGTATAAAACCGATCATCAAGAAGAGCTACGATTCGAACAAGATGAGCTCCTGGACATCATTGAAGAGCCTCCGGATGATCCGGAGTGGTGGTTGGCGCGAAATAGTGAAGGCCAAGTTGGTTTAGTGCCAAAGAACTATGTGGAGACGGTACCAGATGCCCTGCCGATCTCTTCAAATCGGAGATACGATGCTGTTACACCAAAGGCAGAAGTGCTAATACCAAGCGCAGACGTAAGTTGCTCATGAGCAAATTGAGCTTACACCATACCTATAGCCAAATTGTTCCACGTAAGAACGATTTTTTTCCCGCTTTTGATGGGCTGGAGGTAGATAAAGCATTTTAAACGCGATGCAATTGCTGCTAAGTTTTTAATAATTAAGGAATGTTACCATTCTTACTGAAATTTTGAGCTCGTCAAAATAGCAAGCAACAAGTCACTGCCAAGCACCGGGTTAGTAATCGAAAGGTTGTTGACAACGGTTCGATTTCGGGATGGACAATGCGTTGTTGTGTTCTTGGAAAAAATAACACATATTTCCCATTACGGGTCCATGCAGACTGCCCGTTGTAGTGTCATTTGAATCTGATGAAAGACTAGCAAACAGAACCTTGGATTGGCATGATTAAAGGTGAAGCGCTAGGTTCATGCACACATATAAACGAAACAATTGCCCACGTTATCCCAAACGTGAGTGTAGCATAGTAGTTAATGACAAAATGTGTTCTTTTGCAACAGGTGGAAAATTCAAATTCCGATGCCGTTGAAGACAAAGTTTGGTTTTTCGGACCTCTTCGACGATCGGAAGCAGAAAGGCTTTTGACAGAAAGAGCGAAAAACGGAGAGTTTCTCGTAAGAAACTGCGAAACTTCGGTAAGCCTGCTTGGTATTGTACAATATCATAAAAATGTGCAATATCGTTTCCTTCAGCTTAGGGAGCTGTTTTTTGGTTGATATAATGCTTGTTTGATACCTAGCTTGTGGAAACTCCTGCAGTAGAGCACGTAGCAAGCCAGTTGCCCCGAAACTACTTGGTGGCACTCTAATTTCTCGCGACAAGATGCTTTAAAAAAGTTCTTTGATTGAAGCAAAATAATTATGTACCGGTACATCGAAGTATTTTTATATCGAGTATAGCAGAAATGTGTTTGAATTAGGTATTGAATATTCTGAATAAATTCGCATACCATCGCTGGAGGAATGACATTAGATAAATATGGTCAATCCTGTACTAAATATCAGCATTTTTTTAGGCTGGCGAATATTCTATTTCGATGAAAATGCCTGAGAAAATGCGCCATTTTAAAGTTACTGTATTACCTGATGGACAATATGGCATTGGCCAAAGACGGTTTGAATCGATTGATGCCTTACTGGAACATTATAAACGCGCTCCTATCTTTACGAACCAGGAGCAAGGAAAATTTTATCTCACTAATCCTTTGCCGCGTTAAAAACGAACCTCTAAAAACTCTGTTGCAAGTTCGGTGGAAATTTGCAAAAAAAAAAAGCCGCGGTGAAGCTTGCCAAGTGAAAACTGGTTCTAGAAACGTGTAACTCCAAGCGAGCAGTAACTGTTTTTCTACGCCGAAATCATTAATCCTTGAATTTTGCGATATCTTTAGATCAATGTATATTTCGAATTGTTGAGTTGCATAATGCATATCTTTAACAAGTATCAGTACCAGTAGATGTCGCTAACCATGAATTCGCAGCTTGCAATTTTCATTCGATGTAATTTTTTTCTTGCTTTTATATGCGTGCTGTTTCAGTTTATTTCGTGCATCAGTATTTGTGCTATTCTCCACTGAATTTCTGCAAACCTTAGTGGAATCTGAGAGTACCTATTTGTTTGTATTTACACTTTTTCTTTTGGCCTATATGGGCTGCAAAAAGGGACATTCAGGTCTTTATTTCGAAGATAAAAAAATTTGAAATTCTCGGGCTGATGTTTTGTTAAAATGCTTTAGTTATAAATCACGGTTGGGGGGAGGGGTAACAAACTGACTTCTTCCCCTTAGAGTAGAGTATCGTTTCTCTTAGATTGCCTCCCTTTCGGATTAGCTACATGTGCGATCAAAAGTTGTAGCAATGTAGCATGGGATAAGTAATTTGGTTCTCGAATGTTTGTGTACAGAATAGGCATTCGTTGGCAGCGCAAATTATTTGCATCAATGATTGGAGTTAACTTAGTTACTATGATTCTCGTTCGTACACTATACGAGACATACAAGCAAGAAAAAGATTTTTAAGCAATTGTGTATATTTTAGTGGTCAGAAAATTCCTGCGTCGTTGGTAAACAAAGTTCAAAGCAGTTTGAATTGTGACACGCAAATGCTTGAATATACTGTAACTAAGATCTGAATGCCCCGTATAAAAACTATCTATTTTTTGACGAAAAGAAGGGAACAGCAACCTTTCCACTTCAGCAAAGTCAAGTCGCGCTTGTTGATACATTTAAAATTGTAAATTACTGCTTATCGATAGTGTCAAAAAAAAAAGTCGAATACCATTAATTGTTTAGTAGGTCGGTTTTATGCAACTACGCAAAAGGAGAGAACTCTGCACTTTCGACGTTTTGCTACATTCAGTAAGCATACCTGTCAACTCTCCCGATTTCGTCGGGAGACTACCGATTTCGAGGATTTCTCCCGATCACCCGATCTTAACAAAAAATATCATATCAGAATTTAGCTCTACATTTTTTGACTTAAAAATTAATCAGTTTTTTGAAAAATTAATCGATTTTGTTGGCGAATCTTTTTTTATTTTTTGAAAGGGAAAGAATACTCGTCGACCTTCTGCTTCCAATGATTTTAAGTTTTTCAAAAGTTTAAATCTGATTTGAAAATTAATGTGTGATCTTACTTTCACATAACGGGTAACATCAATTCGAATTGTTTAAGAGTTGATGACGTAACAAATAACAATGGCATGCTCAAATTGCAGTCGCTGGTACTTGTCATTGCAATTGTGAAGTGCTGAGCTCTTTCAATGGCGTCTGTCGGAGAAAGTGTTAGTACTAATAAGCGCAAGGGAGATGGTCAGCGAAAGTTACAAGAAGAGGCGGGTAAAAGTAAAGAAAAGAAGTATAGCTGCAAGTACCAAGCAAGATTGCTGTATACTGCAAGCAAGATTAACCTTTCATATATAGAAGCCATAAATAGGATGAATACGCTAAATGTAATTCTTGCAGAATAGATATTATCATAGCTCGAGGAGGAAAGAATGACGTAATGAAACACATCACCTCTAAAAATCATAAAAAGGGCATTGCAGCCGAAAAAAGAAATCAAAGAATAACCAACTTTATGGTAAAGGGACCAGAAGAGAGCGATAAACTCTTGTTTTTGCGGAAACAAAATTTGCAATGTTCGTGGTGAAGAACAACTTGCCGTTTAGCTCACTCAAACGCATAGAGCGAAAGAACCTTTTCCATGGTGAGGAAGATTGCAACCAAAAACAGAACCAGTTTGCACAATGACACTGTGTGCGTGCTTTTAAATTGCAAATTAAATTGTAACCGCGGTGCAGCTGGCTTCAAACCTTCCAAAGTAGAGTTGAATGTCGCCAAAAAAGCCTCATAGAAATATAATCAAGCCCGCAAGCAGGGTTGGAAATATCGATTAGTAATCGATGATCGATACTACACTCTTTGCTTTTCTGTTATCGATTATCGCAGATGCCTTGCTTTCAGTTTTTTCTATCAATTATTGTCTTTTCTGTGCTTTTTGCTCACATGTTATCGATTGGTAGAATCTTCATACTTTACTTTTGTTGTTGTTGAATCTGAGTAAGCTTACATCGTTTCGTTTCTCTTATGCTGTACAGCTCTTTATAATTATTCTAAAAGTGTATTTTTTATATCCTTTATAGTATGGTAATGATAGCTTTTCGTCTCACTAGTTTCATTTAATGGTCAATACTGCAAATATTTTAGCGCATCGTAATGAAAAATAGAATAAAAATTTTTGTTCGCATTTCGGCATCAATTACTAATCTTTGCTTTTTGTTTCTTTAGTCTTTGCTTTTTGTTTCTGATATTGACTGTCGATAATTCTTTGCTTTTTGTGTGAATTATCGATATCGATTCTTCTTTGCTTTTCAACAGCATCGACTTCCAACCCTGCTCGCAAATAGAAGCAAATGCTTAAGGCAAGGGTGGGGGGAGGCGAAAGCCAGTGAAGAGAGGATGCTAAGTGATATACCATTATACACGTACAACTGATTTTGTCCAGGCTGGGGGGCAAAAATTTTTTCTGGGGGGCTACGGGTCCGGTTAAAGTAGATGTGGTTGAATGATATTTCGCTTCTATCGTTCAGTAATGTTCGGAAAGCTTTTGCTGTGCTGAATGTAGCATGACTTTTTATGTCGTGTGTCAGTAAAGTGTATGAAACAATACTGATGATACCGGTTTCCTAGTGCCGTATCCAAAATAAAAATACTGCTTTATTTAATTAGTCTGGCTTTCAGTAGCTTGAACTGCTAGAACCTGAAATAATAATGCCAAAATTTTGGTAGTGAGTACCAACAACAAAAGATAACAATAATTATTCAAGCAGTAAACACAAGAGGGAGGTCTGGGGTGCGAAAGTTTCCAGCTATTAAGTTTGCTGGTAAGAAATCTCCCGATCTGGTATTTTCAAATGTTGACAGGTATGAGTAAGGCGAGCCTATTTTCTGCTTTTGCAACAAAACTGCGAAGTTACTTTTTTGAATTTTATATGGATTTATTTCTCGCATGTTATTTTCCTCAAAACCGACCGACATTTTACAGTAGCCTTACCGCTTTTCTTTGGTAGTAACAAGACATGATTGACTTCAACTTGGATTTTTTTGATACCCGAAAACAAACGAAAACAGCGATACACTTTTTTGTTGTATGAAAACACGAGGCTATTTTTGTCTATAATTTAAAAATAATTCCAGGTTCAGCAATCAGCACGAAAAAAATAATTAAAAGCATTGACTAGTACAACGCATTTGCAAATAACCAGGGGCGACATGACAGAACGTGCTAGCGAGCTCGTAAAGGCCATTCTCGCTCTCAAAAAAGCGCTAACGAGCAAAAAATCTCCGTAGACTAACTGCCATTTCTGAGCCGTCTCGCCCAGCACTCGTTGAAACGGCTCGCTCGAATTTCTTTGTGAGATGTTTGTAACTTGTGTTAGTACGTAATAAATATCTCATTGTGACGTCAGATGCATTTCGTCGCTAATTTGCAGAACTGTCGTAACTCCAAAATTGTGTTTTTGAGAAAATTGCATTTTAAGATTTGTTTTTTATCTGATTTGTGCAATTCTTCAGATAGGGCGTTGATTCCTTATTTACAGTTGGCCTATGTACTGCAGAAGAATTCGAACACATATTTACTAATATGCAAGTTTATTAAAGGGTGCAAATGTTTCGATGTGTAATGCATACTTGGAGTTACGACACTTCTTCTTTTTTTAGTTGGAGTCTACTAACACTTACGACACTTTACCAAAACTGTAGAAGGCTGTAAGGTAGATTTAATAAATTCAATTTCAATGTTTTCATGCAAAAATATCACGAAGAAGCAATTCAGAATCAACATAGCCTATCACAAGTCAATCAAGCCAAACATAAGGCTTAAAAAAACACACCACAAACCAAATTTCAATCTAAAATTATCATTCTTAAATTTTGTGCTAAGGTGATTATTAATTTTTCTAAGTTTGCTTTTTTGTTCTTTTTTTTGTTGCTAAATGGTAGAAACCATAGAATGAAAATAAAAATACAGAAAACAAGCAAAATAAGTTCCAAACTATTTCTAAGTATCACTTCATACTCTTTCTAATCTGTTTGGTCTTGCTCAGTTTGGTCATCATCATGCACTTTTAACTTTTGGTAGAAATTGTGATAAGTTTTTGGTATTGCAAGTTTCATGCACAGCTTTAACAAATCGTCCTTCTTTTTTTTTGCAATGACTCGCCCGACTTCTTCATTCAAGGCTTTAATCACCAACCGTGTAATTCGTTTGAATCGAGCGTTTACTGCTGATAAATCTTCCTCAAGCGCTGAATTTTTGTAGAAAACGTTTCCTCCTTCATATTTCATAACCTGCATTTTTGAAATTTTTGAACTGCCTTTATGTGCTACTGTTAGTTGAAAAATATTTTCAACATCATAAATTAGCGAGTTGTCCAGTTCCACAGCATTGTATCGTTGCTTTTTGGAGGCAGTTTTGATCAGCATGTACCATTGATCAGGAACGAAAACCTCCACTCTCTTAGCGGCACGTTCGATGACGGAATGGACTGCATCGTTCTCATTTTGGCTGTGCCCAGATTCAAAAAAGTAATGGTTTATTTTTAGAATATTGTTGGATTTGAAGCTCAGAAAGCTTCTAAGCAAAGCCAAAATGTTCCAATTGCGATTTTGCCCAGGGCATGCGTCGCTGAAGAAATTCACTTCTTTGATGCCTCCTTGTTTATCCCATTTTTGTAGCATATACAGTAAGCAGCTTCCTATTTCGTTGCTTCCTCGTGCGGATACACCCTCATGCCACACAAAGCAGGTTATTTCGTCATTGGTCAAGTCTGTGATAGAAAAATTGTAGGTTGAAAGTTATCTGGCATAATAAAATAATGACACTTCCGACTTAGGAGTGGGCAACGCTTTTTGCAAATCAAACACTGCATTTAGTTTGCTTTTGTCTGCTTCTTTTTTCAAATCTGATTTTATGGCGCGAATTTTTTCGGCACGTTGTCGATGTTGTTGATAAGTAACTTTCTCCTCTTCTTGCTCTAGGGGACTGAAATTGCGAAATCTTTCGCAAGTTTCACATCTATCTTTATTGGGAGTGTGGAAAGGTAAACTCATGGATTTGAAAGTGTTCCGATAAATCGTGCAACTTAAAGGTTGTAGTTTCTTTTCTTGACAATGGCTAGTGTAAAGCTCATACATTTTTGCCAACGTCAAATCAGCAGAAAGATAAAGCAAATTACTGCTTTCTCTGCAGTTGTGACTTGGCATTCGTGGAAACGATAAAATATGCTCTCTAAGTTCATTTTTCCGCTGTTGCATGGCATCATCTTCTTTTCCATTATTTCCTCGAAAATCTGGTGAAACAATTCCATCCCCAATTTTTTTCTCGAACGCAGTAGTGACCGTTCTTTCGCTAATTGCAAGAGTATTCAAAAAATACGTTTTGCACACCTCCAACTTTGTACCACCAATTACAAAAAATATTTTAGAGAATTCTTTCTTCGTGAGTGACTGCCCTCTGTTCTTTTACGTTGTTTTTCTGCTGTTGTAACTGTGTTTACAATGTATTGCCGTTGTTGGTTAATGTTACCCAATTTCCAGTATAAGTCAAAGAGCATCTGGCGATTCTCTTCAGAGATTTTGGAACTGCATTTTGAACGTTTGCAGTTGCAACTATTTTTCATAGTTTTAGCCGAAACAACTCTTCCATTTTCACCTTGGTATGATAATCCTGAATTTCTTCTTGTTTTATTTTCTTGCTTCCGAAATTGTCTTGTTTGTTTTCTACCCCGTTTTGCTCGATTTTGAACAGGAGTTTTGTTTTCATAAGAGCACTCCGCATGCAACGGGGCATGTGGAAGTCTTTCTTCAGATTCAAATTCGTTCTCTTTCTGAACTTCTTGGTCAGTTTCTTTTTCGTTTGTTTCATTTGGTTGTTCATTATTATCAAATGACAAATGTTTTGTTTACTCATTTTCCTCTTCCGGTGCAAAAGATGGATCGCAGTCACTATCATCCCAGCTTTCGTGTTCATCACTACTGCCAAAGAGTATCTTTTCTGCAACCTTACTAGCAGATATATCTTTTGACATAATACTATCAAGTAAGGAATAATAAATATTTTAGTAGCACCAATATTCTGTTGAAAATATCCAAAAATATAGTAATTAGTAGGCCTACTAGGGAAAATCTATTTCTGCCGCTTGTCACTACCTTAAGTCTCTGTATAATGCAGCGTGTGCAATTGTGCATAGCTTCTTAAACTGCTGCTGCTAATACCATCAGTTTATAACTATCAAGATGTGCCTCAATTCCGTGATGTGAGCTGCAAATCAACCTGTCACATTATGCTGTAAGGTGTAAAACAATTTAATGCTATTAAGTAAGCTGCTGGAAGGAGCTCTTCCGTCAAAACTTCAGTAATTAGATCTTTTCGATATCCTTGCATCTTTCACATACAGCTGCAGTTGCCACATTAAAGGTGATAAACTATACAAAAAAATTGTATTGGTACCATCTGCAGCGATTTATCGCAAATTACATCAGTTAATAGCACAATTACATGCCAAACAAAACGTCTTACAAAAAGAACACTATTTAATTGAATGGTTGCGTGATTAAACGATCAATTAATTGCTTGCACAACAAAAGTGAACAGGTGGTACTTCTTACTGAGATTACTAAGATAATAAACTTACGAGTAGTTAGTGTATAAAAGATAAAAAAAAGTGCCATCAATATATTATGGTACATTGCAATACACCATATTTAATCAAAAGTGCTCATTTTTTTTACTTACACTAACAGTCGCAACTCCACAACAAAAACATTCAAAATTTTTCTAAACTGTCGTAAGTGAGACTTACGACAGTTCTGAAAAATGCAAGTTAAACTACGACTGTTCAGCTAAATTTATATCTCTTAAACTAAATACGATATAAACGTAAAACCTAGCTAGTTTTGTAGAGAATCATTTGATTAGCAAAAAATTATAAAAAAAGCAATTTCGGAAATTTTGGACTTACGACAGTTCTGCGTATTAGCGACGATTTCTACTTCAAAATAATGCGTTCAAGCGTATTGTATGTACTGCATTGTTATGGAAAAAGATACTTTAAGTTATGCGTGATTATTCTACGCAAGCAAATTCTTCAACTGATAACAATTAGTTAATGAACTACAGAATTTAATTATGTTTTTGGATCTATGTAAAATAAGAACAACTTTTTCCATGCTATAATTTTCTAAATGAAGTAAAGCGCCCTTGAGGTTGTTGGTGGGTAAACGCATATGTTAACTGTAACTATAGATCTTAAGCTTTCAAAATTTTTCAAAAGTGAGCAAGTCGAAGTACACTTCCTTTTTAGAACCGGTAAATCTAGAGTTTAGACTGGCTGTTTTTAATTTTTTTCCAATATTCAGTCTCATTTGTTCCTGATTTTGTAAAAGCTCTGTCTGCTTAAGACTTAAGTGAAGGCTTTTTTCTTGCTTTTGCAGCATCGTAAAATTGCTAAAGCAAAAAAGCAAGCTTTTTTCAAGTTGAACAACTGCCGAAAAAATTTCTCAATTGCTTGCGCAGAGCAACAGAGTTTTATAACTTTGAATAGTTGCAATTTTGCTTGCAAACACAAGAAAATCACTGAAATTTTATCCTTTTGAATCAGCACGAATTTTAGTTTCTTTGATTAGTTTGAATTTTTTTTTTTTTGGTTTGTTTTGCTGCCGAGGCTGGCAGTGTTTGTAATTATTTGTTCTTGAATTTTGAGCAAAAATGAGCCTCGTGTTTTAGAAAATCGTTCTTCTAAAAGAAGTGTGTTACTATTTTTGTCAACTTGCACTACTTAGCATTTCTTTATCAATCGAAACAGCAAATGGTTCTCAATGCAATTCGCTTTTTTTTAGCAGTCTAATAGCAAACATGGCGACGATTTCAATTAATTTTCAGCAAAAATTCGCCTAAGTTAAGAAGTTTTCAACATTTTGCCATTAAATTTCTCAACCAAAAAGATTTCTCGCACGCTTAAAGAGTGCTTCAAAATCCTCTTTAAGTTGGCGAGGAAAATGTAACGTTTTTTTACTCGAACTGCTTTCCGCAATCGCTCAAAGAAATTTAGCGAGAAAGAATGACGTAACGGATTTCGCAAGGCTTTACATACACGTGCAAAAATGACCTCTTAGGTTTAGCGAGTATTTCGTTCGTTAGCGCCTCTTAAAAAAAAAACTCGTTAATTAAAGCGAACGAGGAAATTTCTGTCATGTGCCCCCAGGAGAGTTTTGCGGCCTTTTCTATATTGCCACTGTTGATTTATCAAAAATCAGTCATGATCTATAACTACAAGACAAGTTACACTTAGCAAAAATAAATTTGTGTCTCTTTATCCTCCGATAAGGTTAAGAAAAATGAAACCGAAATTTCGTGAAAATTTAAAAACAGCCAGCCTTAAGTCCAAATCCACTCGTTCTCGTATAAAAAACAGTGTAATGAGAAAGCTTTATGGCTTATGCTGTTGTAGTTTAATCATTTTGCTAAATGTTTACTTGTAAGTTACATAATGTTTTAAAACCTTCCACAAATCTAAAGGTTTCACGTTATTCCCTGTTTTTTAATACTAATAGTTTCCTACTTTTCGTCACTGCTTAAGCTTTTCATTCGCTAACTTCGTTGCGGGTTATTATTGAAATATAGTTGCTAACAAGTGATTTAGCAGCCTGTTTATGCCCATGCTTCTTGTGATATTGCTAGAAATTGTAAGTGTTTTTATACAACTGTAAATAGCTAAGCAATACCTGCTTAATGCTTATGCATCGGCTTTGATTAGGTGCGAAAAATTTTCAAGTTTTACCTATAGAATGCGTAAATTTCTTGATTGAATGCACTTCGTGGTCGATGTGGATCAGCGTTTAAAACAAAATTCTCATACTGTACCCCAAGTACTATTATTTTGGAACATCCTTTTTTGCGTTCACACGCAGCAAATATTATCTTAAAATTTGAGCGATAATTCATTTGGATCTCACAGCTAATACTCAAACTCTTCCGCTCAAGAACTTGCGAAAAGTTTTTCAATGAAAGGACTTGCAAAAAGCTTCTCAACGTGTTTTACTGTATTTGTCAACGTTTATAACCGTGTTTGGGTACCGTATTTCTTCCTGTTGATGTTCTTCGTCTACTGTTATCGTCTAAAGAACTCGACTCTTTTATTATACCATGCCAAGTTGCTAATGTAAAACAAAGATCGAAAGACTGGACGTTTGTGGAAAATAGACCTAGAGCAGTGCAAAAACTGCGTTTAAACAACGAATTTCAGTGAAAACTCGAGCACTTTTTTGCTATGTTTTTATTTTTAGTTTATGTTACCTGCAGGTACATTTCAATGCTTTCGTGCCACTAATACGATTACCATAGAATAAGTTTTGTGTTATTGTAAACTTAAAACATTTTACGTAGCAATATCTTGCGATCATTGAAAAGATGATATCGTTCAAGCGCGCCATGATACTTATCTCTCATCCACTCTTAGCTCTTTGATGGTCCACTTTCGGCACTCCGGCCAAATCCTTTTGAGAAACTTTTAATTGCTTGTTGAAAAGCTGCCTGTTCAGTTCAACAATGACTTACGAGGTCAATAACACGCACGTTGTATATTGTCTTGTTAAAGTTGTTTTGTACGTAATTGTTAACAATGAACTTAGTTGATTGACGGTAAGCAATCAATCAAGTCTATTTTTACCGGCTTTTACCGATACGCATATTTGCGCGCCAAAATTCGGGTATCGGTTGACAGCATGGATTTTGCCTTTTTTGTATTTTTGCATTTACATTGAAAAAGATATTACGCTCGTAAATACTTTTTGTATTACGCTCGTAAATACGTTTGATCGATAAAAGCTACTTTATATTTACAATCAATTGCTTTTTTCTCATTAACTCGAATTAAATACGATACTTTGACGGTTCGACATCGTCGCCTCTATGGTGTAGTGGTTAAGGCGCGCACCTGACAAGTCTGGAATTCGATTCGCGCTGCGCTCTTTTGCTTTTTCTTCAGATCCTTGCATTAGAGTTAAGATTCGGGCTGCGATGCCAGTCTTGGAGATAGAAAATCGAAGTGCAAAAAAAGGTAACTTTTCGAAATTTTGCTGATGGGAATGTCTTTTTGGGAACTAGAACACTAAACGAGCTGTTCAGCAATCTGGATTTCGCTGCGTAGCAATTCGCGTGTTCCTACAATTTTTGACGTTACTGTGGGCCAAGTTTGATCAATGGTGTATGAACTATTAAGTTAGGGCATGCCGTCATGCTCTGGTTATTTCACTAATTTTTTTCAAATCCTCGTGCTTTCTCACAATGGATTCTTGACTGTTTATTCTGTACTTGGTAGACTGTATGGTCATTTTCGTTTCTTTCGTTCCAGAAATGGCAAAATAAAAAGGAATTGAACTGTACAAATGAGTTTACCAACTTTTCTTTAACATTGCAAGATGTTTTACGTGACTACGTAGTAGCGAGGAATTGATTGATATACTAAGAGATCTTCCCTCAGTGGTGATGTCTTAAGCTGCGATTGTGTCGTTCTGTTTTCGCTGTACTAAATGCGTAGAATGTAGTTTCTAACAACTAATTTTTTTTTTCGAATCCAATGTTTTGTTTGTATTGTTATAATTATGCGTTGATACGCTTTCTTGAGCGATTCTGGTAGTACAAATGCACAAGTCGGGTTACGACTTGCGATTATGTGTAGCGAAGAGACGATTACATTTTCTTCCGTATCATTTTTGAGAACGTGCTTATAGCGTTGAAAGTTGATTTAGCAACCGTGTGACCTAAAAAAATTGTCGTCAAGTGTAAATATTTCACTTACAACTCGTCCAAAGGAAGAAAGGCATCCGAATTTGCTTTCCTTTGAAAACGACAAGCGATAGTAGGCTGTACGTAACCGCTAATGTACGATAAGTCGGTACCGGTAGTCCGGAAGAGGTCTGGTTTCAATGTCTAGAACAATTAATAGCAATGATAAAACAGGAATCACAGTAGCCAATAGTTTTTTTTAACATGCGAAAATGCACGGGGTTTATAGAGTTGAGCAGTGAGCACTGTTCAGGCAGCTAGTGATTGAAAACAGTACCCAGTTTGCAGGGTAAACTGTATTGTGGGTTTATTTTGCGTTCGATTTTTCATGTTAGGGTCAGTCTCTCCTGTATTGCAGCTTAGCATACAATCAACTAACCAATATTGGTTACAGAATTGCGTGGTTGCGATTCAATTATTCAAATTATTTGAAGCAACATACTATAAGTATGAGATACTAATTGCAAACACCATAACGGTACCTCCAACTGCCAGGAATGAGGCCGTCGAGAGAAGAGGACAAAAAAAAATGTAGTTCAAAGGCCCGCCTCCTGCCTGGGGGCCCAAACTGGTTGACCTAGATTCGAGGTAAACGATAGAAATGATGCGGCACGGTTCAAGAAAGTTGTGAAGAAGGGACGTAGATTATTTTATTATTTTGTTGCTCTTCGGATATTCGAGGGAGAAATGCGTTTTTGTTTTTTCTTTCAGCGAAAACCTTTATTTTTTGCTTTTTAACCATCTTCATGAACAAGATTTTTTTGGGCGACGATCTTTTTTTTTTTGGTGGTTACCTTAAATTTGGGGGAGAAAAATAAGAATCGTTAGAGCGAAGACCTTTTTCATTCTGGTCGAGAACAAAATGGCCTTCTTTTCGTCTCCCCGTGCCGGAATTTCTCTCGATGGCGGTGGGCCGCGGAAAACTCGCCTGTAGTCCCTAAATTCCGTACTTCTGAATCTAGCACAGAATGATGAATGTTTTAAGACGCAAAAAGAGCTAGGCGATTTGTGAAAACCTATCAAAGCTTGTTACAGAGCAAATTTGGATCTGTACCGCCATCGTTTGCATAGATTACAGATTTGAAGCAGTACCTATGCAACGACTCTGAGAAGTTTAAGACATTATTGGTGGATGCAGATAGGATGAAACAGTTACCGTACTCAATATTAGCCTAGATTAAATTTTACAGCTTTAGACTATCCGACATGCATTGCACACGTACGAAATAGAAAAACTTATGCACAAATTTTGCAATAATTGCATGCACGTAATCAAAAATCTGCAAGAGAAGGCTGTTTCGAGGGTCTGGAGGCGGAGCTCCCAGCGCTCAAAATTTTTGTAATTTTTTGCAAAAATAATTGAATTTTAGGCCTATTTTGACAAAAATGATTGCTATTAAAAGTGGCCTAAAAACTAGCAGTGCAAAAACATGATTAAACTAGTTGCATAAATGGGCTAAGTGGGTGGTGGCTAATGGTAAAATTCATAGGTGGGCACAAGTCCGTTAATCCGTTAATAACGAAGCTAACTTTTTCATTAACTCGTTAATCCGTTAAAAAGTTTTTTCATGTTAACGGACTAAATTAACTTCCGTTAAGTGCTGTCAACGGACTAAAGTAACTTCCGTTAAGTTCTGTTAACTTCCGTTAAGGTTTTTATCGTTAATATCTTGCAGCTTCGTTGTGCATTTGAACTTGTTTTTATCTTGAAATTAGATTAGACTGTAAAATGTAACTTTCAAAACGCAAAAAGACCACCATAGCAATAAATATTTCCTTACAATCAGCTCAACAGCGTCAATACGTGTTCTAGAAGCGAGTGAATAAAAAGAAATGAAAATTACACGCAAAATGTTAACGGATAAACGGACTTTATTAACTTCCGTTAATTAAAGCTAAAAATAACGGATTAACGTTAACGGAGGTGTGAAGTTTGTTAACGGACTAGTGGTTAACGAAGCTAACGTTTTGCATTAACTTGCCCACCCATGGTAAAATTCCATTCTTATTTGCAAATTGGTAAATCGTAACATTCCGTAGTTTGAAAAAAAATTACAAAAAGTAATCTACTTCATCTATATTTTATATTGGGAGGTGGATTAATGGAACGAGATTTGAGAAGTGTTAGATAATCAACTAATATTGAATACTCTCCCATCCTGTTTCTGAGCTTAGATATTTTTTGATGAATCATAATGTTCAGCATTTTTTAACAAGATCAAATTTAATTGCCTAATTTTGACCATTTTTCAAAGTTTTTACTGATTTGTGAGTTTTATTTTTGACAAATTACCCTCCACCCCCTAACTAAATATTTTAAAAGATGCTTTAAATCATTTTTAAGTGCATTTTGGTACAAAAGACTGTTTCAGAGGTGCTAAAAACGTGGTATTTTCCTTATTCTGCCTTTCAGTCGACAGGCCAAAGGGGAGGGAGTGGGTTATAGCCCCACTATAACCAAATAAGTAAACATAAAATTGAGAAGCCTTCAGTACGCAACGGTAACAAAATATGAGTGGTTGCTTGACTACTCTAGATGATGTTAAGGTCTTTTCGCAACCTTCCCGTCATTAATAACTTTGATCTAATTTTACTGTTTGTATTATGTTTTAGTGTGTTTGTTACTTTTTGACAAACTAAACTACTCGTTCTTTCGTATATTGAGAAGTTTGCATATTGCCCCAGATCAATCCGGCGCAGGTCATCCCAAATTTTGCATCGTTTTGCCCTAGAAAACGCAAATATACTGTCTAGGGAGAGTGTTTACTTTTTCTAATAGTAACATAGCCTGCCAATATACTGGTATTATTTCACTTAGTTATACTGGTATGTTTCTTTTGAAACACGCTATAGTATGCAATGCACTACTATCCAGAACTCGGGCAAAATACTCTCCAAATGGATTTAAATGCAAAATACAGTGGCTATAAAGTAATTAAATACAAATGCAAAATACTTTGCGGCAAAACTGGTAAATAGAAATACTGTAACAATGTATTTAACTACATTTGAAAATACTCTTCCGAAAAACAAAAAAATCATGTACTTAAAAGAAACTTGGCAAATACAGTCGAGACAAAGCCAAAATGATTATCAATTTTTATGCTTCTCTTAAAACGATCATTACAACATCAATATCATTTGTTTATAAAAGAAAAAAAATATGACCATACTGTAAAATAAACAAAGAATAGTTTAATTAATCATTTTAATGGAAATGGAGCAAATACCTAAGTGGGTTTCGTCAAACTGATTCAGACTGTTTATCATTGTATCTCTTAGTCAGGTTATTTTACAATCACTTTTTGTTTTACAATAAACAAATAAAGATAGGCCTACACTGATTTACATTTGAATTGATTAGGCCTATAGAAGCCAGAAGACAAAATTCTACGAACACAGAAATTGAAGCAAGCGTTGTCAAAACACAAAGCGCCGTTTGAAACGTTTAAAAAAATTTTTGCAGTTTACAATTCGCACCGTGGAGCAGGCATTTTGTAGACCAGTCTGAACATGCGTAATTGCGCAACTAAGTACATACTCCGAAGTTGTGAGAGGGTTGTTTACAATTTTGCTTTAACTGCAGGTAAGTTCCTTTGTTCAGCGTTGTTTACATATCCATTGCGTGGAACAAATGTATTTAAAATACAAATACTTGTTGTAAAAAGCTTTTAAATACAAAATACACAGAGCCGGGAAGTGGGCACCCGCTACTTTATTTACTATTAAAATACTTACAAAATTTAAACCCAAATGCAAAATCATATACTTACTTTTGACCAAATTATAAGTAAAAGGAGGATTGAAGCAATTTAATTTTTTTCAATTGGCTTTTAATTGTTAAAAATCTTAGTTCTTTCATATGGTTCTGAACACATGCGAAATGTGATCCAATGGCATTAAAATAGCTTTTTTTCCAAAAAATTGCAAAAAAATTGCCAAGCAGCTTAGACTTCGGCCCCAAACCTCCATCTGTGATACGTTTAAGTGAACTAGTTTGCTTACACACGTCTCTCAATTTACATATTTTTATTTTTAACTTTTGGTTTAAGCGCTCTCCCTTTTGAAAACTCTTCGTTAAGTGCCAAACCAGGCCACGGCTTCTGATCGTACATTCTACAATATCTTTGTCCCACGATAAGTTCCTCTCGAAAATTTCTGATGACGTCATTGCATGTCATTTTTGGTTTTGGCCCTCCCCCCAATCAAAAGTCCTGGCTACGCCTATGCACAGGGGGGAGGGCTTTTTGGGCCGTGCCTCCCAAATCACTGCTTGTGCCTCCCAAGCGAGAGTAAACTTTTGTACCAGTACAAGAGGACCAGCAAACTTTTGCCCAAAAGCAGGTCACCACAAACGCTTTTATTCTATGAAACAGCAAGACAGATCGAGTGAACGTGATCAAGTAGCCTAAAATTTTGCAATCAAGCCTTTTTTATTTTTTTGGTCTTCACCTCCAAATTTGAGGGCAAAATCCATACCAAAGGAGGATAACATAGGATTTGGAGCAAAATATTCACCAGATTGCTGAGGCATTCCAAAGGGGTCTGGTATCGGCTGCGTAAGCGTCTCCCCAAAAGTTTTCCCCCCCTTCCCCCCGAAACCCACTAAGTTACTCTTGCTCCGGGCCTGTTACTGTACTGTTCTACTTGCAGTGCACGAACTATACTGTGGTTTGCGACCAGATAGCCAACAAATCATCTTCATTTGTTTTACTAAATGCTAGCATATTGAGGAAATACCGCGGGAAACCGTCTTTGCGATTTGCAAGTTTTTAGCAATTTATCGAACTGTAATTACCGCATTTTCGTTAAAGAGATGCTGCTCGAAATCGGCTTTATTTAAATCGGTTTTATCAGTTCAAATTGGCCCGCTACTAGTCACATTATTCGTTCAATTTCCGTTCAGAAAAAATAGGACCACGTACGATAAAACTCGCTAACACATCTGCGAGCTACGACAAAACGTCGCAAAGCTAACCTTGTATGCTCTACTAAGCTAAAATAACGTGGTAACAAGAACAGAGTGAAAACAAACGGAGAGTAAAAACTTCAAGCGGTATTGTGTGAAAATGTGAATCAAAAAAGTCTTGAAAGGAGTTTATTAGGGGTAGCGGCAGCGGCAAAATGTATGCTTAAAAAACAGCGCTGAAGCGCGGCCGCTTTTTCGGTTAAAAAAACAGCTGCGCTGCCACTTTTCGCTGGTGACGAAAAAAAGCAGCGGCGCTGCCGCTACCGCTACCGGGCGAAAAAGTAGCGGCGCTAGTAGCACCAGAGGTGGAGTCGAGGACACAAGGCTCGAGGCCAAGGCCAAGGACACAAAAAAAATCCGAGGCCAAGAACAGCCTTTCCGAGGACAGACACTCTCGAGGCCAAGGACAGGAATGCTCGAGGCCAAGGCCAAGGACCAAGGACACAAGCGCAAGTGCTCTCAAAAAAAAAAAAAAAAGGTCTTCACAAAAATTTTTCAAGCGATCTCCACAAAAAAACGTTTTCCAAAAAATTTTTCAAGCGCTCCACAAAATTTTAACAATTCAAAAAATACTGCTGTCCTCGAGCCGAGGACAGGGCAATTTTCGAGGACTCGAGGCCAAGGCCAAGGACATCAAAATGTGTCCTCGAGGACGTCCTCAAGGCCAAGGACGTCCTCGAGGACTCCACCTCTGAGTAGCACCGCTGGTGAACAGCGCCGCTGTGCCCATCACTGAAAATACATAAAACAAATGTATTTAAATACAAATACAAAATACAGTATTTTGTATTTCAAATACGTATTTGTATTTTAAATTACAAATACATACCAAGTCTGCGACTATCGCACTGTACCCGTAGCCATGTAGTTCTGGCCAAAGGCTGGGTATAAAAGTCCTTTAACCCTTTCCGTGTCGTGGGTATATTTACATACCCAAAAGTTTGTTTAAGTTTAGCGCCATGGGCACAGTAATTAGTATAAGGTGCCATGGGTATATTCAAAGTCCGTATAACTCCGTACTTTGGGTATATATTGTTTTATGGACTTTTTTTTTTGTTATTTATGGATTTTGTTATTTATTTATTTATGGACTTTGTATATATTTTTTGTTGTTGATGGACTTAGAGTTTTAATTATAGCCATTTCGTTATCCGTTTTCGATCTCTCGCTAAGTGGTGATAAAGAGCTATAAACTAACTGGTAGATTTCCTCCAGTCTCGAGGTCTCGAGCAGTGTCAGACATCAATTTATTTTTTCAAGTAGGATAGAGGTTTTCGGTGTTTGTAAAAAGGGATCTGGAGTAGGGCAAAGCTGGGCACATTAAAAAAAATTGTTGAATATTGCTAGCAGCCTCTTAACTGTACTAGCTTTAACTACAGAAACTAACTAAGGACACCAAATGCAAGCCTAACAGTTCCAAGAACTCATTTTAGAATGAAAACAACATTTTCAGCAAAATTCATATTTTTGAGGGTGCAAAAACTACTGAAAAGGTTCATTTTTAGTTTTTTTTTTTTTTTATAAATTCTTTGAAATGCTCACTTTTTTAGCACTGAATGTTTTCTTTTTCTTATTTTTTTGATCGCAAAATGATTGTGCTGAGGATGAGCGTACTCTTTCTAACAATGCCATGGTGAAAGCTTTCCTTAAATGGCACTACAGCACTAGGCCTAAAGACACCTATTTTTTTTTGGCACGGAAAGTCTTAACCAGGCTAAAGGTCTAAAAGTCTGAAAGTCCTTTGAGTTTAACTAGGCTACCGAAGTTAAAGCACAAAGTACCATACCCGGTAAATGGTAATGGACCGTAGGAATCTTCAAAATATTTTCAAACCTATGGACTGGACTTCGAGACTGGAGACTTTTTTTAGAGGTCAAGCTGCAGCGAGACGAGACTTCTGGCAGCAAGTTTTAACTTTTATCTGTTGTAATCACAAAATCAGCGTAGCGGAGGCCTACTCCTTGCACTTTGATCGACCTGGTACTGAAAATAATCATAATGTTAATAAATGACTGCTTCACGTAGCAGGAAGAAAAATCTGGCACAGAGTAGCCTACTCGAACTTTTTTTTAAGTCGAGACATCTGGAAAGTGCGCACTTGCAATAGCCTCCATTCATTCATTCCAAGATTTTTTTCATTGTTGACCAGTGTTCCCACTACGCCGATTTTTTTCAGCAAGTCGGCGATTTGTTGGAGCAAGGGCAAATAATTTTTGGCAATATACCGGTAGGTAGTTAACAAAGCTTTAGAAAATTCTACAAATTTGTGGAAATATGACATTTGGTATACTTTAATACTGGATTGGTACAAAATTTACGGCACTTAAACGTCTTTATAGAGCTTTGGGCACAATTGTTTTAGGATAATTTGGGCACTCGCCGACTAGCCATAAAGTTAGAGGGAACACAGTTGCTGACCATCATTTGCCACAATAGTGCAGTAGCCTAGCGATTGGATAATAACTAGAAAAAAATTAATTTTGAATTTATTTTAAGGTAAATTTTGATTTTATTTTGATCTAAACCTTTTTGGTCTCATTGAGCTTCGAGTTTTGATTAGATAAAAAAACATTTAAAATTTCGCAATTCACATGAGTTTGAAGAAGGTAACTTTCTTAGCTCTTCATTAACACTATAACAGCATTTGGAAAGAAATTTCAAATCAGTTATGAGTCAGTCTTGTGATTAGAGCAACTACGGTAAGCAATGCAAAACAAAAACCTATGGTGGGAATCTGCCCACATTTCTATTGGAAATTACACTTTTTTTATAACCAGTAAATTTTTGATTGAAATTGGCTGTTCTTAAATTCTTACAAATTTTTGGCCTCATTACGGTATTTTGCTTTTATATAAGCTTTTATTGGAAAACAAATTGACACCATTTCATTCTTGCTTGGTAAAAGTTGTCCTGTAGTGTAAAAGTTTTGTCGTTTGCTAAAGCTGTGAAAGCAAAACGCTACTGTTGTACAGTCCCAGAAGATTTTTAAAATCTGTTTTTTTTTTATTGTGATATACGGTAGCCTACTGTAGTATAATAAAAATGGACTTTTTGATTTTTAAATTTGGACATAAAGTGTTTTTTAATTTTTTGTTCATGCTGAGGCTGGCATTCTTGATTTGTTCTTAATCAAAAAAATAAATTCGCGTTATTATGAAATTGTTCTTATAAAGAAGTTAACACGGGCCATTGCATTACAGATTGTGACATATTGCAACTATAGTATTTGCAAAAGTTTAAGTAGCAAAACTTCATTCAAACATGTATAGAACTGCTCAATGTGCTCATGAAGTTTCATTGGTTCTCAAATATCCAGAAAAATGAAGAAAAAAAATTTTTTTGATCACAAACAATTTTGACAATTTTTGATCTAACCCAAAATTTTGACTTTAAGTCAGATTTTGACCTATAAAATCTACTTAAACTGGTTCCAGAGAACCCAAAGTTAATGTTGGTATATGTTGGATGATAAAATAAAGTCCTGAAAAAATTTTGACTTTATCAGTTATCAAAGGAGCGGGATATTGTCAGTTATCGCTTTGTTGTCAGTTAACAGAGTTGGAGTCCTTGAGGACGTCCTTGGCCTTGAGGACACATTTTGAAGTCCTTGGCCTTGGCCTCAAATCCTTCAAAATTGCCCTGTCCTCGGCTCAAGGACAGCACTGTTTTTTGAACAGTTGAAATTTTGTTGGAAAACGCCAGAAACCTCGCAAAAAATTTGCGAGTACATTTTTTCTTTTCCTTTATTGGAGCATAGGCGTTGCCAAAAAGCACAGGCGTTGCCTAGGGCCCCTCCATTGAAATTTCACCAAGGTCAAAAATCTGACAAAAAAGTCCTCTGTTTTTTCAGTTTCAGTTTCTTTTTAGCTTTTTTCGCTTACAGCAGTAACTAACAACAATATTGAAGACCAGGGGCCCTGGCCCCCTCAATTCAATTTTTGCCTGCCAATTTAAATGTATAGTTCGAAAGAAATGGAGAGTTTTCGTCCTAAAAATTGCTACTTCTGGCCCACATTTAACCATTTTATGAACGTAATACATTAACCAGGGCTGGATTTACCATAATATGACGCAATACCAGCTAGGAGCCCTGCGCTCAAATCGTCTTTTTTCGGTCACCATCTATATTTGGCAGAAAGATGTTGCAAAAATCTCCCAAAGTGCCAGCGGCTCAGCGCAATGTAGTTCTGGTCCAGCAATAACATGGTTAGTAGGCGTAACCATTTATTGTACCATATTTCTACAACAATTCAGTAATTCACCTCCACCTTGCCAGTTTTTATGCACAAAATCCTTTTAAAAAATATTAGCCATGGAAAATGCTGATTGAACAAATCATTGAATTTCAATTAAGGGGTCCTGGGCCCACTGGCCAAACATGTACTCCTATATATAACTAGTTATTTTCATCACAAAACAAAAATCTCTCTGGAAAATCTTTGAGTGGATTATTGTTTACTGCTAAAATGTTGCAAGAGATACTGCACCTTACTTTCTCCTACTTGGACCAAATCACGTACAATTACAATTTTACTTCGAAATGCAAGATGTAAAATGTGTTTTGGACTTAAAGTGTAAGTAAAATGAGGATTAAACAATTTCATTTTTTCAAATGGCTTTTAATAATGTCAAACATCTAGTGCTTTCACATGGCTCTGAACACTTGCGAAGTGTGCTTTAATGGCATTAAAATAGCTCTTTTTCCAAAAAATTACAAAAAATCGCCCAACTGCTGGGAGCTTCGCCTCCAGACCCCCAAAGCCTCCAGTGGCTGGGGGCACAGCCCCATACCCCCGTCTGTGATACGTTTGGGTTACACTAGCTTTCTCAACATGTGTACCAAGTTAGATACTTGTACTTGTCAACTACTAGTGTAAGCCCTCTCCCTTTGCAAAATCTGGGTCAAGTGTCAACAGGCAACGATTTCAGATCTTCCATTCTACGATATCTTTGTCCCACAAAACTTCTTGTTTTGAAAATTTTTTCATTGCATGTGATTTGTGGCTTACACCTTTCCCAATCAAAAATTTTGTGTACGCCTATGAATTGGAGATCGCCAGAAAAACTTTTTGGAAAACCTTTTTTGAGAACACTTGCACCTGTGTCCTTGGTCCTTGGCCTTGGCCTCGAGAGGGTGAGGGTCTGTCCTCGAAAATGCTGTCCTTGGCCTCGGATTTTTTTTGTGTCTTTGGGCCTTGGCCTCAAGCCTTGTGTCCTCGACTCCACCCCTGCCTGTTTTTGATTTTTGCGGGCTTTAATAATAACTCAAAAATAGCATGTAGAGTCAAGAAAAGGAAGTAACACCACAACAGTGCAACGTCAGACGTTAAAACTTGGAGAAGATATTAGATAGTAGGCTATTATTTTTTAGGTTGTGTATATTTATTCGCATTGTCATCAGCTCTTTTATTGTTGGCAGTGGCTATTTTGCCTTTAGATGAAAAATAGCCTCATGTTTTTTTGCCATTAGCGGTATCCTAAATGCTATTTTATAATCCTAAATGCTATTTTGCATCCCGTGCCAAAATAGCCCTAACCCAAACAGGAAAAATACTATTTTGCTTCTAGAGGCAAAATAAAGCTACCTCCTTTATTGTTTTAGCAGTATTCTCATGCTTAAACTCTAGTACTCTTTTTTAATTGTTCCTGTATGTCTTGTTTTAGTTGTTGGTGTGTCATATTTTTTCAACTTCATAGTGATTAGGTTTGGTCTGTGGCTCCTGTTGACTTACTTTTCATTGTTTTATTTAAAACAATAGCCAAACAAAAATGTTTTTGTTTTTCATGTTGAAAAAAATCAAATTCATTGACTTTTGAAAATCTACATTCAAATTCATTACTAACTTGTGAGCGAGTCCGAATTTGTAATTCAAATTCAATCCAACCTTGACCATCACAGTGTGAAAGCCATAGATTAAATTAATCCAGCAATTCAACATTCAAGATCACTAGGCCTACATATAAAAAAAATTTAAAGCGTACCCTTAATAATCGTGCTGTCGCCGGCCTGTTGGTGAAAAAATGGATTTTAATGATCTTATTTTGAAAATTGCTGATGCCTAATGTAGAAAAGAAATTTTATGATTTTTTCACAATTTTATCTCAAATTAAACTGCCATAATTATAAAAGTAATCTCAAAGGAATGGGGTCTGTCCCACTTTTGCAAACGTTTATTTTTTTGCTGGTTCACTAGGAAGCTATGTGTTGCAAAAACAACTTCAAAGCACATTGCAATGTCACATTTGCCATCACAAAATTTCGGTTAGCTTGATACATTTTATTTAATGTTTGCAACATATAAATAAACCTGTTATAAAGTAAATTACTTTAGCGAAGTAAGTTCTAATGCTAAAAAATCCACATTCTTCAAATGTTTAATTAAGGCATTCAAATTCATTGACTTTTGAAAATTCAATCAAAACCCTGTTGCTACACCTATCACACTGAAATAAGCATTGTTTGGGCCTAATCACACTCATCAACATGCAAGGTGCAGCTGTGCTGGCACAGGTGATGTGTATAAATCTAATTGCTGGAGTAGTAGTTCGAATAAGAGACAGAAAAAGAAAAAAGAGGGAAAGTGACCAATATGAGGCCAGGCATGGTGGTCAATGAGTGGCAAAACAGGCCTAAAACTACATTTAGCACAATAGAGCATGGTAAGGAGTGGAAAAAACAGCTTGAAAATGAAATCTTACTGGGTCTGAAAACCTTTTCAAGTTGCAGCTGGCAACAGTACTCACCTCATTGGAAAGGTTGAGTGTTGTGCCAGAGAAACGTGGTGTGCAAAATCAAGAAATCTTGTCAGTTGTGCCAATTTGGTGCAGAAAACATAAAAATAGCTTAGGTGTGGCATGAAAGCTCTTCAACAACATAAATTGCTGTTTGAGTGGCAGAAAACTTCCCTATCAACTATATTCTCTGTCACTGGGAGTGAAGACTTTTTTTTAGAGGTCAAGTTGCAAATCAAGGAAGTGGTGGGAATTCTGAAAGTAAATTTTACTGTTTATCCACCTAAATCAGCGCTCTTTAAACTTTGATCGACATGGTGCAAAAACCAGATTAGAGCTAAGTTGACATGAAAATCCAGTGTGTGCCGGTATTTGAACTTATCTACCTGGTTTCAATATACTGCAAATCTGCTATAGTGAGTTACTCATTCACATTGTGTCTGAAATGAATATGTGGTGTGCACTGCAGGTACTTTAACTTAATAATCTTTTCGATACCGTAGTCTGAACACAAGTCTACTGACTCTTCACAGTAAAGTTTTAAAAAGATATTTGTTTGAAATTGAATCACAGCAAAAAGGTTTTAGCTGAAAATTTTAATTTTAGTCAGGTTGTTTCACTTTTATCCATTGTAATTAGAATTCTGCAAAAGTTAAATACCGTATTTACTCGTTTTACCGCCCGATCTTGATTAAGGGCCCGTTTGAATAGCCGCCCGTGTGAGCAGAACAAAAAAATAAATAAGGGCCCGTGCTTGAATACCCGCCCGGTGCAAAAGCTGATTTTTCAGTGGTAGAAAACAATAGGAAATAAGAAGCGGCTAAAAAGCGCTTGTGTCACAACGCTGTTGAATTTCAAGCTGTGGTAGATAACACTCACGCCTTAGGCGGCCAATTGCAAAGCAGATAGCATTGGTTATGTATACATTGATTACATAACAGATAGCATTGATTACATAACAGGTATCAGACTTTCCTGCCAAAAGCAAAGAACTGATAGTAGTATAAACGGCTCCCATTTGTTAAAAAGAATTAATGTCGTAAAAAAGGATTAATGTCGTGAAAAACGATTAATGTTGTGAAATATTTGTCTTCAACGATAATTTTTGTGCTAATTTTACTTTGAAAATAATAAGGGCCCGTTTGAATAAGGGCCCGGTAGTGAGTTTGGTTGAAAAAAATAAGGGCCCGGGCTATAAAACGATTAAATACGGTAATATTCATTGGAGTTCTTTTGCTTGCTAGCTGTAGCAACGTTTTAGGTAGGCCTTATTGATATAGGAAGAGACTATTTTACTGAAAATTTTTATCTGTTTTTTTATTGAGCCTAATTCTGATTCAAATCTAACCCAAACTCAAGCCCTTACTTTAAAACTGATTGCCAATGTTCTCTTCACAAATTGATTTTGTTGTAGTGATTTCATCTCAAGGTGATTGCCTGACATACAGCATTCTGCTTAGAAAAAGACAGAATAGGCTTACTTGACAACTGCCATGGTACTATTGCATTAAAATTAAAGCTTCGACTGAGAAGAGCAGTCATTGAATTATTTGACTATTCCACAGCTGTCTTGCCCTAACCCTCACTTTGTGACAAAATCACTGTGCGATGAGATCACTGGCAGCTAACAATGCCAAAACCATTCCAACTCTAATCTTAACCATTAAAGAGCAACTGAAAAATGCTTGAATGATAATTCCTCATTATCATTTTATACTCTTTTACTTTAAAACTCTCGGTGAAAAAGTCACTTCTACATCAAATAGATGATGTTTAGTTTTGGTTTGAGGTGCTAGGTTGGCACAAATATTCATTGCTGTGTATCTATGTTAGAAAAGACTATTTCTGGTTTCATTGGAAATTTCAATCTAAATTCTGACTCAAATCCAACCCAAACCCAATTCCTTACTCCAAAACTAATTCTTGTTCACTCAAACTCTAGGCCTAATCTCAACTTAAAAAAAACAAATGAAAAATGTGCAGATGAATATTTTCGTTTTACTCACTTTCAGTGTTTACCTAAAATTTTCCAGTGAAATAGTCTATCCTAACCAGTGAATCTACTATAATTTTCTGGTGAAATCAAGCTTGCCAAGTACTAGTCAGATCTTTGCCTTATATTTATAATAGCCTCTATATGTGTCATTTTGTTCTCACAGATTGTCTCATTAAGTGTGAAATGGTATGTGCTTTATTGAATAAAAAAGGATACAAACACAAGTACCGCTTGATTGTTTTTATTGGTATAGTGTTTTCTTTCATTGGTTTTTATTGGTATAGCACAAGTGATGGAGCAATTTCCAAAATATCATTTCCTTTGATGAAAAATGATGCTGTCCAAAATAAGCCAAAAGCACCAACAAGCATCGCTAATCCAACAACAACAAATGTCAAAAAAGATTTTATTGATAGTTCATTGGCTGCTCACATTCCATTTGATGTTCATGTAGTTGATGCCGAGTCATACCCTTTTAACATTACAAGTACTGACGTTGTTGTGTATTTGCACATACAAAAGACTGGTGGTACCGCTTTTGGCCGTTATATAGTTGAAGATTCAGATGTTGATTGCAAACAGCATAGAAGGAAAATGTATAAATGTTCCAGACCAAATGATAACACAGAATGGCTGTTCAGTCGATTCACAACAGGTATAAGTACTAGGATATGTTATCTAATCAGTAATGTACAAATTTTTACAAATAGTTTTTTCTGTTAATTTTTGTTTCCAGATCAGAAAGCTTTGTTGACCAAGATTGAGGGAATATTTTGGGTTGGAAGAAATAATTATATTCCAAATTTTTGGCTTAATAATGTATCATTTATGCTGGTGGTAAATGTTTGAAGTTGTTTTAAGCATCAGAAACTATTTGGTTATTCTAAATAACATGTTGTTAACTTTTACATGGTGTAGTGTAGCAAATTATGTTGTTGTTATATTGCATATTTATCCCCCTGTCATTGGGCAACGTTAGACAGTATTGGACGATCTGAACACTTTTCGTTTCAATGACTTGTTTGTGGTTGGGGGAATCTGCACCTGCTTAGGAGTTTTAGTGATTCAATGTTCCTGTTGGTTTCTTTGAATTATTGTCCACCTAATTTGCTGCTTGTTTGAAGCCACCAAGCAGAGATAATCATTGTAAAGCATCTTATCCAAGGACACAACATGACCAGGGTGCGGGTTGAACCTAGATCATGCGACCAGAATTGTTGCAAAACTATGCCTTAGCCCTATCAGCCATGCTGCGGACAAACCTCGGCCTTTTTTACAATGTAACCACCAAACTAAATTTTTATCACTAAATCAACATTTTTATTGTACGCATTTTTGACTTTGTATATTGTTTACTGAGGAAAACCACAGATTTTTTAGATGCACGCAGATTAGTCGCATCCACGACAAACTGACCGTGAACCAACTGACCGCGAACAATGCTGATTGGCTGAAAAGGGTGATCCTGAATATATTTTTACTATCCCCAGAGCCATCTTGCCTAAACCTTCACTTTGTGACGAAATCACTGCGACAAAATCGTTGCTTCGCGGTCAGATTGTCGCGGTCAGTTGACTTGGCTCAAGATTAGTCAAGACCTAAGAGAAGAACAAGCAACAAACATGATAAAAGTTTATCATGAAATACCTGATGAATGTATGTAGTATGTTCTGCCTTTTTGGGTAAAGATTAGGCCGTACCAAATGTTGGGGGTCCACAACAACTGACGACGACAAACTGACCGCGAACAAACTGTCCGCGAGCAACGCCGATTGGCTGAGATGGGCAATCCTAAATATATTTTTGCTATCCTCAGAGCCATCTTGCCCAAAATCTCACTTTGGGACGAAATCACTGCAACGAAATCAGTGACGAAATCAATGTAACGAAACTGTTGGTTAGCGGTCAGTTTGTTCGTGGTCAGTTTGTTGCGGTCAGTTGACTTGGCTCATAAAATTTTGGTGACTTTCTTCAATTTCTTAAGAACTCTCCCAAAAGTTGTGGTTCAACTACCAACTCAATTTACCACCAAAATTTTTTGATTAAATTTTTGTTTTACGCCTCTTCAAAATGCGTTTCCATGGCAATGCGACAAAAATTGAGTAGATGGCCATAACTCCGCAACCGCTCATGCTAGATGCAAATTTTATTTTTTCTAAAGATGCAGAATACCCAAGTTCCTATCTGCTCTCAATACATTACATCAGTCTAACTGCTCAATTTTTCAAGTAAAATCAAGAAAACATGTTTTTTACTAATTTTATTGCGTTTTCTATGATATATCTCATTGCACAGAGGTGGTATGAAATTTTTCTGGTAATATATAGTAACTTTTTATTCGCTATACTGTTGTTAGAGTAATTATTGTATTAGAACAATGATTTCGTCTTAAAGTGTTCACTGATAAGATAGATAGTATTACAAGTGTTGAAAAGCAGTAAAATCATGACAGAAATGTAATGTTTAACTTATTATTAATCTCTGACTGTATTCTGTAATTTTCGTATCTTATTTCCGTGGGCTTTGAAAAATGTTAAATTGAAAAATGTTGCAATGTCAATAAAAATTCGGCTGTTCTCTGCCCACATCATAAAATAACTTTGACAGAACTGCATTTCTCAGTACAAATTTCTTTATAGGTAAAGATGTGCTGAACTGCTCATGAATTTTAAAAGTTAGCTTGCTAAACTTCAATAAGAAATTAAAACACTAATCAAAAGCAACAGGTGCTGATGAAAAGACTGCGTTTAGATTAAAGGGATGGTGTTCAAACTATGATTTTGACTTATACTGCATCAGGGTTTGATCAAACGATTTTGGCATCACCTGGTGCATGCCATGCACTGAATTGTTTTTAAGCAACACAAGTAAATCAGAACTCTACATTACTGCAGATAAATACAGGGTGGGCTCTAAGTCCTGCACCAAAGCGTTTAAAGCAATCCTGATAAGTTAATTGAACTGATAAATGCAAACAATGTTTCGTTACTTTATGAAAGAACATGTATCCTATGGTCAAGCAAAAGGAAAAGATATCTTACCCTGTTGATTTTGCAGTGTTTCACATCACTTGCCACATATTTATTTGTGCACACTGCACAGCTTATGACCAACCCTATGCATTGGAATATATCTGAAAATCTTTTAAATAAGCTTGATTAACAGCTTGCAATTAATCTACAATTGTTAAGGGTTTTAGTACTTGTTTTGTGATGAAAACAAAGTCAGTTTATCATGTTTGTGATTGAGGTATTATTGGAATAAAGGATAATTGACTCATGTTCAACACTCTTGATGATGTGTTGCATATCTTGAAGCATTTTACCATTCCAATGCAGTGAAACAAAAACAAAAAAGTCTCAATGCTTTATCCAGAAGCAAGTTTAACTGCAATCTGTTTCGGACTCTTTAAATGTTACACTTTTAGCAACCACTAATTCTGCTGAAGCTCTATGTTCTGCACTTAGATGCTGGCTGACTTGGACGTGTCAATTCAAACTTTTCTTCATAATTTTAACTGCTGGTATCAATATTAGTTTTATCCCTAGAATTTATACTTTTGGCTTCCGATTTTTTTACGGTTAAACATTCATTCTTTTTTTCTACTCTTTACTCCTTCACTAATCTTTCAAAAAATTTTCTACTTTTCACATCCTTTTTCGTGATGATGTGTTTTAAGACTTTTAATGTTGTAAGCATTAGAAGTCTTTTACTAATGTCAAGTTACTTGATACACATTGCTTTTAGTTTAAACTTTCCAGTTGCAACACAATATATTTGTTTACAGCTTTCTAAAACCAGTTGTTTTGACTCTTGAGTTAGCCTGGTTTTCCAAAAATCTTAGTAAAGCACGGTTTTTATCATGTGATGCCAAGTCAGCATCAATTTTTATTCATCAATCCTTCACTTTGAAAGCAGACTTCTCAGCAGCACATGCTGCATTGATTTGCTTCTTTTGTGGGCAGAAGGCAGCCAAATCTTATTCAAATTTTGAACATTTTTTAAGCAAAAAGAATTAGGTTGTTTTCCTTAATAGCTGTATGATGCCTACCAACAGCATGTTGGCATGGGAGCATACTATACTATACCTATTTTGTAATTGCTAAACCTAGGCATGATAAGCATGGTATTGTCCAGAGCCAAAATACAATGCCTGTTTAGAACAATCTCAAAGAATTAAGATGTGAAAATAACGAGAATACAGTCAGTGATAATGAACAAATTGATACATTAAATTCTGTCATAGTGATTTGTCGCTTTTCAACACTTACAGTACTAGCTATCCCATCAGTAAAGCCTGTGATAATCAATTAACATGTTCTAAAGCAACAATTACTCTATACTCTATAATGCAACAATATAGCTAATCGAAAGTTACCATTACTACACAAATTCCATAACACCTCTATGCAATGAGATATATCATAGAAAATGCAATAAAATTAGTAAAAAACATGTTTTCTTGATTTTACTTGAAAAATTGAGCAGTTAGACTGATATAATGTATTGAGAGCAGATAGGAACTTGGGTATTCTGCATATTCAGAAAAAATAAAATTTGCATCTAGCATGAGCGGTTGCAGAATTATGGCCATTTGTTCGATTTTTGTCGCATTGCCATGGAAACGCGTTTGGGGAGGCGTAGAACAAAATTTAATCAAAAATTTTGGTGGTAAATTGAGTTGGTAGTTGAACCATAACTTTTGGGAGAAAGTCAAGAAGAAGAAATTGAAGAAAGTTACCAAAATTTGGTACGGCTTAGTAAAGATATTGCAATGGCAAATGGCATTGCATTTTAGGTTGGTATTGCGGACTACATGCTTCTTTGACTTCTTTAAGTGAATGTGTGCCATCATATTTTCGTGATTCTGTTAAAAATCCTACAAGGAGGTAAATTATTTTGTACTGCAGTTTGTATTCTATTTCATTACATACTAATTTGGTTAATATACTGCGTTAGACTAAATCAAAAAGTTTGACTAAATTATGTCGTACGTCTTTCCACAGATGCGATTGAGTTTCGAGAAAAATGGGTTTTTGCTCGCATTTCATAATGGCACCTGGTTTCAGGTGTACTAATAGAAACTTTTTGAAAAAGATCAAAATATTTTCAGCTCAGAAATCAAAGAAACAATCAAAAGTCGGAATGAATTATGTATATGCCACAAGGTGCAATGGCGCAACCAGGAAGGGAAGCTGAGAGAGCTTTAGCCCCTCTTTTAGCTATGGCACTAAAAAATTTAACTTCGAAATGCAAGGTTTTTGACATATTTGTACTTAAATGTAAGCAAGTGGGGCTGAAGAGCCGAGTTCATTCTTCAAACTGGCTTCCAAATTTTAAAAACTTAGATTTCTTAAATGGCTCTTATAATGTATAAAATCTATTAAAATAGCTATTTTCCCGATAAACCACAAAAATCGCCAGCAGCTGAAGGTTTCACCTCCATGGCCTCTGGCAGCTATGGACTCTGTCGCCTGGCACTTGTTTGTGATACACCTGAGTTGCACCGGTTTACTCATTAGCACCCCCAGTTGAGACATTTTTTGCACCAATATATTTTAACTTTTGGTTTAAGCTTTCGGCCTCTTTAGCAAAATTCTGACTTTTCGCCTAGCAGGGTCTGGATGTTGGTTGATTTTTTTTTCATGTAGCTGACCAGCATTCATTCAATTTTTTTCTCATGAACCGACGCTACATGTTTTCTGTGGTGTAGATATTGTTATACTGGCTAATCGGTCGAGCAATAACGCGTTTCTGGAGTGGAGGTCTGAGGTTACAATTTCGGGCCGGTCAAATGGGACACAGCGTTGTTAACGCTCGCCATCGCTGCGATATTTCTTGGAAAGAAACTGTGTTGCGTGGGCGCAATGACGCGGAAATGGGCCCTACAAACTCGTTAAACGCTTCGGGGTAGTACAACGAGTATAATGCAGGATTTTGATTTAGATATTTTTATTTCACATATTTGCGTGAACCTGTGGCTCGTTATACAAGTGAATATTTACATGTACGCCGAGGTGCCACTTGGGAGAACGCTTATTTAAAATGCAATGGACATCAATATGACTACGAACCATGCTTTGATGGTAAGTTGAAAACTGGTTATTTTTATGTTATGTGAATAATTAGATGCCAGTATGCATTTAATTGCAAGAGAGTGTTTTTGGTATTTATTTGTACTACCAGCATTGTTTAATAATAAGTTGCTTCAATTTTAGTAATCGTTCTTAAAGGATCAGTGGTGCGTCAATTGAGATGTTCGAGAAATGCTATTGATCTTAATTTTTAGTTTTTCTTTTTAAACTGGTGGTATGCCAGCTCGTATATGGGTTTATCGTTTACCCAGAGTTGGAGAACAGGAAATACTGGTAATGCGTAAAATAATCTTTGTGCTTTCTGTCAATCAAAACTGAAAGCTGCAAACATGTATATTGTATTAAATGAAGTTTATTAGTTCAACTGGTGGGGCAGAAAACTTTTTTGACATCGAACATTCCATGGATTGGACCAACGCTAAAATTCTAGATTTCGAACTTGACTTCACAAAACGCCGTTTTATCGAGTCGTATTTCATTAACCAAATTCCCAACACTATGAATGATAAGCAAAATGACACATCATTTTCCTGACTAGAAGAAACTGATTTCTGATCAAAGGATGTTTTAAGGCCCTGACTGGAGAAAAGTGCCATTGGAAGACTTCATGAATTGCAAGCAAAATTTAGCGACCAATCGTCAAACGAGAATGTTGGCGAATTTACATGCGATTAATTGTACTGGAAAAGGTTTTAGTGTTGAAGAAAAAGATCGAATAATGTTGGATACAGCTAAACAAAATTTGAAGGTAAGATAAACGGAATGGTTTACTGGCACCTCGAATTTTCTGTCTTGAAAAAGCTTTGCTCGCCTTATATTGGTTTGAAATGCCTCTTACCTACCAACCATATTATCTGGTTGTGCCTTGGTGGACTTAATACATGAGAATGCTGTCACCTTCAAGTCTGCTGCGAGAAAAGAGTTGTACTGAAACGAATTCATCCCAACTGTACAGTAAACTCGCTAAATATTGTGTGCACGTTTATGCGAGTTCAGCAGTCCGCAGTTCCTCGCAACTCCAATAATAATGTTATTTCTGGTTTGTTTAGAAAATGGTATTTTTTGGATTGGTAGAACGTCAACAAGAATCGCAAGTATTATTTGAAAAGGCGTTTGGTATACATTTTAATATACAATTGAAAGTGGATCCTAACACGCATGTAGACGTACATGCTGAACACTCAGAAGCAGAAACTGAAGACGAAATAGATGCTATAAAAAAGTTAAATCACTTGGTAAGTTCTGTAATCCAATCCGTTTTACAGGGAACTAGCTTATGATCATTGGCTCTCAGCTGTAACTTTTTAAAATATAACCACTAATCCGTTTTTTTCACTCGTGCTTGGTTTTTGGCTCGAGGAAAACATTTTCAATATTTTTTCGACATGAAGTTATTTCTCCATACCTTACTGCAATTTCCTTGGAAAAGTAGTTGTTCAGGTTGAAAAATAGGAAGCTATTAATTTGGATATGTTGTGCGAGACTTCGTATTTCCTGTATTACGAACAATGTGTGTGGGAATATGGCAAATAATCAGGTAGAAATGTTCAATAAAGGGCCACTTGGCGTTTTGTTTTCAAGGATATGAAATTGTACGAGTACGCGAAAGAATTATTCCAAAAACGCTACGATGCTGTGACGTGAAGCTGGAATTATGTTAATTTTTTTTTTTACTTGAAAGCTGTCGCTGGAGAAACGAAAACCGAGATGCCACATTGCAAGTTGTTCAACTGTGAAGTGTTTATTATTAAACTGTTTCTCGTCAGCGAATATGCGTTTTTTTTTTACTTTGCCTTTATTAACTACAGGAAAATCACAGATTTTGGGCCGCAAGCGGACTCACTAAAATATTAAAAAGGACCACTTTTTCAATACTCGCAATATTAGTCTAGTTTATTTTGCTCTTTTATATCAATCACTTTTTTAATTCATATTCTTAAAAGGTTCTATTTTTATTTTCCGAAATTTTATCGTTTCAATATGATTTCTGGTTTGTTCGGGCCAGTCAAACCTGACGCAGTGTTGCTGCGATATTTCTTCAAAAGAGCTGTACTGTCCAGACGCAATGACGCCGAGATTAGCCAAGCAAACTCGTTACACGCTTCGATGTTATTCAGCGAGAATAATGAAGACTGCATTTTGTTTCTGTTTGTTTTATATTATTGACAACGGTGCTACCCTCTGCAAGAGAATTCAGAATGTATTATGGTCATAAATCCCTGGGTGCTAGATAAAGCAGTTTATCCCGAGGGATTAGCATTAAATTAGAACTGCGTAGATATCGAGTTTTACATAAGTTTGACTTCGTGAAATGACTTAAAATACCGTAGAGCATGCATAGTGTGTACTCAGTGTACTGGCATTGTTCGCGAACAACCTATATTCAATTATTCATGGCCAAATTGTAAACTACACTTTACGTCCAATACAGCTAAGGCCAAAATCGAAAGGCAAACTTGGTCAGCATGGTTACTATCATTAGCCGAAAATTTTTCTTTGAACATCCAAGTTTTAAGTTGGCTTCTTAGAATTTTTAGCAACTTTGCGGTGGAATTTTTAGCGACGATTAAGAACAATGCCAGCTTCAGCATGCAAGAATAATTTAGAACATAAGCTAGCACAACGTATTTGTTAGTTATCAGCAGTTTTTTTGGCCTTTTTTGCTTTGTCATTGGTAATTTGTCTAATTATAATCAATAGGCCGATCATGATCAAGACGACTTTAGGACAGTAGGATTAAACTTGTGTCACTTTATCAGAACAAATGTGACGAAAAATTTAAGAACAGCCAACCTTAACTCAAAATTTACTGGTTCCTATGAAAAAAAAAAAAGTGTAGTTCGTTACTGAAGAAACACTCCGTAATCCTTATCTCAAAATTGTCGCTTTGATACTGTACTTCCTTTCCAATCTATATTAAGAAGTGCTTGTAATGCATTGCTAAAACACGCAATTTTAATGAAATTTTGTTTGAAAATTGTGTTAAAAATCTATTGCTACACAAGATTACTGATGAGATCAGGGCTGCGAACTCGATCGTTTTTATTCTAGTTCAACCTATTTAAACAAGTCTGAGTTCTCTAATTTTTTCGACTTGGGCAAGTTTTTCGAGTTCAACCTGACAAAAATACTATGGTTACTTTCGACTGAGTTCGGCAAAATAACAGAAGTTTTTTCGAGTTAGCAGCCCTGGTTGAGATTATAAAGAACAAAAACAGTTATACGCATCATTGCATCGGCTTTAATATTGTATCCGAAACCGGATTTTTTTCATACGAACCTGTTCTGCCAAGTTTATTTGCGAGTCCAATCATCTAACCGCTTTCATTGGAAATTGTTTGGAATATGTGTAATTTGGATTTGGTGAAACGATCACTTTGAAATTTAAGTCATTGCACGAAATGCAGGTCAAAAAGTCCAATATATCGGTAAGCATTAAATAAGTGATACAATACAATTACTGTGAAAAACTACCTGCACTGGAACTGTGCGTTTTAACTGGTTAGTCCCTACGCGTTTCTATGCTTAAAAGAGATAATGGTAACTACTTCTAAGGGTATATTGAGGCCCCCCAAGCCTTATTCCGTTATTGCCCGTATCTGCAAAAATAGATTTAATCCGTTTAATTCCGAATCATTGGCAATCATGCATTTCGAACTTTCGTGACATCAGAACGGGACATCTTGGCAAAATTTCTTGTACAATAAGATACGCAATGTTCGTAATTTTGCAAAGGTATCTTTTTCCGATGTGACGAAATTTCGAAACGCAAGGTTCCCAATAGTACGGAGTAAAGCAGATGATTTCTAGTTTCGTTGGTAAGAGAAATAGTGAAACAAGATTGGAGGCATCCCTTTTATAACTTCAATACGCTTTCACATTACTTCAAGTTGTTTTCATTTCATCTCCAGCAGCATCTCTAAACACTGTTTGTTGAGTAATATTTAGCTGCGGTGCAGTGAGTGATATGAATAGACAGCGTTTCTATTATGTTATATACTGTATTTATGCTATTGCGCCCGTGTGTATATAAACCATGCTTTATTATAGCTGTTTAATTACCGTTACCAGTTAATCATGGCTGTCTATTAGCCACTTACAGTTCTAGTTTATTCAGGTAAAACTCTCGCAACGTGAGGTATTTTTTAGAATTGCGCATGTGGTTTTCGATTTTTTGTACTCCGTTTCCTGTAATTGTTTGAACTGATTATTTTCATGGCAATGGAATATTTTTTGTAAAACCTACTTTTGAAAAATTGCATTGGTGAAAGTTTTTTATTGATACTTGTTTTAGTATTTCACTGCATTCTGTCATTTGTGCTTTTATTCTTGGCATGTTTTTGCTAGTAAAGCCGCAAAAAATAAAATCATTTTTTGCATTGTATTAAAATCATTTGCATTGTATTAAAAGCCGCAAAAATAAAATCATTTTTTGCATTGTATTGTAATTACAATACAATGCAAAAAATGATTTTATTTCACCGAAAATCAAACTCTTAGGAAATGCGCGGATAAATTTTCATCTTATAAAATTTTCTGTGAAATAGTCACTACTTTTCTATCTCGAAATTTTTTTAAACTTGGTTTTAGCAGTGCTGCAACTTCCTATCTTTGGACAAACCGAGATAAATATCTCTCAAGCTGGCGCGTAGGAAATGCACAGCCAAACTTAAGGGTGTTAGCAGCTCTCCCTAAAACTCCCAAGTACTGAAAAACATAGATTTGTCTGCAAAATAATTCACAAGAAAAATATAAAAAGGCGCATTATGCTTGATAACGAAAAGCAATCGCAAAATAAGGTAGGTAGAAACAAGCATGATTGTACAAATAGCACCATAGTACAGTTTAAAATTTTGCACTGGACTGCAAAAAGTGGCAGGAATAATACGGCACAGTCTTCATCTAAAGTAGTAAAAAATTGCAGGGGCACGCAGCAAAGCTACGTCAAGCAAGTTTTTGGATGGCAAAAGCATCCAAAACGTTTCTTACCACTTTCAATTTCGTGTTGGTTTACGTAAAACTAGGAGCAAGAACGGCAACAAATTTGGCAATACAAGCGACTAAGCGTACTCGAGTTTACTAAAAAAATAATTTCGTGATCAGAATTTAACAGTAGAGGCTAAGCACTGGGAGATAACTTCTTCATCAGTTCATCGTAGCATCGTTTAAATTCAATACCATCTCCTTTGGATAGTCGCACATCTACCAGAGTCCGATGATTCTCAGGATTCCCGTTCGAGATTTCATTCTCTCCGGCACATATAAATATTCGAAACGAAAGTTTCTGGTAGCGTCGATCAGTTGTGATAACGATCAGCTCCATAGGCGTCGGCTTCTTCACTGAGTATCTAAACAACAGAAGCTATTAAAATTATACGCTGACTTGATCTTTGACATACGAGGTCGGAGGACATTTCACTGCTGCGGAATTTCTTCGTAAGAAGTTGTGTGCACTGTTCAAGCCAGAGCCAATAGCACGCTAACTAGGGCCCTGCCATATAATAGTCGTTACACCTTTTGGCATAATGGAGCATTTGAAAATTCGCTTGATTCGAAAATTCACCGCAATCGTACGCTTTGAGACTATACTTACTCTAATATTTTGCAAACTTTCACAATTTCGGCAGTAGTACTCGGGGCTCCTTTCTTGCTCCAAAATCGTGTCAATCTCTTTCCTAATCTTTGCAAAGCTGTCTGCGAACCAGCAGGTGTCCCCATGCATTGTGAACTTAATAACATGTTGTCGGCTTCAGCAGGCTAAAATATTAAAACGATTTAAGTTTTATCAGTTGTCGCAACAAGCAAAACAATCAATAATAATCAATCGTGACAAGAACACTGCTTTCAAACTTCAGCTTTTTCTTTGGATACAAAACTTTGATCAACGCTAACCTTTACAATCAGAAAAATCCTTTAAAATGATCCAACATTGCTACATTAAGCGAGCAGCCAGTAAAACATTCTCAAAAAGTATCGTCTTATGATGGAGCCCATTTTTTGTCCATTCCATGAAAAAACAGTCACCAGCTTGCACACAAATCTCAACCTGAACAATGCTAAACCAGAATATCTTTACATACTTGAGAAAGTGAAACTCGGAGCAAATTTCCCACGGATTCTTCCGAAACACCACTCGATCCGAACAGCACACCCGGGTCGGGCTGGGAAACTGGAGGCTGAAATAAAATGCAAAACATAAGCAAGAGCTGTTGTTGTTAGATTTGAACAAAAATTGTTAGTTAGTTACCTCTTCAAAAACTGCATATTGAGATTGACAGGTAAATCCTTTCTTTCCAAATGGCGAACCTAGAGGTGAAGAAAGCTTTCTTTTTTGTTGCAGTTTCTTTAAATACCATCTAAAAAAAATAACACTCCACCATGTCTGCATAAAAAGAATTTTTAAAGGTAAATAATGTACTATCAACCAAAATTTCAAAGGCTTTGCACAAATAAATTTTTTTATACTCTGGTTCTCAATGTTATTGCAATTTGATATCATCCTCTAGCACTTTCTCGTCGCTTGACAAATACCGGTATGCCAGACAGACCACAAACTAAATCAAGCTATGAAATACTGCTTTCAAAAATTTCATATTTATAATGAAATGACCTAAAACCTAAAGTCTAAAGTTTCGACTACCGGTCTTTCTTCATGTCGCTTATAGTTGTTCGTCTTTTGGGGTCATGAACAAGGATTTTCCGCAACAGTGCCAAGGGAAGAGTACCAATTTTGCTCCATGGTGTAAATTGAATTTTGTGTTCCAACCAATTGCTGTATTCTTCACATGAAATACTTGGTTCATCCCACGGCAGTTCGCCTGAAAAGATTGTACTGTAAAACTGTGGGTCATAAAAAAGTATATTGACTATTGATAACGAAAGCGCTAAATTTTGCCAAAAAAGGAATCGAATTTGCATATTGGTATTTAACAAGGTGCGAAGCTCCTAGGTTCGAAAATCTCTGAACATCCAGCCGCTACTTCCACTACAAGCGAAGGATCTCAGCTTAGATAGTTTGGTTATGTAAATGCTTTACTGATCAAGAAAATGCTAGTGTAAGCTGTAGCGTCAGCTCCAACGTAGCCACAAGTGGAAGTGCAATTGGATAATAAGTTCCGTAAAGTAGCTCGATAGGTTGTTCAACCGAGCTGGTCGACCGCATTGGGACGCGTCCTTTTGACATGAACGTTACAATGACAAGCACGCCAGGAAGTTGGGTGGAGGACGCTCTCCTTTGCGCTGGTTGGAGACGTGGACGTGCCGTCGCCAGCGTAAAGGGAGGGGGATGATGTAGCGTCAGCCCCAACGTAGCTACAAGTGGAAGTGCAATTGGATATACGGATGAAGAAATCAACCCGGAGAGTAGCTCGATAGGTTGTTTAACCGAGCCGGTCGACCGCATTGCGAAACCCGACATTAGGGATCAGAGACGTAAATCTGCAATCTGCGCCAACATTTTCGTGCTTCGGAAAATAATTATGCAATCAAAGAAACGAATTTGAATAATGGCTATTTTCTTTAATTTTTGAAAGCCAGTTTTTGAAAGAAGTTTTTTGAATTCGCTTCCTGCCTTATAGGCTCTACTAACTCCTCACATGGATTCGGCGGAATAAAGCGATAAAACGAGTGATTTGATTTGGCTTCGCACGGGGACAAAAGACTAATTATAATTGTTCGCTTAACTGATTACGTACAAGCGCTAAATCACTGCGCTTGAAAACAACCGCTGACGTGGTACGTAAAGCAAATAAACTCATTAAAAACAAACATTTCTTTTCAAAGGTTTGTTCAAGATTAGTGTACCGCGATTTAAAAATTGTTAAAGGGTAGTGTTTTGTGCGATAATTGATAACTGGAAAAAGGAAGCGAATTCAAAAAAACTTCTTCCAAAATTAGTCTTTCAAAAATTAAATAAAATACTCATTAATCAATCGAGCAAGAATTTTCTGTAAAATACGACATTATATTAGTAAACAAACCTTAGTAAATCTTTTACTTTTGCCATGCATACTCACACCTGAAATATGGGATATTAGCATAGGGTAATGCAAACAACACCTTGATGCGAAAACTCCAAGTTATGCAAAATAGAATCATCAGAATTATTAACTTCAAGTGCTTAAAAGATCATGTAAAAATGAATAATCTTTACAAATCATTGAATATTTTGCAAATAAAAGATATATTTAAACTTGAAATGGGCAAATTTCTGTACTCTTTTTATCGTGGAATTCTTCGCGAAAGTTTTAACTACTTTTTTTCTTCTGTTAGTAACTATCATAATTATCATACTAAATCTGTAACTAAAAATAAATTTTTCATCCCAAGAATGAATACTCGCTATGGGCAAACTGCGTGTTCACATGCTGGAGCAAAACTATGGAATAACATTTCGCCAAATTTGAAACTTTTGCCCAAATATTCTTTCAGCAAACCACTCAAAACGCAAATAATAATTAGTAAATAGTAATTTTTTGCAATCTCTGTAAAAGCTTGTTGCTGTTCATATTTAGCTAATTTTGTGTTATGCGCTTCTTTCGTTTTAAGTCAATAGTGACAAATCAAAGATTTAGTTAATGGGTAGCTTGACTTAGATGACCATGAAATGGGCTTTCGCTGCCCAGTTTATAGTGCATGGTTGCCTAAAACTGTTGCATTACATCTTATGCTTAGTACTTTGCATTAATGGTGGCTGTTTTGCATAAAAAAATAAACTTGATTGATTCGTTTTTTTGATTACATAATATTTTCCGAAGCACGAAAATGTTAGCGCAGATTGCAGATTTACGTCTCTGCGCCCGTATGTCCTGGAGCCCTTATGTCTGTGCCCTAATGTCCAGCGCCCTTATGTCGTAGATCGACCGCATTGGGACACGGACGTTACAAAGCTTTACTTGTCGAAGCAAATGGGAAAAGACCATTAGGTCAATTGGACGACCTAGATCGGCTAGATGAATCAATTATACAGGCTGTCAAGTCGTTGAATTAAAAAAATGACTGCTGAACATAAAATAATGACAATTTTTAAGTATAAATAATGACAATTTTCAAGTATAGGGTAAATCCAAAAGACCGGACTGAAGACCTGTCGAAAAAGGTCTTCGTGCAATTATTGCGAGGTTTTATAGGTGATCTCAAAAAAAAAAAAAAGAAAAAAAGGTATTCAATTCAATGACTCACGATTTATTGCAATTTATCAAGTGATCTCAAAAAATATCAGTAGATTGTTTAGAAAATAATGAAATAATGACAGCGGTTCCAAAATAATGAAATTGAAAAACATATAATGAAAAAAATGAAACAATGACACACTTGACAGCCTGAATTATATGGAGAATCAATGGAATCGCTTGGAAGTTCACCCCAGCAAAATAATGGAGATGATCAAAGATCGTACAGTGTGGCTGCTGCCCCCGCACTATGACGGAAAAGTGACCAATAAAGAGAGAGAAACTACCAGTTTGAAGTTTCATAGGTCATAATTAATCCAGGGATACAGATAGAATTAAATCGCTGTCGCTTTAGTTGATAATTTGAGTTACAAGGGTACAACGGCGTATGCTACATTGCTAACGGACCGTGACTTTTAGGCCCGTACGTTTAGGTGCGGGACGTTTATGCACAGCCGATTATGCGCCGGAACTTTAAGGCACCCAGACGTTTAGAAGCCAGAGATGAAAAAAAAATTTTTTCCCATTTTTTTGAAAAATTTTTTGTTTTAAGTTTTTTTTGTTTTCTTATTTTTTTCAAATAAAAGCTTTTTCTAAAAAACGCTTTTCAAACAAAAACGTTTCATTTTAATTAAAAATATTCATATTTTCGAAGCTTTTCATCTGACGCTTGTGAAGAAGAATCGCCAGAATGGAGAGCGCAGAAAAGGAGCGGCTACACAAAAAAGCCGTGCAGGGATTGGCTGAAAAACGATCGATGAGAGAGTGTCATTTGTGTACAATCTTTAAGTAGTATACAAATTTTTTTTGTCGGCATAGGGCAGGGTTAAAAGTTTTGATATAAGTGACTTCAAAAGCAGATAGATGGAAAGAGAGCGGAAAAAGTTTCACAAAAAAATTGATTTCTTATTATATTTTTTTTATAATAAAAAATGTTTTCCACTATATGTTCGCGATGTTTTCTTACCTCATCCGGACGCATGCTATCTCCAACCCGCGGTCTCAAATTTTGCGGCGCACGGGCACGAGTTGCATGTTTAATACTGGCACACGCAGCAACCCGCGTGATGTTTCATCGTTTTTTTTTAGTTTATCCCTACCAAATAATAAAGTACAAAGTTTTTCAGAAGCTAAGAATTCATCTCTCAGCAGATTAGCAAAAAACAATGTTTAAATAGATATTTTTAAGTTTAATCTTTACACCTTGTTGTAAATACACTTATAGTCACCGACGCAGCCAGAAATAAAAAAGGGAGGAAACTAACTTTTTTGCTATGATTAAAACATACACAAATCGGAAAGTTTTTATTTAGGCAAATTTTAACAAATTACAAGGTTTAGCGATAACAGGCAGGAGTCCTGCGGTCGTTCATGTAGCAAACGCATAAAAAATATATCTATATGAAAAAGAATAAAAGTGGTTTTACCATTTTTTACAATTTTATTTTCCTTGATGATGCAACAGCGGACACAAAAAACGCGCTTTCTTAACGTAGGCCATACGAGAAAGTCGCAGATTGCCGTTATTATTCCTGCGAGCTGGCATAATAATATTTGAAATTGAACTTTCAAATATAGTATATTGTAACAAATTAAGAACAACAAGATGTACAATTCGCAAAATCGTATGAACGACCTCATCTACACCCGAAAATGATTGATTTTTGAAAAAATAAGTGCTTCCTATTATTATTTACGTTAATTGACACCACGTACTGCTTGCTATCTTCAAAAAGAAAAAAATGCGCTATACTGTGGTTTGCCAGTACAAAGCTTTGTTAAATGATTACCATACTGTTGTTACTATCGTTGATAGAAAATAGGGATCTCAGCAAAATATTGCGATAGCGTTCGACCATTCCTTACGTGCGGTTAAATTGTCTTAATCAACTAATGCGAATCTGAACGCGGCGTTCGCGGAAAAATGGTCATAGCTAAGTACAATGGCTTTAACTATACAGCAGAGGTGGCCGGATCCACAAATTTAAGGATCCGGAACCGCTCCGGATCCAACAAGAAGAGATCCGGATCCACCATCTTTTCAATTTTAAGATCCGGATTCGGCAGTAAACAACCAGACTCTATTCACAACAAGAAGGACCAAACGTAATTCCAAGAAAAACACAAGAAAGTGGCTATTTTGCCTCTATAGGTAAAATAGTGTTTGGGTTAGGATTAGGGCTAGTTTGGCACTTGCGGCAAAATAGCCGTTAGGACTATTTTCCTCCAAATGGCGAAATAACATGGGGGTATTTTGCCTCTAGAGGCAAAATAGCCACTGCCAAAACATAAACTGATCTTCACCCAAAATTCGGGCGTCTTTTCAGGTGAGGACCAAAAAAATTAAAAAAGTCTTCACTCAAAATTCGGGCGTTTTTTCTGCCAAACTTCAGGTGACTTTGTTATTATTAATATTAATGGGCTGCGGAGATGGTGAATCTGTTACAGTTAGGTAAAGTCCACCTACACAATGCGTTAGTTTTATTTGGGTCCATTGTAACTGTAGCTGCTAAGTCGCTGTTGTTTTCAGTTTTGTTTGGTTACTGGTCGAACTCAAAAAGCTTTCCAGCTTCCTTCAAGCACGCGGCCAATTTGTTAATGTTACATTTCGTTACCACGTTGTGAACAGTGATTTTGATGATTCCAAAATATTTAACAATAATAATAATAAATGAGTGCTTTGTAGTGCTTAACATGTTCTGCATGCATTAGTTAAATTAAAAGCTATTACAGACAGTTGCTCAAAGCAGTTGAAAAAACAATTAAAAAAATAATGCATCTACAAAAGTCAAATCAAAATTTCAGCAATACAAAATTCGAAAAATTGACATCGACAACTCTCACACAGTAGGAAAGGTAATGCAATCTCACAGGTGCAGGTAAAAATCAATTGTATAAAATCAAAAAAGAATGAAACTAAATTTTTTCCCGGTAACACTGCAGTAAGACATACACTCATTTTACATATGGAGACACATCAGTTACAAATCACACCATTACTACCAATTCCAAAGATACTTATCTACTTAATACAGCAATATTACGTCAATTATCATATGCCTTTTATTTATGATAAATATCATATATTTACCATAAATTTATCAGACTTCAATTATCACAAATATCATATATTTAACGCGAATACCTTGGTGAGGCTGGCAATTGCTTACACAGTGCATGATGATTTGGTGCTTCACCATCTAGGCTACATTTTGAACACAAAGAAAACTTAGCACAACCTGTAGTTTTCTTGTGTGGCTGCAGATTACAATGCCCAGTTAAAACTTGCATTACTCTATTTAATTGGGACCTCTTAAGGTTAAGGAGACGTATTGTTATTGTTAGTCGCGAAGACGTCCAACCTACAGACTCCTTCATCCTCAAGCAGTCTTTCCATTTATTCCGCATAAATTTTCATCTATCTGTGGACCAGTCCTTTACCGTGCTAACACAACTCGCATACGGGGCTGCAATAAAAGGTTCAGGACCATGTGTTTCTGATTTAGATCCTGATTTGGCTAGATAGTCTGTTATTTTGTTACCATGTACCCTTGCATGCCCAGGAATCCAGGCAATATTGTCGTGGTTTTGTTCACCTAACTGATTTAGGTTTCTCACGTAGTTGAGCTCTGTAATTGATATTACAGTGCACTTAATGAATGCTTTGATAGCTGCTTGACCATCAATCAGCACAACAATACTTTGATTGTGCATTTTTTTCCAATTTCAGGTGAAGACCAAAGCAAAAACAAACAAAAAAAAGAACTTCGCTCAAAATTGGAGCGTTTTTTTGCCAACTTCAGGTGAATACCTAACGTCTCCGCAAAATGTAGTGCCGATTTTGTCTCCAAATTATTTCCTGGGGCAGAGACAAATTCAAATCCGGATCCGATCCGGATCCGCTTCTTCGAGAAAAACTGGATCCGGATCCGCAAAAAAAAGCGGATATCCGGGTCCGCTCCGCTCCGGATCCGTTGCCACCTCTGCTATACAGCACGCCCGCAAACAAGTTTTGGTTCGCACCGAAAACTGTGCAAAATGCTCCCATAGCGAATTTTTAGGCCCGGCCTACACTGTACGTTAAATTGCGAACGTACGGGCGCGTCGTTAGTTTGTTTGAAACGACTGAATGCTTGTACGCGAGTAAGGCGATACGCTGTGCATGGATGCGTACAGAAAACACGCATGTTAAAAAGGCGAAGTTATAAGTGTGTGGCGAAAAAAAATACTGTACTGTAATAAGAGAGATGGAGAAAACGTTGTTCATATTATCCGAAATTTGGTCATATTAAACGGAGAATTTTAAATGGAGAAATTCCGAACCGTATCAAATTGGTCGTAATAAGCGGCTGGCCATATGATCCGTAGTCATAATAAGCGGCGCCTACTGTAATCAAAATCAAACTTTTTTGTTTGAAAACTTTTTTTTTGGTAAAAGCTTTCATTTGAAAAAAGTTTTTGAAAAAAAAATTTAGAAAGAAAACTGTTATTTGAAACAAAAAAATTTTTTTGAAGAAATTTTTCTTGAAAAAAAAATTTATTTTGCAAAAAATACTTGTTTTTGAAAAAAAATTTTTTTTGAAAAAATTTTTGAAAAATTTTTCAGCTCTGGCGCCTAACAGTCACAGCGCATAAACGTCCCGCATAAAAACGACTGCGTATATCTGCGCCTAAAAGTCGTAGACCGATTGCTAAAAGCAAACAAACGCTATATTACACGAAAACTTTTTCCGCATTCAAAACCTAACGGAATCTTCTCTCTAACTTACCCGCAAGCATTGCAACTAAAACAATTCCACAGGACCATATATCAGCTGGCTCGGCATGGTAAGATTGGTGCTGAAGAATTTCCGGAGATACATAGGGAGGGGTGCCACAAAATTTGTTAATTAATCGCTCAGTACCTAAAGCAAGTCATACCTCAAAAATTAAAATATTTCTCGAGCACCGTACAAAACATTTTAATTGCTCAATTAAAATTTTGCTTCACTGTTTTGAAGCATTTCATCAAGTATCCGATTTAAATTATTTTTAAACTTCTACTGCAGTACTACATTAGACAAACGATACACTACAACTATTACATTCTAAACGTAAATATCAGATTATACGAGTATGTATCGGTATGCACAAAGTTTAACAATTGCATACCGGTATTGTTAAGTTACCTTTGTGTCTGAAAATAGTTGCAAAACCAAAGTCCACAATTTTCAATACATCATTTTCATCTAACAAAATATTTTCAGGTTTAATGTCACGATGAGTAACTCCAATTGAATGCAAATATTCAACACCTGAAAAAATATTTGACATTAAGTTTAAATGCCGAAATTGTACGAAAAAAGAATTTCTCTGTTACTTCTGCACGCAATCTTTAAATATTATTAACAACTGCATATTATTCCATTCATATAAATTCAGTTACGAGTCAGACTACGTAAGTCAAGAAGAAACTGTCTATGCATGATCCAAATTTGGAAATTTAAGGATTTTTCCAAGATATGAAGCCTAACCCTATCTGGGCACAAACTGTTAGCACTGATAAGATTCTAACAGTTTTCAATGTAATTAAGATCATAGATATGCTCCTACAAATCGAGCTTCACTGCTGTAACAAGAAACAAAAAAATAAAAAAAACTTAAGCAGAAATTTTTCTATCCACCAAGGTGACCAAACTTGCAATTATGTCACTATGTCCGTCAAGAGCTATTTCAGGTTTCTATATGCATTTAACTGCTGGTGACAACGGTGAAAAATGATAATCACTTGAACAAAAATACCAGGTACTGGAATTTTATTTACACTTTTATCATAGTTAATTGTACTTCTTGGGAGAATTTGAACAATTTTTATTAATTTCTTTAGTAATAAGACTGTTAGATTGCACATTCTTTTAATCTTCACAGAAAATCAATAAGATGGCAGCGATTGCAATTATTTCAATGCTGTATTAAGAGTGTCTCACAACTAGCAAAAATAATTACCATTAATTAACTGATGAAAAAAGTTTTGTGCTTCACTTTGTGGCATGCCAATATCAGGTTCAATTCGATCAAACAATTCCCCACCACTAGCATAAGCCAAAAATATATACTGATATTCCGTTTCTGTTCGAGTTCCATAAAATTTGATTATGTTTTCATGACTGAGCATGCGATGAATAGCAACTTCTTTTCGAATCTGAATGAAGACATATTAAAAGTGCAAATATTGCTCTAAGCATGTGAAATTCCAGATTTTATACATACGGCAAAATATTTCTTTCCAAAGGCTGTCATATTTAATCTTGTTAGAGCATGTTGCACTTAAATCATTTTGAACATCAAAATATTAAGTATCAACATACTAGAAGTTAGATATCACATAGGATATCTTGTTCTTAAATCACTCACAGCCTTTTAGAAAAAAATAAAAGTAGAGGCTATGTTTAAGGGACAATGGAAACCCTAGCCTAACCCTAACAACTGCCAAGTCCCTTAAAAATAGCCCAGAAGCCCTTTTTCTATCTTTACATGAAAATATCTTGTAAAGTAAAATGGCATCTTGTGAAATAAAATAATAAAAACAATAGCCACTTAGAAATTATAGCCTATAAAATGACACTTAACATCTAATGAGTGTTAACAATTTAAATAATTGAAACTATGTAGCTCAATGGTTATGTACATTTTCGTACAACCGCATAATTGCAAACTAACAAAATTACGGTAGCAAATGAACAAAATGATACATACTTGTACTACCCAAATATCTGATAAAAGAACAGGAATTGACATTTCAAAATAGCGTAGTTTGAAATGTCCATGCCTAGCACTGAAATAATTATGAAAAAAGCAGAGAGAGACTACTATTATGATGCAAACCTCTATTGATAAGCGTGAGAAAATTCTTTGCTAGCTATCTTAGCACTTAAACTGTAAAATATTGGATAGGGGATGCTTTCACAGCTATAACCGGATTCAACTGAAATCAGGGCAGAAAAACAATTAAAATTTTTACGCTAATAATACGTAAATAAGTCCTCACATCCAAATTGGACATTTTTTGTCCAAACCCCAAGTACACTTTCTTTCTATAGGGGGATGCTGAATATTGATGGGGGGACAGTGGGGCTTGTTCCCCCTACAATTTAAGTGCTGGTTTATTTTCTTTAGGGCAATGACATCTAAAGAAGCACTTAACTAAAAACAACATACAAATATCATTACACCACAAAAACCAACATAAGCCGATGTGAAAAAAGTTTTAACCTACCAAGTTATAACAATTTTGAACTTTTTTTAATTCTATAATTTTTACTGCGACTGCTTCAGTCATTTGACGATTCATTGCAAGTTTAACTTCACCATACGTGCCTTCTCCCAAAGTCTGAACAAAGTTCCATCCTTCCACAAACGGAACAGTTGTTATTGACATTATGATTATATAGTAGCCTATGCCTGTACTGTACAGGGTCCACTAATCAGCTCAATGACCAAAACTGTATTTTATCACCAGTTTCCTGATTCGGCCAAGCCTAAATATTGTCCTCTGTTATGTAAATAACAACCTGTCAAAGAGAAATTATTTAATACTAACAAAATGAACATTAAGCTAAGATAAATCAAAATTCATCACTAACTTAACTTTTCGGCTACTGCTAAAGTACAGTACCATCATGATCACTGATTACTGTCTGATTGTTCAGTCAGTTTTTGCTAAGTATACCCCCCACAATAACTAGTAAAAAATTTGACAAATACAGTAAGCGCCGCCTAATAAGATCACCTTGGGACCAGAAAACTCGAAGCCGCCATAACCGTACCTGAATCAAAATAAATACCAGTTCAAGTAATGTTTAATTAAAGTAACAAATTAAAGCACCGCAAAACAAATCCAAAATGCTACGCATGTACCGTGCGCTAGTTAGTTTCTGGTACAAAAAAATCAATAATGCTCTGCTGAACAAGATCTTTTCACAAAAAATCATGAATTTATCCAGCGAAGGTATCAAACTCTTCCATTGATAAAAAGTATAAGCTTGTGGCAAGAAAAATATCCTACTGTTATAAGAGAGATGATGGAGAAAATGTTGATCAAATTACATGAAATTTTGTCATATTAAAAGGAGAATTTTAAATGGAGAAATTCTGAACCATACCACACTGATCATAATAAGCTACTGGTCATATTATCAGCAGTCACAATTAATAAGCGGCGCCTATTGTACTGATTTTTAACTCAATTATACAGTAGCAACAGTACCATGTAGACTGTGATGATAATTTAGTTGGTGTTAATTTACGTCACCATACATGCCATTCTGAATTAAATCTGTTGCTCTACAGCTAATAGGTAACACCAGCTTGCAGGTTAGTCCATGAAATTTACAGGTCCACGACAACTGACCACAAACCAACTGACTGCCGACAACGCCTATTGGCTGAAAAGGGCGATCCTAAATATATTTTTACTATCCCCAAAGCCATCCTGCCAAAACCATCACTTTGTGACGAAATCACTGCGACGAAATCAGTGACGAAACCACTGTAACGAAATCGTCGCTTCGCGGTCAGTTGACTTGGCTCGGAAATTTACTTGTTTAGCAGTAAAATATTGTATGCCAAATACATTGAGAAAACTCAAACACAATCATCCAACTTAATCTTAAAGATTTTGTATTAATTACAGTAACATCTAAAACATAATTTTTTGGAGCATTGGCTAGAAAACGCCAAAACACTGACAAGCTTAAAAGTCAAGGTGCTTTCTAGATTCTTTACACTCGGAAAAGAAAAGAAAATGAGTGCAATAAAATAATTAAATGTTATGCTATGTAGTATGTACTATAAGTGTAACTCACTAACTCAGTACAGTAATCCGTAATGTTCAATGAAAATCACTGCCAGTAATCTCGTCACACAGCACAAAGTGATTTCGGCAAAAGATTCAGATTATTTGTGGCAGAGGCTGCTGTTACGTGACGTAAGAATAAGAAAATCGCTATCCTAGCCCTAACCCCAACCCTAAACCTAGCCCAAACTCTAACCCTAGCTCAAACCCTAATGTTAATCCAAACCCAAACTCAAAATCCAACCTAAACCCTAACATTAATTTAAAAAATGAAAGTGTAAAATAGCAAATGAGCACTTACTCTTTGCTTTTTTATTCTCTTTATGGGCATTACGTAATGTAACATTAGCCACTTCCTTTATTTACTTACAGTACACCAAATTTTTTAGGAAGGCTTTATTTTACCAAAAACCAGTTAAGCATAAACATTGTCATTGTTCAGTTTTTCATTCTTTGTCCAGAATTTTCACTCTCAAAACTCTGGACAATTTTTGAAGTCTCTCTCCAATATTTACCATGTGCAATAGACCAAAAACCCTAAACTGCAGTATTGTAATATTAATTGTTTAGTTTTTAACTTAAATTCTGAATGAATTAGCAGTCACACCCCTAACCAGAAACTTGGTAACAAAATACCGTGGCCTAGTCTAACTTTAATAGACTTAATCTACCATAGAAACAAATCACAAACTAACTCTCTACTCAAGTTTTATTATACTATTATTGTGGATATTGGTGCTTTGTTTGGACTATTACTTAACTACCATTAATCAATCAACCTGGTCATGTTTCTCCCAACATTTTAATTGAATTAGTCCAAGCCGATATTTCAAAACTTATTTGCTATTGCCTAGGTAGATTCATGCTGTTATAAAATGGCCCGCTAGCTGCATTATATTGCAATTGCAAAAACTATGACTGTTACTTTATAATGTGTACCAGTAAGTGTGCTGATATTATGTTCATCAAGATATGTAAGTGCTGCTAATCCATATCTGATCTGACTTGAAAATTAGGAATTGCTAAGTTTATTGCTATAGCGTAGTGTTTCTGGTTTTATTACTATTTTTTTCTGTGTTTTGTATTTTTAATTTTTTTAGTTTTGCTCTTTGCACGTAATTTGCTTGTGAGCATTTCAGCATCAGTGTCATCTTATACTAAAATCTGTAATTAAATCTAGCTATTCAAGTTTTTGTTTGTTCATTATCATAATGAAAGAGGCTTGGCGAATGTTCTATTCGCGCAGACATTTTGAAATAAAGCCCAAAACAACTAACCCTAAGCCCTAACCTTAACCCTAATCCTAGCCCTAACCTTAACCTAAACCTTAACTCAAACCTATACAAGTGTAATAATCAAAATAAAAATTTCCAAAAACGAGTGACGTCACTGGAATCTTTGTTTATCTAATTGCGCATGTTCCATTAGCCGAGTCACTTCGCATCATAATGGAACGGTTTATAAATTGAGCATGTATTGTACACTGGCGTCGATTTTGAGGGGGTCGGCACCCCCTTGAGTCTGACATTCAAGGGGGCAAAATACATCTGGCCCCACGTTTTTTTGGCAACTAATGCCCACTTGGTACTACACAAAAATTAAGGTGTAATCAAGAAATCCAAAACTACGGACTGAGATTAAACCAGAATGCGGCAAAGACCTGTTTTTTGGTCTTCACCTGAATTTGGGGGCAAAATTCCGGACTGAAATAGAATTATTATGTTTAACCAAACTTCGCAAAAAAATTCGCCTCCTTGGAATTTGCTTAATCAACAAAAAATCAATGCCTAAGAGCATGTATAAACCTGACTAGGTTATTCTCTTATTGCTTGCTGGTTATGTTAAGTGTTATACAGGTATATTCATATGAAGGTTATGTCCCAAATTTGGAGTGACATCTTACTATTAAATTTCTTTTTTTTCTTCAAGTCTGTAGCCATGCTTAATTTTTCTTCTTCGGGTTATTCTATATTAGTCCCAGTATTAATTGGAAAATAATAATGCTTGACAAATTGTTTGTGAAAATAACTGTTCATGAGTGAATGGATGAAATGCAATTAAAAAATTAGTTAATTTCTCTACTCATGATCACTGCTTTGGAGGATGCCTAACTTACAAATTACCTATTATTTTGCATCATTCTTTTAACATTCTGCCATGCCATTAATTAATGATTGTGGTTTGCATCATATTACACTGATTTGCCGGCTTATTATTATTATTATTTATAGTAGGAATGGCCATTTCAGAATACCGAATCCTAAGAACCGGTTCCGTTTTTGGGATTCGGTTTGATCATAAAACAAAACTGGGAATGCTAAATCTTTGCAAACTTTTTTTAAGCTTCCGAAACCCAAATTTACGTGTGTGTGAGACGCTATCTTCTTCACTGCAACAAGGCATTGCTGGATACTTCGTAAAGCTTCAGTTTCCATGTTTACACAACTAACGACTGATAGATTGTATGCTATAGTAATTTGAGTGCAAGTAGCTGTTTGATTGGAAAGGCTTGAAGCATTGCAGGGTATTCAATAATGACTTGAATCATTAGGTTTAGGTTATGGACTATGGTGCTTTATTCGTTAACGTGGCTAGAAATACATTAAACTGTAAAAATTGACATAAACTGTGGTTTTACTGAATTGAGGGCTAATTTAATACCAAAATGATACGGAATGTTATTCTGAAATTTAGGATTCGAAATTCTGGATTTGAAAAAAAAGATTCGGAATTATTCTACAATACAAATTATTTGATAATTATTCTGAAATGGCCCTCCCTAATTTATAGCATACGTGACATCAATGGGGCTACCTATTAGATCTACACTCTTGAGCTAGTGGGTGGTGGTAGCCTATGCTTCACTGTTAGTGTTCAAGCTTTTGATGTTTTAGCACATCTGGAATCTGTTTTGCTCCATCCTCAGTAGGTTGATTGGCCACATGTGTCAAATAGAAACTTAGGATTAGAATAGAAAACATGTTGTGACCGTTTTAGCTACATTTATTTTTTCACAACTTTATTGAGACCTTTTTGCAAAGCTGTGCCTATAGTGACATTTTTGTATAATTGTTCAGTATTAAGTGATTAGTGAGTGATATCATATTATTCGAAGACATTTACTCCAAGTGGTATCAAATTTTTGTGAGTAATGGTGTAATCTTGCATTACTATGGTCAGTGGTGGATTTAGAAAAAGGAGGGCCCGGTGCGTAAACTTTAGGGGGGTCCAATTTTTGTCGACACTAAACCAACATTTTGGTTTATTTTACCTGTACGCGTAATACGCCAAATAAGCTTCACTCTCAGTACAAGTGACTTAGTGTTTCCTGTAAATGTGCTATGTGCTGGTGCCTGGACGAATAATTGTGTGCAAAGAAGCAAATCACAACCAAACGTTTAACATTATTGCCTTATGTTGTGCATCTTCATCATATGCATAAAAACACTAGAAACAACAGTGTAGTACAGATCCAATGTCCCTAGCTCATTTACATAGATAGCCCTTATTCAAAGATGTATGAACAAAGTCACACTTCATTCATTATTTTTTCACTATTAATGCTACATAATTGAGCACTGAGCAGCAAATAATTTTTCACCTCTTGCATTGCTAGCTTGTAAACATAAAAACATTTTCTTACAATTTGCTAGTTAAACATAATGTGAGCACGATGCTTGCAATTTAGAATTACTGGTACTTAATTGAAAACAAGCTGCAACTATTTCAGAATTATTAAATTACATTTAATAAAAGCTGCAATGAAAAATGAAGATTGGTCAAAATCACAAATTTAAAGCTTTGTCTTATTGTGACTTTCTCACAAAACTGATACTTGGTAGATTGTCGGCTGGTAGGGTACACTGCACTGTTGGCATGTTGCCTTATCGCATGCCTTGCTCATTGCATGCAGTGCAGTTTACTGTTCACAGCAATCAATTAAAACCTGGGTAGAATTTAAACTTAAGAATAAAAATGCTCACTTGCATCTCTAGTAGAGAGGTCCCATTATCTTTTTATTTAGTTACCAACTTATCCTTTACTAATATGAATGAAGTTTTCTTTCATAATAAATAAAAACTGCAAAAACATCTACTGTATACTGTACAAGTTTGAAAAATGCTTTTACACAAAACATGCGCTTAATTACTCATTCGTCTTCAAACCAAGAACACTCCATTTTGATGTCACTACATAAGACTGTAACACTGAAAGCAATACTCAGTTTAACACACACTATCAACTGCTATGCTAAGACACTGAACTGTCTGAGCAAACCCTTAACCAAAATAAGACATATCATTACTTATAGTATTAAAGAATTTTTGCAACATACCGTACTGCACAAACACCAACTGTACTGTTCATGTGCACAAGCTAAAACTAAAAGATTGAAAATAAAACTTAAAAGGATTTGCGAGCACTAAGCTTAAACTAGAAGTTATTTGAAACTAAATATGCATTTAACTACAGATACACTTCAAGAAAACACAGCATCAAGCTGCAACATTGTCGCTCTGACAGCAATGTGGAATTGAACATACACTGCTAAAACAATGAGCAACTCCATAATGAAGAAAAACGAGCAATAAGTTACTGATGGCATTGAAGAATTTCTTTCAGCATGCCCATACTGTACAAACATCAACTGTAATGCACATGTGCACAAGCTAAAACTAAAAGATCAAAAATGAAACTAAACAAGATTTGCGGGCATTAAGCTTAAAAACTAAAAGTTGCTTGAAACTTAACATACACTTAACTACAGAAACACCTTCAAGAAAACACAGCATAAAGCTGCAACAATGCCACTTTGACAGCAATGTGCAATTAAACATACACTACTAACTTGCATTGCTAAAACAATAAGCAACTGCAACTCCTTGACGAAGAAAAAAGCATACAAAGTTGCAGATGGCATTGATTAATTTTTTGATAATGGAATAGTATCCACTAAGCTACACTTTTATACATGAAAATAATGATTAATTTATTCTAAAGTAATTTTTAAGCTTTGTATTGTAGTTCTTTGTATTGTTTTTGTATTGTGCTCTGTAGTTCTATTATTATCGTAAAAGTGAAAGCTCCCACTTTTTCATTCTTAAATGCATAAACAAGCTTGAGTGTGGCTGTTACCATACCTAATACAGCTATTTTGCCGCAATACAAATAAATTGTTTTGTCCTTAAAGTTAAAAATTTCAACATGTTTTACTGATGCTGAGTTAACATTGTTCTTCCGTTTGTTCTTAACTTTTGAATTGAGCCTCAAGTTTTTCTTGAATTGTTCTTATATAAAAAGTGTAGGCTAATTGTATATCATATTCAAAAAGCGTTGCTTAAGTATTTCTTTCTAAACAATTTAACACTGGTCTGCACAAGTATCACATAATTAATTTTCTTACCTAAGCATCACATCACATGATTAAGTTTGTATCCTTAGTCAATCAAATCATTTAGACATTACTTTCATCTTCAATTTACAGACAGGGTGCAATAAAATAAAAAAAGGAAATCTCAAGCAAAAGTCAATACAGTAATCTGCATTCAATCATGATGTACAGAGTACAGAATATTTCAAATCCTGGTCTTATATCTCTACCATTGTCCATTTCTAAGTGCTTCATAAAGAGCTATATGAAATTTTGTCTTCTTGCCTTTCGTAAGGTAAACTGATCGATAATTTCTGTAAACTCAATGCCTTTGAAAATGGCCCTTTCCACTGACATCATTGCAAGTCCATTTAATCGGTATGTTAAACACAGTTGTCAGTCTCGATTACCAGTAATAACAAACTTGATTGGTACTTGCACAGCGTTATGGTAGCAGTACGGTAAGCTATCTGGCAGCCTGGTCAGCGGTCGTTCACTACCAATAATACTAGTAGCCAATACCCACAGTAGCCTATATGCTAACTCAAGTAACTAACACCATCTGCAATAAGCTTATAGTGATAAGTAAGCTAAAATTAATCCAGCTGCCCATGATATATGGACACGGTACCTACCGTACAGTATCACACGAATTTTGGTTGTACTGTAGGCTACAGGCAGCACTATAAATGTCGCAAGCATAACCTGTCTAGCCTAAGATGCTTCGAAATTGGATGAAACTGTAAAACTCAGTTTTGAAATCTTGGATTAAGAGCATTGTGATTTGTCTGTTTGTAACGCTCGTAGCCTTCGGCAAAGGTCTGAGGTAAACTTTTAGCACTACAGGTCCACTCTGATAAAATTTCAATTTCAAACAAGACTTATCAGTATTTATCACCAGTAGGTGAGCCAGGTCTACCTATCAGTATTGCCTTTGGATCTGGAGTGGATCCAGTATTCCTGTACAGTATTGTGTTTGGATCTGCAGACTACCACACGTCTCAGTTGTGTGTTAGAACTTGAAACCTTTTTTTTTTGTTTAGCCTGACTTCCGTTGCGTTAATAAACTTGGAAAAAGAGAAACTTTTGAGTTAAATAACTACTAAGACTCTGGTGTTTAACCATAACATTTTATTAGAAATTATTCAAGCAAATTTGCAGTTTACTTTAGAGTATTTTTTAAGCATCTAATACAGGCATAAGGAGTAGCCTACAGAACATGGGCGTGGTGGCTTTGGAGAGGAACCCAGTTAGAAAAAATGCTTTGGGGAATGTCACTTGACTGCAAATGCAATTAGGCTTAAAATGAAAAAATAACTGCGCACTAAACTCACCGCATCTTTGAAGGGGGAGCCACTAGAGAAAATACTTGGGGGTGATATGTAGCGTAACTATCAAGCTGGATTGAATGATTAGATAATTCATTGACAAAAAGGAGCAAAAAGCAAGAGAATACATAATCACTTTACACTAAGCGCACGGCATCTTCTGAGGGGGGCCCGGTGCACTCGCTCCGCACGCTCCCTATTAAATCCACTACTGACTATGGTTTGTACTTTTCAACATTGCTCAGTTAATGATGAACTGACTGTGATCTAGCATTTCAAAACTGTTTAGCATATCAGATAGCCTATATTCTGTAGACCTTTTAAGTTTTATGTAAGTATTTTTCTTAGTTTGTGTTTTTCTTTTTTTATTTCAAATTTTGATGTAGCAATTTTAAACCCACTATGATACTAGGTTGTACATTGAAGCATTTCTGGATGATAGCTAGGTGCTTTTTGGTTCCTTCTACCTACCGTAGTGTACCGTACGTTACCCTTGAATAGGCTATATCCATAGATGGGCACAAGTCCGTTAATCGTTAATCCGTAAATAACGAAGCTAACATTTTCATTAACTCGTTAATCCGTTAAAAAGTTTTTTCATGTTAACGGACTAAATTAACTTCCGTTAAGTGCTGTTAACGGACTAAAGTAACTTCCGTTAAGTTCTGTTAACTTCCGTTAAGGTTTTTATCGTAAATATCTTGCAGCTTCGTTGTGCATTTGAACTTGTTTTTATCTTGAAATTAGGTTAGACTGTAAAATGTAACTTTCAAAACACAAAAAGACCACCACAGCAATAAATATTTCCTTACAATCAGCTCAACAGCGTCAATATGTGTTCTAGAAGCGAGTGAACATAAAGAAAATGTAAATTACACGCAAAATGTTAACGGATTAACGGACTTTATTAACTTCCGTTAATTAAAGCTGAAAATAACGGATTAACGTTAACGGAGGTGTGAAGTTTGTTAACGGACTAGTGGTTAACGAAGCTAACGTTTTGCATTAACTTGCCCATCTATGGCTATATCTAACCTTTGTTTTGCTTTTACATGCTACTGTTATCTGCATTATCTATACTAGAAAACTTACAATCTGAATTTATCTACTGGCACTGCTTACAATCATGTACGATCTTAAATTATGGTAATTTGACGGTTTTACTCATTTCGTGGAATACTTGTTTGCTCTGCTCCATCTTACACTTGAAACCTGTTCCATGTGTCTTCATTTCGTTTTTACTAATCTGATGGACATTTTGTGGTTTGTATGTGTTTTGCTGTGATGCTTCTGCACTGGATCGGCTGCTATTACTATTATTATCATTACTATTATCATGTAGTGACTATTTCACCGAAAATTTTCGAGTTAAAGAGAATAAAACGAAAATGAGAAATATTCATCCCCGTTTTTCCTTTGCTTTTTTGGAGCTAAGATTAAGGTTGGATTTGGGGATAGTTTTAGAGTAAGCATTTCAGTTTGGGTTAGATTTGAGTAAGAATTAATATAAAGTAGAAAAAATTTCCGGTGAAATATTACTATTAATACTTATGAACTGTAAGTTTAACTGGGATAATTGATTCGAAAGTCGAAACAACCAATTTTTCCCGCCATATTGTTAAAAATATTGCGGAGTGATTTGAATGAAAATCCATTCCAAAAAATGGCACAATTTTGGGACAACAAAGTTGGAATATCAAACTTGATCTTGATAAACAGTTTCACTGCGAGAAAAAGACTAAAAACAGCCAAAGATATTGTAAACATTTTGTTTAAATAGAAACTCTTCAACTAATTATGTAAATCATTGACATAAAGCAATTAGCCGAAAAGTCTCTTTTTAAATAAAATCTTTGCATCCCTGACGACAACTGTGGTACAAAAGTTTCCAGAATTCATCGCATTGAAAAATTTTAGTTATTGGTATCCTTGATTTTGGTGCAGTTTTGTGATAAATCATCAAATATCTGTCATACTGCAAAATATTAAGATTTACGACTGCTATAGTACGCTGCAGAGGTGGAGTCGTGGAAACAAGGTTCGAGGCCAAGGCCAAGGACACAAAAAAAATCCGAGGCCAAGACCAAGGACAGGATTGCTCGAGGCCAAGGACCAAGGACACAAATGCAAGTGTTTTGCTAAGAAAAAACGTCTTAAAAATTTTTTTCGGTCGATCTTGAAAAAAAAAACGGTCTAGAAAAACATTTTTCAGCCGATCTACAAAATTTTAACCATTCAAAAAATAGTGCTGTCCTCGAGCCGAGGACAGGTCAATTTTCGAGTACTTGAGGCTTCGAGGCCAAGGACTTGAAAATGTGTCTTCGAGGACGTCCTCGAGGCCAAGGATGTCCTCGAGGACTCCACCTCTGGTACGCTGATTTGTTACCCGGAAGGTAGAGCTAAAGGGTAAATTTCTACTCAAACCCACCAAATCGATGCGAATTGCACCTCGGACCAAAGTCATGGTGTTGCAAGTTTTTCTCTAATAGCAGCTTTTATAATGTGTTGTATATGTATAATCTCTTATACTCGGGTTTAGCAGGTCGCAAGTTGATCGAATTGTTGTTTCCTCTGGATCAAAGGTCCAAATATGAGATGAAAAGTTGTTGGGTCTAGAAAAGGATGAGAAAACTTGGAAAAGGTTCTGAAGATATGGAGACCAAAAGTGCGCTTGATAGCCACAAACATAAAAAAGGTCTTCACTGCGATTTGTTTACCAAAATGCGATTGAAAGCCAAAAAAAGGTCTTCATCGCAATTTGGCGAGGGTTTGCACGCTCCACGTGCATTAAGAGTGAGTTTCCGTCCAGAGAAGAGTGAAAGTCCAAATTTAGATTCGAATTTAGGTCCGATAGTGGGCCGCGGTCCGACTTTAGCCCTGCGGAGGTTCGGATTTGGATCGCGGTCGCCAGTTGAGTAGCCGTGAACCACACTATGTGTATTTCAGAAATTTTCTTATGAACTGCCAATCGGCTTCGTTTGCAGCTTTTGTGATAAGAATACTTTTTGCCTTGCTGATTCTGCAAAACCAAAAAATGTGCCTTACTCAAGGTTCCTTGCGGCAAGTTGTTGTTGTTAAACATTATTTGGGCTGCGACAGCCCAATATCAAAATAATGGTGTTTGTTGTTTGGATGAGTCTATCCAAATCTGAAGAAACCCGGGTCAAACCGCACAGATCAAAGCAACCCGGGTTTAACCAGTCTGCGGATGAGCAATGGTAAACAAATTTCGGAAGCGCTCATTTCCACAGAATTTAAATCGAAACTGGTGACATATTTAGTTTTGGTTTATGAAACTGCTCTCAAGTTGTTTCGTTTTAGATTTTTATAGACCTTTATTGCGATTCGTTTTGTATACTAATATTCATAGGTGGGCACAAGTCCGTTAATCGTTAATCCGTTAATAACGAAGCTAACTTTTTCATTAACTCGTTAATCCGTTAAAAAGTTTTTTCATGTTAACGGACTAAATTAACTTCCGTTAAGTGCTGTTAACGGACTAAAGTAACTTCCGTTAAGTTCTGTTAACTTCCGTTAAGGCTTTTATCGTTAATATCATGCAGCTTCGTTGTGCATTTGAACTTGTTTTTATCTTGAAATTAACTTAGACTGTAAAATGTATCTTTCAAAACACAAAGACCACCATAGCAATAAATATTTCCTTACAATCAGCTCAACAGCGTCAATACGTGTTCTAGAAGCGAGTGAATAAAACGAAATGTAAATTACACGCAAAATGTTAACGGACTTTATTAACTTCCGTTAATTAAAGCTAAAAATAACGGATTAACGTTAACGGAGGTGTGAAGTTTCTTAACGGACTAGTGGTTAACGAAGCTAACGTTTTGCGTTAACTTGCCCACCTATGCTAATATTATGCTTACATATGGGGCTAAAAAACCGGAGGCGTTAAAACTGCTAGTTGACTTGAAACCACCAAGGAAAAACACCTCAAGGATTCATATCATCGTGTATTCCAGAATTAATATCGCTTTCCACCTCCTTCACGTTCCAGTTTCGACATTGCCGAGTCATAATTTGGATTGTGAAGCAAGGTTAGTGATATCCAGGACCAGATTGAGAGTTTGCGGAATACGGTACAAAATTAATCCTCGAGGTTTACTAGCTGGGTGACGAGTCACGAGTTTTTGTGACCAAAGTAAGGATAGAGCACTAAAGAACTTTTTCAAGTGATCAGAAATTCTTCCAGTTTGAAGCGCAGTCCAAAGGTTTTCTTATCGTTTTATTTTCCAATCAAATATAAGCAGGGGTGCCGAAATCGGGAGGGGGATATATCCCCACCAATAATTTGACTATGGTCTGCATCTGATCGCTGGATGATCTTTGGACTTTCTGTTTGGTCCTCACTAGATTTCGGGGACAAAAACTCTTCAATTTTTGGCGATTTGCTCACTTGATTTGCTCATGTGAAAAAATAGTGGTTGAGCTTCATCCTCCCCCCCAATGTTGAAAATAAGTCAAAATTGGGATAAAATTGCAAATTATCCCCCACCCCAATGCTCAACATAAATCGGCGCCACTGAATATACGAGTCCAGGATATCCTTTATGCAAGTCTTGTACATAATTTTTTGGCTAAGCATTTTATTTCCACCGTGTTTGCGTTCTCAACGACCTTGAGAAATTCCTGAGCTGCTTACTGGGTTTGTTCGACACCTGCTATATTCAAATTTCTTATCTTGCTTAAAGCCTTCTCAGAATAACCAAGTTCCTGCCTCAAAACTCCCGCTAGACTACTTTCTACTAATTGCGTAGGAGGCCAGACGACACAAAAACTTTACTGTTAACCCGTTGTGGGTGGTTTATTTATTTATTTATTTTTTAAATAAATAATGGTAGCAGAAACTGGAAAAACACGAAATACCACAGAAAAAGACAACAAAACCATAGAACAAAAATCTACCCCAAGAACAAAGTTGTGTAAGGTGTGGTTAGAAAGACAAAACTTTTAAAACCAAAATAGCATTTTTAAATGCTATTTTTTCTGGCACCAATAGCGTATTGCTCGAATTTGCATTTTTTAAACAATTTCTGAGGTATAATGGGCAACCATACCAAACACAAGCTTTTTATTATACGGCACAACAATAATTATTCCAACACTTGTTAAGAGAAAATTTTGGAAAAACCAAGCAAGCACCCAACTTAAAAAGATAATCGAATCTGCTATGTGCAATCAAGAAAATGCGACGTGTTGGTAACACGAAGATGATTTTGAATGAAGACTTTCCAAAATAAATAAATACAATAAAAATAAACTAATGCTAATAACTTATTGTCATTGATATGCGTAAAAGGAAAATATAGCAATCAGTAAAAATAAATATAAGCCATAAAAGTCGAAGTTAATTCAGATACAAATTAAAACTACAGCATTCCAAACAAACAATTCCACAATTTAAACGCGTAATGATGCAGTTTAGAACCGCTGCGCTTTAAATTGCAAGCTCGCTCAAGCCAAATTTTTCATTTATGGCCGAGAAAAATAGTTCCTTTCGGGAAGAAGCGTAGAAAAGCGTCATTTGACACCGTGCCAAAAGGCCTTGGTTAAACAGTTTGGCAGTGAAATGGTTTTATAAACTTTCAGTGCTGCTACTGTCTACTGCGGCATCCCCATCCGAAGATTCAGAAGTATTTCGAACGTGGTTACCCACAGATCCACAATGTCTAAAAAAAATTTAATTTTTAAAGAGCTGTAAAACAGTTGACTGTGATGTAGCTAGCATATGACATTTCTATTAGATGGCAGCGCCAAAAGCAAATCCATCTTCACCTACATGTAAATGAACAGAACTTAATCATAAAAATGTACATTTAGTGAATCCAATTTACTTGGATCTGTTCAAATCACAACAATGAGCCTACACAAAGTCCACAGTGCATACAAGCATTCAGTATAAAGCTAGCTACACAATAAGATAGGCTCTGTGCAGCAAACACTGAAAACACACCGATATCATTCTTACCTGCTGATAAAGTCTCCTTTTAAGATCCAAGGATGTATCATGATCTGCTCTAGGGAGGGACGATCGGCAGGCCGGTAGGAAAGTAAGGATTTAATGAGATTCTGACATTCTGCAAAGAAAATTAATTTCAAAGATCGGTCGAGCTCAAGATAGCGAAGGTCACGGGCAAAAATTTACGACACCACTGAACCTAGTTCAACCTCCACATTCACACCAAATCGGCTAGACAAGAATTAACACTGCAGTGAGCAAAACGTCTATCCATCGCTTTTAGGACTAGTTAGTATATTAAATTCTAATAATATTCATAGATTACTGCACACTAGTTAGTCAAACAGTGCCAAAAAAAATTGACTGAAATTTGTTAGCATCGTAGATAATAAACCGATAAAATTACAGCAAATGCAATCTTAATGTACCTGATGTATTATTGATATCAATAAAAATTTTGAGTTGACTTTTTTTCTTTTTTTTGTGAAAAACACTGCTATATACAAGAGAACATTTCCCGATTTTTATAAAATTTATAGTTAACATATTGTTCAAACAAAAACCAGAATTTTTGAAAAGGATTAAAATACGAAGGCGAAAGCGTCATTTCGAGTAAGGTTTTTCGCATTTTTTCTCATCTTTAAACTACAATTACCTTGTGAAATCATAGGACTAAAATGAAGTTCGGCATTTTCAATTTCTTCATCTTTTTCAAAAGGAATATCCCCGCACACCATATCGTACAGTAAAATGCCTAAAGACCACGCGGTAGCAGAACGTCCGTGGTATCGGTGCTTCCGAATCCATTCTGGAGGGGCGTAAACTCTCGTACCTGCACAAATAATCGGATTTGAACAAGCGCTTGTACATTCGCAATAAATTGAAATAGCTTTTCAATTTAAGCGCCTATTATTAAAATGGATTTGCAAAAATGCTTACATAAGCGGAAAAACTGAGAGCAATTAACTTCCAAGGATAATGCACTTATGATTTAATGGAATAACAGCTGTCGTGTATACAATATTGGTTAGGGGGCTGCTACTGTACTTAAATATTGCTACATGGCGAGGGAGAATGGAATAAGCTTAGAGTTAGAACTGTTGTTGATTTTGCAAAGGTAAACGAGGGCGATTTGTACTTGTTCTTGGTACTTGAATGCTGTTTTGTTATTGATCAGAAACGCCGGAATGCGGATCTAAAGTTCGTTTCAACTCAAAAAGAGCAACTTTAAAGCTAAGGCAAGCTTGCTTTTGTTTTGAAAAGCCGCGTAGCTTAGCACTTTTGCAGCAATGCCGGAAACGTCTGCACCTCTGAGCTCGCATACCGCACTCGTCATATCCGGGTTGCTATCAAGAAGAGCTAAAGCTAGTTCGGCGGTTCTGAAAGGCACATCAGATATTTTGCTTAAAAAACAGCGTTTTTACCGAGATCGCATCACTTAAGTTCGGTTTGGTTATTTTTGTAGGAAGGTTCAAACCGTTTAAAATTTAGAATTTAAATAGCGCGAAACTTTTTTATAGTGAAATTCCGGTACCGTAGTTTTTCCCATCGAACAAGTCTAGTCGTTGGTATGTTGCCGTTTTCATTGCACTATACTTTGTTTGAACGCACACGCATATTTTCTATTGAACTTACTCCCAACCGTTGAATGGAAGCGATTTTATTTTGTCAGGTGCGATTATTGCTGTGACATTTTCTTTCACTTGAAACTATGTAAATTGTAGGTCTCGGCAAAGCCTTCGGTCACGTCATCCACATACCAGAGCTGTGCTTGTCGACGCCTGGCTACGAGCAAGTTTAGTTAGGCGCGAATAACATTCAGTCACAACCTAATCTGCGATCGCCCCGTTGAAAAAATGTTGTTTTTACCAGCAGTCGGTACCCGTATGCAAATCATATCGCCGCGTCGTCATTGTAACTGCAAGTGTTGCCAGACTTTTGCATAACAAATAAAGTAACCAATCGTACCTACCACGGACAACTGCAAAGCGATGACTAAGAATGATAATAAAGTGGCAATTTGAACTGTGAATCACTGGCACAAGCTACAAATTGGTGAATGACACGGATACATTTTGCTTTACGAGAGGGAAATTTCGTTGCGCACTTGCCGTTAATTGGAGTCAGTTTTACGCTAAGTAAATGATCGGATATCAACAAAGTAAACACAAGCACAAGAAAAATGTGGGAAAATTTTCAAAACTCATTATTCACAAGATATTGCATCTTTTACTGTACATGCAGTGCACAATAATTCCACTAAAAAATTTGCTTTTCATATTCATGTTCTAAGTTAATATCCGCTACTAACTTGCCGCCCCAATTTCAAATTTGTACGGCAATGCTATTCATCCGAAAACGGTACCGGTATAAGCAAATTTAGCATTAGCTATGCCAGGAATTTTCTATCAGTTAAAACTACAAAAGAACATAGCGTGCGACGGTCACCTAATCTCTCGATTTTCCATTACGTCATAAGTTAAATTTATAAGCAAAACAGACGTGGAAAAGCGCGCCAAACCCATCTACAATTCTACGTTTGTTTTTTGTAAAATCGAAAACCAGTTCGTACAATTACGCCTACGCTCCTTGCATAACTTTGCGATTACGTCGATAAGCAGAATGGGCTTCTAATTTGCAGCGCTCCCAGTATGAACGCAATACCTGCCAAACCGAATGCGACAATACAGTACATATTTGGCATTGATGACGATGGGGCTTTTTCTAATATACTAATATTGTGTACAGCATTTCTAATATAGTGTGCAGCATTTCGACATTCCAAAAAGTCTGTGACAGGTGCCGACAGCACGAACACTGCCGACTCTGCGGCGTTGGCTCTTACGTAGGTCTCAACTTTTTCGAGGCGATTGTATCGCATTGACGATAATCATTCAAGAGCCGAGACAATTCAATTAGGACATCCACTAATTGAAAAAATCAATACTTCGCATTAGACTGTAGTACTACTCTCATTTCAAAACTTGTTAGTGACAAATTGGTTTGCGCCCAAGCTCATCTTTATCTTTGTTTGTAATCAAACGCTGAAGCAAGAAAATCAGCTTGACCAGTTTCGGATCTATTTTCATTATAGTATTTGCGTCATCTACAACTGATGCGTCCATTCGCGTGTGAGCGATAAAAAGTGGTAAAATTTTCCAATTGAAGATGCGAGTAAATAAACAAAAATGCAAAGTCAGACGTCATATTTGTTTCCAGCTCTCCTGCTATATGCGTATGTAAAATTTGGCTGCGGAATCTCAAAAGCCCACCCACAAATTTCACTCCTTTTTGAAGATATAAAATTTGAATAAGTTTGTTATTAATTAAAAAAGCGTTACATGCGAAAACGTAGGTTAAAAGCAATCAACATCACTATGTTCAACAAGCTAGCAACGAACAAACGTTAAGTTGCTTGTGGTGTCTGGTGTACTGGTTAAGGTCATTAAGTTTGAACACCGGCATCAAAACCGCTACGGAAAATTTATGTTTCAATACAAGACAAGCCGGTTTTTCCTGGCTCCGTCGCGTTCAAAAGGCGACCTTCAAACATCAATTTCTGCGAAAAAGTCTTCAAAGACAAAGATTTGTTTCGAAAACTAGCAAAACAAGTTAATCATATTCTTTATCAACAAAACAGTGCATTTTGCACCAAGATAATGCAAAGCTTCAACTAAACGAGAAGTTTAATATTTTAAAGATTTAGAGCTTGATGAAAGAATTAGAAAATTCTGGAATTAATTCCAATTAGTTAAAAATTGAAGACTACGTCTTTAAATAAAATAGATGTATTACGTCATATACGATTTATACAGTGGTATATTTTCTCATCAAATTGTCGGTGCCGTTTTTGTGCTTCCGATTCCCACGGTTGGGTGGGCAAAACAACGTGTGAACAAGTTCAATACATTAGTGTAAACATTGTCTATCGCTAAGCCACGCAGCTGCCCGGATATAATTTTTTTCTAACAGCTAACTTTATTTTACTTCATGTCATAAACTCAATGATCAAAAAGCTGTTGGGACGTAGCAACACGCAAGAAACGGCTATTGGTTAAAGGGCATCGCCATTACGACATGTCTCGTCTATCTCCAACGGCCATTGAGTCGCAAAAAGGCGCGAAATTGTAAAGAATCATTGACTGCTACAAACTATGCCGAAGAGCTAGTTGAAGCGGAATTGAAATGGCATCTTAACAAAGGGCCCAAACTAACACAAAAAGTTGAAAGAATTCTTCACTCAAGTTTCTTTTGTTTCGCTTCAGATCGGGCGTATCACGGAAATTGGAATTCAAAGAAAAATGGAGTATTGAATGGTCAAAGTTACCAAGTTTACCAAAGAAGAAATTCACTTTCCAAAGCACAAAAGCCAAGTTTTTAGGGCATCAACTTTCAAAGATCTAGAGCAAAGAACCGACGTCTATAACGTGCAACTACGACATTCCATTAACATTAAACCCTAACCCTCGTAACCAGAGCCCTGCTTTTCCTTCAGCTGTCTGGATTAGCACGTGGTCAGTGGTCAATAAAAAGTAAAAAAGAAACTGACCTATTGATAGCGAATCGTACACGAGGCATCATAATTGAAATATCGACCGATTACGCGTGGATGTAGTAACGTTATGGTAAGCTTATCTATGTTTAGATCAGTTGCGCAAATACTACGCGAGCTCGACCTTCGTAGCATGAATGAAACAGGACGCAAGTCAACACATATATCGGAAATTTCCGGTGCTTTATTGAAAATCCAATATTGCAGGCAGCTATATGGTCAACATCCGTTTAATGATTCGGCCACTGTTTACCCTTTATTCTTGCCACCGGTATTTATGAATGAGACGGTAAAGCATGCTATGAGCCAACGACTTCCTTTTTCGTACTGAATCGGCAATGTTAAGAAGCTCGCAGCAGACAGGATGAAGCATATCCGCTGCACCAAAACACCACATACGGCTTCCAAGAAAGTAATGCTTCGTTTCGCAGACATGAAACAAAGGCTTAGCTGCGTTGAACCAGCAGCGCAGTAGTTTCGAGAAGCAACTTGTTTTGAAGTTTTTCCACGTTTTTTAGTTATTAATTACTTTTATGAATGCGCACACATCAAACTCGCAAGATACGTAAGATTTGTAATTGCCGGTACTTTTACAGTAAATTTAGACGAAAATTTCAGTCATGGCAACTGCCAGCAGATAACAGTCAAAAAGGAATTCGCCAGAGCGAAAAAATTACCCGACGCATATTTCAAATTCGCGCTAAAATCAAAATGCTATAAAACTGTTCACAAAACGCTATCTCTTGTTCAGCTCAATGCTTTCATTGATTAGAATTTGAATCGTAATCAGAGTTCAAAGTCAAGTTTATCGATGAGACGCCTCAATTAAAATAGTTGAAGTAACTGAGGATTTTCGTCCCGTTTTAAGTACACAAGTATATTTGTCGCGCAAGAGTAAATAGAGACAAGCAATCACATCAAAAACAATCACTAAGCCATCGCCTCCAATTTGAAGTATTTACTACCTCAGCAATTCATTTGAGGGAGTAGGACAAAAAAATAAGCAAAATCATACAGTCTGTAGTAGTATTTAATAGTTACTAGTTTTACTTGCATCAATGAATGTAACACGATGCCGTTTAATTTAAGAGGTTGAAGGTCTCAAAAGAAATCGCATGTGAATTGACAATGATCAATTGATTTGGTACGCGGTTGGACAAAAAAATTGCTTGCTGCAGTATTGCTGCAAATCGGGTTATTGCTCGATGCAAATTAGGCAGCTGAAAATGGATTTAATTTAGAATATGTAAATAATTAATCAATTTTTCTCTGCTATCGTTCCATTATCAACAATATCGTATGGGAAAGCAAAAAAAGACAAACAAAAAATTTGTTCACATAGCGGTTGACAAGTTTTGTCATATTTTCTCACACTTTCAGCAATTTTGATTTCCCACACGCAATCCCAAGATTTCATTGTACTAACTGATGGTAGTTTGGTTGACACAAATAATGCTGCGATGTGAAAAAAGCAATAAATAAAATTGCGTCTATGTTGACTTTTCATACATTAGCAACTTCACACTGTCGCCACTTCGTAGACTTCACTAACGCAATCGGTAAAGTCTGCGCTGATCGGTGAACGAGTTCATGATTGCGAAAAACCTAGATTGGCCAAAATTTGCTGAGTTCATACGGCACGCCGGCGACACGAGCCGAAGTTGCGAAATAGTAGCACAAAAATGCTACCTTGCATTTTTCGACGTCTGCTACTTTTGCTGCAAAATCAGCTGCAGCTGCGTTAGCAAGTCGCGATCATGCGCGCACGACGTTATGCTTTTCGCCCGGTAGTTTTCCGATATGAAGCAGCAGGCTGCAGTTGAACTGATTGCAATACGTTGCATCAGCCTCTAAATCGATCGAGCCGTCTGTTTGTGGCGATGTATAGGCTGATATTGGAGAAGTTTTTGAAGTTGCTTGAGTGAGCAACACGTTTGGCGTGGAAATATTAAATACGAGTTCCGTCTAAATTTAGCGACAAAATTAATTTCTTATATTGACGTTTTATAGATTACCGAAGCCTGAATTATAATCAAAACATAAAGTATATACTGTTTACAGTAAATGCAGGGCAAACCAGCTAAAAATAGTACGGTAACATCATTGCAATTATAACTAGTAATTTTAGAAGCATGAACTGCAATTTATAAATACTCAAATTTTTAGACATTTCTTTGAATAATGCAATTAATTTTGAATGTACGACAGCTACTATAGCAGCAACACACTTAAACATCGATTATTTTAGAACCATTGAATGTTGAACGATTCTAGCCAACAGATTGGCTAACTGGTAACGCAGAAATATAAATTGTTGCTAAATTTAGAAACTGTTGTCATATGTTAACTGCATAGGTTGCTGCCAGAGAAAATAGCAAACTAATTATAACGAATATACTGTATTTCATGATAACATTTTAGGCGCGAAAAAATTTTGATATTGTCATTCGTGACAGTCGCGTGCCTTTGAAATGACTCGTCACTTACAATAACTTTGATCATGTGACTAATTATGTTGTTACGCGGTTGCCAGGGCTACGTTTCAAAAGGCCATAACTTGAAGGGGTGTGGAGAGGCACTCCAATTGTTAAATTTGTTCCATTGTTTGAAAGAATGGAAATTTACTACAGTTTGTAACAATAAAATGCTTTCTGCACATGAAACCAGCAATTATTCAACGGTCGTTCAGCTTCTTCACCGAGCTACCCAGTTGTGCCCTCTAGATTTGACTTTGGTCTGGTTCTACCTATGCAGTGGCATTGCGCGTTCGAACCAACAGCACAAAATTTGAATTACTCAATTTTGGTTTTCCAGCAAAATGCATGCGTTTGCCTAATCAATGCAGCGTAAATTCCCACGAAATGCGACATAAAAAATTCGAGATCAGCAATTTCATGGGCTATCGAATTTTCCGCAAATTGTCTGCATTCTTCGCATAGCAGTTCCTGATGCAAACACATAAAGGCTTTGTGCATGCGCAAATCCACATCTTTTTTGAACAACACAGGTGGCATGCGAGTAACATGAGAAAAAGTTGACCAAAACCAGATTGTGCAACAAGCAAAAGCTAAGCACACAAGCATCAATAGTAGTGACATTAGTGCCCTTAGCGTTGCACGTCAATGCGCACAAAAGTAAAGTGTTCAGGGCAACGTCTTGCAAAGCGACGAACTGTCATCTTTGAGCAAAACGAAATCCTTTTGTATTTCATATTTTGTCAAACTATAGCTAAACAAAAGCAACAGATATTACATTGCGAAAGACGCCTTTATAATTTTTTATAATTTCATAAACCCAAAACAATGTACCAAACAGAGGGATTAGCAGCTATGGTTTTTTGAGCGCACTAAATAAAAGCCTTCACGAGCTAAATCGGATATCCGCTCTTTCTGTCACCTACAGGTCTGCATGACGTAATCATATGGCTAACGAAATAGCGCGAAAAAAGCAACAACAATTACTGGCGAGGTTAGATGACTCGAAACTCAATTTTAATATTAATGAAGTTTCGAACTTGCAGTTAGTCAGCTGAAATCAGCATATTTAAATTGTTGCAGTACTATTGCAGAAGATGCTTCATGTTTCTTATTATTGTTAATTTAGAGCAACACTTTCGTTTGCGTAAATCGAAGAGGGAATCTCAAAAATCGATATTTCAACGAACAAATCTTGAGCTAGAAACCAAAAACAAATAAATACTAGAAAAAAATTTTTGAAGTGGTCCTTCAATATTTCACATTGCTGTTTGATTTCTGAACAAAAAACGCCGGAACCTTAAGCAGTTTTTGAAGCTTAATCTCTACAAATACATGCGATGAATTCATTGCATTCTAATATAGCCAGCGCAAAGCTTTTTGACTCGATAACCTTTGATATTTTCAATCTTAGCGTAAATGAGTCAGCGAGAAGTGGTTCAGCAAACAGTAAGATGGATGTGTATGTGTACCCAAGGATCGACGTAATTTGAATTATTTACTTCCACATACGAATAAGTTTTAAGATTATGTAACATGACCAAGGCCAAGTTCGGGTCAAACGTCTCATTTTAATATAAGGCAAAGGAAAGTGCTTTTTGAACTTGCATTATTAGCTTTTTGCCGAACCAGTAGTCTTTAAAACTGAAATAAAACGTCAAAAACAAATTCTTTCCTTTTGCAGTTTAACCCATGTTAAAAGAACGATGAAACTCATATGCCACGATAGTAAAATGCAAAGGAAAACATCAATTAATTATTGATGGCCAATCTTTAGACAAGCCAGTTGGGCAACCGAAATGAACTACTTTGAATGACGTCATCATTTCGCGCGCAATTTTGTCAAGCTAATGATTGCTACTTTCAAGCTTTTGAATGAAGTGAAAAATGCACACTCGCATAAATAAGACCTTATGCCACCTAGGTTTGTTTTTACAAAATATGGCAAAAACAACACACTTAATTAAACTAGGGGGCGCTTAGGAACGCAATGTAACAGCATTGGAGTTAATTCGGTTCGGGCTCGCGATAAATCCCGTACTAATCGCCTTTTGCTTGAATGCACTTGGATGACCGTTTATTAATCAACGATGATTAAAAGGCGTAATCTGTTCAAATCTGCTACGCTTCAACATATTTTTAATTTACTAAATGGAAGTCTTTGTAAATTAAATCCGCAAACCGCTCAACGTTAAAACTATTAGACAAAACAATTCGGCTGAGAACAGATCGATAAATAACCATTTGGCCACATTTCTCAAATTGTAGTATTTCAAAATTTGCGCGTTTTTGATTCAGGCTGCTTGGTGCTCGAAAATACGTAGCAAAGTCAAAAATATAACGGAAATTCTGCTACCAAAAAAAAAAAAATTTGCTACTGAAGTAGTCTACCAATCGCAATATAGTATTAAGATCGTTGACAATCAAGATACTTTTTAAAACTTTCACGGGTATTGGGCATTTGCGAAAGAGCGGGAAATGATTAAATCACCAAAAAAGAAATGACATATACATGCCTGCGGTTTCTCCCGAGAGGCAACATCAAATAACGTCCGGCAAAGTGAAAGAAAAACAACTGTTGGTTTCTTTCACTTCGCTCCACTTTGAACGTACACGACAGCTGTTGCAAAAACCAGCCATGACACTTAGCAACTAGGTTACTATTTTCCATTACTCACCATCGAATTCTATGTAGACAGTGTCGCGGAGGGGAGCACCAGACCCAAAATCGATTAATTTTAAGGTTTTACTGCCATCTTTGTTTGTCGTAACAAGGAGATTTTCATCTTTAATGTCGCGATGTACGATGCCGCATTTATAACAATGATCGACTGCCTGCAGCACCTAAAAAAACAAAAAGCACTTCAACTTGGGACTGTTGGAGATTGATCTCAGAGGGAGATAATCTGTTATCACACTTTGCAACTTTGTTTGTTACTACTTGTAGCACCTAAAACCAAGCAACAAATTGATCGCAAAGGGACACGTAATATTACTACACTTTGTAAGATTTTCCCTTACTTGCCAGAAGAAAGTTCGGGCCGTGTCTTCGTTTAAACACTTCTGTTCCGTTATGTAGTCAAATAAATCAAGGCAAGAGTCCGGTCGTTCCATGATAATGACGTAGCTGTCCGGTTTTTCAAACCACTCGATCAACCGAATAACATTGGGACAAGGAGAAATTCGGTGCATCAGAGCAATTTCGTTCGGAACAACCATACCGTCCACCTTAAATACCAAGAATCACGGTGAATGTGCATACAGCAGCCATGCCGAGTTTTAAAAGCTTTATACCAATGTTAAGTCGTCGAAAATATTCATGCTACATCGCTTTAGAGAAGTGATTTTAATCCGATTTACATGTATTGCTGCGTTATTTCGTAGTAGTTACAACGAAAATTATTAAAAATCAGAAAAATTTACAATTTCTAATCAATACAATAATGCACTATACAAGAGATATTCACTGGACGCGTACCTGTCCCCAGGACTTGACCCGAGACCTGGTAACATGCTTGATCGCAACTGGTTTGTTGTCGGCTATCCTGATTCCAGCATAAACAACACCAAATCCACCAGAGCCAATTTTTTTATCTACCCGGTAGCATTTTTCGAACTGTCGGCCTTCCACTAAAAAAATATTAAATACAGTACAATCAAGAACGAATAAAATCTTTGGTCTAAAGCACACTATTTCGTCTAACATAAAAAAAAATTTTTTTCTGCTATATTTTCTGCATTTATAGTACCAACCTGCAGATTAATAACAACTTTATTTTACCTTGTTTAGTTTGAAGTGGTATCACGTGCTGATGGTGAGGAAGTTTCTGAATTGTAGTAAACATTTCTTCACTTAAGTTGTGATCGAAAAATTTTTTGACTTTCTGCCTAGTTTGACACCACTATCTTCGGACTATAATGAAGTTGAATACGTTCGCTGTTGCTTGAGATAAACTGATTATCAGCGTAATATTACTATATTTACTATTTGTTGTCCAAGCCAGCTACGATACTCCAAACAAACTGAAAAAACATATGGTAAAACTTTAAGCAAAAAATTGCAAGTCTGTAGCAACAAACCTGAAACCTCAAGCTGGCCTTCAACAAAAACACCCCGTTACATCTCTGCTTTAATAATACCGTATAAGTGGTTTAATATTGCATCTTAAGATGTTCACAACGCTCAGTAACTCACTTCAACTTATGCTATGGCTACAACACTCCTTCTTGCCGAACACCTCCCTCTTCTTCCAATGCATTTACATATTAGCAGCAACTGAGACTAAGATTTAAATTTGGTCTGGTGGTTATCGCTCTTTTTTCTCTTTCCATTTGTTTCGTTTTGTGCGTAGAGCGCGCGTGCATGGTGACCAACCAGAGAAGCGCGGAAGAGCTCTTTCATCTTTCTCTTTTCTTTTTTATGTCTGAGTCAGCGCTTAGTTGCGTGTTGTTGTCTGGGCTCGTGGGCTGTTTGCGTTTCGCTGCAGCTGCTGCTGTAACCTTTTACTGCATATTTTGCGTGGCTTGAGAAGCTTCTTAGCAACAATTTTACACAGTATCATAATACCAAACGATACAGTTTTACTTTGCGAATTTTTGGGGCCACTTTGACCAATGCAATTTAGTTTTTTTTTTTTTTCGAAACAAAGCAAATTGTTCTGACCTTGTGATTATGACTCACATGTTAAAATGCTTTTATGAGCTTCCGCAGTGAGCTCATGAAAAATTTATATCTTGTTTTTGATAACACGCCTCTTCTGAGCAGGGCCATCTAAAACAAATGTTTGGAGGGAGGAGGATTCGAACAGTGCTGCAGTAAGAACAACTTTCACTATGAAACAAAACGAAATATTTTAACCCAGCTCTCAAAAGTAATTGCTAAGCAATAACGTGAATTTCGCTTAAGGTGAATTTACACGGTATCCGTTTTTCGTACGTTTTCGTCCGTTTTTTTACGTTTTTACTTCTTGAAAAAGTATGCGCTTTTTCATCCGTATTTTTGTAAGTCCATATACGCACTAAGTAGACTGTTATATATAGATAAAAATTTTGTTCAAAAATTTTGTGTATGAACGATAAGAGCGATATTTCAAAATAGAACTGTACTCCTTTACAAAAAATTTTTTTCAGAAAACTGTGAAAAAGCGCATACTTTGTCAAGGGGAAGCAAAAACGTAAAAAAACGGACGAAAACGTACGAAAAACGGATACTGTGTAAATTCACCTTCAGCTTCGCGTAGAGCAAAATGCTTGATAGTTGATACTTCAGCGCAAGATTAAGCATAAAAATTGCTCGCTTGAAGAAGCAGTCTTGGGTATGTAGGTATTGGGTTATACGAAACCGACGCGCAGTCAGACATTTGTAGGAGGGACAAATGTGGGGGTCTGGTGGCGGAGGCCCTAGCCAACGGAAGCCTGCGGAAATTTGGGGGCGAAAATTTTTGCTATTTTTATTTGAGGAAATAACTTAATTTTCGGCTTGTAAAACAGCACTTACACCCTTTTTTGATGAGAACTCGAGGCTCATATTTGCTCAAAGTTTAAGAACAAATTCAGAATAATATGCCAGTCTAAGCAGCAAAATTTAAATTTCAAATTAAAAAAAGAAACTATATTCTGTACTGATTCTAAACCGTGAAGTTTTAGTGATTTTTCAGTATTTGCAAGTAAAATCACTACTATTCCGATTAATATAAAGTGCTGTTGCGCACTACATAGGTAATTTAGAAAAATTTGGCGATCGTTTAAATTGAAAAAAAGCTCGCTTTTTCGCTCTTGCAAAAAAAAATGTTTGCTCCAGCAGCATTGCTCAGTATTGTAAAGTATACCAACATAGTCGTTAAAATTGATTTCAATACTCTCAAAATGTAAGAACAAATGACACTAAAAATAGACAAAGATTAAGAACAGCTAGTCTCAACTCAAAATTTACTGGTTCTTATTAAAAAAGAATGTATTAGCACTGTAAAAACACGATTAAACTGACTGCGTAAGTAAGCAAAATGGGGAGTAGCTAACCGCAATTCAAAAATTTTGTTCTTTCTTATATGCACTAGCCGGTAATGCTAAAAATCGAAAATTAATTCAAAAAAACTCACAAGATTATACTGTTTTGTGTACGTTTTATAAAGAATGATACTTAATTAAGTGGATGGGAACTAGTGAAACGAGGTTTGAGAGAAGTGATTGATAATCAGCTAATGCTGAATAGCCCCCTTCCCAAACACACACTTCTTTGATCAAGCCTACCTGCAGCACTTTTTGACAAGCAACCAAATGATTATTGTTTTTGGCCGGTTTTTACCGATTTATAAGTTAATTTTTTTCTGATTTTTGCAACATTTTAGCCCATCTCCACAAAACAAAACAGTGAATGTTTCAAAAAATGGCTGTGAACCACTTTGGATTCCATATCACTGCAAAAAAATGGTTGAGAAATGCAAAAAGGTGGAATTTTCCTTATTTTGTATTTTGGTTGGCAGGCGATTGGAGACCCTCCCACCCCCTTGGCTACGCTAGTGACATGAAAGAAGGAGCCAAAGTTTCCAGTGTAACTTTCAGCCGCCATAGTAAAGATCGCTCAAGTCTTGGATTGTTGTAGTAGCTGCTGGGTATTCTATTATTCTTGAAAAATGATTACTGCTTGTTCAGCATTGTACTAAAATCCGGCGAGGATCTGGAATAATGGAAATAATATTGCCCGAATGTCCTAAAACCCTTTGATCTGGGCAAATTCTAAACAGAAAGCTGGAAGATTCCTAATTCTAATGCAAAATCTAACTGTTAAACATGCAAAAATTACGTTGTTGCAAAAATTTTTTACATTGAAACCTTTAAAGTTTCGGGTATCTGACCATAGCTGGATCTTATCCAGGGGTAGAAATTAACTTTTTTGACAACTTGCCCATCGGGCAAGTGATATCAAATGTCTACTTGCCCGAGGAAATTTCAACTTGCCCGAAAAAGAAATCAACGCAATAAGTTCTGAGGTTGCTTAACTTTGAAAAAAAAATCGTGAAATACTTCTTGGCAAAAAGCGCTAAATTTGCGAAGTACGCGTAGTCGCGTATCTTGCAAATTTAGTGAGTGGATAAACTTTTGGTGCGCGATGTTATTTATGTTTTCGAGAATCTCGTTTTTGCGCACAATGTTATATTTTGATGTGATGCAATAAGTAACTCTTTATCCAATTACACATTCCGCAAAAATTGATTGTTTTGATTGTAAATATTTCAATTATTACGTTGCAATGATAGCGATTAACGTTGCGGTTTGTTGCAAACGGACTTTTAATGCAAAAATTTTGGAAACTACACCAGCTAGAAAGCCGACATTTTTTGCAAAAAAAATTTTTTTGCAGTGGGAGCTAAAAGATTTTCAAAATAATCAAAACCAAAAAATTGCAAAATTCTTGCGTTGTCTTCACGCAGTGCAGTGTAGTTACTTGTGATATCTGAAACAGCGGTTTACCTGGGAAGCGTGGAAAAAATTTAGAAAAAAAAAAAGAAAAAACGTAGCATTTTGTGCTAAAAAGTTGCTAAACGCGACTAAGTATCGAAAAATCTGCTTACGATTAAGCTGTGGTAATTGCGATTAATAATGTGCGTACAATTAAACTAAGCGTTGATTGTGATGATTACAAAGCGCTAACTAAAATTTAAAGCAGGTAACAGTTTTCTCTACGTACATTTTTTATTTTATTGCAAGAGCAGATCTAAAATGCGTGTCTAAATAATCTTGTTTGATGTTGTTTAGTACGCTGTATTTTGTTTGCTTGCCCGTCGGGCAAGTCAAGCCGAAAAACAGCTTGCCCGAGGCGATTTCAGGTTGCCTCGGGCAAGCGGGCAAGCGTTAGTTTCGAACCTTGATCTTATCTCCTTGCACTTCAGTGTTCGTTTTACAATATGCTCATAAATTCATGAGATGAGATCTAAGGAAACCACATAAAACAAAGCTGGAATTGGTCAGGATGAAACGAATGAAAAACAGTGCTGATGTACGAGTAGTGGAATGCAGTATGACGTAGAAAAGTTGAGTTGAAGAGTGCTTCCAGCTTTGTGAAAGCGCAAGTCATAAAAATTCTTACTTGGTAGGACTAACTGATGATTGATTGGATCGTAAACAACACCACAACGACTTCAAATGATCTCTGACTCCATTGTAGTGGTTTCAGTTGAAGCTTGGAACTTGGATCTTGCTACGTACCCAACACTGCCCAAATGAATAACAAATAGTCTAGCGCTCAAAAATAATAGGGATACGAAAATCCGATGTTTTTGTCATACGGTTAAGCGCTAAATCCGAAAAAAAAATTTTTTTGTTTGTTTTACTATTTTTGCACGAAGGCCTATTAGAGTGTCATACTGTCATATCAAAAGGCCACGTTAAATAAATGATTTACTTTGAGCATTCAACAAATTGGCTGCTCTATGTAATGTAATGGGTTGAAAAGCCATCTTATTCTTAAAAAATAATCTTAAACAAAATAACCAACGGCTTACGAGTCCTGCCTTTTGGCTCTTTTCTGTGATCGGTATTGATTACCTTGGATCTCGCCTCTACTAAAAAGTCAAGTCAATTGCTTTTTTTGTTTTAACTTTTTATCCTGCAATATTATATTAGGCTATGAGAATGACGCCCTGAAAATTTGATAAATTCTCCTTCTGCGGAAAAAAATCTTTCGAGACAGCTTAATAGAAACTTCCCAATTTTGTTTCGCGTTGCTAATTGTTTGATTGATTTGATTGTTGTTGTTGTATTTCAAGACACTCTTTCGTTTTCGGGTTTTTCTGAAGTTGACGTCAAAGATCAAAAGGTGACGTGCTAAGGGCAAAATGGTGTTTACCGATGTTTCCGATGAGTAATACGAAGTGATAGTGTTTTTCTGAGTAGAATAAAATCGTCATTTAAGTCACATTTTTGAGACCTGTAAGTAACCACGTGTTACGTAGCGTTGTTCACAAAATAAGCTTTTTCTCGTTCTAGCCATTCATAAACGTTGGGTGACAAAAGCTCACAACGAAGCATTCATGTTGGAGACATTTTTTCTTGATTTTCTCTTACCAGTTATTTGAACTTAAGCACTGGTTTATATGAACTTAAGAAAGATTTTAAGACACACTTCATCAAATTTGAGCTTTCCACGACCTTTGGTTTTCAAGTTATGACAGTAAACGTTTAGCTAAGCTATACAGTAAACATTTAGCTAAGGCCCTTGCAAATTTAGCTAAGATTGCCCACCAAGAACAAAATTCAAGAAAGGTGCTGCATGTTCCTAATTCCTAATGAGTTTTTGTGACAACGTTGTTATAAAGAAAAATGCCAAAAATATGAATTGGCAGCTTTTCAGATAAAGATTTTTGTTTCTTTTTAAACTTCTAATTTCCGTTCAACACTGATAAAATGGCAACACTGAAGGAAAACTAAAGTTATTAAATTGAAACTGCAATATCTCGAAAATAGCAAGACTTGCAAAGATTAAATTAGATGAGGATGCATTTCAGATTTTCCATACAAATTGGTTAACAGTGAAAAACTTCAATAATCTGAATGATTTTTTATATTAAAGGATTTAACATAAAGGTGATGAACATGAATGGGAAATGGGAGGCTGCGGAGTGCGAAGGACCTTCTTAGTCTTCGAGTCAAGCACCCAACCGATTTGCTTATTAATAATTTGCAAATACGGTATGTTATCGTTCCGGTACCGCTTGCTAATACTAATTATGTTACCGTACCACAAAACGCAGCTTACATTAACACTTTTATGTCGCTTTTACCTATATGTTTAACGCGACTTTCGTTTTTCTCACCACCTTGATCGCATGATCCTGATTCAACTCCCACCTTGATCGTTCTGAAGTGTCTTAAATAAAACTCTGGAGTGTATTGTAAAATGTTCAACTGTTTGGCAATCTTTGGTTGGTGCTATTTTTGAGCAAGAAGCATTTTATAGCCTCTAACTTTGGAGTAGATCTTTATCAAATCAGATGATGGCCAACTTGTAAACACGTACGAATTCGTCCAAAAACATAACGCCGCCTTTTTTCGATGTGGCTGGAGAATAAAAATAATAAATCAATATTGGTTTCAACCATTTCTGAGATTGCTGCACTGTGTTGGTGGTGACTTCGGGCGAGTTTTAAACGCGGAAATTACGTACCTCTACAGTAGATTTACGGCTGCAGAATAATACAAAAATACAAAGTGCAGTATTTTGTTATTGGAATTAAATCAATGTACGGTCAGTAATCCGAATTCCAATGACCAGATGACCACGTGCTCTGTGTTCAAAAAAATACTGGAAAGATTGTATTGATTAACGCATAAATCAAAACAGAAAGTGCAAGATACACGTGATGTGTTGTTGACCAAACTCGTGAGTTCAGGATTTACTTTCAAACATTGGAAGTTATCGAGATCATCGCAAAACAATACCATCCTCTTGGGAAAAGCAATATAGGTTATGTGATGATTTCAGTTTTCAATCTGCTTATGCTGTAATTTTGAGAATGATGTCTTCCATTTTTGTCTAAAATCTTAAAGCTTGCTTCTTCGCATGAATCATTGGGACTTCGCGCAAGCCTGCGTAGGACCTTTATTTTTACTCGGCCATTTTGATAGATGAGCATTGATTTACTTATAACCAGTAATTAAATTGTAAAATTTTGCATGGGGGGACGCTTTTGCAGCCTTGACCAAACTTCAGTGGAAATTACGTAATTCCGTCCCCGCTATTGAATGAAAACCAAAAAAAAAGGTCTTCCGCCGAAAATTGAAGTGTTTTTCCCCCGAAATTAGGTAAAGACCAAAAAAAAGGCCTTCACCGCAATTTGGGATTATATTCGGGCGGAATTTGTTGGATTTATTCGTGCTGGCTGGCTCTTTATCGTTTTATCATCCAGCGCTCAAATTTCGATAGGTGGACGTCTAAATCTCGATGGGGGACGCGTCCCCCCTACAATTTAAGTACTGCTTATAACCAAAACAAACGGTTAATCCTAGAAAGTTGAATTTTGAACCCTATATAAGCATAAATTAAAGCGTCATGTATGCCAATTTTGGGGATCCTAGGTCTCGTGATCGTGAATTAAGACACCAAAAACCGGATAAAAATGGGAATTTTTGTGTCAAAAATGTAATTAATTCGTTTATAACTCAAAAACTACTAGATGTAAAAAGCTGAAATTGGGACAAAACAAGGGTGCCAATAGAGGCTTTATGTGCACCGAATTCATGGTCTTCCGATTGCGTGACTGTAATTTTAGAGGCCAAAAATCGGAAAAAGTGGACAAAATTGGCCTACCGGTATTTTTTAGAATATTATGCCGAATTGCGCGAATTGCGCCCGGGCAACACAGCTTCTTTCGAAGAGATGTTGCAGTGGTGGCGAGCCTCTGGCAACACTGTGTCCGATTTGACCGGCCCAACATTTGAACCACAAACCTCCCGCTCCAAAGACGAATGCGTTACCGCTTGACCAACTGGCCGATTTAAATCAGAATAGCAATTGCTGTAAAATGTGTGCATATCTCTTGCCGTTGGTAGTGTTAGGTTTGGCTGATGCAACAATATTTCGCGCAAAAGTCGCTTGAATTTTAAAGATCGTTTTTTATGTTACCGGCTAGTTGGTCGACCGGTAACGCTTTCGTCACTGGAGCGGGAGGTCTGAGGTTCAAATCTCAGGCCGGTCAAATCGGACACAGTGTTTCCAACGGCTCGCCACCGCTACGGCATTTGTTTGAAAGGAGCTGTGTTGCCCGCAGGCGCAATGACGCGGAGATTGGCCCCGCAAACTCGTTATATGCTTCGGCGTAATACAGCGAGCATAATGGAAAATTTGATTTGCTCTGTAATGATGTTATTTCATAATAAAGTGAAAAACTGTTAGGAACGCTTAAAAAGTGATCAGTTTAGAGTTGTAAACTGTTATATAACGTTTTTAATTAACGCTAATTGATTAATTTGGTAACTTTTCGAGACCTTGAAACTTTTAGAGCGAATAACCACAAAGCTGTTAAAATAAATTAAAAGAGCGTAATGTGCAAAAGAAGTAGGTAATTTTTGGTAAATAGTTGTTTGACTGTAAACATTGCACCCAGGGTTCTCGAAAACACAGAGTGGAGAAAATTACTTAAATTAGTATGAGTTTTGAATGTGAAGTCATCGTAAAGTTAGAATCTGCATTTTTGTTGTTAAATTTTGATTGTGCACGTATCTTTCTCCGTGCTGAGGTAAGCGTTGTTTTGATTTATTTCTTCAATTTTGCAAAAATTTAGTTGAACTGTTCGTATATATGCTTATATAAAATAATTCTTGTTAAAAAGATATTGCAGGGAGCTAGTTGTGGATGTACTGTATGTAGATTTGCACATTTTACATTCAATTGTACATTATACAATCTTCAGAGGTGGGCAGTACCGCGGTACATTTTTAGCACAGCTATCGGTACCGTCGATACTTTTTTCTCACTTCTTTTGTCGGTACTCGCTGCTCGGTACTTCTTTTGTGATTTGTCCGGAAAGGAGCTTAAATTCATTCAAACTCCGAACAAATCAAGTAGAGAAGAAGTGAGGACAATCACCGACCCACTCCGCGGCTGTGGTAATGCGGCTCATGCGGCTACGGTACTAAGGCAGTTTGCGGTGTGACGAAAAGTACAACTATACGTGATGCAATAGAAAAATACTTTGCGACGTCACAAGGGATTCCCAATCGTCGCCGCAAGCCAGTTGGGCTTTACCCAACGCCGAGTTGACCTGGTTAGTAGTTAGGCTACTGGTTTATTGGTTACATGATTAGGCAGGACGTGGCATGACTATTTTGCATAGCTCTTAGGTTAGGCTAGAGCTTTAAGACCTATACACTTCTTGAACAAAGTAAATCATAACCTTCTTGTTTGTTACGTCTATTTCCTATTTTCAACAACAACATCACTGATATATGAATTGGTGCTATCCTACTCGACTCTATGAAGAATCAAATTCACAAACTCTGGACTGCTGTCCAAGTGCGATGACCACTTATTCAACTTCGCGAGCAACTAACAGTGATGCTGCTTACAGTATTTCAGAAAACGAATCCAGACTCGCTCAGGAGTTGTCGGCTTCTTGAGGTTTCCAGTTGTATTCTTAATTCGTTAATTTGCTGCTCGTAAGATCGACCAAGCAGAGATAATTAATCGTCGTAAAGCATCTTATCCGAGGATACAGCTAGTAACAACGCTTCGGAGAGAGTAGAACCCCTGGCCTTGCGATCACTGCCGTCGTTAAAACGATGCTCCTGTCCACTGCGCCACACAGCCGACTTACATGCCATAGCATCAACGCAATCTGCGTTTCACCAGCGAATGCAGCAATAACACCAACCGCAATATTTATTCAAAAAAAAAAACAGGAAAAAAGAAATTTTTGTTCAAAAATGAGTATCTATGTTTTACAATTTTAGGAATCAAATTTTCAAAAGTTCCGATACCGGTACCGAGTACCGCTATCGTCGGTACTTTTTTCAAAAAAATACCTAATATCGTACCTCGGTACTTTTTTGGAAAAGCATTTGAACCGCTTTCGTCGATACTTTGAAAGTACCGAGAGCCCACCTCTGACAATCTTAAAGTACGTAGGACCTTGGTAGGCGAGCAGATCCAGAGCCGCCACGAGGAATTAGACTACAACCGCTTTTTTCAATTGAAAAGACCAAGGTGATTTGTTCATAGAAGGTTTTATCAATAAGATTTGTTTATTGGCTTCAAATTTGGGCCCAAAAACCTCCAAATAAGGTTTGGTTAGAGATGCTGCAGCAGCAGCAACTCTTTGGTAACTCTTTGTCAAATTTAATGGAGCCCAGGAGAATCCCACTGTCAGATGTTGCATCAGGGGCGCCGAGAGCCGAGGGTGGGCCGGGGACAACTCAAATATTACGCATTTCTGGTTTTGTGCAGTCCAAAACAGGCAAGGAAAATGGCACACTTTTCTCCGGATTTTCAAGTGATCTCAAAAAAAGAAAAAAGGGGGGGGCCTTCACCGAAATTGAAAGGCTTTTTCTGTCCAAATTTAGGTAATCTCCAAAAAAAAATGTTTTCGATGTTCCTATGAAGCCCATTGGGCCCTCTCATTGGCCCCTTCAAGCCCATGGGCCACCTGATGGGCCCCCTAAAATCCATGGACCCCGGGGTCATTGTCCCCCCTGCCCCCTTCTCTCGGAGGCCCTGCGTTGCATATACCATAGATAAACATTGCTAACTATATACGGTTGTGGGCATTGGTTATTGGTAAGTTTAAAATGATACGAAGTTAAAATCTTAAGAACACCTTAAATGATACATAAAACGTGTGAAATTTAAGGTAAAAAGTATGTCGAAAATAACGTGCCTTAAGACCATGTATTTTGTGCTACTACTGTTTAGTCTCTACCAGCCACTGAAATAAATTTCCTTTGCTCAAAACCTATTTATAGCCGCTATTTTTTCTCACCGCTTATCGTCGTTTTACTCGTGAATCCAATATGCATCGATCAGTATTTTCAAGTGAAAGAGGTGTAGTATAAAAAAGTGTGCAGAGCCGTTGCATGACATTAACTGTAAAATATTCATCACGAATGACCAGTTCGTAATTCTGCTGACATATCATGCAATAATCGCTCCGATTACTGTTCATTCAGTCTTTCGAGGGCTTCAATGCTGAAACAGTACAGATCGGAAATGATTCACATTTCAAAATGAGTATACTTTGTGAATGATTTGAACGAACACATATCAAATATACTACATAGTCTCTTCCGCAGAAGCAGAAAATTGCATTAAAAGGTTGCGTTATGCTATATTTCAAATCATTTTAATCTGACAATTTGTTTAATCGAAAATTAACTTATTTTTTTGGTGAAAGTTGATGAATTAGCCTTGTGCAAAACACAAAAGGGAAATATTTGGTTGTCATACAATAATAATTGCTAGAATATACCAAACAAATAAGCGAATAAAAAAAGAACAAGTTTATCATACTGTAGGCTTGTAATTTAAAAGGGAATTTTGGGCTGAAATTAATCATGGCACGCACGCTATGAAATCAGAACTGCATAGTCACAAGCTGACATCTTAAAATAAGATTTTTGCATCGTTAAATCTTATCGCCATGTTGCATGGTTGCAAAATTCTGGAATTCCAAGTGAGTCAAAATGGTCTGAAAAGTAAGTTTTAACTATTAAATGTTTAAAGTAAACTCTGAATCTAAACTGCTTTAGTATTTTTTTCGTTTTTAACCAACCAAAATGCTGCCAACCAAAATGTTTTCGGTTTTTAAATGGTTGTAATGGTGAAAACCAAAAACAACCTTGTCTGACCACTGTATCAGGAATATATATACAACTTGTTACAAAGAATATTGAAGCAGTTTATATTTATAAACTTACTTTTTTGTTAACTACGATGAGTCTATGAAAGTCAAAAAACCGCACTTCGGCAACACGAAAAACTCAAAGCCTCAACCTTGCTTTTTAAACCATTTTGCCTCACTTGGAACGGAATCCCATGATTTCGATATCTAGAGTCTAGCTGGAGGTGCCCAAAGTGTGGCCCGTGAGTGGTCTTAGGAATAACATTGATTTAGAACAGGGCAGATTCGAGATGAACTAGGGGAAATTTTGCAAAAAAAGCAAATCAACATTTTATTTGTGTCGTCTGGCCAGTGGCAACCAATTAAAATTGATGAAAAAATCACTTCAAAACACGTTGAAGACCTTTGTTTGGCCTTCACGTAAAGTTGCGGCAAAAATCACTTCAAAGTGCAGGTGAAGGCCTGTTATTTTTTGGTCTTCACTTAAATTTCCGCCAAATGTCGCAACAAAGAACCGATTAGCGGCCCGTTCCACAAAAACTTTGTGCGTCTCTGTTCGAGACAATCGTCGTGCCCTTGCATAAAATATTGTTCATTACGTGTAATCAGGTATAGTTTGGACGAAACCTCAACCATTGAGGAAGTAAGCCGCCTAGCGTGAGGAATCGAGGAAGTAAAGAGTAAAATTATTGAAATATCATCGAAACTGCAATTGAAAGCATTTTCAATGGAAAACAAAACCGTAAACAAACTTCGGTTCCTGGAATTTGTTTGAAAAAAAGCAAAACAAAAGCTGAGCGTTAGTTTTTCTGTTTGTTCCGAGTCAGCAAAATTTTTTCAAAAACAAAACCGGATTTAGAAATTTTGGTTTCACTGTTGGGACAGTTTAGTTAGAGTTCATTTAAAGTTTAGACGTTATACATCAGTAAAGAGTGGCAAAGGTATCTTGTGCCCAGTCGGATACGAGCCCCTACATCTAGAAAATGAAAAAGTCATGTTGTAAAGGTGGAGTGAAGCACTTTTCTGGCACATGCGTCAAGATGAAGCACTGTATCTTTAAACCCTGGCAAAGTTTTAAAAACATATGTACCGTAGGGAAGATGCAAAGCGAAAAAGAGAATAAGCCTGGAATCTGAAGGCAAAGCCTCCATATTGACAAAGGTTATAAGACGGACGGAGCATCAGCCATTCTTGAACTTTTTTGATACTTTTTACCATATGGCACATGGAGAAATTTTTAACGCCATTAAGAAAAAATTTCATGAACGTCTAGTTACGGAATCACCAAAGAATTGAATAAACTTATTGTAGAATCCGATGCCTTACAGCTCCGGCGACATCCGCGGCATCCGAAATTCATATCCTGTTTGAAACTTTCAAAAACATGAAGGAAAACTAATTCAAGTCAAAATTGGATTCAGTCTGCATTTGTTTTCACTTTTATACAGACGTCAAATTTGCGCAAGATACCAAAACCAAAAGATTAAAAGTCAAAGCAACTTAAATTTGTAGCTTAAATCCCTTATAAACAATTCTTGAAATCTATCAAGGTCTTTTGCTCGTCATACTTTCACAGCAATGAGATCAAAAACCCTGATTGGAGTATCGCATTTTTTGCTTTAATTTGCCAGTCCAGTCATTTCTGCTTGTTTCTTTTTTTTGAAAGCAAACTTTTGTTTATTGAATACGTTAATAATAAATGCTGATGTTCACAGATTTATCAGATTTTTTGTTTTGTTTGGAGTAACAAGAACTCATTGTGGTTTGTTTATCTCGTCTATTTCATACTCTGGAATCAAATTTTGATGAAAAAGATAAGAAAATATGCTGATAACAGCAATAACAACATATTTTGTTGGTAACGTCAAATATTGCAGCTTCGAAAACATCCGGTTATTTACAGACAGGCGCGTACCCATGAATTCGCTATGGGGGTAGAGGGATGGTGTAATTCGGGAGACGGGGATACCGATACTGCATTTATTTCGCCAAGGATTATCCTTCACAAAATGTTTCTAATACCTTTAAACGACATTGGAGTCTATTTCAGTAAAAATTTGAAGAAAGAATGCTTAAACGTGATACTCTATTTTCTTTTTCATTTACCACCTTGGTCAACAGTTCAGCAGTCATTCTGTCCTTCGATAGCCTAGGCTCCTGCAAACAGTCAAAAGTAAACACTTCTTTTTTTCAGAAATGCAAGGCAGCAGTCGTTTTTTGTATTTGCTGAACCAAAAATATCAATCTCACAAAGTACCATATCTAAGCTTATAGTTCCCGAGATAACATAATGGCTTTTTAGAGCATCTTGTTGCTTGTTCCATAACAACCAAAGGTGTAGTCCTCGAGGACACATTTTCAAGTCCTCAGCCTTGGCCTCGAAGCCTCAAGTCCTCGAAAATTGCCTTGTCCTCGGCTCGAGGACAGCACTATTTTTTGAATCGTTAAAATTTTGCTGAAAAACACCAGAAACCTGGCCGAAAATTTGCGAAGACGTTTTTCCTTTTCCTCTTTTGGAGATCGCCTGAAAAAAATTTTTGAAGATCTTTTTTTTGGAGAACACTTGCGCCTGGGTCCTTGGTCCTTGGCTTTGGCCTCGAGCAAACCTGTCCTTGGCCTCAAGAGGTCCTGTCCTCGGAAGGGTTGTCCTTGGCCTCGGATGTGTTTTCTGTCCTTGGCCTCAAGCCTTGTGTCCTCGACTCCACCTCCGATAACAACCACGACTATTACCAGTTTTGTACTTCACCGAGACAAAATAAATTGTCACTAAAATTTTGTATGAGCAGTAGTATTTAAATAATTGTTTACTTAGTAGAGTATTGTTCTTTCCTCGTGTGGTTTTGGACATCCAATGCTATTTTCATTAGATAATAGTTCGGTAATACAGTAACATATCACTTGGAATCTGCTGGATTAATTAATTAGGAAATTTGTGCCTAAAAATCGATGCTTAGACCTGATTTAACTTAGAAATTTGTGTCTTTCCCTTTCATTTTAAACGCAAAATAGATTTTAAAGTTTGGATAAAAAATTTTTCCCGCCAATGGTTTTCTGGCCTTGATCTTTAAAGAAAGGATTGGGTGAGTCGCACATTTTCCTGTTTTGAATGCTTTTTGGACGCGTTAAGTTTCGATTACGGCTGGTACCCTTTGTGTTTAGCGGTACGACTGCGCTCCGTAGTAGATTAGGTCCAATTTCAATGAAACCGAAAATCCATTATACACTATATATTTGGTTACAGGTAGTTCAAAACAACATAATCGATTCTACGCATCAATCCTATGCAAATATTAATATAAAGCAAAGAGCCAAAACGTGAGCGAACATTTTTTACTGAACGTTTCAAGACATTACTAGTCTCATCATCAGCAGATAAATGATATAGGCAACAGCAACTTGTCACGAGCAAAGCACTGGAAAAAAAGGCAAAGCAATGACGCATAAAATGAAAAAAATGCAAATATGTTTGGTTTCCGACGCTTATTTTCGGTTTCTGGCCCGCACAGTATATTATATGAAGCCATAACAATGCATAGCGAACTTCCCATCTGAGATCTCACGCGTTGTAATCGTCATTTCAAAAACTTAGATTAATTCAATTAATAGGTTTAATCTGGCGATCAGTCATTGATTGAGTGAGAGTAGAGAATTACGGTATTTTCAATGTACAGTAGTTTGAGAATGCTGTATTAACTGGCTGTGTGAGACCACCAACATACCTCGTTAGCCGCTTGACATCGGGTCTTGTGATATGAAAGGTTTTTGGATATGTTATGTATTTAACAAGATTGTTTGGCAAGATGAGATGACTCAAAAATGTAGATAACACATGATTATACTCGATAATTTCAAATATTTTCCTGAGTCGTTGTTTTGAAGCGGCACGATAAGAATCATTAGCCATATCAAAATTTCAGTAGGCAGTAAAAGCTATAGAGTTTTGATACATTTTTAAGTTCGGACGGATTTTCGTAATAACTTGCTACAGTCACAGACGAACATGAGATTCACAGTTTACGCATGACAAATGAATTTAAAATCTAAAAAGAACAAAGTAAGCGTATTTAACATAACAAATTTTTGGTGTAGAAATATACCTCCAACTAAATGTTTGATATTGTATCTTTGTCATAACCATTTTGTAACAACGGAAACCTTCAAAATCATAATGGCAACAGAGAAAAATCAGGCCCAAAAGATTGATAAGGATGTTGGTATGATGATCTTATATGATCTAATTCATACGTGGGCAGGGCAAGTTAACGCAAAACGTTAGCTTCGTCAACCACTAGTCCGTTAACAAACTTCACACCTTCGTTAACGTTAATCCGTTATTTTTAGGTTTAATTAACGAAGTTAATAAAGTCCGTTAAATTGTTAACATTTTGCGTGTAATTTACATTTCGTTTTATTCACTCGCTTCTAGAACACGTATTGACGCTGTTGAGCAGATTGTAAGGAAATATTTACTGCTATGGTGGTCTTTTTGTGTTTTAGAAGTTACGTTTTAAAGTCTAATCTAATTTCAAGATAGAAAAAAGTTCAAATGCACTAATGAAGCTGCGATCGGAAAATCTTTGGAAATTGCGAACAGCGATAATTAATAGACCTCTAAGGCTGCAGCTTTTTATTTGCCACAAAAAAGAGCTCCTTTCTTCGCTTTCTTCTGTAAAACTCGTGCTTATACGCAACAAGTGCTACCAGTGAAAACTGGTTTGTACCGGTACAATGAATAAATGGTGCAAGATATTAATGAAAAAAACCTTAACGGAAGTTAACAGAACTTAACGGAAGTTATACTTTAGTCCGTTAACAGAACTTAACGGAAGTTAATTTAGTCCGTTAACATGAAAAAACTTTTTAAGGGATTAACGAGTTCAAGAAAAAGTTAGCTTCGTTATTGACGGATTTACGATTAACGGACTTTTGCCCATCTATGATCTTATTGCATGGGAATATCGTGTGCATACTGCATATATTTCGTAAGAGTAGTTGCTGTGATCTCGCAAGTGCATGTATCATTTTTTAAAATTGCTATAATTGTATTTTTAACAAGTCGAATAGAAAATTGTTGAAAGTCAATCCTCTGAAACAGTGCTCAATTATATACGAAGTAAAATCAGAGCAAAATGTAACTACAAAATCACAGTAAAAGGTTAAAAGCACAACAGTCTGTTTCGTCCTAAGGACTCGTCAGGTGCTATTGTAATCCGTAAAAGAAATGTTATAAACTACAACGTCAAATTTCTAAAACTGCAATAATTTTATAAATATGCAGTAAATATGCAGTTTTATAACCTGCAATAAATATGCAGTTTTAGAAATTTGACGTTGTAGTTTATACCATTTCTTTTGCAGATTACAATAGCACCTGACGAGTCCTTAAGACGAAACAGACTGTTGTGCTTTTAACCTTTTACTGTGATTTTATAGTTATAACAAGTCGAATATAAAGTTGACGCACGTAAAAGACATTTTGGTGGTTTTAAATCTCGGTATTGATCAGTGGCGTTGCTAAGGATAATGGCACCCGAGGCGGGATTTCGTGGCGTCACCCTTTTTCGATCCGGAAATAGGCGAAGACCAAACAAAAAAGGTGTTCGCCGTAAAAGCACTGGGTTTTTGGTGCTAATGAGAACAAATAAAATGAACATTATAATGGAGAACAAATAAAATGAAAAACAAGATCTTCACCACAAATCAGTGGAGTTATGGTTTCACATCATAATATGGTGTCACCCCAAAACGGTGTCACCCTGGGCAAGCTGCCCCCTCCCCCCCAGCTACGCCACTGGTATTGATCTCCGTAATACATGCCGGTACTTGAGTATTGTGAAGGGTGTGAAAGCATAGCATCAGCGCCCTTTAGCGATCCTTCCAGAACTTATGCTGCGCTTGGTTGATAAGCAAACGGCAAGTTTTACATGACTCAAGTGAAGTTTGTTTGCTTGCAATTTTCTTGTAATAAAATGACTGTTTTCGATACACTTTCACAAAATTACAAAAATTTTTTATTAATATTGGTTGGAAAACAAATTGCATGAAAATCGAAGCTATGCCACCCATCAAAGAAACTTCGGTATAAAAAAATCAGCATTGTAGCTTGAAAATTAAAACTTTTGAATAAAATTGCAAATGTACAGTTCGCTATGCTGTACAATTTTTTTTGGAAGCACCTCCTCTAATATAATACCTGGTATTTTGAGTTTTCAGAAAAAATTAGTGCTTTTTAATGATTATCTGCTGTTTTTGCATCAATGGCCTTTTGACAAAGGCCCGAAGCTCAAAACTTTTATTTGTGGTGTCCGAGGCAATTGCCCTTTATGTTTCAAATGAGAAGACTTAGCTTTAAAATCTTACTAATTTTTCGCTCAGAAAGAAAGCGTTGATTTTTCAATGGTTTGTTTTTAAAAATTTCTCCGATCTGAAAGTCTTCCGTTTCGTCGTCAACGTCCATTCAGGTAATCCGTCTACAATGTTACGCTTTTCTTCTCCCTGCAACTGTTTTGTCTTCAAAAGCAAACAAATATAACGCACTTTTATTAAAACAATTCTCTTCGATTAAAAAACGTATGCCTTGTTAAAACTTAGACCCGATACTGAAGTTACGGTAAGAGCATACCCAATAAACACAACATTTTACATAATTTTACTTTATTTGAATTAGTTTAATGTATCATCAAAGACAAAGTAAATATTACTAAATTCTAAGTGTAATATTTTGCAAATCGGGTGGATTTATCTTGAACTGCTGTCCTTGCAACCTTCGTAGAAAATAACAAGCATTAACAAAAAGATAACATTTTGGAATAATATACCTCAGCAAAACTTATAGCACTGTTTTTTTGCAATATTTTTGCGAAAAACCAATAAACCGGTAACACAGGTTATGCAGACGAACAAATAGCTATGTTTATCGCAAATGAGAGAGCTCATAATCACCTTGTGACATTATCAAAATGTTAAATTTGTTGCTGCAGGCACCGGGTTTCTGGTGAGAAAAATGCAACGTCCAAAGGTCAATTGATGAAATAGGCCGACTTGATAACGTCGGATTCATACTAAAACATTTAGATCCGAATTATAAGTGCGTGATTATCACGTTTTCTGGTGGAGCGGGGCAACATTATATAACGCGTTAGAAATCGAATCTGTTTACAATAATATTATGGAAAAATACAGGCATAAGAAAAATCAAGACGTGTGTAATGCACAATAATTCAGCAAGCATCCAACTCCTACAGCATTATTACTTTATTAGACATTGTTATTTCTATTCGATATATTTTGGAAAAACAAGACTAGTTACATTGTATAATGCATTCTGCATGCATGAAAGGGATAAAATAAAGCCCCAATATCGTTACAAGACCTCCGACTCTAAATTGAGATGAAAAATGATTTAAAGTTTGTCATTATAGAATTAAAATGACAAACCAAAAGATACATGTTTAGTATTTTTGTCACAACTTATTTTAGTTCATGGGTTCATATTTGGTGATTTAAAATATTTAAAAAACCGCCGAAATTAATTCTTTTAATATTGGACGAAGAAGTTAAAGATGATAAGCAGCCGTCATTGAAAGCTATACGCTGATAAAATTCCGCAATTTTTTTATTGCACACTCCACTATTCGGTTAATTACGTTGTACTCAATAAAAAAAGTGAATCATCCAGCCAATTTCGTTACTTTACAATATCTAAAATCAAAATATAATTTTTGGAACGTTTTGTTCTCATTTTGGGGCTGCGGCTGCAAAAGATATTCAACAAATACAAAGAGATATCACCCCTAAAATGTTTTTGGAAACCCTGAGTATGTTTTCTCAGCCTGAACTTCCCGGGAAAAAGAGAGACTAAATAGTATTTGCTCTTCCACTAACATCACATGACGTATCCAATTTTGGTAAAACCCTCTTTCTGTAAATTCACCCTGGAAAAAAAAATTCAGCTTTTTCAAAAAATTCTTAGGGGGATATCTCTTTGTATTTGTTGAAAATGCATGTATGTAACCGCAGCCCCAAAATGAGAAAAAATTTCAAAAAATACAGTTCAATTTTAACTATTGTAAATCACCGGAATTGGCTGGATGCTTCCTTTAAGCAATCTCCTTTAAGCAAGCGCTCGCGAAGATTGCGACTGGTTAAAAGACGACTCATTTTGGTTTTGCGTCGCTTCGCTTTGCGTCGTATCGTGTGTAAGTTTGACATAAACTTTAAAATTCTTCAAATCTAAGTATTATAACAACACAGTGAACATGGATAATTTGTAATATACACTTTTCTTTTATAAGAACCAAAAAATACGGAGTTGAGGCTGACTGTTTAAAAATTTTTAAGAACTTCCAGCCTTATTGTGCATAATCTTATTAAAGAATAAAGTGACACAAATTTGTTCTTGCGTGGTTAAAGTTTGTTATTTGCTATAGATCATGATTACCGTTAGCAAATCCACAATGGCAATATAAAAAAGGTCAAAAAACATTTGCTGATTACTTATTAATGTGTTTTTCCAGCCCGTGATCTTGAATTATTTTTTCGTGCTGAGCAGGCATTAAATGTTTTTAATTTGTTCTTAAATTTTTCAACGACAACGAGCCTAGTGTTCTTATAAAATTGTTTTTATAAAGACGGCAAATATTTTTTTGCAAAGTCTAAGATAAACCTTCTGAGTCGATTTTTCTTATTTCCTCGCAATTCCTTTTCTCATAATCGTCTTTCCAACTTATTCCGATGCTTTCTTGAAGTTTTTGATCCAACAAATCGAACCCGTTCGGAAGATCGCGATAGCACAAACGCAATAGAGCTAAAGCTCGTCTTATCACGTGGTCCATTTCACTAGCATTGCCAACAGCAACAGTAGGGACCATTTGCTGGAGAAAAACGTTAAATTGAGAAACTGAAGACATTGCTGCTGTATTTATGAAATTCTCCCAAAAATCAAAAATCTTCAAATTGCTTTTTGACGGTTCTTCTAATACAGAAAAAAATCTAGCTCTGCAGTCTAGACAGATTTTGTTTTATGATCCTATACAAAAATCACCAAAGCTATCAAGCGATTAGATCTCAAAGGCGTATCGCTATTGTTCAGTTGATCAAGTTCATTGTGCTTGGGTTAAGACTTTGCTTGCTTAAACATTTGTGCTAACGAAAACTTTATTGTTACACTTGAGCAAGATATTTCACAATGAGATTGATTTTGGCTCTTTCATCAGTTAGTGGATTTTATCTGACAAAATTGTGACATAAGGCCGTATTTACACACGCAACCAAAATTTTGCCAAGGGGGGTTGGGAGAGGTTCAAAAGTCAAAGGTTTTTTGGTCACAAAATGTTTTATTTTGGCGGCCTGTTGAGTAACTGGTGAAATTCAAAACTATCACTAGCGGGGTCTAGAGGCGATTTTGGCGATATTTTGGAAAAATAATTATTTAACGCCATTTAATATTATTTCGCACCTTTTTAGAACTATTTAAAATAAACTGAATTACTAAGATTCAAAAGCTATTTAAAAGAATAAAATTACTCAGTCCCTTCAACCACGGGCTTACGAAAGGGGGGTTTAGGGCCAAGGGGTACACTGCACTCGGGCCAGGACCTACGGGGTCCAGCTCAGGTGCCCGGAAGTTTTTTGTTTTGCCGTGTTGATTTCGTTCAAATTGGCGTAATTATGTTCGTTAAATTGCAATTCGGCCGTTATAGTTGGCATGCAAGAATAGGTTAATAAATTATTTCCAGAGTCTTAAAGCAACTGAAATGCTACTGCATGTCCTGTTTTGGATAAATTCATCCATGGCTGTCTTGGTGGAGAGAAACTTTGTCGCACAAAAACTGGACTCTAATGCCTCATAATAATGGCCAAAAAAGTTTCACTTCGCTTCCAAGTCCCCATTAAAGGAAGTGAAGCATCCAGCCAATTCTGGACAATAACTGAAATCCGAAATATAATTTTTGGAACGTTTTGTTCTCATTTCGGGGCTGCGGTTGCAAAAGATATTCAACAAATACAAAGAGATATCACCCCTAATATGTTTTTGGAAACCCTGAGTATGTTTTCTCAGCCTGAACTTCTCGGGAAAAAGAGAGACTAAATAGTATTTGCTCTTCCACTAACATCACATGACGTATACAATTTTGGTAAAACCCTCTTTCTGTAAATTCACCCTGGGAAAAAAAATTCAGCTTTTTCAAAAAATTCTTAGGGGAATATCTTTTTGTAAAATCGCTGAACATCATTGTAACCGCAACCCCAAAATGAGAACAAGACATTAAAAAAAAATATATTGTAGTTTTAACTATTGTAAATCACCCGAACTGGCTGGATGCTTTTAATTGTCTTTTAATCGTGACACTTTTAACCAATTTAATTAAAGTAAGCCATATAATTGAATTTCTTAGCCATAATTAAGAAATATGAAACGGGAAACTTGAATCTGAACTGATGATTTGTTTGTTAATGGACTGTGGAAAATACTATTTCAACAAAAATCTTTATCTAGTTTTTCATGAATTTTGACCTAAATCTAACCCAAACTTAAATCTTTACTTAAACTAATCCCAAATGTAACCCTAACCGTACTTTAACTCAAACTCTAATCGTAACTCTCAAACAGGCAAACAAAAAATGCGCAGATAAATATTTCTCATTTTTGTTTTATTCTTTTTAAAGGAGGTGAAGCCAGTGCCGCAACTAGAACGTTGTTCTAGAGGGGGCAAAATTTCTTTCTAGGGGGACAAAATTTTTTGGGCTGGTTTACTTTCCGCCGAGTTCTCTGTGGATCTCCAAAAAAAAGATCATTGCGCCAAATTGGTCTACTTTTCTCCGAGTTTTCTGTTGGTTTCCAAAAAAAAAAAAAAGACACCACCTTGAAACTGCCGCAAGAGAAAGAGGAGTTTGGGTAGGCATGCTGGGCAGTTTGGGGGGGGGGGGGCGAAATTTTTCTTTGCGGGGGCGCCGCCCCTTTTTGCCCCCCTCTAGTTGCGGCCCTGGGTGAAGCATCCAGCCAATTCTGCTGATTTACAATAGTTAAATTGAAATGTAATTTTTGAAATTTTTTGTTCTCATTTTGGGGCTACGTTTACAAAGATATTCAATAAATACAAAAAGATATCCCCCTAAAAACTTTTGGAAACCCTGAATTTGTTTTCCCAGCGTGAATTTGGAGAAGAAGGGAGGGTTTTACTACCAACATTGGATACGCCAAGCATGTAATGTTACTTGAAGAGAAAAATTATTTAGTCCCTCTTTTTTCTTTGAAGGTCGGGCAGAGAAAACATATTCAGGGTTTTCAAAAACATTTTAGAGGTAACATCTCTTTGTAACTTATTTGTTGAATATCTTGTTACCGCAGTTTCAAAATGAGAACAAAACATTTCAAAAATTATATTTTGATTTTAGCTATTGTATACTTCCGGAATTGGCTGGATGTTTCACTTCTTTTATTGAGTACAACTCAATTACCAAGTTTGTGCTCTGTTGCTGTTAAGTGCGCAATAAAAAAATTGCGAAATTTTATTAGGACTTTGCGCGAGCGCGTATAGCACCTTTGTTTTTTTTCGCGAATTTTGGCAGATGAAGATTAATTTGCTCATAACTAGCAATCGGTAAAATTTAGAAAGATGAATTTTGGATTCACCATAGGAATTAACGAAAGCGTCACGTATGCCAATTTTGGGGATCCTAGGTCACGTGATCGTGAATTGAGACACAAAAAAACATTAAAAACTGCGATTTTTAGCTTGAAAATTAATTAATCCGTTTTTAAGTTAAAAACCACTCAACGTGCAAAGCTGAAATTTGAACACAATATGGGTGCTTATGAATGCTGTATACAAGTCGAGTGTTGGGGCGCACGTGACCAAAATTTTACAGGTAAAAAATGGGCAAAAAGTCGACAAGTTTGAACCGACATATCTCGCTAATTACCGATAATGATAAAAAATGGTTTGTGATTTTTGGGCACACTATCAACCAACTTTCTTTTGGGGTATGTTCGTTTGCCCCAACTTGAATACTAGTGTTCTTGTTTTGCATCTTTTTTTTTCTATTTTCTTTTTCTTCCCGTTCAATCTACTTTCAAACCGCTAACCGCACTGTATTCAAAAAGGTTTCATCAAAAGAAAATATACGCTCAGGAAATGGACTACGCGCCTGCTTCTGGCTACGCGCCTGCTTGGAGGCAACACATCTCCTTTCGAAGAAGTATAGCAGTGGTGGCGAACTGTTGGCAACAGTGTGTCTATTTATATCGAGCCGATCAAATTTGAACCTCAGACCTCCCGTTTCAAAGACGAACGCATTAGAACTGCTCGACGTACCAAAAAACTTGTCGCAAAGAAGAGTGAGGGAATCATCAAGGTGTATTCACAAAGTATCCGTTATTCGTCCGTCTTTTTCCACTTTTGTCCGTTTTTTCTTCTCCATGAAAAATATGTTCTTTTTCATCCGCATTTTTATAACTCCATATGATTTTTGGCCACACGCCTGCTTGCAGGCAACACATCTCTTTTCAAAGAAATGTTGGAGCGGTGGTGAACCGTTGGCAACAGTGTATCTATCAGAAGTAGAGTCGAGGACACAAGGCTCGAGGCCAAGGCCACGGACACAAAAAATCCGAGGCCGAGGCCAAACCAAGGCCAAGGACCGACTTTCCGAGGACAGACTCTCTCGAGGCCAAGAACAGGAATGCTCAAGGCCAAAGACCAAGAACACAACGCGCAAGTGTTTTCAACAAAATTAAAAGGGTCTTCGCGCAAAAACATCGCAAATTTTTTTGCAAAAATTCTGGTGTCCTCCAAAAAAAATGTCTTCATAAAGTTTCCTCGAGATTTTTTCGAAAATGCAAAATTTTCAAGCGCTGGGGTCCGCCCCCAGACCCCAGTGCCTCCGGCGGCTTGGGGCTCCGCCTCCAGAACCAAACACACAACGTTCCTCATTGCGATTTTCTGGCTGCGTGCCTGATGAAATGTACCACATCAGTATTACCAGGGGAAAGCATATTGATATGTTACAGTAATTTTGTTAGGATATCTCGATATAACAAACAAAACGTCTCTTGAGAACGCCAACTTGGTCTGAAAAAATGCGAGCGCAAAAAATTTGTTGTGGGATAAGGAAAAATAATTCTAATCAGTGGCAAGCGGTCTGGGGGGCAAAACCACGTCCACTGAACGATTTGTGCGTTGGAAATTGCCGCTAAGAATCCCAAATAACAAACTATTGGATCACGAAAAACGCGGCATGAAGGGTTTTGAGAAATTACAGTAAGCGTGAAAATAAGCATAACTATAGCTGTTCGAATGCCAAAAAGTATACTCAGAACATTTTTTACAAGCTTCTACAAACAATCGGGCGTTTTTAGAAAAAATTAGGGGTTTAAAATTTGCATAGACAAAGCAGATGTGTTTATTGATGCAATTTTTATTTCCAAATTTGGTAATTGCAGATTTATATGAGTGCATGTTTAGAATTTCAATGATTTTAAAATTGCTGCTAATTTTTGTTTCCATATTTTAATTGCAGTTTTATATCATTGCATGTTTAAATATGTGTAATTTTTTTCGCCTGATGAGACCCTTGAGCAAGGTCGAAACGCGTCGCGATAGCTCAATCGCACTGTATGTTACAATATTAAATTGTATAGATGAATAACTTATGCTTCTAAATGCTAGCCGTGAAGATGGCCTAAGTTACTGGTCGAAACACGAAAACCTATAGTTTTAGGTTGACAATCATTGAATGAAACTTTAATGATTCTAATTTGCTGCTAATTTTTAGGGGTTTATTATTTTTCGGTTTCGGCAATTGTGGACCTTTTGAAGGGGGCACGGACCAAATGTCTCCAATGCCTTCCTCCTTAATACCAACCTGCTAGGATCCTTCGGTTTGCTTGTAATTAAATACCTTATGTTAAATACATAGGTGGGCACAAGTCCGTTAATCGTTAATCCGTTAATAACGAAGCTAACTTTTTCATTAACTCGTTAATCCGTTAAAAAGTTTTTTCATGTTAACGGACTAAATTAACTTCTGTTAAGTGCTGTTAACGGACTAAATTAACTTCCGTTAAGGTTTTTATCGTTAATATCTTGCACCATTTATTTATCGTACCTGTACAAACCACTTTGCACTGGTAACAGTTGTTGCGTATTAGCACGAGTTTTATCGAAGAAAGGAGCTTTTTTTGTGGCGAATAATAACCTGCAGCCTAATAAGTCTCATTATCGCTGTTCAAAATTTCCGAAGGTTTTTCGATCGCAGCTTCGTTAGTGCATTTCAACTTACTTTTATTTTGAAATTAACTTAGACCGTAAAATATAACTTCCAAAACACAAAAAGACCACCATAGCAATAAATTTTTCCTTACAATTAGCTCAACAGCGTCAATACGTGTTCTAGAAGCGAGTGAATAAAAAGAAATGTAAATTACACACAAAATGTTAACGAATTAATGGACTGTATTAACTTCCGCTAATTAAAGCTAAAAATAACGGATTAACGTTAACGGAGGTGTGAAGTTTCTTAACGGACTAGTGGTTAACGAAGCTAACGTTTTGCATTAACTTGCCCACCTATGGTTAAATATAACAAAGCGTCTTTTGGCGGCCGAAACGTTTGCGCTCATTCATTGGCAGGCATTAATGTGAGAAAGACAAAATGCGCTAAAATGTAAGGAAAAGTTTGGCTTAAAATTAGAGTTGGGAAATTGTGAGAAAACAAAAGTTTTCCTAATTTAGCATTTACCGTTTTTTTTTGTTGTTGTTTTCAAATTGCTTTGAAAATCTAAATGTGTAATCTTCTTTAAAGTCATATAAAGTGCCATTTTTTCCAAAAAAATCACTAAAAATAGTTTGACTGTGGCATGGGAATAATGCCCTCGCCCCAAAACCCCCGTATTTTTTGATGCCAAAAACTTTTGAGCTTACAAATAAACCCTTTACGGTACGGTACCTCAATTCCTTTTAAAAACATAAATTCACAGTATTTTGCAATATTTTTAGACAATGATTATCGAAAAATTCTGTAAAAAGAAATGGTTTAACCCAGTGGCGGCTCGTGACCATTTTGAAAGGGTAAGCTGCAAATTGTATAAAAACATTTGGGCTCTAAAAATCAACTTCGTAGGCAAATTCAACTACGATAAAAAAGTGCAACTCTAGGTATTACCAAAATGAGCTTTTTAGGTCAACAGCAGGGAGTCTACTTTGCAGTCATCTTTATAATTATTCAAAATTTATGCCTCATCTATTGTAATGTCTCAAATGCAAAAGCGGCACGCCGAGGCCCGGGAACGGACAAGAAAAACTGGTTTAGATTGGTATCACTGACGTCGAAAGTTCGATTCAAGATTTGGCCGCCGTTACCGGCGCGCAACCGAAGACACATGTTTCAACACCTTATGGACAGACATTATTTCCCCTAAAACATTAATTCTTTATTTAAATATGCGTTTAACATAACATCGCTCGTAACAGCCTGGCAAGTGGTAGATTTAGTTCATACTTTGATAAAGGAATTCTTTGAAAAACCAAAAATGCTGATGTAAAAACTTTGATTTGATCTAATTAAACAAAAATTGCCGAAACATAATTACTACACTTTTGTAGTCTAATCTTTTACGATAAGTATTTTCACCACGAAGAATTACCGATCTGCAATATTAACTAGACCAAGGATGGTGTAAATGGCTTTGGCTGTACAATTATTTAATTGACGTTACTTTATTATTATTTTCAACTTTTCGAGACATTTAAATATTGAAAGCATATAATCAGAAGCTGTAAAAAGTTAGTGAAAAAAATTTGAAAGAGGAGCATTTAAATTATTCATCTGACTATTAACGACCACATATTTACAAAAACCGGCCAGCTGATCGAGCGGTTACGCCCTCTGCCTCTGGAGCGGGAGGTCAGACGTTCAAATCTCGGACCGGTGAAATTGGACGCAGTGTCGCCAACGGCTGTGAACAATGAAAGAAGCTGTGTTGCCCAGGCGCAATGACGTGAAGATGGGCCCCGTCAACTCATGACACGCCTCAGCGTAATACAGCGATTACAACGAAAGATTTGATTTGATATTAACAAATTCATTTAACGCAATTTGGTCACTATTTAAAAGCGCAATAATGTTCAGTCAAATTTGGATATTGCCCCGAAGTCCCCGGATATCACTTGCGATGTTACGCTCTAGTTTACCATATATCCTTTCACGACTCTACAGTCTACACTAACCGCAGTATCCTACAACAGAATAGGATGTGATATGTTCTATAATTCAATACTTGCTATCCAGTAACCACATTTTTACATTTCTCAACAAGCCAAGAAAGCAGCGCGAGCCGCAGCATATTTTTGTCCATTTATCACAACAGTGAGTGAAGAAAGACTAGCTGTGACGTCACCGCGTACAATTTCAATGCGGTATAAAAGCTGCAAAGTGAACAGCTTTTCTAAAGAGTTTCCAATTTCTTTGTTTATTAAACTAGTTATAAAAATGCAATAATTTTTTAATTTTTGCGGTCAAAGTGGGGGAGGGGGGTAAAGGTGATTAATTAATTACTAGTCACCACAGCAATTCTAAAACAATCCAAAATAAAAATATTAATAATAAAAATAATAAAAACAAACAGATGATGCAGGGTATGCTGCAGCTTTTTTAGCTTTCATTACGAGCCGCCCCTGGTTTAACCAAGCAATATGGTCTGCGTTTAGGAAACTACAAAAAACGTGGCGATACGTATATCAATGGACGTTTGCATCGAGGCCTTAACTGATGAAATTATGGCCTTAAAATTGTCCATTTCTACGATTACAATTTAGCTATATTCACCATTTAAACTGTGAACTATTGTGAGAATTTTGCCCCGAAATCAGAAGAAAAACAAGAGCAATCGCTTTGTGTTGCAATTTTTTCACAGCCAAATTCGAATGAAGACAAACAAAAAAAAAAGAACAACTGGGTATTCACAGCAGTTTGTGCGATTTTTATCCGACTAATTGAAATGACGACCAAAACAAAAATGTTTTATTGTACGATTTTATTGCTAGTGGTTTTATTGTGCGACATTTTTTTTATTGTGCAAAATATGTTTTTGTGCGATACTTGACCGCCACATTCGAATAAAGACCACACAAATCAGAAAAAAAGGTCTTTTCCGTTTATCCTACAAATGGAGGGACGCTGAAATTTCAATAGAGGGAGTCCAAATCTCAATGGGGGGTACGCGTCCCTCCTATACAATTTAAGTACTGGCTATATTTCTAGTCACGGGTTATTGCCTTGTTTCATTATTACAAGACCGCTCCGGTGCAAAATCAATACCAGCTTCTAACATATAAAACTTCAAAATGGCATTTATTTAAAAAAACTATTATTTTCGAATTATCACCAAAAACTTAACAAAATGCAATATCTTGCACTTTTACGCTTAAAAATTATTGAAAATTTACCGACCATAATTTAGAAAAATTGTGTCCTCGGTCCTTGGCCTTGGTCTCGACCATTCCTGTTCTTGGCCTCGAGAGGTCCTGTCCTCGAAAAGTCGGTCCTTGGCCTGGCCTCGAACGTGGTGTCCTCGAATCCACCTCTAGATTTTACTCAGTATCCGTTATTTGTCTGCCTTTGTCCATTTTTTCTTCTCCATAAAAAAGTATGTTCTTATTCGTTCGCATTTTTATATGTCCATATCGGCACTAGCCACTAACCAAGCTGTCACATACCGGGCAAAAGTTTTCCGATAAGAATTTTTTGTACAAGGGTACAACCCTATTTTGAAATATCACTTTCATCGATCATACCCAAAATTTTTGAACAAAATTTTCTTTCAATATGCAGCAATCTACTTGGTGCGGATAATGAACTGATAAAAATACGGACGAAAAAGCGCATATTTTTTCTTGGATAAACAAAATCGTAAATAACGGACAAAACCGACAAAAAGCGGATACTGTGTAAATTCACCTTGACGCTGTGACGCTGACTAGAGACGGAGTATTGCCAGGGCCTTAGAGAGAAAGTTTTCCAGGGGGTACGAAGATCGATGCCGGGCCCCAAAATTACGTAAAGTACAAACAAATAAATCAAAAAAAAGGTCTTCACTCAAATTTGGTCCCATCTTTTGCCCAAGATTAGGTGAAGAGCAAAAAAAAGATCTTCACTCAAATCTGGTCCCATTTTTTGCCCAAAATTAGGTGAAGAGCAAAAAAAAGGTCTTCGCTAAAATTTGGTCCCATTTTTTGGCCCAAGGTCAGGGACGTAAAATGGGTAGGGATGAAAAAAATTTTGGTCCAAAACTGAACGCGACAACCTCAACTCTTCCGGGCCCCCGTAGACCCGGGGCCGGGTACGATGTACCCCCTGAACCCCCCTCTCGTAGGCCCTGAGTATTGCATATCGGTATGCAACTCCTACGGAACTACAAGAACTAAAACAAAACTACAATATGACATCGCAAGCGATATCCGGAGACTTCGCGAAAGTATTCAACTTATTGAACTAAAGAACTTCACAATTGCGTTAAGCGTCTTTATACAGTAGTTGTTGATAATCACAATCCGAACTGCATTGCTTTCGAATTTCATAATGTTCCATTAACTTAGTCAAGTTTGTGTTTAACAGCTTTCAAAATTTGAATGTCTAGAAAAGGTATCTCTAAATATCTATCAGATCTCGTTTCAAATTTTAAGGAGTTAGTTGAATTTTCGCTTAGCAGCGCAATTATTAAAATCGCGGTTACAAATAAAACCCTCCTTAAAACAAATATTTCGACGATAAACTTTTGCTACGATTGAAACACAGAAATAAAAACTTTTGATCTGAAAATGCCAATATGATTTTTGGATTTTGCAACTTGTATTATCTTGACCAGAAATTTGACACATTATCCGAAATATCAAATCTACACCCTAACTAGCCCACTGCAATATTTGTTTAAGACGAATTTTATACCAGCACATGCATGAACAGACCGACAAATTTTCCTCGAAATCTAACTAAATTAAACAATGCCTGCCTTAGCAATTAGCATGGAAAGAGATACGAACACAAACAAAATTTAGAAACAAAAAAAATCAAATTCTTATAAATTTATAGGAGTGATATTACAGAGTTTAACTTTACGATGACTTCACATTGAAAACTTATAATAATTTACTCAACTCTATGCTTTCCAAAACACTAGGGGTAATGTTAAAATCGAACAACTATTTACCAAAAATAATCTACTTCTTTCGCTCATTGCGCTCTTTTTAGTTCTCTTTAACAGCTTGGAAGTCATTCGCTCTCAATGTTTAAAAGTCTCAAAAAGTTATCAAAATAATCAAGTAACGTCAATCAAAAACCTATGAGGAGTTCAAACAGTTTTTCTTTTTATAATGAAATAACATAGAGCGATCTTTAAAATTCCAGCGACTTTATTACATCAGCCAAACTTTACACTATCCACGGCCAAAAATAAGCACGCATTTTACAACTATTCTTATTCTGAGAACGCTATTTAACAGTGCGACCCAACCGACAACATATTAACTATTGTACACATGTACAGTATATTGTATTACATCCATTATTCAGCGCAAAAGCTTTCTTAATGAAATTGTTCAAAAACTTTGAGCAGCAAGTAGACGATTGTTCATCATCAGCGACAGTTTAGTAAAAATACTCGGCCATACAGCTCAAATCTAACAAAGCCATTAAGCTCAAGTACTTCAACGTGTTAAATGTTGCAGTAATCCCATAGGTTTTACTCTTTTACTTTTCTATGATACCAATTCATTGTGAGAATTTAACGTACAGTTTGAAGATCCATTTAAGGGCTAATTGTCCAACATGGCGTTGCCAAGTTTGGCATGTTTTATCTTTTTCTTTTATTAGCCTACCGGTTCTCTTTGATTATGTCTAGCTTGGATACTTCGTAATGAAAATTTTGAAATTTTAAGGAGCCCATTTGGCATGGTCTCCTCAACGTGGCCAATCAAATTTGTTATCTTTAATCTTTGATTCATATTAACTTACCCAATTGATTTAGTTTGTTTAGCTTTTGTAGTTAATGGGGGAGGTGCCAACACAACTGGAGCACCCCTGTAGTATGAGATCCTCGTTTTTTTGTCTAGCTTGAGTGGTTTAAGCTTTTGAAGGACACGTTGGAGGAGGACTCTCCAATTGTGGCACTTCAAATTAGTAATATTTTATTTATCTATCTTGATTTTATCTTTGTTTTATATTTGCCTGTTCTGAAAGTTTCATACGTCTATAGCTTGAATGGTTGAAAAGTTTGAATTCTGAAGGACCCCCGTTTTGGTGCCACAAACTTTTTGTCAAATTTTATCTTTCTTTCATACTTGCTTGTGTATCCTGAAATTGTAATGTGTCTAGCTTACACAAGTAAAAAGTGTGATTTTTGGCAGAGGTGGAGTCGAGGACACAAGGCTCGAGGCCAAGGCCAAGGACACAAAAAAATCCGAGGCCAAGGCCAAGGACAGCCTTTCCGAGGACAGGACCTCTCGAGGCAAAGGACAGGAATGCTCGAGGCCAAGGTCAAGGACCAAGGACAGGGGCGCAAGTGTTCTCCAAAAAAAAAAGTCTTCAAAAAATTTTTTCAGGCGATCTCCAATTCATTGGCGTACCCAGAATTTTTGATTGGGGGAGGCCTAAACCACAAATCACGTGAAATGACGTCATCAAAATTTTTCCAAAGAGGAAGTTTTCGTAGGATGGAAGATCTGAAATCGTTGCCAGTTGGCACGTAACCAGGATTTTGCAAAGGGAGAGGGCTTAAACTAATAGTTCAAAAACGCAAATGTTTAACTTTGGAAACGTGTTGAGAAAGCTAGTGTAACTCAAAGGTATTACAGACGGGGGGTCTGGGGGCGGGGCCTCCAGCTGCCGGAGGCTTTTGGGGGTCTGGGGGCGAATCCCTCAACCGGTATGCCATTTTTTGTAAATTTTTGGAAAAAAAAGTTATTTTATGCCATTGAATCACGTTTCGCAAGTGCTCAGACCCATTTAAAAGCACTAGATTTTTGACATTTGAAAGTTAATTGAAAAAATCCAATTGTTTAATCCTCCTTTTACTTGCAATTTAAATCCAAAACACGTTTAACATCATGCATTTTGGAGTTAAATTTAATTACAAGTGATCTGGTCCAGGTAGGGGAAAGTAAGTTGCATTGTCTCTTGCAACATTTCAGCAGCAAATAATAATCCACTCGAAGATTTTCCTTAGAGATTTTTGTTTTGTCATGACAATAACCAGTTATAGGAGTACATCTTCGGCCAGGGGGCCCACGCCCCCTCAATTGAAGTTCAATGATTAGTTCAATTAGCATTTTCCACGGCTAGTTTTTTTTAAAGTATTTTTTCACTTAAAAACTGGCGAGGTTGGAGGTGAATTACTGAATTGTTATTGAAAAATGGTAAAATAGATAGTTACGTCAACTAACCATGTTATTGCCGGGCCGGATTTACTTCGCGCTAGGCCCCTGGCACTTTGGAGATTTTCGCAACATCTTTCTGCCAAATATAGGTGAAGACCAAAAAAAGTCTTACGATTTTAGCTCGGGGTCCCTAGCTGGTATTCAAGCGCGTAGCCAGAAATTCGCAATGGTGGGGCTGTTTTGGGGGTCTGGGGGCGGAGCCTCTAGCGCTCGAAAATTTTGCAAAATGAACTTAATTTTAGAGCTATTTTAATACAAAATAATGCTTTTAAAACGTGGCATAGAAACTGGCAGCCGAACATGATTCAACTGGTTGCATTAGTGGGATATATGGGAAGTGGCTAATGACAACATTGCAGTACTCTTGTTTACTTGCTGGTAAATCATAAAATCCTATTATTCAATAAAACTTACACGGAGTACAGTCTCGAAAGAGCTAAAAAGGTCGTATTTTTCTTATTCTGCATTTTGGTTGACAGGCCAATGGGGGGGGGGGGGGCTATAGCCCTTGCTACCCCATGGGTACGCTACTGCTGGTACTGCGTCATATTAGGGTAAATCCGGCTCTGATTAATGCATTACGTTTACAAAAAGGCTAGATGTGGGTCTGAGATAGCAACTTTTAGGACAAAAACTCTCCGTTTTCTTCGGGTTATTCGTTTAAATTGGCTGGCAAAAATTGAATTGAGGGGGACCCGGCGCCCCTGGCCTTCAATATTGTTGTTAGTTATATTGTTGTAAGCGAAAAATGCTAAAAAGAAACTGAAGAAACTGTAGGTATTTTTGTCACATTTTTTGTAATTGGTGAAATTTCAATTGGAGGGGGCAGACCTTGGCTAGGCCTATGCTCCAAGTGAGGAAAACAAAAAAGGTGTTCACAAATTTTCCGCGAGGTTTCTGGTGTTTTCCAACGAAATTTCAACTGTTCAAAAAATAGTGCTGTCCTCGAGCCGAGGACAGGGCAATTTTCGAGGACTTGAGGCTTCGTGGCCAAGGCCAAGGCCAAGGACTTCAAAATGTGTCCTCGAGGCCAAGGACGTCTTCGAGGACTCCACCTCTGATTTTTGGCATCCTCATTTGAGAGGGACCCGATTGTGGCATTCCCAAATTTTGTCAAATTTTATCTTTATATATCTGCCTGTTCTGAAAAATTTCTTCAGTCCAGGGTGAGTGGTTCGGTTTTGAATTTTGGCGGCCTTGTTTGAGGGGGATCCCTTCATTTTGGTACCCCCAAATTTAGTCAAATTTCATCTTATCTTCATTTTGTCTATCTTGAAAATTTCATCAATCCAGCGTAAGTGGTTAAATTTTGAGTTTTGGCATCCTTGTTTGTAGAAGATTCCTTCATTTTGGCACCCCCAAATTTTGTCAAATTTTATCTTTTCTTCATATTTGCATATCCTGAAAATTTCATGTGTTTAGCATAAGCGGTTAAAAAGATGGACGTTTGACGATCCCATTTGAGGGTTACTCCCCATTTTGATATGCCCAAATTTTGTCAAATTTTATCTTTTTTTCATATTTGCCAACCCTAAAAATTTCATGTGTCTAGCATGTGTGGTTAGAAAGTTTGATTTTTAGCGGCCCCATTTAAGGGGAACCCCCCATTTTGATACTCCAAATTGTTTTAAATTTTATGTTTCTTTTCAATTTACTTACCTTAAAAACTTTATATGTCCAGCTTTAAAGGTTAAAAAGTTTGAATTTTGGAGGTACCCATTTGGAGGTAACCTACAATTTTGGAACCCAAAATTTTTGTTTGGTTTAGTTTGTTTTTGATATCTACCCACTCCAAAAATTTGATTTATCTAGCTTTAATGGATTAAAATTTCAAAATTTTGGCAGCCCCATTTGAGGCGGAGCCCAACATTTTGATACCCCCAAACCTTGTCAAATTTGATCTTTTTGTAAGTTAATAATTGCCTATTCTGAAAATTTCATGTGTCTGGCATAAGTGGTTAAAAAATTTGAATTTTTTTGGCCTCGTTTGAGGGGAACCCCCATTTTGGTACCCCCAAATTTTGTCAAATTTTATCTTTCCTTTATATTTACTTACCTTAAAAATTTCATGCATCTAGCTGAAAAGGGTAAAAAGTTTGAATTTTGGAGGGCCCGTTTGGGGGGGAAACCCCCATTGTGGCTCCTCCAATTTTTGTTAGGTTTAGTTTATTTCTAATATCTACCCATTCCGAAAATTTGATTCATCTAGCTCCAACGGTTTAAAAGTTCAAAATTTTGGAGGACCCATTTAAGGGGGATTCCCCCAACCTGGCACCCCCGATTTCAGTCGGGCACTAGTCCTCCCTGATATTTTCAATCGCTCAAACTTTGAATACTGTGCGTTCAGCAGTTTAAAAGTAGATAGCCGGAGAAGAATCAGAAAAAAAAAAGTAAGAAAAAAGAAAAAAAAGAAGAAAAATAGTATTCAAGTTGGGGTAAATGAATATAACCAAAAGAAAGCCAGTTGATAGTGTGCTCAGAAACCACAAACCATTTTTCATCAATATTGGTAATTACCGAGATATATCGGTTCAAAATCGTCCACTTTTTGCCCACTTTTGGCCGGTAAAATTTTGTTCACGTAGCCGGGCGCCCCCAAACTTGGTTTGCATAAAGCATGTATAAGCACACACATTGTGTCCGAATTTCAACTTTCCACGTCAAGTGCATGGTTTTGGAATTATAAGCGATTTAATTACTTTTGATGTCAAAAATTACTGTTTTTTATGTTTTTTTTGTCTCAATTCACGATCACGTGACCTAGGATCCCCAAAATTGGCACACAAGACGCTTTCATTGGAACGACCGACGCTCGCGTCGCGTGTTCCTTTGTTTTTACTCGGCAATTTTCCAACTAACGAGTGCGAAATTTCAGACTTTTGCTTATAACTCAAGAACGGTTGGATCTAGCTTCATGAAATTTTGACAGCAGTTTGAGATTAATGAGTTATATGTTTGTACCACATTTCGAGGCAATAGGTCACGTGACTGTGGTTTTAGAACCCGAAAACCGCCCCCAAGTTTGGCGTATAAAGCGGTCTCAGTCAAAAACGGCTTAAGTACGGCAAAAAACATTTCATAGGGTTGTATGTCTTAAGATACCCTTTCATCCCAACCAACCCACTTTTGGCTGCGATGAGGTTTAGTCCTTTTTTTTTTTCCTTTTTTTTCCTTTCCCTTTTTTTCTTCCTAATTTTTGTATGCTCTTCTTCTCCTAAACCACAAAACATCGAAATTTAACTTTTGTGTAAAGTTGTTGAGCTGCAAATGCAATTTTTTCTCCCAAAATTTTTTGGGGCAACTCTACCGGGAACCCCCCCCCAAAATGGGGCCCCAAAAAATCCATTTTTTTGAACAGCTCAAGCTAGAGTGCTAGTTTTTTTTGGTATCAGTAGATATTTAACAGACAAATATTTTGACATAGTTTATTGGGGGTGCCACTCCCTCGGGGATCCCCCCAAATGGACCCCCAAACATCAATTTTTTGAATGGCTCAAGCTAGGGTGCCAGTTTGTTTTGATGTTAGCATATATTTAACAGAAAAATATTTTGACGTAGTTTGGGGGTGCCACTTCCCCAGGGATCCCCCCAAATGGACTCCCCAAAAATCAATTTTTTGAACGGCTCAACTTAGAGTGCCAGTGTTTTATGATATCAGCAGATATTTAACAGACAAATATTTTGGTGTAGTTTGGGGGTGCCACCCCCCTGGGTACCCCTCAAAAATCAATTTTTTCTATGACTCAACTAGGGTGCCAATGTTTTATGATATCAGGAGATACTTAATGGACAAATATTTTGACATAGTTTGAGAGAGCCACTCCCCCGAGGACCTCCCCAAATGGACCTCTCAAACATCAATTTTTTGAATAGCTCAAGCTAGGGTGCCAGTTTGTTTTGATATCAGCAGATATATAACAGGCAAATATTTTGACATAGTTTGGGGGTGCTAACTCCCCCAGGTACCCCCCAAATGGACCCCTCAAAAATCAATTTTTACTGCTCAAACTAGAGTGCCGGTGTTTTATGATATCAGCAGATATTTATTGGATTGTAAGGAAATATTTATGTATTGCTATGGTGGTCTTTTTGTATTTTGGAAGTTACATTTACAGTCTAATCTAATTTCAAGACAAAACTACATTCAAATGCACTAATGACGTACGGTAGCGATTGGAAAACCTTTGGAAATTGCGAACAGCGATAATTAATAGACCTATGAGGCTGCAGCTTATTATTTGTCACAAAAAAGAGCTCCTTTCTTCGCTTTCTTCTATAAAACTCGTGCTAATACGCAACACGTTGTATCAGTGCAAGCTGGTTTGTACTGGTACGATGAATGAATGGTGCAAGATATTAACGATACAAACCTTAAAGGAAGTTAACAGAACTTTTACTTAACGGAAGTTAATTTAGTCCGTTAACATGAAAAAACTTTTTAACGGATTAACGAATTAATGAAAAAGTTAGCTTCATTATTAACGGATTTATTAACGGACTTGTGCCCACCTATGCCGGTAGGTTCTAGTTCTCAAGCAGTCAGGTACTGGGGTCAGAGTTTGCATATGGTAGTTTAATAAATTACTATGGGCGTAATAACAAAATTTGTATATGGCCTTGTACTTTTATATTTGTTTTATTATTTCTTTGGAGTTCCTGTGAGGTTCTCACTTCGAGTAAAGACCATTAAAGATGTTGCCAATCACCAGTCTGGTAAGTCTGTATAAATTAATGGCAGTGGCTGCGGTTACGTTGCATAACACTTCACTTGTAAGATAATAATACGTAATTTGTAACATTTCAGCAGTGAAATATTTTTACGTGAATTTGGCCACTTGGCTCTTATAATAAATCAAGAGTTCTGTCTGGCAGCAAACAATTCTAAAATGTTGTCATACTCTGTGGCAGCCAACATAGTTTCTTCTGCTGTGTTGTTGTAATTAAGGAGAGTGATTATGGTTAATGTATCTGTGAATGGTACCTGTCACGAATAATAATTTTGAATGCCTGAGATATGATGATTTGCTGTATTTTAACGTGTACGTGACTGATTAACTACTTTTGCCGCTTTTTTTAATTTGAATATTCGAGATATTTCCTTTCTTGTACATTCTGCTATTTTCTGCAGTTATCGATGTTTGGGTTGTTTAGGACTCTTAATTGCTATATTTATACTTGAAGTTTGTGATGTCATAATTATGTCGAAATTTGTTTATCGTAAGCTCGTGTATTTTTTTCTATTGTGACATATCAAGGGTTTTTCTGGGATATTCAATAGCTTTTGTCGTAGTATAAATAGGCAGGTCGTCTTTCATTCATTATTCTAATATTCTAAAAGTGGGTGATTTTAGGTATTAGTTTCGTTGGCAGTTAAGCCGAGTTTGTGTATCTAGAGTTGGCTGGTATAGCAATTTAGTAAGAGGTGTGAGTGGAGCGATTTTGCTCACTGAGTTGGTTTGTGTTTCAATCTTAAATAGAAGTTTTAATTTAAGATTGGTGTGCTGCTTTCTTGAGATTCAAGAAGCTAAAGGAACTATCAACTGCCATTTTCAATTCGTCAATTAACATATCAGTCATTTTCTAGTTTCAGCCAACGTGGGCAATTCTAGAGATTAAAGGTTGTACTCGAGCCAAGTATCAACGATCGCGACAGTACCAAACACTCATTTTGAAGATCTTGTGGCCATGTCGAAACCACATGATTTCGCTTCATGAACTTGATATAAGCATCCTTGTTTTGATCCGATCGTTCAATTACAGCGCCAATGTACCATACTTTGTGATACAAGAAACATAATTATTTTCCAGATTGTAAAGTTTGATGAAGCTGCTCATGTGACCGAATTGAAGTAACATTATCATCATTGTAAAGTTTCACTTTAACTCCTTCTTCATCTGATGACAGCCTTTTCATTGCTAAAGTTGATTTGGATTGAGGGATAAAGCAGTGATGGGATCTAGTGCCAGGAACAGTTGGACACCTTGAATATCTTTGTTTTAATTCATAAGCTTTGATATTGCTAGTAACTTCTTCATCGCTAATGTAGAAAAAAATTATTCCAACATTGTTTTGGGTTGCTCATTGAAACATTTGATTAGGGGTCAAGATTTGGTTGTTTTCAGTTGCTTGAAGGCTTGCTCTTGCCGCAAACTGTTTTGTGGTTCTCCAATTCCATCACAATGTGACTTTCCATGACTTGTCGCAAAAAATGCCATTGAGCTTTAATCCCATGGTCAACTTCGTGATGGCATAAATTAATAAAATTTTTGTTTTGACTAGTTGCTTCTTCACAGAAGTAAATTTGGGTAATAGCAGGTAACTTTTCCTTGATGTACATTATAACTTTGCCAGTAAATGCACGTACAGTGTTTGTGTCTTGCCTCGTGCACTCACAGCTGACACAAAAACTCAAGCACTGAAAACAACCAAATCTTAAACCCTAATCAAAAGTTTCAATGCGCAACCCAAAATATTGTTGGAATAATTTTTTCTACATTAGCGATGAAGAAGTTACTAGCAATATCAAAGCTTATGAATTAAAACAAAGATATTCAAGGTGTCCAACTGTTCCTGGCACTAGATTTCATCACTGCTTTATCCCTCAATCCAAATCAACTTTAGCATTGAAAAAAAAGGCTGTCATTAGATGAAGAAGGAGTTAAAGTGAAACTTTACAATGATGATAATGTTACTTCAATTCGGTCACATAAGCAGCTACATCAAACTTTACAACCTGGAAAATATGTTGCTTGCTTGTATCACAGTGTATGATTACATCAAGTACTGCATTGAATGATCCGATCAAAACAAGGATGCTTATATCAAGTACATCAAGCAAAATCATTTGGTTTCGACATGGCCACAAGATCTTCAAAATGAGTGTTGGGTACCATTTACAGATACATTAACCATAATTGCTCCTCCTTAATTACAACAACACAGCAGAAGAAACTATGTTGGCTGCCACAGAGTATGACAACATTTTAGAATTGTTTGCTGCCAGACAGAACTCTTGATTTATTATATATAATGAAGTTGCTCTAAAGAAAGTGGGACACATTGCGTACTATAGTACAAATTGTAGTTGCATAAAACATAGTGTTTATTTATTGACTTGCAATATCCCCATATTTTTTGTAATGCTGTTGTGTGATGTGCTGTTGTTGAATTTGGCACTTTCGAAAAAATATCATTTTCAGCTGTCTTTTAGTTTTTGCTGGCCTTGGTAAGTTTACAACAATGAACATGAAACTGCTGTCTAAAGTTGTATTGTTAAAATATTTAACAGCCAATTTACATTTAGCTACAACAATATCCAAAATTTTGTAATTTCAAGCTACTAAATATGATCGAGTAATATGAAAGCAAAAAGCACATGCTATCTAACCAAAGTATGCCATCTAGTGGCATATTTGAGTCAAAATTGCATCTAAGCAATAAGCAGTAACAGGCTAAAAGTTTTAGTAATCAATTGAGCCTAAACTTCTTGAACAGCATGTCAAATTTTTATCTAAATTTCATGTTGAGGATCATTTTTTTCATTTTTTTTTTGCAAATTTAAGCGAAAACTATATGGTGAAAGATGACTGATCTCATCCCTTTACAGTTTCAGAACAAAGTTGAATTGTGGTGTGTAAGTACTTTGAGAAAACCTCTCTCCACTCTCAAAAAAATTTTTGTTGAAAACAGTGTCTGACGGGGCCATTTTTCCACCACAAGATGGGGTGTTTTTTGCAATTTTGCCGCTGGTGCATACTTTGAAGTAAAATAACTTTTTTTTGAAAGCAGCGTTTTCTTTCCAAATTGGTAAAGTTCATGTCCAGTAGGTAGGGAGCTATCATGCTAAAAATGAGAGCAATGCTATGCTTCATATGAGAGATGCAGGTGTTTAAACTTGACCAAAATTTTGTTCTAGCGTCAAAATGTGAACACTTTGGCACCCCCTATTTCTATCATGCTATAAGCCTGCGCCATTTTGACACTTAATGTATGAAATATAGCTGAAAGTAGATCAATTCACAAAAAATCAGCTTTTTGTTGTTTTTTAGATTGAGAGAAATGCGCTTTTGAAAATGGCCGAAAATGACCAAGCCCTTGCCATCGCGAGGGGGTAGCAAATTTAAAATCGTCATATTTTCAAAAGTACAAGAGATATTGAGCTAAAATTTTTAGTGTGAAGGTCAATCATGCCATACAACATTATAACACATTTTGAACAAATTTGAAGAGGGTCGAGCTGGGACATTTTGAAAAATCAGGATGTGTGGCATGGAATGACCCAAATAGGCATATTAGGAAGGGTTTAGGTTGGATTTAGTGTTAAGATTGAGGTGGTGGCTATAACATACTAATGTCCATTTTTAATTTAGACTGGCGGATATTGGTAGTACAGTTATTTATGTGCATTTCATCATGACGTAACAGTAACAATTTGATTGAATCATTTTTAATGTCTCTCTTGGAATTTGATTTTTTCTCATTACTTTTTAAACACACCTCGTATAAGATAGTAGGAAGAGACTATTTTACTAAAATTTCTATCTACGTTCTGCATTACAGTAGCTTTTTTTGATTAATTCTGACCCAAATTTAACTCAAGCGCAAATCCTTTTCAGTTTTCTAAGACTAACCTCAAACCTAACCCAAGCCCTAATCTTAAACCTTGAAAAAGTACTGGTAAGTAAAAAATGCCCAGATAATTATTCTTCATATTGAATCACCTACCATAAACTCTGGTTGCATGGGCACTTTTTAGGTTCAACTTAAAAATTTTGGAAAAGGCTTGGCACATGTTTCATATGCACAGACATTTTGTAGTAAAGCTTAAAAAACCTAATTCTAAGCTCAAATTTGAATTCTAGCCCTAACCCAAACCTATTACTGTGATAATCAAAATAACCAATTTCGAAAACGAGTGACGTCAGCCCATGCACATTCCGTGTACCAACTCACTTTTTAATTTTTTTGAAGTAACTCTTTTCCCAAAGTGGTAATTTTTATGGTAAATGTGTGGATACATATCTCCTTACGCAGTATGCAATGTTGTTTTTAAAAATGCTTATGTATATTCTTTGGCCACATTGTATCACCACATGAGGGTAGTTGGGCCATTGCACAGGCAAAAAAATATACCCTGGATGAAGTACACCGTGATATGTCTCATATACAATGTAAAGCACATAAGAAAAAAATTCCTTAAGATAAATTGAATTGTCTGTCTAAAGCATAAATTGAATTGTGTCTAGAGTCTACTTGTAAGAAATCCTGCATTAAAGATAGGCCTACCATAACCACCCATAAAAAACAACTATATGGTTTGCCAAGCTCTACTGGATGATTATAGCCATGCAAAACGTACATGACAAATATCGTGCCGTATGTCAACATCTGACACTAGACCGGCTCAGTATTGTAGTTGATAAGACATCTGCCTCTGGTGCTGAAATTTGGGATTTGATTTTCAGTAAACTGATCAACTTTAATCTCGATCAAAAACAGGATGTCATGAAGCCACAAAATTTTGGGCTACCATGGAAAAACAAACAGTGTTCTATAGAAGATACAAAATTTTGAAAAAACTTGAGGTATACTAAACATTCCAACCATTACATTGGATATCACGCAAAAGTTAAAATTTTTTTTAATCTGTTATCAATTAATCTTATCAAAATAGTAAAATTTGCTACTCTATGTTTTCAACAACAATTATTTTTGAAATACAGTTTAAATAAATGCAGATTTGGTTGCTAAACCATCAATACATACAGAAAAGCATATGACCATGACAGAAAAAAGCTTTTCTAAGCGGAATAGCAGTAGCCCAACTTACCCCATTTATCTGCGATTTACATGGCCAATGTCACCTCAAATATGAGTTCATGAACTTCTTAAACATTGGTTGTAAATTTTTTGCATTGAAAATGTGCCTTAAGGGGTCATAGAGATATTTTACAAATATTTCGCTTATACCAGATACCAGTATGTGCTTTCATCTACTGCAAGTAAAGTTTCAAATAGATTTTTGAATATGGTATTTTTTATGAAGAGTTGTGTAAATCCTTACTAGTTTTGAATTTTGATATAGTGTAAGTTATTTGTAGTTGTTGCGTATGACTAAGAGTTGACGATAAGCATAATTTATTTTTTGAAATGTTTGTACCAAAAACAAACAAAAAAACTCAAGATAAACCAGGCCACATGGCTCAAGTCACCTCACCATA